>JAWMRA010000113.1:83951917-83962996 GCA_035584735.1 Pseudotriccus pelzelni | reverse complement strand
GGAGGGGAGGGGAGGGGAGGGGAGGGGAGGGGAGGCTCATTGGTGAAAATTTCCCACCTAGCTTTTGAGAACTATCCTTTTCCCCCACCCTGTTTTTCCTTTGAGATGAAAGTGGTAATCGTCTGTATCAGAGAGAATGGGAAGGAAGAGGTTGGGAAGAATAAATATGTGTAAATGAGATTTAAAACAGAACTCAGATCCCATTTTATGCCAGTAGATTTAGTATAAACAACAGATCCCAGAAGAAATTGAAACACTCGACTAGTAGAGCTTAACTGATAGATTGAAGAAACAGAAATCACAAGAGCTAAGATATTACACTGAATTTACTGAGATTTGCATTAAGTTAAACACTACCAAAAGAAAGTCATACTACTAACAGGACAATTAACATAAGACAGAGAAATCTTTCCTTAGACAAAATGGAGAAATTATTCAAATTTAATGTTATTAAAACACGAGTTCTTCTCTGCATCCTTCGTATAACAGAAGAAAATAACTTTTTCCCATAAGAATATTTGTGTCAATACTTTCTACCACCTATTTCAATATTTAGGATGGGAATTAAGTGATATATACATATATATATACATACACACATATATTTCCCTATTTATGTGGAATATAAGTGGTCCCACAGTGCTGTTATGTCTACTGCTCTCAAATATTTATTCAAGAAGTGCTGCCTTGAAGCGGAGATGATAGCATTTGTCTCCCATGTTGATATAGGGCTCTTTAACAGGAATGTGAAGATACATATTTTGTTACCAGAAACGGAAGTGAAATACTTTTTTTCCTCGGGGGTTCTACATATTTATTTTTTAAAAATATATAGGATTTAGGTAATTGGTGTTTTGCTCTAAGATGCAAAATTAAGAACAAGGAAAGTGCATTACTATTTCTATGTAATTTCTGGAAAAGAATGTGTTCATTTGTAACTATTGTGTAACACATCAGCACTTGAAATGGTTGCTCAGGGGGTACTGTTGCTATTTTTCATATATCTTTAATGGAGTTATAAACATTTATAAGACAGAATAGTAACATAATGAAGGTAATTTTATATACTTGAAATTTATTTACACTGGTCAGGTGATGCATTTAAACTTGAGATATGAGCTAGCTGGCAACTGCAGCTAGTTCCCTGGAATGAATATGTGTAGTAAAGCTGCAAGACAACAGGAGTGTAAAAGACCAATTTTTTTTTTGGTTTTACAAGCAACTCAGAGTAATTTTTGTTTTATTGAGCACAGTTGAGGGAAAAATTCTTATAATGAAATATTCAATTTAGGCTGTTTCTGCTCAATCATATACTGATTGCTTAGGTAAAATTACAACTTCTTCAGCAGAAAAATGTAACCTATTTTGTGAAATGAAATATTTTTCATATGTATTGACTTGGGATAATTTCAATTATTTCACGTTTCAGTAGATGAGTCCTTCATCTTCAAGAAACTGAACCACTCATTACTAATCTTGGTTCTATATAACCAGCTGCAGACATACTCAATTTTCAGAGGAAAGAAATGATAGGTGGTCATTTTCAAAAGCCCTTGTGTTATTTTTAGTGAGAGTTGTGGTTCCTGAATCATTTAAACACTCCTGAGAGTCTTTACCTGCACAGAAATTATTTTTCACTCTCCACTATAATTTTTCCTGTATAAATGAGGGTTGGTGCCCCTATAAAGACCCTCCTGCAGAGACAGAAATAAGGGCCTTGAAGCAATAGTGAGGGGTGGAGAATGGCTCCTGCAAAAGAACGAAAATGTTCAAGATTAGGATATGGTTTAGTGCCGGATTTGGCAGTTGGGTTAATGGTTAGACTTGGTGATCTTTGAGGTCTTTTCCAACCTAAATGATTCTATGACAGTGAGACTCTTGACTAATAACAT
Source organism: Pseudotriccus pelzelni (assembly GCA_035584735.1). Lineage (NCBI taxonomy): Eukaryota > Metazoa > Chordata > Aves > Passeriformes > Tyrannidae > Pseudotriccus > Pseudotriccus pelzelni. Next base: position 83,961,104 of record JAWMRA010000113.1, on the reverse strand, counting down.
GTTCTTTACTAGCATTTAGTTCAATCTGGAGCTTCATTATTGATCTTTGGATCATGCTTCTATTGTGAAGGAACTAGAGTGCATTCCTGGAGGTCAGTGGCAGTGAGCTAAAAAGGAACAGGCCATTTACAGCAAACTTTGTCATAAAAGCTACCATGGAGCTTGAGCATATCAAGTTTATTTTCTGCCTCTACTCAAAATTACTCAGTTATTGAAAGTTCCTGTTCTTCCTCAGCAGCAGAAAGCTATTCTAGTTTTACTCCTGCTGGCTGCTAACAGGAAATCCGTTTTAGTTCTTTTAAAAGATCCCTTTTCTATTGGTTTGGTAGTTTAACAAGGAGTCATTTTGTTCCTACGAGATTGACTCTATCAGAAACTCACACCCACCAGTTCTCTGCCATCTTTAGAAATTACTCTGAGTCATTTTATTTAAAAACTAAGCCAATTAATGTAGAACTTCATATCTCAAATGTGATTCTGGCCCACAAGAGCCTTAAAAGAATAAGCAAATGCTGGCAATACAATTTAGATGAGACAAACTTTCTTGTAAAAAAGTCATTATCCGTTTATATCTAGAGTTAAGATTTTGACAACACTTAAAAATAGATAATTCGCTGGTGGAGTTAAAGGAAGACTTTTAAACTGAAACCATAAATAATGACTGAGTCATACATGCAACAAGTAATAGAGATATTTTCAATGTGGAAGTGTGATCAAGTCAAACAGAGTTTAAAATAAATATTGCTCCAGTACAGCAAGGAGAACAGAACAACTGAGCATTGCAGTTCTTTTTGCTTGCACTCTGTGTGCATGGTGTTTTTTTTTCCCCACTAAAATATCCTTGGGAAATCTAACTATCATCACAAACTGTTCTTATAAATATACATGGAATTTTTCTGCTAGGGACTTCATTTTAAGTGGAGATTATTTTGGCATGTTTTTCAGCAATCTTTTTTCAGTGTAGGGGAATTTACACAGGGATACATCAGGGGAGTTAGTATGTCACCCCCACATTTGTTTTGTCATTTCTCCTGCTCTATTCAGCACAGAAGTGATATCCTAGGAAAAACCACTCCTTGAGGACCAGCTTGAAGTCCTTGAGGACAACTGTAGGAGTGCTAATTTAGAATATAGAATGTGATTGACCAGTGTGATCAGTCTGAAAATAGGGGGAAAAAAACGTTTCTATGTATTTGGATAAAATTCAGACCATCCTGAACTCTAAGTCAAAATTCCCACAGAGTTTAGTGGAAATCATGACAGCTTCAAAGCACCCAATAGCAAGGATTAAACTGCACTGAATATGCATTTAGCTCTAAGAACACTAGCTACAAAAAATAACAAAGGTGGAAGAAGAATCAAAACATGTAAGTAGGGCTGATGTCCTGAAAAAAGTACTGTGTAGCTACAAATGAGATGTTCAGGAGTTGGTGCCTTGCCATTTCTCCATGATCAGGAAATCGCTGACACTTTCACAAGGAGTGCAGTTTCTCCACATCTGGTGATTGCTCCATATGGAACTGTTGTGACTACAGCCGTGCGTTGGCTTAAAAGGTGGGCATAAAAGATTTAAAACCCTTTCTGATTTAAGGGACATGAACTCAGCTTGATGGTATATGGTTCTTCCCTCTCGTGCTGGTTTTAAATGTCGAGGAGCACAGGGGATTTCTCCACACACATGCACAGTGCTGGAAGGGAGTAAAGGAAGTATTCAGTAATGGTCAGAGTTGTTATCGCAACTCAGGAAAACAGGGCTGTTAGCACAAATGTTTTAGCTCTCACACTGTGAACTTCTTTATTTGGTGGTCACAGTTCTTCCAAAAGACAGCATGTGTCCATTACTTCACAGAGTACATCTGTCCAGTGCACTCAGAGGAATTTAGGTTGCAGAGCAGAGAAACCTGGGTCCTTGCCTCATTTGATAAGGAAGCCGAGTGTTAAGAAGAGAATAAGGGTGATGGCAAACAGAGAAAAGACTCAGAAGGCTAAGGAAGATAAATGTAAGCTTGGGAAATTGGTTTCTGCCCCTGCCTCTGCCACAAAGTTTGTATATGAGGAAGGGCAAATTACTTAAGCAGAAATCGTCAGAATTGCACACTGAAAGTGCATTATCAAGGGATCCTACTTATGATACCTGAAGCTTCTTTTAAGCAATTGCTGAGTAATCACAGCTGCAGGCAAAGTTGCTTGAAGATGTACTTTGAATATATAAATTGATATGAAGATTTTTTTCTGTATCTTAAAGACACCAAAGTATTTCAGCTCTACTACTGCAAAGTTAAGAGTAACTAAAATCTCACTGCTTGTTCGCTAGCTGTAAAAATGAGGAAAATAAAGTTTAAGCATCTATTTTTTGTATCAAAATCTGTGCCCACAAGGAGATAGATAATATTATATTCATTAAAATAGCTGACAGATCTAATGAGTAATGCTGATTAAAGAGTTAAAAAGATGGGGTAAGGATATTCAGGAACCTTTCAGAAATCATCTTTCATGAAAGTGTCAAAAAAAATTTTGCTAAAGCAGTCACATAATTTACATTTCTCAGCTTTTGAATAATTTGGTTCAGGCACATCCTACATTCTTTTCATTTTTAATGTTCTGGGTAACATACTAGCTGGAGGAGAAAAGGTTTTGTTTCTGCCTAGAAACTTTGTCCTAATAGTGATATAGATTGGAAAGGCTACAAAACACCTTTTACTCTGGTTCATGGAATCAGTGCATGGGAGTGGTGGGAAGTGACCTCTGGACATGGTCTCGTCCAACCACTCCGCTCACAGCAGGCCCAGTGCAGACTGCATAGAGCCAACGAGGTTTCAAGTGTCTCCAAGCAAGGAGACTCAACAGCCCCTCTGTACAACCTGTTCTAGAATTTGACTGAGCTCATGGGAAAACACATTTTTTACTGTGTTTAAATATAACTTCCTGTAATTCATTTTGTGCCCATTGTCTTTATATTTTTGCAAGGCAGTTCTGGGAAGGGTGTAACACTGACCCAACATCACCCACGTTCTGCACCGGGCAGGGTAGCAAGGCAGATAGGGGATGCGGTGAGAGAAATGAAACTTGGATGGGTTTTCCCACAGTATGCTGCACAGATCCCATTCATTCAATGCAGAACAAACATGGGATTCCAGCCACCTGAAGGGATATATTACATTCAATATCTGTATTCCTTTTTTTATTCTGTCTTATTAAAACAGCTATTTTATTAAGCCATTTGTAGTTAGGTCTTTTTTACTGAGATCCAGAAAGAGTCCTGAGCCCTCTCTCTCTCTCACACCCTCCCTTTCCCTTCCTCTGGTGCATTACTGTCCACCTCTAACCCCCATCCACATGCTCTCAGCTGGCTCATCACTCCTGATATGATTGATTCCCACTTCTCTCTCATATAGAGGTTGCTCACCGTGCTGCACAACTGACAGCAGAATAAAATCATATTAATCTGGCAAGGGCCACACCATCAACATGCTTGTCAGAAGGGTTAGGGTTTTATGCTAAACTGTGTTTCAAAACAGGGTTTCTATTAGAATAATTTACTTCTCAGTAGCAGTTCCAGTTAATGGCTTGTTCTTGCAAGACATGGAGAAGGCTTTCAAATGGAGCTAAGAAAACTTGCGACCGAGGCTCCCCAGTCTCAATGCCAAACATCAAAACTAGATACAAGTGAAAAGGCAAGGCATAGAAACTCTTGAGGCCAACAGCAACTTTGCAGTTACAGCACCATAAAGCAGGTTTGTGTGGATAAAGCCCATTATTACAGAATATAGCATATACAGCACAGGAAGTGGGTAAGAGCTCTGACATGTAAGAGACTGTCCATTCCATTATCCTCCAGCACATTTCACCTAGGCTAATTTACTCAGATAAACAGAAAGTAAGAGAATTAATTTTTTTATGTGGTAATTCCCACTTTATTTTCCCAGTTCTCTTAGGAAAATCATAAGGAGCTGGAAATCAATGTGGCAACCTTTCTTTTTCAGGTCTCTGCTATCTAATGAGGGAAGCAGGAGCTGCTTTGTGCAACTTAAACGATCACTTGAACAACTTAAAATGCAAATGATATTTTGAAGCAACTAATGAGTGCCCATGGCACAGTGTTTGCTTGTATAGACAATCCATTGCAAAGTTTGCCTTGAGTTTATCCATCCAACCTGTTAAGAAAATCCAGTCAGTCAGACATAAATAAAGGACCATGTCAGCAGATATTTTCTATCAGAATAAAATCACACTTGTAATTGGATGTCCTGAGGATGGGTTCAACATTAGAACAGTCAGATTTTATGCTCTGCTTATAACTTTTGCACAAGTGCCAGCAAAACTTGCTGTAAAATTTAGATTAAGCAGAAAACCTCACATAGGATCATAGGAAAAAAGAGACTGGAAGAGAGTTCAAAATATCTGTAGTTCAATCTCCCACTCCAAGCAGCAGCAGGTCTGAGATCAGAAGCTGCTCAATGATTTAGCTAGTCAGCTCTTGAAAACCTCTTAGGATGGAAATTGTACAACCTTTCTGGATTATTTGTTCCAGTACAAGATTACACAGGTGAAAAATAAAATGTGTTGCCGAATGGCAAATAGGGAAATACTATATGGCTAATTTTGTTTTCTTATCAGACCAGGATGCTATAGCTACATGCCTCTCAGAAATAGGTATGTATACTGATATTACTGGAGTTGATGTCAGACACTCCAGATAAGATCAACAGACAGACCTACCCAAAAATCTGACTTAACTTACAAGAAGCTTCACTTCCTAGAAAACTTATAAAAGGCTAAAACCCTACAGCTATGCATGTGAAATTGCCACCCTACTAGCAGAGTGGAGAATCTCTGCAGCTGTCTGCTCCTCAGGGCTCCCAGGCAAGGTAGTCCTCCACAGAAGTCCTTTGAGGGGCTTTAGCTGAAAAGGATATTATAAGCAAGTATAACACATCACAGTAGCAATGCACAGAGCAGGAAGCATAGCAGCCTTTCAAATATTTGATGATTGGAGATAAATTGTTCATCATTCATTGCAGGTAAATCTCTTACAGAGAGGGAAGGATTCAAACCCTTGATTCTCACGCTTCAGTCCTGATTTGAAAATAGATCTATTTAATCTAGGTTCAAACTTCTATTAATTTTGGCATACTGGACCCATTTTATGGAGAGAAATACAGGGTTTGAAAGGTCAGAAGGTTAAGTCAACGAGAAGTAACATGATCTATCTCATGGGACACTCCCCTGGGAGAGTCCCCTGAGTGTAATTCCAATCACTGCTTCCCATACTGTTCTACGCAGGGGTTTTGCCAGTGATCAGTCACCTTCACAGTAAAAAAGTGATGTTCAGACAGAACCTTCTGTGTTTTAGTTTGTACCCATTATTTCTGCTTCTGTCACTGATTATCACTAAGAGTCCTCTCTGCCTTCAATACACCCTCCCTTCAGATATTCATATACATTGATAAAACTCCCCCAAACCTACTCTTCTCCAGGTTGAACAGTCTCAGGTCTTTGAGCCCTCTCCTGGACTCTCTTCAGTATGTCTATACCTTTTTTTTGTACTTTGGGTCCCAGAACTGGACACAGCACTCCAGGTGTGTCTCACCACTGCTGAGTAGGAGGTAAAGATCAACTCCCTTTAACCACTTGTTTGAACGACATTATGAGGAGTGTTGCCAGCAGGTCAAGTTCTTCCATAGACAACACTTGCTGTACTGTTTTACAAATTTGAGTGATATTTCATGGGAAGGATAAGATGATGACATGGAAGCAAATGTTTGTAGTATTTTTCATTACTGAATAAGTTATTCAAATAATTTGCAGAGGAAAATTTGAAGGGAAAACATGAATCCCATAATATTCTGCCCTGTACAGGATTTGCTTAAGTAATATTTAGTACAGTTTGATTCAAAGAGCACATTTCAGAACAACTGGTTTCTTGTTGGTTGAATACTTTTAAGATACCTCTTCAAGTGCAAATGAAATCTGAAAAAGATTAGTGGGACTAATGTTCCTTGAACTACTTCAGAGACAGATGTTTTAGATCCAAATTCTGCAAATTTTTTTTAGTAAGTTTAACTTGAAACTTCTGAGGACTGATCATTTCAGTGGTTTTTCTGTACCAGAGCTTTCAGCTGGGCGTAACTTGACCTATGATAAGGCAGTCTCTGATCTATGTTTCAGTTCCTCCATTCTTAAAGATGCAAATAGGGATAGAATCCAGCTCTCTGTTCTGCTGTTACTGCACTTGCCTTTTAATTTTTTTATAGAAAAGCTGTAACAATTGATTTTAAACTATTTTTCTGTATCTGTGTAATGGTTCCAAACCTTTGTTCCTTCTAGTTTCAGTAAATTTGAGTCTTAGACTGCCCATGATATAGCCAGCGTGAAAAATGAAGAAGAAAAAGAAGTCTCAGCCATGGGATGGGTTAACCCCCTTACACCTTGATTTTCCTTGACTTTGGACCTATATCAGATTTTTAAACTAATACTGAACAACTAAAAAATAGGGAAAACTATTTGCATGAGCTGTGAAACTAAATGATAGTAATGTGTTTTTATTCAGGTTACTGGTATTAATTAGTCTCAGAGATTGTGGACATTGATTGAGAGGACATGGTTTGATTAGGATGCTGTGAGAGATAGCAATATAATATTTTGCTACAAAAAGCCTTAACATTGCTTTGGTTTTGGGTCAAGGCCCTGATGCTGAAGTAGAACTAGGAAATGGAATTTCACTGTGTATGAAGACATTTGCAACAAGGTACTCTTAAAGAAAAATGCTTTGGAGAAATGCTACTTAGAATTACAGGGTCCTAATTGTTTCCTTTTCCCTAACAAAATAACACTTCTTCAAAAAAATGTCTTTATGAAATCATGTTTTAACAACAGATACGGGCCACATTTCTGAGTGTAGAATTGGCAATCCAATTCAAACAAAGCAAACTTGCTCAGCTTCCTCTTGGTGATCCTGCAGTACAGTGATTTGCAGGCTCTACCTTTCCTTCGAGTCTCCTTAGTAGTGACTGCCAAAGTACTGTCAGTTTAAGAATGTGCAGAGATTTATATACTAGTTCTGAGGCCCCCTGGGATTCTGCTAATTGTACTCATTCCTTGCCTACACAGTAGAATGGATTTATAATCATTGTAACTTGAGAAAACACTAATTTATTAGTGCTGAACATAGGTTGTTTCCCATTAAGATAAAGTAACTAAAACTGAAGTCAGTGTGAGACTTTCTTCTAAAGGCCAAATGATCTCAGAGCCTCTGGATATATTTACGTATTACAGACACCTCAAATTATCTTTAAAGGCTGGAGATTCTTCTATGATTTGTTCAGCAACTCATTTCATTTCTGTGGAACTCCATTGACTTAATTTTCACTCTGTTATATGAGTGAGTTGACTTAAAAGAAAGGAATACGATTTTTATAATTCATTTATCTATGGGAATTTTCCATTTGCATGTATGCATTATAAAATCTTTTTTTCAAACTTGGATCTGACTCCGCTGATCAGGTAATTGTTAGCTGAAAACAGGGAGCTGTTTTCTCTGTATGCAAACCCTAATTGCACCATTTTCCCCCACACAGGGTGACTGGTAGGATGTATACAAATGTTCTGTTGTATTCCCACAGAATATTTTGTTTTCTAAACCAAACTGGAACAATATCTCCCCTTCCCTCCTGGCTTTCCTGTGTTAAGAAACAAAAGGCACACAAGCTCAGCTTGTAGCAGTTCTTTAGCCCACATCAGCAATTACTACAGGCAAAATGCAGTACTTGTATTTTTCCAATAAATTCTTTATGCACATTGTGACACAGAACTGCCTTCATTTTATAGCCAGGTTTCAATTTACAGAATTCAGAATCCAGATACCAAAGTAAAGGAGTAGTATAGGAGCACTTGCATCCATCTATCATCAGTTAGGTGACATTTTAGACTTACTGCAGTTTGCAAATGACCTTTGAGGTGGTAGAAATGTCTGTGCAGCCACCACTGTGCTGTCAACTCTGCTTCAGCCCAAAAATTCCATTGCCTTAAAAATATATCCCAAAAGACACTATCACTTCCAGGAAATAAATTAACTGGAATTTGTGTTAATTTTCTCCCCCATTTTCTTGCAGCTCCCTGTTGAAAGCAGCCAGGTGAATGGAACTTTTGAAGGAGAAGAGTTGCCGCAGAATTAAGCTTCTGCTCAGATGAAATAACATAGCCGTGAATTTCAGTTTTAAAATATAAAATCTAGATAGCATTTTTAAAGTTTAATGGTTTGAGTCATTCACAGTAGATTTCCACAGTCCATTGTGAAATTACATTCCATGTGCTTTTCAGAAAGCAAATGAGAAATTTTAAGAATCTGGTCTCACGCAAGCAAGTTCCCTAGAGCAGGTTCTGTGTTTGTTGAAACAAGTGGTTTTGTGTGTTATGGGAAAAAAAAAAAAGTATTGTCCCTGAATCATCAGCCCCACAAGATGACCTTTGCTTAGAAAGTATATGGAAAAGTTTATCACATAATGTAATGGTAAGGGAAATAATGGAATCTGTCTACCAAGAAAAAGCATCTACTGAATGGTGAGTGCATGTCTTCCTTTGTTTTTTCCTCTTCGTCTCATTTTTATGTTTAACGATAAAAAACCCCAAACCTCTTTGATGGAATTTCATTAACAGCGAAAGAAACTGAACCCCTGTATCAAGCCAGTTTCACTAAATGTCAGTAATGATGGAATGTCTTCCTTTTCCTCTTGTTAAGGAGTGATAGGAAAGACAGGTATATGGTATGTAGGAAGGTTGGGTCCAAATAAAACTTTGCCAACAATAAGGCTAAGAGGCTTATTGCCATAGTACTCCACTGGTTAGAGGCTGTCCTTGAGTTGTGAGCTATATTTGTTCTTTATCTCTACAGTGACCTGGCTGGACATTGACTTTTACAATCACCTCCTCTAAGCTTGCCATCTTAATCCTTTGTTATCTCCTTTTCCTAATTCACAATGGCCAGAAAATATTTTTTTTCAATTTCACTAGCAGAAGGATAGAAAAAATGTTGTGTTGGATTAGAGTTAACTAACCAATCCTAAACAAACTCTTTTTATTCTTTTGCAATTGATCTGAAAAAACCCCTAGCTTACCCAGCCGGGAGGTGGTTATTAGGGGTGTGTGGCACTATCAGCATGCCTGTTCCTGGTTCCTTGAACAAATATTT
>JAWMRA010000113.1:83919200-83951783 GCA_035584735.1 Pseudotriccus pelzelni | reverse complement strand
TTTAGCCACCAGCGCGCTTGTAGCAAGCGTGGGTAGTGCCCTTCCCAAATCTTCGTTCGCGAAGCCTAGCCATGAATTAAGTTGGAAGTTTGGATCTTACTTCTCCTTTAATCACTGGCTGCATTGTTGCACTTACAGGGAAAGTAGGGAAATAGAAAATTTGTAGTGAGAACAATTATGCTGTAGTACAATTATTAAACTATGCACCTCTTTTAGTTAAAATTAAAATAATTATGGCCATTTTATTATGGGTTCTTCCCTTAATTGCTTTCTGAAACAAACCTGGAACAAACTGGCTTTTAAATGCCAAATGTTTCTTTCTCATGGCATCATGGAAAAAGAAACAAAGGAAAATCCTTCAGCATAGTCTTTCACTGGAATAATTTTTTGACTGTGTTGTTTAAGTTTATTGCTTGTTTGTTCTGATTTTGTTTTGGTTTGGTTGTTTTGTTGGGTTTTTTTTAAATCTACATTTTTCCACAATATGGAAAAAGAATAAAAGAGGATATAAGAGTAATGTAATGCTTCGTGTATATTTTCCTTTTAAAAATATAATTACTTTTTGTCTCTCTTTCTCTCTTTCTCTCATGCTATGGAAATTAAATTTTGGTGACACTTCATACTCAAACTTTCCTTACCTAAGCGTAAGGTAAGGAGGGTGGAGGAGAGAGGCTGGATACAAGGGTAGATATCTTGGATCGATGAGGAAGAGGGAAACCTAGGAAATGGTTCATCCTATCCAAACTGGTGTCTATATTCTGATGGTGTGGATGCCTTCTCTGAGTACCTGCCTTTCACCACTTTCTGTACCCCAGCTATCGAGATTCTTCTGAAACAATCTGACTGTTCTTCACCCCTGTGGCTTCTGGCAGAGAGGGGAAAGATGAGAGGCAGAGGCTGGGCCAGTGCTCTTGTGCTTTCCCAGTATTTCTTTTCGACGGGACACTGTTCCTATGATTCAGGAGTTCCAGTTTCGTGTCTTTTTGGGGATGGGAGCAGAAGTGCACATAATTATATGCACGCCCTTTTGTGTGCCTGGTTTCTGGCTTCTCAGTTTTCTGTATTGCAGTCTCTGCACAGCCACAGTCCTACTGTTAATTCTCAGGTTTGGCATCCTGAGCGTCTCACGATATGACTGAGAGACATGAGCAAACAAGAACACAACAGGACAGACAGTTTGTACTGTGACTTTTGGAGTAGGTAAAACCACAGTAATCCCTTCATATAGCTGATATGAAGGTAAGTCATACCAGGGAAGTGGAGTAATTTTAGAATTTGAGGTTTTACCTGAGCTGTTCCTTAAATGGGTCATGAAACCTAAAGAAATATAAATTTTTGATTAAGCTAATTTTTTTTTAATGATCCATGTGTAGCTATGGTGGCATACAGGTTGGCATGGTAAGTGCTCTCATCTAACTGTCTAGAAATTGGCTAAACTGACCACTCTAATTTTTAATTGCCTGAAAGCATCCACCATTGCTGCTTCATTACCTGAAGAAAAATGCCAAAATCACTCCCAGGGAGGAATTTCTATTTGGCCAAAGAACTCAAAAGGTGGTGTTCAACAATAGTTGAGTCTTCTGCACATTTTGAAGAAGACAGAGTATTCTCCACTGGAATTGCTGATGCGTTTTTAAATTCCAAATCTTTTTTTGGTAACAAAACCAAATTTTGAGGGCTGAAATTATTCTCTGGCAAAAGCAGAAGGTGGACATGCGTATCACAGTAACTGGAGTCTAAGCATGTATTTCTGAACAAAATTTTAGAAATCATAAATTTTTTTTCAAAATTTACTGGGTAGAAATGGGTAGAGCTGCAAAAATAAACTTTCTTTAATTTATATGTTTACAGATTTTTAGACCTGCACTAGGTCAGTTACACTGAAATTCCCTTTTATATATACTGAATTCTAGGTAAACTGTCTAATGTGTATTGACTGACTGTAATATGGCTTAAAATGGTTAAAATTCTTACATCAATGTAATTGTAAAACCTTGTGGCCACAGGATTCTGATTTTTACCATTCACTGCATTCAAATAATTTAACTTGCTCAGCAAGGTCAAGTTTTGATGTGTACTGGACATCCATGAAGCCCTGGAGACTTGTGGACCTTGAGATCCTGACCTATTTGCAAAGCCTTTACAGGGTTTTAAACAGCTATTTATAAGAGCTCTTATGTTTTAATTATCTGAAAACATTTAAGCATTTTGTACCATAAATACTTTTCCCTGAAAGAAATATTGCCAAAAAGCTTGCATGAATATGATTTCTAGACTTTTATTTTCAGAGCAAATCACCAAAATCAACAGTATCAAGATGGAAGATTGTAACAATAACACTAATTCTTCTTGACTGCATGTATGTAATAGCTTTATTTTGTTTAGCTGTTGTATGCAAATCAGGTAACCTGATGCCAAAATCTTGGGATTTCACCTTTAGTTTTCAACTTTGATAACGGTGTGTGGGGTTGTATTTGAACACAGTACATGTACTGCAAATGGCTTTAATGATTTGACAAGATCAGAGTAAGCCAGTTAGGTATAGGGTCATATTTGCAATGATATTATCATATCTCAGATAATACAAGGCACACATGGAAAAAAAGGGTCAAATAATCTAATATATTCCTACAGCACTTGAAAATGTCCTCTCTAAACTGTTCAGCTCTAGGTCTTTTATTATGTCTTTATTTTGTGAATGTTCATTGTAACGTGGCGTATTGAAAAATACCTTCAGAATTCCTTCCTTTCTGTTGTGAATAGTTATGAAAATGATCTGAATTTAGGTTGAACAGTGGTGTGTTTAACCCATGTCAGTGGATTTTGTCGCAGTTCTAGTTGTCACTTGCATATATAGCAGCAAGTCATTGCTGAAGCAGGGTGGGAGTATGATACTATTCTCATCCTTGAATCATAGGCAAAGGAAAGAATGTTACAGGTACACGGTGAGATCTGAAATGTACATTTCTGCTGAACAGAACTTTTTGGTACAAGTTACTTTTTGGAATACAACTATAAGTATTTAATCTATGACTCGGGAAAGTCCAGATTTCTTACAACTGTTCCCACTGTGTTCAAAGCATATCCTTTGTGCTTTTTGAATATAAAATATTAAATGCAAAAAAAAATAAGCTTTGAAAAGAATGTGTATTACTGAAGTTGTTTGTTTGTATGTCTTTCTGTGTCTGTCCAAACAAATACTGGAAGTTATACAGCAACACTTACCACCTGTATTAATTTTCTGCTTCAATGGTGACTAATCAATTATAATTTGACTTGAATATATCACATTGTTCATGGATGTTTTCTGTTTATGCTATTCAGTTTTGGTATACATCTGTCACATTCATATCTATTTAAAATCTAAGCTGCTTTTTAGAAGAAGATTTAGGCCATTAATGTAATAAAATTCAGTGTAAGACCTTATGTAAGGGCAGGTGAAATACAAATAAAACTTATTTCTCTCACTCATGCTTTTTCGCATGTTCCACTCCCTCTCTCACGCCATATGCTCACAGGCACTATGATGTGTGTGTCCAAGCAGTTTATCCAGATGCAGAAGGACAAGGGATGATGCCTAGTCTGTCCTCACTGTCCCTTTCAACTGGTAATAAGAAACTGTTTTTTGTTTTGTTTGTTTGTTTTTTAAAGTCTTTGGTGCTTTTTAGGAGCCAACAGTAACAACCGTCAAAGGGTTGTGATCAGCAACGTGAAGTCCAGCTGGAGGTCAGTCTTGAGTGGTGTATCGTAGAATCACAGAATATGCTGAATTGGAAAGTACCCACAAGGATCATCAAGTCCAACTCCTAGCCCTGCTCAGGTTCAATACTGGCACCAATACTATTTAATGTATTGACATGATAAGGATGACCAAAGAAGAGCAATGAAGTTGCTGAAGGGTCTAGATCACAATTCTTATGATGAACAACTAAGAGAGCTGGGGCTGTTTAGCCTGGAGAAAAGAAAGCCTTATCACTCTCTACAACTGCCTGAAAGGAGGGTGTAGCCAGCTGGGAGTCTGTCTATTCTCCCAGGTAATAAGTGACAGAATGAGAGGAAATGGCCTCAAGTTATGCCAGGAGAGATTTAAATTGGACATTAGAAAAAGAAGTTTTCACATAAAGCGTGGTTAGGCATTGGAACAGGCAGCCCAGGGAAGTGGTGGAATGACCATCCCTAGAGATATTTAACAGTGTAGTTGTGGTTCTCAGGGGATGATTTAGTGGGGGACTTGGCTGTGCAAGGTTAAATGCTGGACTCAGTTACCTTAAGAGTCTTTTCTGGTTTAAATGATTCCATGATGGAACAGAGTGCCTTCTCAGCAAGACTGTCAGCTTATACACCAGAGGGTTGTGCTGCTGCTCAGACCAGCCCTGACAGGCTGGAAGAAATGGACCAACAGGAACCTCATGAAGTTCATCAAAGGGAAGTATAAGATCCTAACCCTGGGAAAGAGCAATTTCATGCACCAAAACAGATTGGAGGCTGACCAGCTGGAAAGCAGCTTTGCAGAAAAACTCCTGGGTGTCCTGGAGAACACGAAGCTGAACATGAACCAGCAATGTGCTGTTCCAAGCAGGAACCAAGAAGGCTGACATCATCCTGGGCTGCATGAAGGGATCAGGCTGGGGCATGTAATCCCTTCCCTCTGCTCAACACTGCTGAGTCACATCTGGAGTGCTGTGGCCTGTCCTGGACTCCCCAGTACAATAGAAACATGGAGTAAGTCCATTAAAGGACCCCTGAGATGATTACAAGTCTGAAGTACCCCTCATATGAGGAGAGGCTGAGGACTATTCACCCTGGAGAAGTAAAGGCTCTGGGTGGTTCTCATCAATGTGTAAAGAAGACAAAACTAAACTCTTTCCAGTGGTACCCAGTGACAGAACCAGAGGAAACATGCACTGTTTGAATTACAGGGAATTCCATTTAAACATTATTTTTTGTACTGTGAGGGTGACTAAGCACACTGGCACTAGTTACTCAGAGACATAGTGTATCTCCATGTAATCTCCATCCTTGAAGGATGGTTAGGAAGGTTAAAGCCCTGATAGAATTAAATCTGGCCAGAGATGTCAAGGTCAACAAGAAAAGTTTCTACAGGTCCATCAGTGATAAAAGGAAGACTAGGGAAAACACGAATCCTCTCCAAAAGGAAACGTGAGACCTGATTGCCAGGGATAGGGAGAAGGCTGAGATACTCAGTGACTTTTTACTTCTGTTTTCACCAAGTCCTCTAATCTCACCATCCATGTCACAGAAGGCAAAGGCAAGGACTGGGAGAATAAAGAACTGTCCAAGCTTAGCCTGTGCCTTGACAGAAATGGTTTGTATTCCTTTGATGTCAGTCGGTCTGTTTGCTGCACATTGAGCAGAGATCCTCACTCTGTTGACTATAATAGTGTAGAAGTCCCTAAAATATTTGCAGTTATATATGTAAAAAGTGAGGTTTCTTCCCAAGTATTCACTCTGAAGTATTTTATTTAGAATTCTGCAAAAGTTTGTCAAAAGTACTATGAGTTACTTTAATGTACCTGTAAAAACTCTTAGAATATAAAGTCACAGCAAAAATGGGTTGCTTTTATTTTATATCATTGCAAAGGTGAATCCTAATTAAACTGAGAGCCATCTTTGAAAACTTCTAATACTCATTAATGAATTAATTTTCAGTCTGCTTCCTGACTACCTTACAGTTTTCTATCAACATTTTTCATCAGTACACCAGCAAAAATATGGAGCATGGTATGACTCTCATTGGAAAGATATTGACTGAAAAATATGAGAGAAGGTTACGTTTCCTGTCTGTTATATGGTAAGTTTTGTGCCATGTGCACCATATAGTCTGTGGCAGAGGTCGTTTCCCAGGAGAAAGACTTTATATGTCCCTGTCATTCTCTTTTACCATTCTACAGCAAATGAGGAAGCTGTTGTATATGTGGGTCTTCTTTGGGATTCACATATCATCTGTACCCAAAATATTAGTCCTTCAGTACAGTGAGAGAGTCAGGAGCCTTTAGAAAAGCAAAGTATGGCTGCAACGCTGGAGAAGGCTGAATGAAAATATTGCATATAAAAATGGCTGGTGAATTTGTAATCTATGAGAATTTACATCTGCAGTATTTTAAAAATGCATAGTTTACTTTTGTTTAAACTGTATATGGCTTTTAAAAGATAAACAAGGACTCAAGTCATTAGAGCATATGGCATTATGCTAACACCTGCTGAGGTCATCAACAGGGATGAATGTTTCTTCATTCTGTGCAGAGAACTTTCCCACTTGAATTACTGAAGTGTCTAATGAAATCTGAAAAACTTTTATCACTGGCTCTGTGCTCAAGGAAGTCAGGGTGCTGTGACCCTGGATGGCAAAGCTGCTGCTGATGATGGCAGAGGACTGGTGAGCACAGAACCTCCTGTACTGTATCACAAGGTCTTTGGCCATTGTTTCCTCAAGGACTCAAATGTGGGGTCTTTCGCTTTTCCCCAATCCATCTTCTTGTATTACAGTTTCTTGTCCCTTCTCATTCTGTCTCTAAGATGTTTGTGTTCTTACGTCTCCCGACTTCCAGTCCTATTTTTTTTCACCCAGCCATTTACAGATTTCTACTTTCCTAATCTGTTTCATACTTCTGTGATAGACTCTCTCCCTGTCTGCTCCTGACTTCTGTTTCATTCATTCTTATTCTTACCAAGACGTCTTGCTCTCTCTCCCTCCCCTCATCCACTCAGCTTCCCCTACTTCCTCCCCACATTCAGTGCAAATGCTGTTTTGTTTTTGATTCCACCATCATCCTGATTTTCAGTTTTCCTCCTTCTTCCTAAGCTTTCTTGAAAAGTTTGCTCTCCTCCTTTCCATTTTTCTCTCCTCCTTCATTTCCAGCTATGTGGCACCATATTATAAGCCAGTTTAAGAAACAGGGTGTAATAAGTTGAGGTTTCACTGGGGATATAAGGGAATACATTACTTCTGTTCAAACTTTTGTGTCCCCCAAATTCTGTTCCAGCAAAGCCTGCCCACAGCAGCCCAGGGCTGCAATGGCAGAGAAGGTCCCAAGGAGCTTGAGTTTGCCAAGTGACAAATTTATGTAGAACCTGCACTGACAGCTGGCACTTACGAGGAGGAAAAGGGAAATGTGAACTAAATCCATAATTTGGACAGTTCACTGAAACATTATTAAAAAAACCATCTTAAACTGACTATAAATTGCAGCTGAAGTTTTGCTCAGTTCAAGTTTGGATAAGTTGGCTGAAAATCGGTGTTTGGAAATAGTGGTCAAAATAATATATAATACATAATACACAATCATATAATCAAAATAATACATAATACATAATCATAAAAAGAAGATCATTAAGCATTAATATAGTGCTGAGAGAGACAGGGCTCTGATTTAAGGGCTAGTAAGCAGCAGCAAAATGAAGATAATCAGAAAGACAATAGGAGTAAGTATGGAGATGCGACTGCAATATTTAGGAAAACAGGTTTGTGTAAGAAATACTGGAACAATTATATACTGGAACCTGATGGAGAAAATGAACAATTGATCCTAATTGGTAGAACCATATATTTTAAAACGACATTTTATTTAGTCTTTATGAAAAGATGTGTGATCATACCCTATTTATTTAGGCAAACATCTCTCAGTTATTAAGAGGAAAGGAGAGGAGAGCTAAAACAAATAAAGAAAAAGCATAGGAAATATGCCAAAGTAAATTGGACTGTCAGAGAATGCAACTGGAAGTGGAACAGAGAAAAGAAAGTTGATTGTTGCACTGAGAACATTTTTCCCATAAACTTGTTATCACAATTTGTCATGGGTGAATATTGGGGGGGAGGGGAAGAGGAATTTTATAATACATAATGTTCCTGTTCTATTGAAAGAAGAATTTTTAAAAAATATCTAGAACTTCCTCAAAGGGAATAAATACATTAAAAAAAGTTCAAGCTTTTCCTGATCTTGTACTGACGTTTCAAAGCCAGATGCATTAAGCATTCTTGTCTTTTCATATATGCATAGATATGTCCCCAAAGACAATTTCAAGTTACAGAGTCAGTTAATGATCCAGTTTCTTATAGGAAAACCTTCTTTTAAAGTTGTTTTATTTTGTATTCATTGAGGTCACCCCGTGTCCCTCATCTTTGCAAGCAGCTCTCATTCAAGTCATAGGCAGTTTAATAAACTTAAGCTCCCATAACATGTTCTGGTCCCAAATGCCTTCTGACAGAGCACAGTATACACAAAGCTATCAAGCTGTGCTGCATCTGAAATTAGCAATGCACATCAGAGTAGATAACTCTATACAAAGAGATAATAATTGCACATGTACTGTAACGGTGGAAACCTGAGGAAGGATTGGGAATGTGGACTCATGCGGTACCATCTCCTTAATGGACTGCTCCTGTTTTAGACAGTCTTGCTTTTCGCAAAGCTCAAAAGTGAAAACAAAGCTGAATTAATAGATACAAATGAATTTGGAGCTTCTAAAGTGTCTTGCATGTTTCTTTGCAGGCAGAGGACGTTACCTATTAGGTTTATTTAGTTTACTGACTGTTTTAGACAGTCCTGCTTTTTGCAAAGCTCAAAAGTGAAAACATAACTGAATTAATAGATACAAATGAATTTGGAGCTTCTAAAGTGTCCTGCATGTTTCTTTGCAGGCAGAGGACGTTACCTATTAGGTTTATTGAGTATTTGTGACATATGGTGTTACCTTCACTACAAAGTAGACATGAAAGGAGAAAGTAATCCTTTTGTTAGGCTTCTTTCCTGTGCATTTTACAGGATCAAGACATCTGTTAGTTTTAATGGGAGTCTTTAGTATGTAACTGTTATTAGTTTTAAACCAGGATGAAAGGTATTACAGGTTTTTGTGAATTTTAGTCAGAGATGAATGGAGAGATCCCACAGAGCAGATTGACTGTCCGTTTATTTTTTCAGGCTTTAAGACATGGCATTCTTCAAGGCTTTTTGAGATTTCTAATATTTGACAGATATGTTTGATGTCTGTGCATCCAAAATAATTCATATAAAAAAGTACTTTTTGCTGCAAAATCAAGTCGCTGGGAACGAGGAAGTGTCTGAAACAATGTTTTCTGCACAACCTAAATATTTTATGCTCTTCCATTCACCTGCCTTCACTTCTGGAGATGCATTTGGAGACAATGTCAGTACTGGGCACAGGCAAAGTATATGGTTACCAATAGTGGAAAAATTGCGTGAAATATCCCTTGGAAAGGCTATATTGGGACCCTATGAAAGGTCTTTAGCTTTGTTGACTATATAATTTCTGCCTCTTCTCCACGGAAGCTCAAGCCGTCTGTCAGAGCAGCATTTGCCTGCTGCACAGTCTCACACAGACAGGCTTGCAACTACTGCTGCTAAGGGAGCGTAAAGCGGTGCTGTGTGTTCCTGGAAAAGGGGAGATGGCATTTGTCATTTCTTCCCACATCCCATTTCACATCCTGTGGAAGGGTCTGTCCTGGCCCTCTGCTCTGGGTTCACTTTCTGCTGCAGAAGTAGCCTGGGGAACACAGGCAGCTAAGTCAGTATTTGGGGACAGGAAATTATAAAAGATCAGATCAGTTGGAAGGGGAGATAAAAGGTTCATAGGAGATGTTAGAGAGCTCACCCAGACCACCCCCCACACTCTTTCCTTTTCCCACTTTTGCCTTCACCTCACTGCCAAAATTCTGCTAATATTTTGCACAGAGCTCCTTATCCCTCTAAAACAAATAGAAAAGCAAATCCGAAGCTCACTAATACTTTTTGGCCTCCTGCAGGCCTTCCTTCCAGTAGCAGTTAGCCTACGAGATTAACTGTGCTTTAAAAATGAATCAGGTTTGTGTAGTGGATGATGGTCTGGTTTGGTCCTTTTTAAAAGCAAAACAAATTCAAACAGAGCCAAGAGCAAAAAGTCAGCTCTTTCACAGTTGGCCACTAACTGTGAGTTAGTTTTATATTTCTGTGTGCTCAGCATGAAATATCCAGGAACAGATCTGTGGAAGCCTTGAGCACACAACTGCGGCTGAAATCACCTGAAGCTGTGCTTTGAACATACAAGGTCCTATGAAATGCTAAGTGTTCAGGAGGATGACGGCTTAATGCTTAATGTTAAATTAATGCCCCATATTAGTGAATGCTTTTGACAGTTTTAGCTTTTACTTATTTGGGTCTCAGTTCCCAAGGGGTAAAAATAAGACCAGGTATAGGGATAAGAAAGTTAAATGCAGAAGATGTATTTGAGGAGGAAAAAGAGTGTGGGCTCAAGGAAGTTTTCACTGCTAGGAAAACTAGGCCTGGAAAAAGATCAGTGTGGGGTAATTTCATTTATTACACCTATGGATGTTTATTCTTTGCCTGTATTGAGCAGTAGGATTCCTGTGTTGAGATAACACTTTCTCACAGACATGCTGTGAGGGCCCTGCTGGGAGAGAGAGAGCCCATGAAAGGACAGTTGAGAGAGAGCAAAGCCTTGAAGTTATGTGCATGTGAAAGGTGTTGTTACAAAAGCACCACAGAACAGGCCTGTGTGTGCTCTTTTCAGCAGCTGTGTGAATTAACAACATATTTAGGGTTTCCGACTTCTTAACCTTAGCAGTGGTTTTGGTCCTCTGCGCTACCTGGCATGCATATCAATTCTTACACCAGGTAATTGGGAATGCTGTCAACTCAAATAATTAAGAGCTATAAAGCACTAGGCTTGTAATGGAGAAGAAGAAGCAAAACCCATGCTGAGAGCAATGATTTAGTGTTCAAACAGTAACTGGACCTCTTTTTTCAAAAGGGTAAACTATTATTTCTTCATTCAAAACCCAGTTTTTCTTTTTATGATGTGGAAAATATTTTCTTCACTGAGCTCTTATGAGTCTATTCTAACCTTCTTTATTGAATCATGCTTAGACTGGACACCTGATACAGTTGGTTCAAGTTTGGCAAAAAATGAAAAGGAGTGGGAAGCAGGGTTGGAGAGGCAAATGCCAGAGAATGCCAGCCCTACCTGTCAGAAATGGGTTGGACTAGACTGTTTTAAGGTCCCTTCCCACCTAAACCATTCTTTGATTTGTGAAATGTTGTTATTTTGCCTTACATACTTGTGTACTAATGCCACTACTGAAGACTAAAAAACCTGTATGCGTGTGAATTTATAAATGCACCATTCCTAATCCTTCTTTACACTTAGGTTGGGATCTTAGCAGAGGTAGGATCTGGACATTCACAAACAGTTTAATGCAGGTGAAATTCACTGTGATGCAGAAGCAGGGACTTTGAATCCAGGCTCTTGCCAAACTGCTCATCTGGCTCTGCTGACCTTTTGTCAGGGCAGGTTCCAGGCTGCATGCAGTACAAGGTCTCAACAGATGGAGAGTTTGACTCCTCATCCTCTAATCACCATAAAATGTTTACTTGTCATCTAACAACAACCCCAGCCCTGATATCAGTATTCTCATAAAAATAGTCACAAAAAACAGCTTTCAGTCATTGGATTGTAATCAGTATATTGACTGTGACTCTGGAATTTTAACTCATCTAATTTTCAGACTCACTTAATTGTCAGCTTTATTTCTTAGAAGGCTGACATTTGATAAGCACTGTAAGATATATAGGCTTTACCTGACAGTCCAGAGACATAAAATGACAGGATCTTCCCTGTTATGTTGTATTTCTGAAAGAGAAGTTAAACTTCTTTTCATCAATTACAGTTGCCAGACATACATACAGTAGGGACTGCTAAAATTTTATGGCCTTGAAATTGTCACTCAGCGGTTTTGCTATCTTAACAGCCATTCACAACCAGATAATAAAACACAACATGCTCAGAAAAAAATGTGAAATTTTGGGCAAATCTTTGCACCTGATCTAAGAACTTTTCATATTGAGCCTGTTGCTTGCTGACAGCGGTTTCACAGAAGTTTGCAGAACTAATCCTGCTATTGAAAGTTATTCCTGTCAACACTTAATTCTCTGTAAATCCACTGATATTGACAAAGGGGAAGACATGTATGGCTCTACTAAAACATAACAGTTGCCAGTTGGGGTGGGGGAGGGATGGACGTTGGTGATCTTTAATACTTTAAAGTCGTAAATGCACCTAGAGTTATGTAACAGGATAGTCAGTTCCAGAGTCATACCAACTACCCACATCTTTCACCTGAAGCAGCAGGTATCATATTCTGCCTTTTCATCATAGAAAATAATCCCTCATGCAAATCTGGTTCCAAGTGTTGAACACATCGTCAAATTACTTCATAAAGAAATGTGTGATCAACTACCCATTTAGAAAAAACGTCATGCTGGGTAAATTCCAGAAATTATTTTGAAAAGTGCACGACTAGATCACAAAACCTGTAACTCTCTTGAGGCTAATGGCATGTGGTCCTTGATTAGCATTCAAGCAGTTTTTTGAGGTAAAAAAGAGCATATGATGAAAAAACACATTCCCCGTGCAGTGTTCTCTGATTTCATCCATTGTTCCAGGTGACTTAGCTTGTAAACAGGATTTTAAATAAAGGAAGGGTACTATGACCATAGCTTAAAAGCTTTTCTTCTTACAGCCAACTCCAGCATGGTTTAATGCACTGCTGCTTTGTAAAAAACCATGTGAATTAATTTGTAAAGCC
Organism: Pseudotriccus pelzelni; assembly: GCA_035584735.1. Lineage (NCBI taxonomy): Eukaryota > Metazoa > Chordata > Aves > Passeriformes > Tyrannidae > Pseudotriccus > Pseudotriccus pelzelni. Next base: position 83,939,164 of record JAWMRA010000113.1, on the reverse strand, counting down.
TTAGGGTAGCTGTGTTGTACTGCTTTAAAAATAACTTTGAAAGAACAGTGTGGCTCCACTGTGGACAGGAGTAAAATGCTATTGGAAAATCCTGTTGCAGTCCAGTGGAAATTACTAGATTTCCCATATTAACTTTCATCACCCAGAAAAATGAGTAGTTCAAACAGTCCAGTTGAAGGAAAAGACTGAAGTAACACTGTCCTCTTAGCTTGGATTTAATCTCTCATAGGCGACCTCTCTCAGGCCCTACTGGACCTAAGACAGATCTGGAAGAAGAATAATCACATTCACTGAGCACTGAGTTCAAGCTAAATGAGTTTAAGTCAATGTGCCTTGTTCACATCGACTCATCTGACTTGGATACCCACATATAGCATGTCCGCGAGCCATAAACATCACTTGCACATTATGGGAAGCTGACTGTGTTTTCAGAATTGTGTCTCCATTTGTTTTAAGAACAAAACAATATTGTTTTGGTCTTGGGGACAACCTAAAGATTGCTTTCCAATGCTTCTATTAGAGAAATACTTTGCATGTGTGTTGTAATAAACAGTGTTGACAAACTGTAGGAGCCTGACCTCCTTTCCAGTCATTTTCAGAGCAACCTCATCACTGTGCCTGCTTCAGGAAGCCCTTCCTGCCCACATAGACTGTAAACAGAGAGTTGTGATTAACTGAGCACAGGGATTTTACCAGCTAGTGGCTTGTTCCTCATCTATTATAAGCCCACAGGTTTGGAAAGTGTAGTGGGACATGCATAATACATTTATCTGAAATGGCTTACCGTCAGCTCCCGAGAGATACTTGCCTTTGCATTCCCAACTCACTTTCATTTCAAAGCTAGGTGTGTCTGGTCACCTCCAGTGACCACAGCCTAGGTGATGAAGTGTTGACCATGCATGAAAGTGCTTCACTTGATCTCTGCTGTTGTTGCAGAACCTTCAGAGAGCAATTTTTTGAGACAGCTAATCTCACGAGATTTTCTAAAGGAGAGCCAACCTACTTCAAACTGCATTTCTAAGCAGATTAGAGTTCTGCTGAGTCACAACACAGTTGCACATGACAGAAGTCACTTCAAGTGTACCACCAACCAGTTACTGTGGCTTCTGCGAGGTGTTAAGAGTGTCAAGACACATCTGTTCAAATAGTCTAATCCAGAGGTCATAAAACCGCAGGGAGTGACCAAGTTTTATAAACTCTTGGCTACCTACCCAGACATGTAAAAAGACTGGAGAGTGGTGGTTCAGCCTCAGCAATAGAAAAGATCTTTCAGAAACTAAATGCATGCTATTTATAACCAGTGCTGTAAGAAAGGCATAGATCCTCAGACTGGTTCTCTATCCTGATGGAGATGAAGGAAACTACAAACAGATGTAATGTAATTCTGTGCATTATTCCAAAGTTAAATACGGCACCTAGATGTTGCTGATTCTTGTCCATGAGTTGGTAAAAACAGATTTCTCATTCTAGAAATTAAGACATTTCTAGAAAAAACTTACCTTCAGGAGAAGTTTGAGCTGTACCTTGAAGATATACATTCTGAAGCACTTCCTTCAAAGGAAACTTTAATGTTTTATAACAAAAGTTTTTTCAGGTGATCATCTCAGGCTTGAAGTGGTATATAGTGAGCTTGTATGACAGATAATTTTTTAATCTTTCAAGAAAATATATTATGCCAACAAACCAAAAATGATATGTAGGAAAAATGAAATAATCTGCCTTTTATGACTAAAAGGAGCTGTCCAATACATGAAAACAAACCCCCTGAAATTTCTGCAAAACCTGTTCTCTATTACTTTTTTTTATTGCAAAATTTCCCATATAAAGATGTGTACAAAACTTTTTCTTCAAGCAAAATTATGAATGACTCATTGCAAAATGGTGACATGTTAAATATCAGCATTGTTAAATCTGCATTTTATTGACATTTTAGTTTTTATATCCACATATTAGGAATTTTGGTTTGTAGCCATTGCCTACTGGGTAGGGATTTATGTCAGTGTTCTGATCCATGGTTTAGTATGGACATAAGACTGCATGACTCCTACTCATTTCTAGGGAAGTTGTAAATTATGACCTTTCCCTTGGCTGAGAAAATACCTTTCAGCAAATTAAATATTTAAAACCGCTCTCTTATTCTGAAAATCATCACAGTTTACACAAAATATTTTGGCATAGTTATATTCACCATTTCTACTAAAAAATTAGTTTCGCTTGCATTCAACCCTGTTTTTTTCCCCTTGTTGAAGAACATCTCTTTTTTTCTCTTCAATGTCTCATTTTTGTTTGGTTGGTTTTAATTTTTTGGTTTGTTGGGGTTTTTTTCAGTTGCTTTTCTGTTTGTGGAAGCCATGACTCTTAGAAAGAGACACGCAAGCTGTTTGCTGTGACTGGCAGTGGTCTTTTGTTTTACAGTTGTGGGTATAATATACTATAGTGTAGTTTTGTTTATTGGCTTGTCCTCCCTCCTTCCTTGCCTCCCTCCCTCCCTTCCCCCCTCCCTTCCATGACATCTACACAGAAAACTGTGTTAACTAAATATGCTAATGGTGTGTAGTTAAGAAATATTGTCTGTTTTGAGAAATGTGGGGATTTGTGGAAGAAACATTAAACAATTTTGACATTAGGCTGAAATGTAATAGCATTAATTGAAAGCTTACAAAGCAGGAACCTCTGTTTTGTAGCACAAGTTTTTATTAATTGAAAATGACAAGGAAGAGCATTTGTTGTACTTGAAAGAAGATGGTGACAACGCACTGATGTAATGTAGGCATGGAAAACTTGGGCATCAAGGTATGTAAGCAGTGATAAAACATTGTATAGTTGAAGGTGAATATAGCTGAGGTTCCATATTGCCCAAAATCAGAGTTTAGTCAGTTCTTGTGAGCACCAAAAGAGATGAGTTAATCTATGTTTTTGCTCTCTATCACAGCGGTATGTAGGACTTCTTTGGTAAAGCCCGTACAATTTTGCAGCACCATATTCAAGGAAGGTAACTGAGATTAGGAGAGATTCAAAAGAGAGCTGCTAAATTGACCGTATCACTGAACATCCTACTTCATAAATACGACGCTTACTTGCAAACAATCAAGTCACTTTGGGTTACTAAATTAGAACTCATCAACTGAGGTATAGGGTGAAATATGAGAGTGTATCTCCAGAACAACTGAATGTTCAGCATGGCAAAACAAAGACTTGAGTCTCACAATGAAGATGAGGCTGGAGTCAGATGGATTCTGGTTCTAGTTTCCATTTTGTAATGAAAAATTGTCAAGAATTTATCTGAAATGGCAGCTTTTGTGTTTGTAGTGATGCCTTAAATCTATATTATACAATATTGTAGTCTAACTCCCTAGTACTTTTAGTTTTCTAAGCATCTTTGCATCAGATTCCTAAAATGCTGTTTAACATTTCTTGTCAAGAATTTCGATGGACAAAGATTTTAGCCAGTTGAAAAATACCTTACCTGTAGAAAGGTACTTAGAATAAGACATAACAGGGTCACACCACTTGACATGACCAGTCAAAACTACTCAGAGGCCTTGAAGCCGTCCCGAGGAGGATATAGATGACAAGGAGTACGAGGGTTGGGAGGAAGGAGCAGTCTTTTGGGACCCCTTTGGGAGGTGTAGTGAGGGTAGGCTGATGGGAGGGACAGTTCTGAGGATGGATGTAACTGATGAAGTAATGTCCAGATATTGTATTAGATGGTATTATAAAAATTATAAAGGTCTATACTGTAGGTATGTGCAACATATTTTGTGCACCTACAGAGCCTCAATTAGAGAGCTGCTTTTTGACTTTCTATATTTATAATTGTCCAGAGAATTGTTTCTCTGATTTTAGGCAACAGTAGGAATGGAATCCTAAAATTCATTGAGTAAAATTTAATAATGAAACAAGATTTGAAAGTGAAAACCAAAAGAAATACCTATCGATTCAGGCTTTAAAGTATATATGTGTGTATATGTAACATAAGTGTAAGTTATATATATATATACGCATATTTTAAATTTAAATTATATATATACAGATGCACATATATATTTTTATATATTTCTTTAAAATGCCAAAGCAATAGGTATTATTGCATTTATATACAATCTAAATTTTTTGTGGTTTGCACATTTTTTACCCTGAAACAAGGGCACAACTTTTTAGGAAGTTTTGAGGAATATCTCCTTTTAAATGGAATGGAAGTTAATATTGATACTGTACTGGATATTGTATGAGTATGCAACAACAGATTAACAGAAGTTTGTCATTTTTGTAAAACTCAATTATGAGAATAATTGTCTTAGAACAGCTGCAGGAATATCAGCTAATGATGTGCTCCACAGAAAGCACTGTTCACTGCATTTCATTCAGATGAAAAACTCTGATACAGCATGAATATGGGATGAAGCAGCATTGTCTGTACTATAAACCACACTGGAGTCAAAAACAGTCTCTTCTGGAGAACTCAGGGTTTCCAACACCACTTGTGGGGATTTGATTAAGATAAGCATTTCATTCCTTTTTTCACATTTAAAGACACTTGTGTAGGTATGGGGGAAAATATTAGTTGGACACATCCAGGATTTAAAGAAAAAATGCAAGATCTGATGTTTCTTTCAAAACAACCGTAACGCAATTACATTAATCACAAATGAAGTCACAGTTCTTATCCAGTACTGATTTTCTAGTTGCTTTTCTTAGTACCCACACTACCCCTGGTGTGATCAGTGTCTTGGATTAAGAGGAATACATTTTCAGTATTTTCAGAAGAAACAGTATCAGAGAAAACAGCTAAGATGTCTCTGCCTATTAAAATCTGTATGACACACTGTAGAAAATGGCTTCATTTCAGTACAAGAATTGTCACTTCTTTACTGATGGACTCAGCATTTGCTCAACTCTGAGTCAATATTTAAGGTCTTAAATAAATAGGCCTACTGATCCTCAGAACTGACAAAACTGAACCTGATACAGATTTCTGTTGAGAGTCACAAGGGACCTGGGTAGTTCATGCTGGAAACTGAATTGTGAGAATGGTGGCTGGTGCTTTTACAGTGAGAGATTGATCCAAAATTAGTTTCATTTGCATGAACAGGCTGGAGAACTTCAGTCTTAGATTTCCTTTCTGAGCTGTGACAAATGGGGATATGGCGTGCAGGGGCAGGGTTGAGAGTAGACAGGTAGGCTTGATGCTAGTTTTATCCCTGCTGTCCTCTGCAGCCACTCTTGCTGTCCTAGTCCTCCAGCTGTAGAAGTGTCAGTAGTGCATCCTTTACTGAGTTTTGTATTCCCTCTTTGCCCCAATTATGTTTATTTAGATTTTCAGGTGGGTCTTCTACTCTGTTTCTGCACATCACTTATTGCAGTTAGATGCAGATATCAGGAGAGGATTGTAAGCAGGGCCGGAGAACAAACCTTAATAGATACAGTTTTTATGGTAAATTCAGGATTAGGTTCTTGAACTCCTCTTGTTTAAACTGAGAAGACAGATATTTAAGAAAACAGAAAGGACTTCCAGTAAAGAGTTATGTGAACGAGACACTTGTGATAGTCAAATGACAGCCCAGTAGCAAAATCCATTTTGAGAAGTGGTTTAATCCACTCCTGAGATGCCTACATGTGGATATTGTATCCTGATCTGCCGGGAGCATGCAGCAGGCAAATTGTTTCATTTTATTCGTTATTTATTTTAAAGTCCAAAATAGCTCCTTGAAGCTTTTTTTGTTTGAAATGGGAAGGAAAATGGGTGAGACGTGGTAAAGACAAGTGTCAGCAAGACACCTGCACCGTGTCTGAAAGTTGTGCTGCCCTGAAGCAGTACCTTTGCTCAGCTGTAAGTACAGTAACACTGAGAGGTGGTGTGTTATCTACAGGCAGGGTAAGAGGAAGATGTGCTGTCGGGAAAAAAAAGGCTGAATATGGATCTCTTTGTCCATGTTAGGCACTGGACAACTGAGAAGTTGATTGAGGAGGAAGCACACATGAGGTGACCCACTGTTAACTGGTGACTCTTGCTCTTTGTCCAACCCTGGAAGAAGGGAGAAGATCTGAGAGCCAGTAGGAAAGACAAGGTGGGAGGGGGACGTAATGGCGTGGGACAGTGTTGGTGGCATCTGGGAGCAGTGGAAGCGGTTTCCTTTTAAAGACCTAAGTGAGCACCATGAGCATGGAGGAGTTAATGTTTCCTTTGTAGTAACTCCACCTTTTAGCACAATGTCTTCAGATGTGGATATGAGACCTTGTGAGTAAACCCCATAGCAAACTTCCTTTAATAATCCACTAAACTTGCAATATTTTCCTTTTTAAGTATGTGTGTCTGCTCATGTGTGTGTTTTCAGAGCTTGTAGCCTCTGGAAATTATCAGTAAATGTAACTAAGCATCATACTACTGTCACTATAGCCCACAGTCTTGCTGCTACCATTTTTTATTACCCTTCTTTGAAATGAACTGTGGTTCATTTCCGTCGCATTGACAGGGCACTGGTGGAGAAAATATCTGTGTCTTTTGGCTATCTCTGGAATTAGTATGGCACTCCACACACAGCACCTCTGGAGAAGCTTTGTGTCAACTGCTTGACTTGAATATCATGCACCACAACACTGTGGGTGCTATTAGGAAGACAAAGAATATGCCACAGCATTGAGTCTTCTCAGTAAATGCCAGCAGTGAGGGTTAGAATTGTAAGTATTCTAGATTTATAACAGTCAGAATTAGTCCATTGCTAAAGAAAGGTGATCATAAGAGTAAGGTTGACTTACATATGTAGAAAATTTTGACTTGTGTTTTGGACAAGTCTCACTGTGACTAACCTCTTTCAGAGAGCAAGGACCAAAACCAGAAACCAGACTACCTTTTTTTCTAGAAATGTTTTTTGTTTTCTTATCAGTGATTTTAAATCCCATAATAACCTTTAATAATAACTTTTGCTGATGAATAATAACCTTTACTGGTGAATAACACCTTGTAACAGATAGAGATGAAAAGCCAGGACTTCAGGTATTACAGAGCAAGTTGATAACCTTAAACACTTCAGAAAGGAGCATTGTAAGATTATCTTCTTGCTAGCACACGTAGAGGAACATTTTCTGATTCAGGGAGAGCTACTCACTGCAGATCTGATCCTTTCCCTGTGAACTCCAGCTGCAAATGCAGCATTCTGCTTTCTTGGGGCACTATCAGCTCTGCTAGTGATGGATGAGGAAGAAGGTGCCCCCATGGGTAGCTTACAATGTGATAATATGCTCCAATGTCCATTATAACAGATGCTTCAGAGAATGATGCTAATTTTACTCCGAGAAGGGACACAGAAAGGAAAACTTAGATGTGACCTGCACCTGTCATTGCAATTCTAATTAGTCAGTCACTACACTTTAGGTACAAGGCAACTCACAGTCTCTCTACACAGCACCAGGTGAAACAAGTAGTTTTGTTTCTAGGATATTGCATTTTGCACACAACAGGAATGTAAAACAGAACTGATAGGCAACCTGACTACAGGCATAGATATAAAGCTCAATGTGATTCATTGTGGTTATTTTGGGGGTTATGAAATGTACTATGGCTGTATACAGCACTCTGAATACTGTGCTGAGGGCGAGCAGGTCATCTGTTGCTCTGAGGGGAAATTTTTGTCTCTTCAAACTCCCATCTTTTTACTGCAGCATTTCCTGAGCACTATTTGTGTTGCATTCCTCCTTTATTGTCCCCACTTTTCATGCTTCTCTGGGACATGTTGTGTGTGGAACTAGTTATGACTGCTGTAATCTCTGAAGTCTTTGAGTTTTGCGATAGACTCTGGTATCATTAAAGACATCCTTTCACTGGTCTCCTGCCATGCTTTTCAAGGAAGCACAAAGGTGAGAAAGGTTAGTACTTCAGTACAGATAATAGCTAAATGTGTCTGAAGGGAACTGAAGGTTTTGTGTCTCTGCACAATGGTTATGTCCTTTCTGTGCTAGAGTGGCAGAGCTCTTGCATTCTGATATCCCAGGAGCCTGCAGCAAGCAAGCTTCTCTACTTTATTTATAAATCCTTTTTGAATCTAAGATAGCTGAAATCACAGGATTTTCTTCCTGGAGTTTAAATAATTTCTGGTTGCCCCACAATCACATTTCTCAGTGTCCTCATTTGCTTGTTGCTTTGTCCTTGCAGCACAATCTAGATTTTTAACTGTTTCAAGAATTAGATATTACTCCTGACACCACCTAACTTTATTTAGGGTTTCTATTTATGATAGTTCCTTCAGTTAAATCAGCCAAAACCCTCAGACCTTGCCAGAATGCATATGGCCAGACTGTCTTTTTGTAATGTGCATTTCCTGATTTTGTAGTATGCATATCCTTGGATTCCTTGAGTCAGGATAATTAGTGCTTTTTATCAACTGAATCTCCAGTCTGTTTTGTGGTTAAAAAAAAAGGACTAAAAATATTCTATTTGTTTTAGTGTTTGCAGAACTGTTATTTGACTCTGTTTCTATTTGGCTGCATTTTATTTTCGCATTTGTGACACACAGTTAGCTGTGCCTTTTATAGAGCTTTGAGTATAGGAACGATATTGAAGTGTTCATTAGAATGTTTGTTTCTAGGGACACATGCTGCCAACTCTTCTCAACTGTGAATCTCTGTGTTACTGTTTTCCTTGGCAAGTCCTATCCTACTCCATTAAAGTAAAGAAGAGACCATGCCCCAGAATGAAGCCAAAGGACACAAAAAATTATCAGTGATCAGATCTGGACTTTTCCTTTCAGTTGATGGGAGTGTCTTGAACATCTACAGCCTTGAAATCTTGACTTTTTAGTGTCCTCATCTACCAGCCTTTAACCGTGCACTTTTCCTTACTGAAATTTTTTTTGATTTGCTAGGAATAACACATGTCAAGGAATGAGTTTTGATGTAATAAAAGACCTCAGTTAAGCTTACCTCCATTGAGAGCTTAATCCCATACACCAAAGATAAGAAGGTCAGGTCTTTGTGCAACACAGGTTGAGTGAAACTATATCCCCTACCTACATCACATTACAGGAGTTAATACGTTCTTGAAAGTTTCTGCTCTCTGTAGGTCTCCTCATCTTACAGTGGTCAGTTGACACAATTCATATCCCTTTGCCAGGTTGCCTTTGGCAAAGGGCTGAAGAGTTAGCTAAAAATAGTAAAGGCCTGCAGGAATTCTAAGTTGACCACGGTAATTGTGTTTATGTTTTTTACCTGAAAGAAATCAAATAGAAGTAGAAAACTAACTTGGAATGGCAGAAGCTAGGTTTTACATGAATATGAATCAGACCAATGAAGAACTAATTAAATCAGTACTCAGGGCAATGACTAAAGTAAAAGTAAGAGTTTGTATATCAGTTAGTTGTCAGACAGCTTCTTCCTCTTTAGGGTTGTTCTTAACAGCTCCCATGGTCTTTCCACATATGAATTGAACTGTGCACAGTTGTCTGTACATCCTAAGGACAAATCTTTCCACAATTTCTAGGAGGGCTGGCAGTTTCCTCACTGCCAGCAGTTTCCATATCCATGTTTGCATGCACCTCTCTTTCTTCTACCTGTTCCTGTCTTTGGCAAGCTGCTTGCTCTTGGTATGTTCAGTTGTTTTCACAAAAGGCAAACTCTTGCACTCTGTCCAGGAGGATCAGCTTGATTCAAAACACAGCCAGGACAAGACTTCTCCCTACTGTCTAGCACCAAGCAGAAAACATAGTACAGGACACAGCAAGTGGTGAAGAAATTAAACAAACACCATGCATGGCAAATCCTGAGGGCCCAATCTGGCAGATTTACATAGGTTAAAAAACACATTAGCTTTACAGATTGCATTAGGGAACAGGATGAGACTTTACTTCTTGTAAAGCAGTATCTGTCTGGAGAAATATAATATACATTCTTACCTGCACTGAATGTTTGTACAGAAAACGGGACAGAAAAAAACCCTGCAAGAGGTAAAATAACATGCAATTTTCCTCTGTGTTATTAAAGTAACTCAAAAACATGCCAGTCATAAGACGTGTTGCTTATTAGACAGATAATTTGCTTCTTGAGAGACAAAAAGTATGTTCTGGTTAAGGGTTTTTCAAGCCTGCAGTCTTCAAGCCGTCTGTGTCATGCTGCAGTGCTCCCACACTAACCATGTCCTGGTGAAAAAGATACATCCCTTACTGGTCACCCATTCAGAGTACTTTGTAATTAAGAGGTTGCCAATGTTTGCTATAAGATCTTCTTAGATGACACCATCCAGCATAAAACAGGTTTCTATTCTCAAGGAAAATGCAGGGTCGATTGTGTAATGCTGTGTTTCTCTCTTCTCTAATGTTTGTTATTGATTTAAATTTTAAAAGAAGCTGTGAATATTTTGAAAATAGTAACTCCTCATCAAAATTACTATTGACAAAAGGCTTCAGAAAGTGAACAACCGCAATTCAGAACATACAGACTGCATGGTGTCAAAGGTTTAGAGAATAGCAGATAATGATTTTTCCCAGACCATTCAAGATTTTTTTTCCTTTCTTTTTGCTAAGTAATAGCCTATTAGAGATGCACTAAAGCACTGAAGCATTGGACAACTAATCATACTGACTGACAAGGCAAAGTATATGCTTGACAACTACCATTCACTAAATACAGCTAAAGTTAAATTATATGTTTTGAAAAACAACATTTCCTTCAGGACTTTTTAAGACATTAAAACTTCTGTCACAAAATATCACTGATGCCAAGAATTTACTAGGTATCAAAAATGATAAGGCATTTATGTGGATGAAGAGAGCATCCATATTAGACTGGACTAAGATTGTTATTTTTCTATTTTAGGAATGTGATATTTGATCATCTAGTTAAATCAGTGAGGACAGGTCAGGACTATAAACTCTTGTTCAGAGAGTAAACCAGCCACCAAATTTATGGAGCAGAAGGAAAAAAAAAATACCAGCTCTTCTGCAGCAGTTGACTGTATGATTTCTTATGACTTGCTGTCAAGCACCTAGCATCAGCCAGTTTTAAGAGAAAGGTGATGCATTACTTGCAAACCATTTCAGTAAGCAGAAAGTCACAAGTATTGCACCTTGAATTTCATCCCTCTCTTGACAGGTTCTATTATTAAGATTTGTAATTTCCTTCTCCTCTTCTGTTCTTGTCTTCCAATTTTCCTTCATTAATTTCTCTTAGCAATGTGCTTGAAGCTATTTTAAAATATATTCAGGTTTTTCTTGCCTGTAATATGTGCAGTTGTCACTTCTTGTATTCTTTGTTTAATCATTTGCTGTTATATTGGCTTTTCCCCCCCCAGTTCTAAGTTTACCTGCTGCTATTCCTTACTTTTTCAAAATGTCTGAAAACATTTGCTGATTTTACATCCTCTGATCTTAGACTACCTCTCCTTTTTCTCAGAAAATCCATGTGGGGGTTTTTTTCTGGCACTGCTCTAGGCAAAGATTTGATTCAATCACTAGTTTTGAAAGGATTTAGCAGAGGAGAAATGAAACTGAACATCCTTAATTTTTCCTAAATGTAATGATATATCATCTTCTTTCCTCATTGTTGTTCTCATGTGGCATCCTTGTATTGACAGTGATAATAGCACTTGTTAGTACACACTGTTCCAGCAAGCTTACTATGGCTAATAAGCTGCAATGTTATGGTTAACATATTGAGTGTTTGTATAGCTCCTGTGGGTTATTCAAACCTCTTCTTTAAAGCAAATAAGGAACTGAGGATGACTGATAGTTTTCCCGGAAGATAAACTTTCTTCTGTTATTATCTTTCCCAGAATCTCCACAAAATGGCCGTTTAAGGGATGAGTTTTGTCTTCTGTACTTGCTCTTGGAACTGCAGTAATGCTAGTCCAGGTGCGCCAAAACAGTGAGCTGGAATACTGGGACTTGGTGTCAAAAATAAAAAGGAATCCAAACTGACTCAAGTATCTTGTATTGGCTTTTCAGTTTGTCTTTCCAGGCTCTGCCATTTTGCCTTGGTTTCTGCATTTAAAGGTCATTTTATACAAGAAAAATGTGACTTTTCTGTCGTGGATGCAACAGTAAAGAGAAACTAATGCATTTCTTCCACTACAAGAAAGAAGAGGAACATAAAGGTAGTTCGGCACAAATAATTGCTGTATCAGAGGATGCTACAGATGACAAAAATATGATGGGATTCTCATTTATTATGATACAAATTTTTGATAATACATTCACTAATGACTATTAAAAGGTGTGTCTGAATACACCATCCATTTCAGGAATCCCTGTGCTACCACGTCTTTACCATGAGAAGGATAGCTCTATACTCTTGTCTGCTTCATTTCTATCTCAGCAACTCGTCACACTCAAAACCAGGAGGCTGGATGCACGAGTCCGGAGTAACAGTTGTTAGAGCATATTTGGAAGCTTTCATGTAGGCTGCCTTTCTGACCTTCTTCCTTAATCAATATTTGTCCTATTTTTCCTGGTTATTCTTTTCTTGAATGGAGACAAAATGACTATTGTAAGTGTGGGAAAAGAACTTTTCAAAGAGATACGTTGTCACTGAACAGAAATTTTGTGTTTGGTGTCAGTAATCGGGTGACTATGAACTGGAAAACTTAGTACTTATGTGGGAGTATATCATCACTATTTGCCTTTGTTAATGAACATTCAGTTGCTTTTTTATATCTAAAGATATATGTTGCTTCAGGCTGCTCAAACAGTTCCTGATCTGCTGGTGAAAAACTATTGTCTAGCAAAAATGGTGGTATTCTCCCTTTGGCAAAAACTTTGCCTCTTACACTCTTATAGCCTTGTAATTTGCTACTGCCCATCTTCTAGTTCTAGACTATTTTAATGTATGTGGAATTAATGAATTTCATTTGTTACCACACATCAAGGAATCAGAGAAAGAGTGTTCTCAGAAGGCCAAGGAGTTGCAGTTTTAGAAAAATGATACATGACCCTCATAAAAGTATCCCCTATATTGTCCACAGGCTTTTCCATCACTAAAATACTAAAATAAATTATACTGATACATAAAAGGTTGGGAATCACAAAGGGTAAGACAGGTGGCCGGTTGATATAGTGAGATTATGATCTTTAAGAACAGAACACAGCCGCTGAATTATATTCTATACTTAAAGTACACAATGTCACCTTCTAACCTTGGAGACAAGACCAGCAAAAAACTAAGTTTAGTCTGAAAAAAATAAAGATATTCAAATTTCAAAATAATGCTAGGAAGTTGCCAGAGAGAGATTATTAGATAAACTGCATGTTGCATAAAGAGCTGATTGAAAGATAGCAAAACATAGAATGGTTGTGGAAAACAGTTTAAAACCATGGTTTGGGCAACCAATCATATAACTTTGGTGCCATGTCTATTCGACATGAAGTATAAACTAAAGCAGCAGTCTGTGTAGTTCACCATGCACTTACAAACTCACATTTGAATCAGCATGTAATCACTCTGGCATTATGAGAAGAATAGTTGAGCAATTAAAGTGACTCACTGAAGAAATATCAAATATATCTGTTAGAAGCCCCCATGAAACTTATGTTTCTTTATGAAGACTACCACCAAAATAAAGTGATCATGCAGTAGCATCGAAGATGGTTTGGCTTTAAATTAGGTACTGAAATTGAGGTTTTTATTTCTAGTTGAATGAAATAATTATCAAATTGGTTTATAGCAAGACAATTTTCCTAACTTTACATCTTAAGACAATTCCCATGACACACACTTTTTACCTCCTTGCTTAAGGGAGCTGGACTAGAAGACCGTTAAAGGTTCCTTCCAATCCAAACAATTAAATAATCCTATGACACCCTAACTCAGCAGGTGCATTTACTGACACATGCTAACACTGCAAAGACTGCATGTGACATAAAGTTTTAGCACAAGGAATTTTTCTTGCCCAGTTTGATCCCAGCTTGATGTGGTGTCCTCAAAGCAAAGCCTCCTACCAAACATGGTATGCAGACGTAGCATTGATCCTTGGGCTACCTTGTGCTGTGTGGGGCATCACCTGTGCTGTGTTTAACAGGAATTTCATGTAAAGAGGAAAAGACATAGACTGATTTTAATAACACCTCCAATATTTAGTTAAAATATGGGTCAAAGGGAGACAGAAATAGAGGAACTGAATGAGCAGAAAGTGGTTAGTGATGCATGTAAATGTCAGCTTGTCTTCTCACAGAGCTGTGTCAAGTTACAATCGTGCTATGTGTGAATGAAAAGGAACTACATGGGGTTATGGAGGGAGGGTGACTTAGCACATGGAGCAGAGCTTTTCCTTATGTGTGAGGGTTGCAGGGACCCTGCAGAAGAAATGTCGAGGAGGCAACTTATTTGGAAATTTCTCTTTGCTCAAGAAACCTGCTGTGGCTAAAGAAAGATATGTTGAGAGAATGTGTGAGAGAATTGTCCTTCTCGTGAAGCTGCTGCTTTGAGAACTAAACAGGTAACTCTCTTCTCTAAGAAGTTTTGCACAAGAAGCATTCCTTCTGATAAGTGGGGAAGAGAGACGGGATGGGGAGGTGGGGGAAAAGGTGAATGGCCCAGAAAGTAGCACAATGTATGTCTAAGAGCCTTGGATAGGCACGGCTGGGAGCCCCTGAGGTGTGTTTTTCGCCACCTAGCTGCTGCAAGTTTGGGCAACTGTGAGCATCCCCGAAATAAACTTCCATTCTTGCTTGAAAGTCTGTGGTTCAGCCTTGTGATTTTACTTGAGTGAACACCGGAACTTACGATACCTTTGGGTAATTTTCATAGTGTTCAAGAGGATAAACTGAGCAAAGAGCAGTCTCTCACCTCTGCTGTATCTGTTTGGCATTCAGCAAAATCAGCAATAGCTGTTTAAGAGAGATGAGGAGAAAAAGGAAATTTTGGCTCTCTCAGTTTTCATGTACACTCAGCTGCTGTTCAAGACATGCATTGGAGAAGACCCAACCAAAATTTTGCTTTCAGTGTCTCATACAGTTAAGTGTCTTAAAGCAAGTCTGTCTTGCTGCTGCAGAAGATGAGGTATTTAAATTACTTGAGTACCACTTGTGCCTTGCCTGAGAGAAAGCAGTGCTGTCTTTCTCTTAATCAGTCAAGCTGGTGGAGCATTTCCTAAGGAAAAGATGTTTTTTATAAGTTACTTAAGATTGACTACTAGTTAGACTTGCAGTTCATTTGGCAATGTGGTTCATTACAGGCAGATTTCTGTTTCTGCGTTACTAAATACCATCTTTCAAAAGCAGGACATTTGCATGCATCTCAAATCTTCATTTCTGTGGTTCCATGCTTCTCTAGAATAATTTGATTCATTTCTGCAGTGTGTCAGGTTAAACTCACTGACAGGAATTATCTGAAAATTTTCAATGTGTTGTCTTCCTATAGGTGCTCTCATGGAAGACAAAACTTTTCTCCTCGAAAATCTTGGCTCTGTAGCCTCTGAAATGGCCCCCTCTCACTTTAGGCACATTTTTAGTATGACTTGATAAATCTCACTAGTGAGAAAAAAGATGTCAGTGGCTATCTCTGATAATAAATGAGAGCTTTCTATGAATGTTTCCAAGTGAACTTCTGCTCCAGGTTATATTTAGTGAAAGGTCACCACTGCTTGTATTTTTACTGAGAACTGAAAAGAAAAAAAATTAATTATTTTGATGATGACCTGAAGAATGAAGGGGCAGTCTCAGGAGATATGTGATAGTAGCAGGTCGAAGTACTCAGAAGAAAGTCAATATTAGTGCTGAACTTGGAACCAAAAAGGTAAAGCATTAAATTGAAATCTTGCATAAGAAGAAGAGAAAACTAAAGTTATCTAAAGTTATCAGAACTGAGCTATAACAGGTGTTTCCATAATATTTTTTTAAAATTATTAACCACAGAAGTCAAGTGTTGTGGGGGTTTTTAATCCACCTTTATGAGTTTTAGCTTTCTTGCAGATGTAAAAACTAATAATAATAACAATAATAATAAATAGGACCCCTTATTCTTTGAAAATAAAAAATGTACAAGAGGTCCATTTTAAGGGAACTGAAAGATTCCTGCTGCTCACTCCATATGTGTGTGTGTCTTTCTGTGTGTGTAGCTCTCAGAAAAATACGAGAAAATATTAATGCAGGCTAGAGTACAACTTCTAACTCCTCAGCCTAAGCATTAAGAATAATTTTAATTACATCATCTGTTTCTTCATATTTATGGGGTAAGAAGGTCAGAAATGGAAAACATAGAGTGCTGAAAAATATTTTACATTACTAGAATATAGAATTTTTCATTTTCTCTTTTACTTCATACCTTTACTTCACCTTTCTGCATGTTGGGGTTTGGTTTTTTCCTTGCCATTTTTGCTATGTTTTAATGTGCAAATGCTTTCATTGATGACCTAGCAGCTATCAGGAATTTAAAGTATTAGATTTGTGGTGTGTATAGCACGTGGAACACAGTAATCAAAATCTATGAAGAAAACAGACAAAGCTGACATGTTCAAACAGACCCGATCTTAACAGCCTGGGAATCTGCGTATTGATGTGGTACGGCTTATGTTCAGTTATGTGTGAAAACACGAGAATAATTCTTTTTGCTACTGAGTAGAAATAAAGATGTTTCAGAAGCAGACAGGACCAGTTTTAAAATTGTCTTTGACAACAGACAAGACATATGTAACTCTATATTAGCACAACATCAAAGGTTCAAGGCAGCTGTGAGTGAGCTGGTGAATCTACACCTTCTGGTCCCTTCTGCTAAATTTATTGAGAGACTGTTATAGGCAGAATAGCTAAATGGGAAGGTTTGGGTTCTTCCTTATAGCCCTTGATATTCTTTATTTACTCCCAAGAAATAAAGTTGACTGTTTATTCATGAGGAAGCATGGCAGAATGCAGCTGTCCATGTAGGAAGGCCAGTGGTAAAAGGTGGGACATGGCATATTATGTCATGGTCACAGGGGAGCCACTGAAGAAAGGAGGTTAAAGAAAGCCACTCATCACCTCAGTGTCAAAACCCCTTTTTGTCAGTAGGTACATCTGCCCTGTCTTGTATAAAGTTTTTTAACATAAATTAGTAGAAAATTATAGACAAATCAAGAAAACATCACAATTGTTAAAAATCTTATAAGTATTATTTTGATTAATTTTGTTTGAATAAACATTGGTTAGCCACTTCTTCAAGTATCACATTGGATTAATTTGTATAAGTATATTAATCAGAATAAACCATTACCCCTGTCTATTACAAGTATCAACTGATCCATCCCTCACCTCTGTTTTCTTTAATTTCATATTCATGGAAAATATGTAGAAAATGTTATAAAAATTTTATTTAAAACTAACTTCAGGTTTAGTCTATGGTAGGTAGGGCACCTTTTCTTAATGGTCATGCTAACCACTTTTTAGTTTTGCCAGAGTAATCTTTACCCAGCAATCCACCCTTTCTTTCTTAATAAGAACAAGCCATGGTAATGTTTATTGGTACACATTTGACCTTTCTTATCAATATGGTTTTCACTGCTTTCCTGACTGAATATATTTGTTTTCCTTGCAAAGAATGTATATTCAGCAAAAAATGAATTATGAAAAAATTATATTTATTGATGTTTTGCAGCCAATTCATCACAGCTTTTGTTGCAGGAAAATTTATTTCTATACAAGATATTTAATTTCAGTACTTTGAAGGCAAATTTTAATCTTTCCATAACTGTCCACAGTGAAAAGAAAATAATCTTACAGCAAAAGCTTTTAAATGAAGTATTTTTGAATAACCTGTTTTCTCTTTCTCAATCCCTTTTAGCACTGCTCAGATTCTGCATAAAACTTGTTCCAGTCAGCTCAAGCCACTCTTCTCTTTGCTGTTCAACCACCAAGCTGAAGCATCCTGTATTCCCTCGGCTCTGGCTGTTTGCAAATTCCAACTTTTTATGTCAGCTTCACTTCATCAGTTCGTACATTTGAAGGCCAACAGGGATCACTAGATCTCTTAGACTGAGCTAAATATAACGCAAGCAATTGTACCAGCAGTATAATTTCAGATAGTTAAGCTCTCTAGTTAGCCAAATAACTTATAAAGGGCTCAAGCTTATGTCCCAGAACAGCCGTCAGTCTTGATCTGAGGATTCCAACAACTGGAGAAACATCATCACTTTACTTGATGGCTCTGATAGTTAATCACCACTACAATTAAAAAATTGCCTCATTATAAGTTTGAATATGTCTAGCTGCAAAGTCCAGCCACTGATTCTTGTTATACCTTATTCCACTAGATGCAATAGCCCATTGGTGTCTAATATTTCTCTCCATTCTGCATAAAATCTGTAGTTTTAGATCAGTCAATGCCAGAATAATACAGAAAGCTTCAAAAGATGTCACATTTGAGACACACTTAGGCACTGATGTTTGTATGGTTTCTGTACTATCTAGATTCTTCAAGTCTCTTCGAGAAAAAAACTTGGATGTACGATTTGGCATCTAGTTAGAAACATTCGTGATAACAACATAATTTATTTTGTTGTGTTTTTTTTTTTTTTTAGTCTTGCTTTCTAAGAAAATTAGGCTTTTAAAATCACATTATTTGTCCCCTCACTTTCCAGAGAACTTGGTAACTCACTGAACAACTCCAGCCATATGTATTGGTTCAGTAGAGATCACAAAGCTTTTGTGCTCCTTTAGTTCCTTATAGAAGGCAGAGGGAGGAGAGAGATTTCTGTTCTCTTTATTCCTCTCCTGTCTTCCCTCACCCACCAGAGGAATAGCTGCTTCAGGCTATTTAATCTGAGCTGGTGCCAACAAGCCAATTGGTATCTGAGTGGTTCAGAACTGGCCATATGAGATGCCTCTTCACCATCCAGCAACCAGGAGCTGTGGGAGCAATTTAAATGATGATGAGGAGAAAGGGTGGTTAGGGCATGATGGAAGGAGGTACTGCGGGAGGCAGGGATCACAAGAGTAAATGCTGGAATTTCTGAACTGGTGCAGGTAGGAAGGGATTAGAGGGTCACAGGAGGTTTCCTGGAGGAAACCATTTTTCTTTAGTTTCTGACTCAGATTGTCACAAAAAAATATTTCTGTAAAAAGTCAGTATTCTTGCACTGAATGTGTCAGCAAACCCCTCAATATATATGTCATGATCACAACAAAGAGCCTTTTCATTATATTGTGCAGCTTCTTGTTCTGAGAGGAGTACCAGACTATTTATATGTGTAGTGTATAGCCATAAGATAAATTTTTGATGTCCACTTGGTATTCAGCATGGTCAGGATGCATTTTTTTAAAACTATTTTCTCCGTTTTAATCCTGGTTTTGTGGCAGAAAAAATAAAATTTGCTTTGTGCTGTCATTTTCAGAAACTATTTTTTAAGCCCAAGAGGTACCTTCACAAACCAAAAAACTCTTGTACTCTTATTTTCTTTACCTTTTCAATATCTTTTCTCTTCTGTCAGGCTCATTTTACAGGTCATAATTTTCCTTCACAACTAAAACATGTGCAAGGAAAATAACCTTTCAGAACTAATTAATGAAGATTATAACTTTGGTGAGTTAAAATATGGTTAAAATAATTAACTGCGCTATTTACTGGTTTAAAATAATTAACTGAGTTATTTACACAGCTTCTTGTTAAGGGTTTTCAGTAAAGAGTTAGCCAAAAAGTTATGTTAGGGTGCAAATAGATGACTCCTGAGTTCCTGACAGAATCTTATATTGACCTTATTTTACTTCCAATCCAAAGCAAAGTTTTTCTTCTGAAGCCCTCTCTACTGCATACATCTCATACTAAAAATGTGACTGAAGACCTTAAACCTAAAAAAAGTTTTTTTACTGAGGGACTTCCCTTTTGTGGAAAGAGGACTCTTAACAACATCTTCTGCTACGTGTAAGAAAATGTAAGTATGGGAAGTGAGACCTGGACTCCTGAACTGCTGTGTTGGTTTCAAGAGCAAATCTCATACTCATTGTCATGGGTTTGCCTAGGGGACAATTTTTTACCACACCCCCCACAAATTGCTCTAAGGTGAGAGAAGTTTATGC
>JAWMRA010000113.1:83837377-83912791 GCA_035584735.1 Pseudotriccus pelzelni | reverse complement strand
AGAGGGAATAGTGAATGAGGTGACATCAGAGTGGTGACCTGTCACTAGTGGGGTTCCACGGAGCTCCGTCTTAGGCCATGTGCCCTTCAACATTTTCATAAATGGCTTGAACACAGGACTGGAAAGAATACTAAGCAAGTTTGCAGATGACCCAAAATTGGGAGGAGCTGTTGACTCCCTTGAAGGCAGAGAGGCCCTGCAGAGAGACCTCAACAAATTAGAGGATGGGCAATCATCAACCATAGCAAGTTCAACAAGGGGAAATGTTGGATTATGTACCTGGATTGTGGCAACCCTGGATGTTTGTACAGACTGGGGAATGAGGTGCTGGAAAGCAGTGCCACAGAAAGGGACCTGAGAGTCCTGCTGATGGCAAGTTGAACACAAATCAGTAGTGCTCTGGCAGTCAGGAGGGCTGCCTGATGCCCCCTGTGTCTTGGGGGGCATCAGGCAAAGCATCACCAGCTGGTTGAGGGAGAAGATTATCCCACTCTGCTCTGCACAGGGGTGGCCTCATATTGTGTGCAGTTTTGGGCACCACGATATAAGAAAGATATTAAGCCATTAGAGAGCATATAAAGGAGGGCAACAAAAATGGTGAAGGGTCTTGAGGGGAAGCTGTCTGAGGGGCAGCTGAGGTCACTTGGTCTGTTCAATCTGGAGAAGAGGAGACTGAGGGGACACCTCATTGCAGTCTACAACTTGTTCTTGAGGGAAAGAGAAGGGGGAGGCTTAGGTTGGATACTAGAAAAAGGTTCTTCAGCCAGAGAGTGCTTGGGCACTAGAACAGATCCCAGGGAAGTGGTCAAAGCATGAAGCCTGACAGAGTTCAAGAAGTCTTTGGATGATATTCTCAGGCACATGGTGTGACTCTTGGGGATGATCCTGTGCAGGGCTAAGGGTTGGACTCAATGATCCTTGTGAGTCCTTTCCAACTCAGCATATTCTGTGATTCTGTGATTATTTTTTAATTAAAATTAATTGCCACAAGGGTAAGAACATTGTTTAAATTATGAATGGAGCATGAAAGAAAAAGCAGCTCAAAACTGCCACCAGATTAATAATTAAAGTGGCTAGTGATAAGGGAGTTTATCGTTATTTTGTGAAGTTTTAGTGGGTGTCATGAAAATAATCATGAAGCTGGGTCATACTGCCAAATGTGAGACTTTGACCTCAAAATAATTTGAGCTCCTGTTTTATTTCACAGCAGTTCATCCTCTTCTCCCACTGTTGCAGTTACAGTTCTCAACCCCTTGCTGCGAGACCTTTTTCACCTTGAATAAAATACAAGGCTTTTCTTCCTGCATTTAGAATACCCCTTGCATAACAAACCCACACATATCCCTTCTTGTTTCTTTGCACTACAGTAATAGCGTTTTCCTCCTCTTAGCTTCCACCTTTATCTTTTGATCATAACTATTATGTTTAGGGTAGAGTTCATTAGTAGCAGTACCATACTAAGAGCTTTTAATATACCTTTGAAGCTTCTTCAAAATGTTCACAGAAGTTTTATTTATATATTGTTATGCTGTGATTCTGGTTTTATAATGTTCTGGGGAGAGAGGAGGAGAGAGTTTGGTGCATATTATGTACTTGTGATCTATTCTGGTTGAAAAGAAAACAAAAAAATCTCTTCAGGAGGGGTTATTAAGAGCAAGAGTAATAATGACTGATTATTTAAAAATAAAAATATTTCACAGCTATTCCATTATTTGTGTCCTGATGTAAAAGCTTGGCATTAGTACACTTTCAGTTTAACAATCTGATTAATGTTGATGTTAATAAAATCTTAACTTTTAGACAAATGTTATTAAATATTTTCCTCGAATCTGACTCGTATATATTGACTGCATCTCAATAAACTTCTGCTACATAATCTGCACCTTTAGAATACAACCAGAGTAGAACACTTGTCTGATGTGATGGTTTATTCCATTAGACAACACTTGGATAAAAGACCTTCTTAGGTTAACATAATGCTCACCTATGTTTTTCTGTCCATTTTCTAATTATGAAAGTCTATTGGAATGACGCAAAACTTGGGTGCGGAAACACAGATATTTAATCAGGCGATGATTAAATTCTCTGCACAAATGTTTTCCTGTCATTCTCTTCTATTAAACACAGAAGACAGAAAAATGCAAATTATGAGGTCAGGCTCATGGTAATCACCTTGTACAGAACTTCCCACTGGAGTTCCTTAGGAAACCACTAATTGAAATCAATGGGGCTTTTGAAGGTATAAGGAATTAGTCAGGAGGAGCAAGAACTTTGCAGGTTAGACTTCTAGCTTCCCTGAAAGGACTGTTTCCTGGTAACCCATCTGAATAATTTATTTATTGAAAGGTTTTCTGCTTCTGAAAATGTGAAGTCTATCTTGTTTTCTCTTGATGTCTTAGTTATTACTTTTTCAATTCCTATACGAGCTGTTGATTGAATCCATATCTGTTATTTTTCTTAATGTTGGGAGCTTTTTTCACTTTACAGGAGTCAGATTTGGTTCCCAGGAGTCCGACTTGGTTCCCAGAAGCTCACATTTTGACTTCCTAAACACTTGAAAATCATCTTTCATGCCAATTTTTATATTCCTCTGAATTTTCACCTTCTTATTTAATTTCTTTTTGCTGCTGTCTTTTGAATTACGTTTTGGTATCTTTCCTCAAGACAATAGATATCTTCACTGTTCATTAGTACAGTAGTCCTTGAATCTATTCCTGTTTACTGATTAGAACTAATATCAATAAAGAAATTGCTTCATGGAATACTTGAGCTGAACTTTTTCACCTTGAGCAGGAGCTATGCTTTTTATGCAAAGTACTGACCTATTTTATTCTGTTTTGCATTGTCAGTAAGTGCAGCAGCAATTGTTGGCCTGTCTTCAGAGGCCATTCTCCTCTCAAATCTACCCTTAGTTCTTTCACTAACATATGGCTTTTAAGTGATTAATATACAAAAGAATAGGTTTCGTTGCACATCCTGAGTACTGCAAAGAGTATGAAATGTGAATATTTCTGACACAGAAGTCAGAGCTGGATCTTGAGTCTGAAAATTAAGAATTTTTGGAAACTTGGATCTGACTTTTTACTCCTGTCCTCTCTCATGCAGGAGTTGCAGGGTGAGGAGAGGAAGAGGAATTCTTGTTCATGGAAAGGTCTCAATGTCATTGAAGAAGGGGCTGGGAGGACGGCTATAAACACAACTGCACACCTAAAGGAGTAATTGGACTGCCATGGAAAACCATGTGGATGTTAAAAGCTATAATCTTGCAGAAGGTAGCTAGCAACCACAGAGCTTGTAAACAGTATGTTTACATCCCTAAGGCATTATTTTTTCTCCCAGAAAAGATGAGTGTCCTGTGCCCTGAGAGACATATAAGCCTTGTGCAGTGTGCAAGAACCTTAATTCCACTGAAGCTATGAGGATGAATAGGTAGGTGATGAAAGAGATAATTTGACAATCCTTTATTGGCATGCTAATTTGGACAGAAATCATCTGCCAGTTTTTGTACAGCTGTAACAGAAGGCAAAAAATGTCTCTAGTTTTGGTATCTTGAAACCAAAAATGCTCTGCTAGCTGCAGTCTTCTCATGGCTTCCCTAAACCACCTGGGAAAGCCTTACCAACAGTTCAAGCATTTTAAGAGTCTTAGGATCATAAAATGGTTTGGGTTGAAACAGACCTCAAAGATCGCCTAGTTCAAACTCCCCCCTTCCATGGCCATACAACTTCCATTAGGTGTCATTCAAAAATTAGTTCCATGCCTCTATTCAAGATAACTGTAAAAATTAATTAATTCTTTCAAAAAGAATATTAATGCAGGAAGAATGCTTTCTGACCAGGAAGGAACTGTTTCTTGGACAGCTCAAAGTGTTTGGCACTCCATGCACCACAGTACTGCAGAAACATGGCTGATCTCATGGCTAAAGATGCTGCTTAATCAAAAACATCTATTTCATGAACATTTTTATTTCTATATATCTTTCATAACTATTTCCATATTTGGTAATTTTTTTTCCTAGTCCTTACTAGCTAATTATTTTTCTAAATTATCTTTTAAGTGGTTCATTTTCTTGTTCAAATTTGCCTTCTCTAAAACAAATCTTTATTCCAGTGATGCTCAGACATCAGCTTATCTGCCTCTTCCTTCTTTGGGCTGTGATCTGTCAGCACCAAGACATTCACTAGAATTGCACCTGATTATTGAAGAACACTTGGTTTTATTGTGATAATGCCTCTCTAATTGCCCTTATCAGGACAGGGCATAGAGAATTCCCACTCCACTTGTAACTCGCAGATCTTATTATCCTCTGCTCAGTCAAATGTAATTTTGTTTTCACTGCCTTTCTCAGGTCACATAAATGAGACAGCAAGTTCCGCTTTTCATTATATTTGATGTTTTGACCACTGCTGCTTGAGGCAGACCATATGTTACAAAAATTAAACCATCATTAGGCTTGTGGGGGAGCTACTGAAGAGGATAAAGGCTCCTTTGGCCTTTCAGTACTTAAAAGGGGCTTGTAAGAGAGATGGGGACAGACTTTTTAACAGGGCAGTGATAGAACAAGAGGTAATGCTTTTAAACTAAAGGAGCATAGAACAGGTATAAGGAAGAAATTTTTTATGATGAGGGTCTTGAAACACTCGTACATGTTGCCCAGAGAGAGCTAGTAGATGCCTCTGCTGGTTTGAGCTGAGCTAAGAGTTAATTTTCTGCAGAGTGGCTTGAGTAGGGCTGTGTTTTGGTTTTATGCTAAATACGGTGACGATAATATAGAGATGTAGTGATAATAGCATAGAAATGTTTTTGTTATTGCTGAGCAGGGCTTACACAGAGCCAAAGCCTTTTCTGCTTTTTGTATCACCACACCATGCTGGCAAGGGACTGGGGGTGCTTGGGAAGTTGGGAGGAGACACAGCCGGGACAGCAGGCCTGAATTGACCAGGTGTGTGGGGGGAAGAAGAAGGAAGAGAGGGACATTTGGAGTGATGGTGTTTGTCTTCCTAAGTAACTATGTGATGGGGCCCTGCTCTCCTGGAAGGGCTGAACACCTGTCTGCCCATGGAAAGCACTGAATTAATTCCTTGTTTTCCTTTGCTTGTGTGTGTCACTTTTTCTTTCCCTGTTAAACTGTTGCTGCCTAAAAGACTGAGGAAGAAAAAAAGACTCCCGGCCAAATTAAGTAGGAGATAAGATAAGGGAGCTGAAGTTTTAACGAGCCTCCAGGCTCCAAGAATACAAACCAACAGGTGCCTTTCGACTCAGATGTTACAATTTTATAATGATTTTAATCCAATCCCCATTCATTCCCTGGTTCCGCCCCCTTCTGCCCCCCAACACGCCCCTTCAGGGATTGAGTCTGGGGGAGCTTGGGACCCCCTCTTCCTCATCTTCAACTTTGCAGCACACATGCAGTCCTTGGAGCCCTTCCAAAGCTCCAGGCTTGAAGGTCATTGTGCCTATGATTGTATCTTCTGGTACAGATTTTAAGGTGTTTTTCTACAGTTCTACCTTGAAAAGGAGACTAAACACGCTAATGGAATTTAGGGGGATTGATATGGAATGGAGTAATAGGGTTGGGTACATGTAAACAGTATTCTACAAGGTAAGGGGTGTAATACAGCTACATTACAATCTACATTCACTGTACAGTGGCTTCTAAAATCTATAAAAAATTAAAAAATCAAGAACTCTAAGGCATCACTGTCTTTATCTCAGCCTGTGAGTTTTCTGGCTTTTACCCTTTCAGTTCTCTCCCTGATCCAGCTGGTGGGGGAGTGAGCAAGTAGCTTCATGGTCCTTGGTGTCTGGCTGGGATTGAACCACAGCAGTGCCCCATTCAAGGTCAGGTTGGACGGTGCTGTGAGCAACTCGATTTAGTGGAAGATGTCCCTGCTAGGTACAGGGAGGTTGGACTAGATGACCTTTAAATGTCCCTTCCAACACAAGCGTTCTGTGATTCTATTATTACTTTTTCTTTTTAACCCATGTGTAGGATGGCATGCCTGGCTCCCTGCCTCAGCTACCAGGAGCCCCCAGTTGCTGGAGGTGGCATTGATTATTCACAAACAGCACTTTAACCTTTTAAGTCAGTGCTCACAACATGTACCAGCACGAAGGCAAGAGCGCATGGGGAGGCCTCTTGAAAGAGAACGCAAGCTGAAGCCTAACTCTGTGGGAGCATTAAATATCTTTTGGCTGAATTTATAACAGTGTTGCCAGAAAGAAAGGTTGTTTTCCACAGCAGTGTCTAAGAGACTGAGGACACTAGGGAAGGGGGTACCTTCTGAAAAAATTTCATTTGTTTAACTTTCAAATGTTATAAACTTCAGTTTATTTCATGTATTTTAAGCAACATTAAAATTCTGTGATTTTTAAAGGAAAGTAGAATTTTCTATAGAACAAAAGGAAATAGCACGGGATTAATATGGAATAAATTAATTTACATCTTTTACTCTTCTGTTTTACTTGTGAAGGAAAAAAAATGTACTTATTCTTCTACCTCTTGAGACTTAGTTCTATCTTACTGCATCAAACTGCCTCTTCTGTGAGGTAAAAATTGGATTCAACAGTAGTAATTGAAAACTATTATGTGAATTTGGGAAGTGTCTTGGAATTTTACTTTGAAACTTTTAAATATCAGCAATTTAGGAGTCATCAAGTGCTGTTTCTTTTGGCTTCATGTAGCTTATGTTGCACCCTTAACAATTTTAAAGATAAAAGGTTCACTCAGCATGAATTAACTTGAAAATATGCGAACACTAACGTGACATCAACTTTCTAAATGTCAGCAGAGTAAAAAGAGTGAATTTCTTCTCACTTCTTTGGGAAATTATGTAGGAGAGAATGAAACAGACTAAGGAATGGTGACCTGCTGCTCTGTGTGCTGAACACTTCAGAGGCACACTGTGTGGTATCGCAATCCAGAAAGAGAAATGAAACTTAAATGGTTTTGCAGTAAATGGAATTTGTAAAAATGTACAGCAGAGGTGGAATGTGTCTTCAATCCAGATTGATAATTTATGCAGCATTTCAGAACTTTTTTAAAAACTTCTGTCTTAAAATTTGAGTCCCAAAAGTAAACTTCATCCAATGTATCAGCTCCAATAACTAGGTTCTCCGTATTTTTCCCGACCTTTCTTTCCCCAGCATTGATGCTCCCTCTTCTCTGCAAGGGCAGCACTCATACCTGAGAGCTGCTTCATGTGTATTTTCCTTTCCCAGGTAAGGACTGGCCTGGCTGTATGAACAGGGGTGTTGGTATCCAGCCAGGCAGTAACACCAGCAGTCAGCTGTGGTCAGCAAGGTCCTTGGACAGTGCTGCTTTGTGGTTAGGAGACATGGAGTTTGGTCTGACCAGTGGAAGAGTTGTAGGTCTGTTCCAGGTAAGTTAGCAATTGTACTCTGTCATCCTGCTTTAGAGGGTTAACTGTGTGTAAGGGACAGAGAAGGGGTGAGAACCTATTGCCATGTCTCCATACTGATTAATGCCCACCAACACCTTCCTAATCAATACTTTTCTAGTGATTTAAGCCTGTAAAATGTGTGGCTTTCAAAAGTCATGGAAGAACAAAGCAATAACATCAGATTTAGCAGGTGGCTTCATAGACACATAGAAAGGGACTTGAATGAAAGAGGGTTTTTTCTCAAAAAATTGTGTTTTGCAAAAATTAAGTATTAAATAATTTGAAAACTTAACTAGTCTAATTAACTTGGCTAGCTATTTATTTTGCAGGAAGATGCCAGAGAGGATTAACTAAAAGCATATATGCCTCTGCAAATGGCACTGATGGTGCTCCTGCTGAAATGTTTGTTGCTGCTTGTTACTGGGGCCTCTAGAAATCCCAGTTTTAAAGAATGTTGATACAATTATTTGGAATTAATTATTTCAAATGAAATAGAATTGATCATTTTGGGAGAGATGAAATATTACGTACGACAACATCAAGCTTTTCTGTAGAGGGTGTTTTTCAAAGTTGTGTTTATTATTCAGAAAAATCAAAGACGTAAGAAAGGATCAAAGTAGCTGCACTTCAGAATGATACAGAAGGAGGGCAGTGGGAAGAGAATCAAGTATTCTGACCTACTTGAAGGCCCCTGGGCTCCTTTTACATTTTGGTTGAATGCATCAACAAAACAATATCGTGTCTCTAACCCAACATCTTTTGGGGTAGCTTATATCAATGTTCATAATTGTTGAGACTGTGATTCTCTGAAAATATGTATATATGTAGGGCAGTTAGAATCACAGTACCACAGGATAATTTAGGATGCCAGGAGGTCATCTCTCCAGCCTCCTGCTCAAAGCAGAGCTTTGATGTTTTGTCAGGTTGCTTTTGGGTTAGATTTCCATAAGGGAGGATCTTAAGTCCAAGGATAAAATTCTGGCCTATTAGTGCTGTAGTCTTATCTATATTGATTTATGTCTTTTGTGAATAAACATATGCATATAAAATTGTCATGGAAGTATTTTCTTTTGCACTGATCTTTTTACTGCAAGCAATATGGCTGATTAATTAATTACTGTCAGTATTAGCCAATATTCAGGGTCCAGTAAATAAATGCACGCTTACCCTGTGATGTCTTGAAAATAATATTGATGTTACAATTTGCTGATGGTGACATTTGTGGGCCTCATCCCTAGTATAATTTTATTATCTGTAATCATAGTGTTATTTTTTGTATCTTGCACAAAATAAGGAGAGAATTAATATAGATTTCTTGAAAAAAAAAAAAAAGGCCTATGTAAATTATGCTAAAACCTGCAGAAGTAAGAGACCTTTTCTATAAGTTTGAATTTTCCTAGGCTTTTATGGCAAGGATACAATTCACCATTCATTCCACAGTTGTTTTAGAGAGTTATGAAGAAAACCACCTTTCTCTTCTTTAATTTTCCTGTATAAAGCAAGTACAAGTCCTGCATTATTCTGTTTGGACCCTGTTGACCCTACAGAAATTAGGTTTTCTTTCAGTCTTGGATAGAACTTTTCTGACAGTTGAGAAAATGTGATGAAATTGTTTAATATGAGAAGAGGACAAAAAGCAAATAAATGTTTTACTATGGCTGCACTTGATAAGATCATGTTTTCTCTGTGCTAATGTACATATAATTCCCTTTCCCAGCTATTAAAAATGCAGCTATCAATATTCCCTTGATCAGACCATGATATTTTTAGTCCTTGAATCTTAGCATTGATCCCATTGTTTTGTTGCTGACTGCAGGATCTTATTAAGTTCTAGTGAAAGTCTTACTGACAATTTGAATTTTTCACTGTCATCTCAATTGCCTAGCCTATTGTCTTTTTCTGTAGATGAAAAACTTCCTTTTATGCAAGGTACCGGTCTTGCTCGACCATCTGCTCTTCTGTTTCCCTGAAAATGTACTTTTTATAGGATGTTGCAGCAGGTAAACTAGTCACAGAGAGGAGCAGATGAGATACTCAATCCTCACTTTGCTTTTTTCACTTTTTTTTGCAAAGTGCAAATTCTTTGGCAAGAGATTTGTGTCTGTAATTTGTCATATTTGAAGAACCATTCAGATTTTAATAGAATAAACAAAGTATATATTTGCTGTAGGATTCAAACAGACAAAGATTTATTTTAATTTTATTTGATTTAAAATCTTGTTTTGTGTTAGACAGTTTTCTTCTCAGAATAGAATATGGAAGTTCAGACAAAACCATTCCGCTGTTATGGGAAGAGGAGATTTTTGTTTATTTGTTTGTTTAGCTTTTGTTTTGCTTTATCAGGAAAATTCAGCCTCTTGCCATCAAGTCAAGCATTTAGCACTTTGACATTTAAAAGCAAGCAATATCTAGGCTGGAAATACTTTATTTAATTTTAATAGTTTACTTTATTTTGTTCATTAAAAAATAAACTTCTTAATTTTCAGTCTTGCCATTGAATGTTGCAACTGGTAATCACGCAGTTCTATCCCTGTCCTTTTTTCCTTTTTAGGAAAAAAGACAAGGTACTGAAGTACCAATAATGTGAAGACAAGGTACTAAGAAAATCATCTAAGTGTTCCTAGAATAAGAGTTGCTCTTTGCTTAACCAGTTGGCCATGTTTAATGAAATTTCCAGGGAGTTGACCCTGGAATATATCCTTGACTGTATTTCTTTGATCAGTCCCTTTACAAAAAAAATAGCATACCAATACGACATTCAGCACTACAACAACAACAACAGCAAACTGGGGCATGAACTACATAAGTCTATTTTCAGCTGTTCAAATTGCTGCTTTTCCTTTTATTGGCAATCTTCCCAGCTCAATAATGAGTAGTGAATTAGTGTGTAGCAAACATTCATGATATACAAACTTTCTTCAGCTGTTTCCAAATCTAAAATGAATGCAATTACCAAGAGGCTTGCAACTCTTTAATTAGCTTTGCCAGAATGGCTAACTTGATTTCTGCATCCAAAGTCTTGACTGTCCAATACGAAACAGTGAAAGTCACTGAATACTTGAGCAGGTGATCGCCCAAGTCTCATCCCACAGCTAGAGCTGTCAACATTCTATGTCAGTGTTGTCAGTGCAGTGCAATGGTTGTACTGCTGCTCCTGTTAAACAGCATTTTAGCACTTGTTGTACCTCATACCTCACAGCTGCTGGGATTGGGAGGACTAATAAGCATCAGGAGCTCCATCTCACTGCTCTCTTCGTGCCCCCTTCCCACTTCCTGTATTTTGTAAACTTCCCCACAGTGTCACATAGGTCTCAGTATGCTCCTTTCTTTCGCAGGTCAGAAGGTTCTTGCATCCTTCACTCCCTTTTCTGTTTCAGCTGTCTCCAAGGATCCTTCCACAGCAGGCTCTTTTTTGTCTTACCCCATGCCTATATGTACCACTGCAAAAAAAAAAAAAACACCTTTGGAGAATCTGCAGGTGTAGCTTGTCCTCCCTCTGTCCATTTGACATTATGAACACAGAACATTCTAGATTTGAAGGCAGAGTTGGAACTATTTATTTTCAACAAAGTCATTATGCAGTCTATATCCCAGTTCCTCTTTTCAATTTACCTGATGTATAAACATTGCCTCTAATTTTGAAATTTATCAGGCAGGACATTGGAACAGACCATTAATACTGTTTGGTTTCAGTTTCTTGACCAAGTGAATAATGTGTTTTCCCTGATGTTGTACAGTATAATTTTGTGGAGTGAAACACAGAAGCAGTTTTGATGGAGAAACAACTTTATCTCATGAGAAAGTCTGGGTGGAGAAATTATGACAATGCCTTATGTATCATTCAAATTTTAGGCAGATACCAAAAGCATAATTCTGGTGCTATAGGTTTTTTGCTCCATTCTGTATAACTGTGAGTGAGATCGTGCATCTCTGACTTATTTAGCAGCCTTGTGAGCAGGTGTGATGCTTTTACCAAAACTCATGTTTATTTGAGTGAGAGAAGTAAAAGCTGACATGTTTCTCCTGTAAAATTTTTGTAGCATTTTGTTTCTACATCTTTTCTTATGTGAAATTAAAGGCAAACTGTTTTATTGGTGTGAATATAGACCAGTGTAGGAGTTATGTATTTGATGTATTTCCATACTGTGTGTTATACATTCTTTTATGGCATATATTAAAATGCAATGCAATCTACATGTTAAAAATATTATATTAAGCCTTGAGCCACTTGGGGGAGCATTAAATGACCCTGGTGTACATTGCATTGTATTTCTGGCCACGCCAAGTGACAATGGAAAGACCATGTGTTTTATACAGTGACTCATAAGACCTACATAATTATTTTTTTGGTGTGTCCCTACTGTATCTTTTTTTTTTTTTTTTTAGTAATGTAAGGAATGTTGTGCAATGTAAGGAGTACACGTTACTAAGTACCCTCTTTTTTTCTATTCCTGTTGATTTTTTTTTGTCATCATTATTGAGAATTCTCATTAAATGGAAAAAATGTATCTACCAGGAATATTAATAATGTGTTGCCGGTCAAGGACACTTTATTCAGGACTACAAACCATGAAATTCACAATTTCTTTGTTCCTCACCATAAGACTTTAGATAAGAAAGTCCTGTGCAGTTTTCACTAGGTTCTCTTTCTTTGTCATCTAGCACATTTTCCAATCTTCAAGAAACATATTTTATATTAAATAAAAGCAGATGTTCTTAAAGAATCATGTGACTTCAAAACAGGGACTTAATATAAAATATTTACTTTTTTCAAGGCTCATTGTAAATGGGCAAGAGCCAGAAATATTTTTTCCCTATGTAAGAGTCTTCCTGCGATAGAAAAGGAAAAAAAGTTGACCAAAATTAAAATGTCTTCATTTACATTAGGATTGTTGTGTAAACAGGTAATCACAGTAACTGGTAAAGAAAATCGTGATATAAGAGTAAGAATGATTTGGTGCCCCAATAATGTTCTGTTATCTTCAAAACTATTGCTGTAATATCATCTATCACTATTTTGCCTCATGATATCATGATCATAGATTTACAAAAACACAGAATCACAGAATGGTTTGGGTTGGAGGGACCTTAAAGATTATCTAGTTCCAACCCTGCTGTTTTCCAACCTCTGCTGTGGCCAGGGACACCTTCAACTAGGCGAGGTTGTTCTGAGCCCCATCCAACCCGGCCTTGAACACTTCCAGGGATGAGGCATCCACAGCTTCCCTGGAAAACCTGTTCCAGTTCCTCACCAGCCTCACAGTGAAGAATGTTTTCCTCATATCTAATCTAAACCAACTCTCTTTCAATTTGAACCCATTTCCTCTTGTTCTGTCATACATGTTCCTGTAAGTAGTCTTGCCCCATCTTTCCTGTAAATTCCCTTCAGGTATTGATGTCTTTGCAAGGGAAATACGTAAGCCGTGCCATCATCAGTTTGCTGTATGACTGTACAAAGATATCAAAGCCCTTGCTGAGGCCCATGACATAATTCAGTGAACACCCTGATGTAATAAGTGAAACTTTGATAGAAAAATGGATTTACTGAATGAAGCAGAAGTCTAATTTAGTCCAGTACCCAGGGATGGTAATTTGATTTCTAGCAGTCTGAAGCCCAAGCAGTTGCTGAATTTCATACATCATGTGGCATTCTTATCTTTAAGGCGTTTTTCTTCCATGAATTCTTCAAAGACTCTTTGAATCCATATTAACTGGCAGCATCTCCTGCACACATAACTGCACTATCAATAAGTATCGGAAAGATATCTTCTTGATCTTTTTGAACTTGCCAAACAGTAACTATATTTCATACACTTTATGAAAGTGTTCTGGTTGTGAAGACAATCACTAGCTG
Organism: Pseudotriccus pelzelni; assembly: GCA_035584735.1. NCBI lineage: Eukaryota > Metazoa > Chordata > Aves > Passeriformes > Tyrannidae > Pseudotriccus > Pseudotriccus pelzelni. The sequence goes on along the minus strand of JAWMRA010000113.1, from coordinate 83,899,534 downwards.
TTCCTTATTGCCTGACTCCATGTCATTCATGACTGTTCTATCCTCCTTCATTTTCTCACTTTCCATGCTGAAGAGTCATTGTTAAGTATTTCACTGTTTGTCTCTATGTTATCCTTCTGCCCTTCCTGGTGTCATTTACAATCGTACTGTACACATTATGAGATGCACAGACCAGGACTGGACAGAGTATTCAAGATGCTGTGGGCTTTACACAGGCTTAAGAGTTTTTTTACTCATTTCTTCCCAACTCCTACATCTTGTTTGCACTGCTTAGTACTGATGAGCACTGCATTAATGTTTTCATCAAACTACTTCATCCCCAAGAATCCATTCTTGAGCAGTAACAGTCGGTGCAAAGCCTGTTGTTAGTACACAAAATCAAGATTGCTTCTTCACCATCCACAGTATTTATCTATACAGGCTAAAGTACTAACATAGAAAGAGTTTAGTTTCACTTTCCAACTTACTTTTGGTAATGGATATATCAATCTTTTTTTTCAAAGTTGTCACTTATCCTGTTGCATTCACCTATTTTCTCCTCATGAAAGGTTGTTCAGGGAGAAAAAGACAGTGTCTTGAGAAGTCTTGCAGGTGACAGATAGGGTGGCATTGTCCCCAGCTGCAGTATTGCCTGTAGCAGAATTACCAGAATCTTACAGATTGGTCTAATATGTACATACCATAACATAATTCACTCCAATAGTCTACCAAATGTGAGAAGTGTGAAAAAATTGATGTCGTTGAAATCTACCAGAATTAACTCTTACAAGGATCTCATAAAGCATGCAAAACAGGGAATTACCATTTTGTTATGAAACAATCACTTTTCCTCCTGATTCTCAAAGGAGAGAAAGCAAACACCTCCAGAAAGACAAGCATAGGAAAGCTTTAGCTATATGAGGTACTAAAAATCCTAGAGTGGAGAGTAATATTATTCTTAAAGCACATTGTCATCTTCCTCTCTGCCCTTGACAGTCCTTCCATTTCACTGGTGATAAATAACCTCTCTCACTCTTTTATCTATAGGAAATAATCTCTTTCTCACCTTTTCCTCCTATTATTGTCCCCCTAGTCCTATCCCCTGCATTACACAGCTACCTTTTCCCTGTGGTAGCTGAACTAACGTTGTCTAGTTAAATTCAAAGCAGTATTTCTCAGTTTATATGTGGCTTTGAAATTTGCGATTTCTGGGCCTTTGTAACCCAAAGCTTGCCTATTATTTTTGAAATATACCAATCAATTCAGACCTTTTCCTACCACTCCACAGTCTTGAAGGCAATCTGTTAACTAGTCTCTTTCCAAATGGGTGAGTGCTTCAGAAGGCAATAACCTCCCCAGTCTTGAGGCTCACATTAAGGTTAAAAGTAAGGAGCACGGATCACTAAAAAGCCCACAAAGATCATTCAGCAAATCAATTTCTTTCTATCTGAAGGGACCCTGGATACATGGATGCTCCCTGCAGACTGTGTGACGAAAACAAAAGTTCCTTTTCCTCAGGGATGATTATTTCTTTTCCTTCTTTTACTTGACATATTTACATCTTAATGAAACACAATGTTCAAAACAAATTAACCTTATCTCCAGCACACCCTGCTACTATTACTATAGACTAATTTTAGCATACCCTATTAGAAGATATGCTCAGAGAACTTGTGTTCCTTAGGATCAGTGCCAGAAGGCAGGAAATGGGTCTCTGAGACATGTTTAACTTCACAGAATTTTCAGTTTTACTAGCTTTGACGGCCTTTTGTTTACATAACTTCACAAAGAAATCTGGCTTGGAGTGACATTTTCTGGCTTGGAATACTGAAATGTTTCCTGTGTGGACTGACATTTTGAAAGCTGAGGAATAGCTCATAACTACCAGAAGAAATCAGACAGTATAGCAGGCTCATGGAGGAACTCTATAATGCAGTCTGGTGATAAAACAAATTTAATTTTTGGCCCACACATCAAACTTCAGGTCACTGTTAATGATCTGTGACAAAGAGGGTCTTCTGCTGCCTTTTCAGTGTTCAGCCTGGCAGCACAAAACAAAACCAAGGACTGCCAAGAGCATAGTGGAAGGGATGGAAAATTGCACAATTGAAGAAGTATTCAGATTGGACTAAGAGCACTGGGGTTATAAAAATATGGTCAAATAAAAACTGAAATTTAAGAGGTTTTGTTGGAAGTTATCTGGTATTTCCAAGAGATTCTGCCAGATTACTACAAAAAAAAAATAGAAAATGCAGATTCACAACATACCCTTTTAGAGATTTTTTTTTTAATGCTGCATTAAGATGATCTTTGTGAGGGAAATCTCTCAGAGAGATTAGGACTGAATTAAGTGTAGATTCACAGTTGGAAGAGCCTGGTTGAAATGAACAGTCCCACTTTTTAGACAGAAACTGGTAAAAACTGAACAGTAGAAATAAATAGTCTCCTGTCAAGTAAAAACATAGGGAGTAATGGTGTCCCTTGAAATATCTGACCAAGAATGGATATTGTCAAAGGTTTGCTCAGTTATGTGAAAGAAATAGAGGAGCAGAGAGTTGGCAATATTGCTAGAAGAAACAGCATTTTGGTGCTAACTGAGATATCTGGAAACTGAAGACATCACGAGTATATAGAAGATGGCAACGTTAGCACTTCAGAACAAAACTTCGCTAACGTGACACTTGCTAACGCTGTACTTTCCCAAAAATAAATGTCTCAATTTTTAGCAATCGTATTAGTTATTCACAGCACTCAGTCCTCATAAGTCATGTCCTAAATTAGCAGTGAATTTACAGCACCGGGGGACTCATGTCTTACAGTTAGCCTTGATGGCTAACGTAGTGCTCTTAGTTGGTCCTTGGTGGTCTTACTTGGTGAAACATATCGCTGTGACAGATGCCTCCAAGTGCTATGCTGAACCTCACATATGCTGTCATAATTTTTTCCTCTGCCTGCAAGCAAATGTTTGACTTAAGAGTGCAAAACGCTATCTTTTTGCTGGCTACTCACTGCTGTAAATTAACAATGGTTATTAGAGGAAGCCAAAAGCTTCTTATCTCTTCTTAGGGGGAGTATTTAAGAGAGTAAACATTACAGAAAAAGGTTGCTCCTTGAGATACCACAAACTTTAATTGAACTGAGATTTGTGAATGTAAAGATGATCTAAGTGCTGCTAGATTGCCCTGTTCCACAAATATTGTAGGTATATAAGTAAGATAAGATGCATCCAGAATGTGCCACACTGGAGTCACTGATACCCTTTCTATCAGGACAGTAACTTCAAAGTCCCAGGGTAACTTCCATTGCTTTGCCAAGAACTGAAGAGAACAGAATATTAGGGTCGGTTGTTCTGTCAGGGAAAAGGATAAATGAAGCATGATACAGTTTTCTTATTTTCGAAGGGTCATTTTTGTGGTGATAAAGTTAAATGCTTCAGTGACTTTAACTTGGAAGGTATAAATCGTGCATATATTGATTGTAAAGTGGCTGATACAAGCAGGTTTTTGACATTTGATTTGGCTAACCCACATCAAGGTATATCTGAAAGAGCGCTCACTGCATGCGCCAGTAATTTCCTTCAACCTCCATTTCTAGGAGGTATTGCAGGTTTTGGAGCTCCTCATCTGACATTAGCTTTGACTTCTGCCATTTCACAAGTGTCTTTTTTGTTTGAGTAAATTTATTGGCAGAGCAAATAAATATTTGTCATTCTTTTTGTTTATTTGCTTGTTTGAACTGCTTTTTTCCTCTTTTCTATATGATGAAATATTAGTGCATTACAATAACCACATTTGTGCTTCTGTGACATCTTGGGATACCTAGTGGGAAAGTTTCAGGTTCCTGCTCATGCTGAATAGTGCTAAAAACCAGTAATTCTAGTTCAAAACTGACAACTAATAAAAGGGTATTTTGAAAACTCACTGGAATACAAGTCTACATTATTTGTTTTGGACATTAATAGGTTTAGGGTTTTTTGAGAGGAACTAAGTTGATCTTTTTGTAGGATTTATGTTGTGAAAGTGTTCCTTCTCTCATTCTTTTGAAGTTTTTTTGCCTGGTGCCCCTTAGCATTTATCTCATGGGAAACAGAGAAGAGTTCCTCATTTAAACGCACTTTTGCATATTGAAGGACACTGATCCTTTCTGTGGATGTTTCTGGTAAGCCTTCCTACTCATCCCTCCAGTTGCACTATGTGCCTTCATTCAGATCAATCATAAGGTTCTCATGAGGTCTGCACCAAGGAGATATACTGAGGAAGAATGAAGCCTTCTGCATTCACTATTGCTTGCCTAACAATACCTAACATTGTTTTTATAGTTTTGATCTTCACTGAGCCCACATTTTCAGTTAACCATCTACAAAGACTCCTAGATTTTCCTCCAAAGTGGTAAAATATAATTTGCAATCATTTGTATATTTATTTGGGGATTTTTTTTTCACTTCATTTCTAATCTTTTGCATTTTCAGCACTGAATTAATCTGTCATTTTATTGCCAGTCAAAAAGAATTATAAGATCGTCAAGCAAACCTTATAGACAGTTCAAATTTTTATTATCCTGAATTATTTCCTTTTATCAGAAAACTTTGTCATGACACTATTTAATTCTCTTTCTTCCTAGTTGTTAAGGAATATGTTTAACAGTGTAGGCTGCAGAATGAGTCTCTTGGTCATCCTGTTGGTAGCTGCCCACAGTTATGACAATTTTCTGGAAATATATGACTAGGCTTTGTCATTTGTTTTCCCACAGGTGAGAGACCCTTTGAGAGACAATTTGTTTCTTATGCCCATGTAACTTCTTAAAGAGAATCTGGGGAAGAACCTTCTTGACAATAAAAGGTATATGCACTTGTATACTCCCTGCAATAACCTTACTCACTGTTTTATGGACTCCTTCACAGAACTTTAACAGATTTGTGCACATGATTCCCTGCTCCAAACATTTTGTTGTCTCCTTTGAAGTATATCATATTTACCCCTGTATACACATTCAAATATTTTTTACTTATCCTGTTTCTTTCTTTACTTCAGGCTCAAAATATCCTGTCAGTCACAGGACACCTCCAAAAGTTCATTTTAAAGTCTGATGGTATGTTTTTCACCTTCCATCCTTTGGCACTCATTACATATCACAGTTAGCATTTCAGCAATGTCACACTTCAGTTACTTCAGAATAGTCTTGTCCAAGCAGCTTGTCTTTTCCCCAAGTTTTCTTCCTCTCATATTTCAGCTTGAGACTACTCCTCATGCCCACAAAAGAAAAACCTCCCCAGATTTCTGGGGAGCAAATATCAGTACAATAATTTTGATTTTCTACCTTACTGCCTGCCTTTCTTCCTTCCTTCATTCTTTCCCTCCCTCCTTCCTTCCTTCCTTCCCTCCCCCCCTTAATGAAACAAACTCTGAAACCGACTCTTTTTTTTTTTTTTTTTAGCAGCAGGTATAAAATCACAACACATTTTTTATTTCACATTCAACTTCACAAAACTGATGCTCTTTTGTGTTTCTTCCACTACTGGCATTAATCAGCTTTCCTATTGCCTGTAAACATTTTAGCTTACTATTTGGTGTGTCTCAAAGGTAAGAACCTTGAAATACTCTGCATTTGGTCCCAATGTTTTCAGATTCTTGTTGATTTCTTAATCACACTAACATTGTGACTGCCAAGAATTTAATTTTAGTAAACAGCTGCAGGTTCCAACAACATGGCTGTTAAGACTGGTAATTGCTAGAAATTGGAGATGAAAAAAAATGTTTGTCATCTATTTAAGTTTAAACGGAAACTTAGGTTGAAATGTACCTGATGATTCCAAAACCCCATTCCCAGTTAATGTATTAGTAAGTCATTGAAACTTTTAAGACTGTATAAATTGTTAAAGGCAAAAAGATATGGGAAATTGAACTCTTTCAAACCCTTTGTGTATTCAGATTTAGAGACCTTGTGTCAGATTACATTCTCTCTTCAAACAGCAGTCCTTGGTGGCGTGAGCTGTTCTGTTTTTATGGTGTTCAGATGAGAGGCAATGTCCATGTGACAGCACTTACAAATGCAAACCATGTATTTCAAGTCCACATGGCATTTCCAGAACTTAGGAACATGATGTCTCAATATTCATTTTTCTTCTCAGACCAACAACATCAGAGGAAAATTTGAATTCTCCCCTAAGGACATGTGTGACTTTCCTTTTAGTAGAAAAGAAAGCCTTAGAAACTAATCTGAAGCAAACCATTTGTTATTTTTTTTGTCTTCTTTTCATCAAGATCTGATTCTGATTGATTCTACAGCTCTCAGCACACATTTGACTTGAAATCCATCCTGGTAAGAAGAAGCTAGTGATTTTTTTTTTTTTTTAATTGTCTTCATGTGTACTTTTGTTTCAACTGCTGCATTTTCTCCTCCTAATCTCGTATAACCAAACCTCCTCCAAAGTCACGCAGTCATTGCTTGAGTCCTGTAAACCAGTAATTTTGAACATTGTGTTGATATGTTTAAAAGTAATGGTGGTGTTTAATACTTGATTCACAGGGCTTGATTAGTATTTCCCCACTTAAATCAAACCTCCTTTGTCTATTTTGTATTCATAATTGACTACATTACTGACTCAAGCCTTATCTGTAGGCGTTAGCTATTCCAATGGAAACATTGTACTCTGAGAGCAGCCCATTAAAATGAGCACTGTGTTATATGCTTCAGGTGGCACCAAACTGGCAAAAGAAAGGATGGTAAAGTATATCAAAAAGGCAGAAAGGTGAAACTTTGTGAAATTAGTTGGTAAGAGGTCTTGATTATTTTTCTAAAATATTTTTCTAATATTGTCACTCTAATTTTAAACTTTCTGTTCACAATGTAAGTAGAAAATATTACTACACCTTGAAAAATTGCCTGTACTGACTGACTTTCTTGATTTAAAATCGTTCTTTTTTTACTATGTGGCATTTTTCACTCATTATATCTATTTTCCTTGGGGTTTTGGAAATAGTTTTTCAGTTCTCAGATCAAAAGCTGTGGGATCTTCAGATCAGAGCGCTGTGTACACATACTTCTGATCTGCTCAACTTGATTTCTCTCGCATCTGTGAACTTGCCTAGACTAGTGAGGTGCAATCAATAAGGCAGGTAATGGGACATGAACAGGAATGTAGTCCAGTACAAGAGACCAGTCTAAGGAAACTACAGAGAATGAGTTCTTTGAACTTTCTTTGAGCACTGCAATTTAATTGTAAGGTGCCTTGAAACAAAGTATTTCCTTTTTTTTTTTTTCCCCCATAGGAATATTTAGACCTTTTTTGGACCACTCTTGAAGCAACCCTGAAGTTAAATTCTTTGAAAGACATATTTGGTCTTGTCCAGATGTTTTACCCTTGCAAGTATTTCAATGAGAAAAATGCTGTGGGGTGCTTTTTGGAATTGCCTTTGATGATTCTTTCATGCTACACCTTTGATCACCTGACAAAAAAGTCAATAAAAGGCCTTATAGAGAGACAGCAAACTTGCAGGAAAAAGTAAGAATGGAGTGTAAGTACAGATCAGCTGTTGTTTAGTTTATAGCCTTCACATGGATTATTTGTTCGTGATCAGCTGAACATCAGCATACCTCATACTCCCGTGAGCTGAGGGCATGGGGAGCACGGTAGGCAAATCACAGGCAGGAGATGGCTGCTCTTCAGAGGTTCCTGGACTGAGTGGAGTGGGAGTGAGTGAAGCTGAATCCACAAGAGCTAATATTACCAGACCATAATTGCTCATCATTTCTCACAGTGGAGATTGTACAGCAGTCACATCCCAGGCCTCATGCTGCTCATGAGAGGCACAGGGGGCCCTCCCCTCTTGAACTGTTCTTGTTTAGGCACTACTGTCTTTGTCAACAAGAATAATAGGAATTTTATTATTTGATTTGCATATGAAGTCAGACTCTGTGAAAGAGGTTTGCATGAGGAATGCCAGTCCTGTTCAGAGAAGGGCAGGAGCTTTACCTACTTGTTATGGGGGTAGGTTTCAGACATGTTGCTTTTGCATGGTGTCAGCTGAAAGGTGCTGCAAATGAATACATTATTCTCTTCTCACTGACTTCTGAAAGGTTTTTTTAATTCTGATAGTTATCACTTCCTTGCCACGTGTTCCTTCCATTTCTTTCCTCTCAAACAAACAAAAAACAAATTCCTATCCCATTCCTATATGCTAAATTATGAACAAAAGGCAAATCCATTAAGTCTTTATATCCCTTCCCTATAAATTGACAGTTCCCTGCTTCTGTTTACTTTTACGCTAATAGAAGCCTATTGCTGAATTTTAATGTCCAGGATAATAACAGGACTCAACATTTGAAAGCGCTTTTAGCTTCAGACAATGCCAGAGAGCAGATTTTGCTTTCCAGAAAGCTTGTGCTGGACATAGAAGATAGATACTAGTGAAAATATTAATACCTCTATTTAAAAACATTTCTATGCATTTTATATATAAAAATATAAATATATAACTATAACTATATATATATTTGAAAGAACTTGAGTTCTGCACTTCAGAGAAGTGCTTGGCCAGTGTCAGGGGAATATCTTGTCCGCTTTTCAGCTAGGGGAGGGGAGGAATGCTGGTGCAAACTCCACTTGCAGGGCTGAAATTAGAGAGGACTGGGATTATACACCAAGGAAAAGGAGTGTTTACATATCAGAGATTAATGGGAGGCAAAGATCTGTTTGGACCCAGAAGATTTTTCTTTGTTAAATGGACATGAAGGCCCTAAAGCCTTGTTCCGTGTTTCTTTGGGAATATAGAAAAGTGATAAGGCATCACCCTTCAAAAGAGTTTGCTTTAAGAAGAGATTTGCAAGGCTTGGTTCTTACAGAAGGTATTTTGAAGATTTATAAATTTCCTGTGATCTTGATAGTGCCATAAATAGACAAGTAATAAAATACCCAAATAAATTACTTTAACCAATTGGATAAACTACCTTCCATATAAAAAGAATTTATGACACATTTGAACTGTGAGTAGGTACATTAAACGGCTTGAGTATATGTGCAAGAAGTGATTACTTCTTGCTTTCTGCAAGCTGACACCTTTAGCATCTCTTGGCCATTGTACTTTTTCAAGCCAATATTATTAGGATGAAAGGGATAGCAAACTCCCGATAAGTTTTTGCTTTGTTAGAGCTCATTTTTTGCAAGCCATGCTAATGTTCCTGCTTGACTTCCATTTTAAAATGGATTTTTCTGTAGCAGATTTAGGTTGGCAGTTGAGGGAGAAACCTAGCAGAAATGATAAATGCAAACTGGGCTCAACATGCACTCAATTTAAAATGACAGTCAACAGTGTAAGCACTTCCCACAGTGCCCTTGGATCGTAGATCATTAGTTGTCAAAATAAACCATGACCAGCTTACATGCTCTCTCATGACAAGAAAGGACCTTTGCAGTAACACTACAGGCTATAGTTAAGCAGAGCTTCTTTTAAGAGCAGAACTGTAGCACAGATAGGATCCCTTCAGGGAATTTAGGTTTGGGATAGTGTCCCTTCTAAAGTGAGGTGAGTTCCCCACTGTTCAAGGAAGAAGAGCTATGCTGTGTTACTACAATTGAGTCCTTAACTTAATAATTGTCGTGGTTTTTTTTCTTGTGTCTCTCTTTTCTTATCAAAAACAGTGAATCTTTTGACAGCAATCAACAGACATGAAATTAAGCTACCAAGAAAACAATCTGCAAATTTAGCCAATGCTCTTCAGGAAAGAGCTGAAACAGAAATTTTTCGATTCCCAACAACTTCTCACTTTCTTCATGTACTCTGATAGAGCCTTTTGTATTTTTGCAGGCTTTGAACAATATGTGTAAAAATAATCTTTCTTGCTTTGCTGGATTCTCAATAGTACACCCAACCTCTGCATGCAAACTTGTTCCCTCAGCCCTCCCTACCACATGCAGTTCCTTTGCACCTCTGACTAACTCAGCTTTTCCTGCTGGCAGGGTTGGCTGAAAAGCCCCACACACCTACTCTCACACTCCCAGCCATACTTAGGCCTGGCAAGAAATGTGAAGTTCTGCAAGAACCATAAGGAGATTCTGAAACTTGCTTGAGAATGAGATTGTTGCCTTATGGCTTCAGTCAGAACATTTTTTGAGGGGGTGTGGATTGCAAGGGGGGTGTGAGCAATGTCATAGCTAGACACAGAAATAAAATGGGAGATAAAAGTCATGCTGTACTAATCAGCAATCCATTCAGCTTCATGAAACATCAAGTGCTAAGTAGAGCATATTGCCTGAGAGAGCCAGAAAGAGATAGTTAATAAAAGAGTTTCCAGTTAATTCAGTCTGTGTCTGATTCAGATTGTGAAGCCACAGATTCCTTTTTTAAAATACTTACTGTTTATTTTGCTCAATGGCCCTGACAATCCTAAAGGCCTCTTAAAACTAAAGAACTGGAAGAGAGCCTATTCTGATCACTGAATAAACCCTGTTGATGCTGGGTTGTGACTTGCCTCCCCAGCAAATAAAACATCATTTTCCCTGGAATACTTGGGTCCCTGCTCAGTGGGCTCAAGAGCAGCAGACAGAGAACTAGGTAGTGAGTGCCAGCTGTAATTGTGTTTTGCATAAAGCAAATTTTATATCTGTAGCATACAAACTCTTCCAGTGCAAAATGTATGTTGCTGCAAAGCAGCAAGGAATAAATGTATTTAAATAAGAAGGAAGCAAAAGTGCAAAGAGAAAATTTAGGTTTATTTCACTTACAGTACAGCAGAACTCAACTGTTGAGTATGTGTAGAGTGCTGGGAGCTTGCACTGTATATCTTAGTCAACTACCTTTAGCAGAAAAGGCCTATGAAGGACTGTAATCTCATACATATATCTTAACTCCTTTAAATCAGGGAATGGTTTTGTGCTTGAAAAAAGATGTATGCAGCTTATTCTGGAGTTATGAATTATAGTAACTTTTTTAGTAGATGGGAAGTTTCAATGAGCCCTGAAATAATTGCAGGATAACACTTTTCTGTACAAGTGTTTGGTTAATTGTGCAACTCTGATATAAAATATAATTAAATAAAATTTAAAAACCCACAACTTTGTTTCATTGTGAATTTCAATCACAAAGAGAAAGAGAAAGAATTTACTGAATTCTCAAAACCTAAAACCTGTATATTTGGTCACTGGGGGAAAACGTAATCATAGTTATTACTTAAGTATTTACATAGACATTTGTCTCCTGATCCTAAATAAGGGTATGCCATGGTGTTCTCAGCATATCTAAAAATCTGTAAATACATAAGTAGAGCTGTGGGTATTTAACTTTAGATGCACACGTTTTAGAACATCGGTGATATTATGTAGCAATATCCTTGAGAACAAGGATCAGGATGTTTATATTCTCACCTTCAATCTCCTACTTCACACTTGGGGGTTGGTGAACGCAAGCTGCCTCCCTTGTGGATATGAGAAGTTAATCCCTAGTCCTTTTGGCTATTCATACATATGCTAGATACTTTCTAAAACTGTTATTAAAAATATCTAAGCAAGGCTCCAGGTTATTACACGTGCAGAGTTCTCTCAATTTGTAAACATTATATCTTCACAGTGAGTCAGTTCCCTGAGACACATTACCCGGTAAAGCTCATCAAACTAAGTTGAACGTGGAGCCAAAATCTGACACTGACACTTAGGTCACTCTTCCACTGATTTCAAGAGGAAATTTGGCTGTTGGAACTTGACTTCTAAACTTGCCTTTCCTTTTGTCCTCACCGTAGTGGTAGCACCAGTTTGGTACGTATAATTGCAGACATAATGAATATCAGTTAGTTCTCTGACTACTTGACTGTGCCACCCAATCAGAATAATGTCTACACTTAATAATGTGTGATTTCTTTGGCCACAAAACAACATACTTTTAAGAATTGCCTTTAGAGACTACCCTGAATCACTTGGGTGGTAATCCTTTATCTCTCTTTTTTCTCTCTAAATCTTCACTCTATGTATCTTTCATCTTTGAATTTAATCAGGAGCATAAGTGAATTAATTTTGCACTTTTTAAAATGATAGTGAACACAGAAAGAATGCAAAATTTAATTTTGAAGCTACGTTTAAACACTCCCCTATTCTCTTCTCCTTTTTCTTTTTTCCTTTTCTTTTGTATTTCTGCAGAAAAGTTCAGGCTTATGCTGATCTTTCTTTTATTAAAATATAGTTTTCAGAGCAAAAAGAACAGATATTGAATTCCCTAGCTGTACTAAGCTATTAGTTTTCAGAATAAAATAAGTGTTGAATTACAGTAATATAAGGAGACCAGAATAATTAAATGAAAATAATACATTAATACTTCTATGTTTATCTTCCAGATCACACAGAACAATTATGTTTCCTAAATCATAGGGGACCAGGTACACACTATTAAAAGAATAATTCTTCTCCATTTGCTTCACCATCTATTTGCAGCCCTAATAATTTGTACAGGGTACATAGAGGACTTTATTGCACCTACAGGATTATTTTCATCCCAGGCCACTTAAATTGTAGCACTAGTAATGCAAAAAACTTACCTTGAGTTGCTTGATAAGCATCTGTGATCTTGAGAGACACATTTCTGCTTTTGACACTGCCCTTTGACATCTCATCACAATTACTTCACAGTTAAAAGCATGTGGATATTACCACTTTAGTATGCATATTTCCTACATTGAATTGTCTAAGATTAAAGTACGTGGTTTTGGCAAACATTTAACAATTACCTGAAATATTTCTTATATAAAAAATAAATAAAGAGATTGAAGAAATGTATAATGGTTTGTAACAGTAATCACACCACACAGCCTCAGAGGGTGTACTGTGCTTCTCATCTGTAAAAGAAATTACAAACATGGCCTGCTCATTAGCCCTGCTCTTAAATGATACTAAACAGTGAGAGAGACTGAGCTGGAGAATATGATTGTATTGCCTTATTTATTGTTGCTGGTTATCCCACTCAGGGTTTGAAACTCAGACCTCTGCTACTGTGAAAACAATAGCGGCAGTGCATACATCAAGGACCTGTATTTCTCCTTGTGAGACAAAGACCCACCTCCCTATCTGTAGTAAGAGGAGAGCTACACCTTCTCTCCCATGCTGATCTATCAGTGGGGTCCTCAAAGCAGCCTAGATAGAAGATGCTGTTACCACACTCTTTCAAGACCTACAGAGCCTAAAAGAAATTGTCTTAGCTTTAATTGTTATCTCCCAGCAAAGCTTTGAGCCTTACTGACCTAATACTTCCTAAATAAGACCACTTCCGAGATCTCAGATGAGGTCGGAAAGGCTGTTTCTGATAGGAGGGATCTCATGGATTCCTGAGACTTAGCTAGTTTCAGGATCTAAATATAAACCATAACCACTCTCAGGCTCAACAGGTCAACAAGTTAGTATTCTTTCAGAGTATGTGAGTGTTGGCACACATAAAAGTGCATTCAGGTTTTGACAGTACCCTGGTAAGTTGAGAGTTAAATTGCCGTAATCACTGAGTGTGAGTGGTCTTAAACTGACTCATTAATGGATAAATTATGTTAACACATGCACAGTTTTTGAAGTCCTGTTTCTACCTGGGACTGGGGCATGCTAGGTGAACAGAGGCATGGACTCAGCTGATGGACAAAAATAATTCAAAAATATTGCCACTGTAACCCAAAAACGTTTAATTCTGTGTTTGTACCTTGTCCTTTATATCTCTACAACAAAGCATTATTCAGATTGATTCTTTCAGCTTATCTCCATCTCTATTTTTTTCTTAATAGTTAGCAGAAGAAGAGAAAAAAAAATTACATGATGAGGAGAAACACTTATTTTCTCAGTGGGAAGCACATGAAGTAAGAAAGACATCAATCACTACCACCTTCTCTTCTTTATCTGGGAGCTATTTCTTCACTTGTACATACTTACAGAGCTGAATGTTGCTGCAGGCAATGAGAGACAGGAGACTTGATTGTGATGCTCCACCCACAGACTGTACAGCCACAAACCAAAGGAAAGTTCTTCGTCTTGTTCTTTGTTACTCTCATGCTATGGCACATTGTCACCTCCTTTGTAGGCCATGAAAGAGACCACGGAAGGAGAACAAAGCAGAGTCTTGAAAGACCCTCTTCTTGCTTTCTTGTGTTTCAAAGGATACACAATTTTCTTCGAAATAAAGAAATGTAACTGCTGCTCTCTGTAACACATTTCTCTTGCCTCCCTCGGGAGGGGAAGAAGTAGATATTAAAGGGTTAGATATTATTTTAACTACAGCTTAAAACAGCTACAGTGCAATTAGTGCAGACTATCACTGTGAGAAAGCACATGCATTAGTCAAATAACATGTGGCATTCCATGCCTAAACTTAAATATGTGTACTACCACCGAGACCCTGCAACTCCTGTGACAGTGGCTGATGAGACCTGTCCAGGGCCAGGAGCAATGGGATCCAAGCCCCCACTGTGTATTAAAGAAGCCCTTAGGGAGCACTGATGACCAAGGGTGCTGCCAATAGTGTATGTGCATCAGCAAGGGCGTGGCGTGGCAGTTCCAGCAGCAATTCATATGAAAGGGCAGGAAGGAAGGATGCTGAAGCCCTGCCAGCTTGACCAGGGAGCAGTGGCATCCACCCAGCAGAAAGCTATGGCCTCTCTAGGCTCTGCACCCACCATGACTGATGCAGCTGCCCAGAGAGAGCTCCAGAGGGAACTTGCAGCGGCAGGATGTGGTTAAGGGATCAGGAACACAAGCAGTAGTCTCCTCTATCCTTCATGTTGCAGGGAATTATGAGGGAAGAACCAGGAGGAGACAATGGATCAATACCTGGCTTTGAGTCTGGTGTCACTGGCAGAATTCTGGGGATTTTTGACCATGGGCTGCTGGTAACAGATGGATAGGGATGCACCTGCCTTAAAGGGAAAAAAGGATCTTTGCACAGGAGTCATCATGGCTCATTGAAAGAGCTTTAAATTAGATTTGAAAGGGGAAAGGGACAAAACCAGACCCACTAGAGATAAGCCTAGGGGCAGCATGGCAATGTTTAAGGGATGGTGTGCTAGCAAGGTTCTTCTAAGTGAGGTAGGTGATGTGATGGTCAGAGGTCATCATGGGCACAGTGGTCACAAAGATACAGCTTTTGGTTATTGGAGAAGTAAAGAGGAGGATCAGCAGAACTGCCACCTTGGAATTCCAGAGGGCAGATTTTGGCCTATTTAGGAGACAAGTTGACAGACTCCCTTGGGAGACAGTCCTGAAGGGCAAAGGAGTCCAGGAAGGGCGGACATTCTTTAAGAGTAAAACATTAAAGGCACAGGGAGGTTGTCCCCATATGCCAAAAGACAAGCCAGTGGAGAAGACTGGCCAGCTGAACAGAGAGCTTTGGCTGGAAGTCAGAGGAAAAGAGAGTTTATGACATTTGGAATAAGGGGCAGCAACTGAGAAGGACTACAAGGGTGTTCTAAGGTGGAGAGAAAATTAGAAGATCCAAAATCCAACTAGAATTTAATCTGCCTACTGCTGTAAAAGACTATGAAAATATTTCTATAAATACACCGTCAGAAAAAGGAGGGCTAAGGAGAATCTCCATCCTTTATTAAATGAGGGGAGGGGATCATAGTGACAAAGGATGAGGAAACAACTGAAGCACTTAGTGCCTTCTTTGTCTCACTCTCTAATAGCAAGACCAATTGTTTTCCAGGTACCGGGGCCCCTGAGCTGGAAGACAAAGATAAGGAGCAGAATGAAGCCTCCATAATCCAAGGGGAAATGGTCAGTGACCTCCTACACCACTTCTGTGGGGCTGGATGAGACCCACACAAGGTATCCTGGTTTCAGCTAGGACAGAGTTAATTTTTTCACAGTAGCTGTGCGGGTGTGGACACTGGAGCTGTGTGGACTGGTCTAGGTTGCTATTCTATACCACTCACATCATCACCAGAGGGTGGAACTAAGGGACTCTTGCTTCTGGGAAGAACCAAGTGGCTTCAGGTCAAACAAAGTGTGGTGGGGTAGGGAACATGTCAACCATTTATTGTCTCAGGGTCCAGCTTGATGAGCATTTTTGAACTTAAATCACCCTCTCTTTGTACACTTGTTACTAGTATTATTGCTGTTACTATTTGTTTTCTTATCTCATTGTTATTTCCAGTAAATTGCTCTTATCTCTACCTGTGATCTCTGCCTTTTGTTTCCCACCAGAGAGGGGGGTATGGGAGTGGCTAATTTTTTTTTTTTAAGTGGGAGCACTAAATTGGGGAATACCATTTCTAAACCACGACACATGGGTACTAAGGGAGCTGGCAGAGGAACTCAACAAGCCATTTTTGATCATTTACCAGCAGTCCTGGTTATCCAGGGAGGTCCTGGATGACTGAAAGTTAGCAAATATGACCCACCCACAAGAAGGGCCAGAAGTAGGATCCAGGGAACTACAGAATTGTCGGCCTGCCCTCAGTGCCAGGGAAGGTCATGTAGCAGATGTCAGTATGCGGCATACAGGACAGCTGGGGGTTCAGGCCCAGCCAGAATGGGTTTATGAAAGACAGGTCATGCCTGACTAACCTGGTCCTGTTCTATGACAAAGTAACCTGCTTAGTGGACGAGGGAAAGGCTATGGATGCATCTGTAAAGCCTTTGACACCATTTCCCAGAGCATTCTGCTGGATGAGTGCACTGTTCACTGGGTAAAAAAAGAGGTAGGTGGCTGGGCCCAGAGAGAGGTGGAGAATGGATTTACATCCAGCTGGAGGTTGCTCGCTAGTGGGGTTCCACAGGGCTCAGTCCTGTTTAATGTCTTTATAAATGAACTAGGGGATTGAGTGCACCTGCAATAAGTTCACAGATGCACCAAGTTGGGCAGGACTGTTGACCTGTTGGAGAGTGGGAATGCTTTGCAGAGGGGTCTGGACAGGCTGGATTGATGGGTCAGGCCAATGGTATGAGGTTCAACAAGGCCAAGTACAGAGTCCTGCACCTGGGTCTCAATAACCCCATGCGGTGCTACAGGCTGGGGGAAGAGTGGTTGGAAAGATGCCCAGTGGAAAAGGACCTAGAGGGTCAACAGCTAACTGAATACAAGCCAGCAGTGTGCCCACAAGACCAAGAAGGCCAATGGCGTCCTGGCCTGTGTCAGAAATAGTGTGGCCAGCAGGACTAAAGAAGTGATTGTCCCTCTGTACTCAGCCACTGGTTACACCTCAAGCCCTGTGTCCACTTCTGGGCCCCTCACTACAAGAAGTATATTGAGGTGCTGGAGAATGTCCAGAGAAGTCAATTAAGCTGGTGAAGGGTCTGGAGCACAAGTGTTATAAGGAGTAGCTGAGGGAGCTGGAGTTGTATAGCCTGGAGAATAGGAGGCTCAGGGAGCACCTTGTCACTCTCTACAACTATCTGAAAAGAAGATGTAGTGAGGTGGGTGTGTCCTCTCCCAAATAGCAAATGATAGCACAAGCCTTAAGTTGTTCCAGGGGTGGTTTAGATTGGAAATCAGGAAAGATTTCTTCATGGAAAGGGTTTTAAAGCTTTGGAACAGGCTGCCCAGGGAAGTGTTTGAGTCACCATCCCTGGAGGTATTTAAAAGACATGTGGATGTTGCACATGGGGACGCTTGGTGGTGGACTTGTCAGTGCTGGGTTAATGGTTGGTCTTTTCCAACCTAAACAATTATATGATTCTATCCTGTAAGCAGTGTTTCCATAAGCTCTTCTTGGAATTTCAAGGTAGTGTTATGTCTACAGCAATGAAATACATGAGTAAAAGCAGTAACAGCACTGACATTTCTGGTGGGGTTACTTAATATCTATGGATCATCTGTGATATTCTTGAGAATCAGGCAACTTTTAGACCCAAAACTGGTAAAGCTCATGCTATGGTTTAATGTTACACATCCTGGATGTTACTTTACACTAGTTCAATTTCATGTGCACTAAGGCCCTCAAATAAAGAAGAAAATTCTGCCAGTTGTTTTTTCATATTCACTTTATTCATCTAATTAATAAAATTATTAATCATCAATGAATACAAGCCAATATCAGTTTGTTAAATGAATTTTCCATTAACTTATATATGTTGGGGTTTTTTTAAATGGGAAATAATTATGATGGAGCTAAACTTTTATTTTAAATCAGGCTGCATTATTTTCTAAATTCTTAAAGAGCATTATAATCCAAGAATAAAATGTTTCCCTGTCTGTATTCTTATGGGAGATATACCCTATGAAATCGCCTAGTATCACAGTTTTGAGAACCTTCAGTGGAATCCATAGTCAAGAGGATGATGACTTTCCATTTTCTGAAATGGGACCCTTAAAAAACATTTCAGTTTAGGCACCTGAAAACTGAGATGTCACAAACGTTAACCACATTTCTAAATCCCATCCACGTATACGGAGATAGCTGCCTGTATCACGCGAACTACTTCATATCAAGCTGCAGTGCAGTGTCTGAGTCCACATGTGCACCCCCCTCATTTCACAACACTACAGTGTGTAGAGAAGGGACCACCCACTCCTTTATGCTTGCACAGATCCACGGTTGGACCCTGAAGTGTTGTAGTGGGAAAGGTTGACAGGTGGACTCTGGCAAGTGTATACCTTTCTTGCCTAGGAAATAGCCTATACTGACAAACTTGAAGTCCTCAGATAGTGGAACCAGGAAAAATATCTGTCTCCTCATGCATCTTTCCTCTTCCTGGGGTGGCTTGGTTTAGCTGTAGGATGTTAGAAATTTGGGATCACAATTTCGTAGCATAAGAAAAATAAATCTCCAAATACTCCTTTCTTTTTTGGGGAGATAGAGAAGAAAGGGTATTGATCGGCTCATTGCCATTGTATTAATTTTTTTCGATTCCATGTTAAAACACTGCATCTGAAATGAAATGGAGAGCCTGTGGAGACTATTCCTAACACATCACAAATTTAAAGATTACCTTTACTGTTTTTTTCATCTTTAAAGTGCAAATGGATACGGTGTTTTTCGGATTTTCTTATGGTATGCTGGTCTAATATATATGCTAAATATATTCTCCAAGAGTCAGCTGATGACCTCTGTATGCTATCTGCCAGGAATATGACAGTCAGTCTCTAGGGTTCTTTGGCTTAAGGGTCCCCACAGAAAATTGAGTGAGTCTCAACAGTGAAAAAGCCTTTTTCAGTCCCAAGCAATGAGTTAAACAAAAGGCTTTAAATTAGCAGAGCTTTCACAGAGTCGTGGAAGAGAGTAATCCATTCTTTTGTGGAGCTGTCAGAGAACAGAGAACAAATAGCATCCACCTTCCAGACCACCTCAGCAGCAGGAACAGCAGGGTCCTTTCCCATCCTGTGAGGAGCTACCAAAGAGTTCACTATAACCTTTGTCTCTCAAAGGCTGTGTTTATAAAGTTAAGTAAAGCAGTGGCAGACATGGCCTTCAATGAAATAGTGTAGACTGCCTGCATCCAAACTCCACAGCAGTTGCCCTGAGTCTCTGAATTGTCTCTGTATGATGCTCCTGTGGCACTATGATCCTGTGATGCACTGTTTCAGTTCAAAGTCTCTGAAATAATGCTGGAGCTACATGTAGCCCATTGCGCTGGAGGACTGTGGAGGGATGAAAATCTGTCTGGTCTATACTGCACTTGCAACGGTCCACAGCACACACATTGGCCCTTAAACTGAACCCAGGGATTGCCTTGGAGTGTCTTAGCTGCTTAGTCCAAGTCAAGCCTCTGAGTGTCACCTGACACTAAGGAGATAGTATACACTCGGTTAAGCAGTAGGGATGACTGACAGCGCTTCTCCTACAGTCTATTTTATCTAGGTCTATAGTCAGAGGAGCCCAACTGCTGAGTTGTTGCCCCCTTAGCGTAGTCTGCTTCCAGAGCTACACAAATCTAGCATCAGTTTCTCTGCAGAGGTCCCACAGGGGTTCCTACGCTCAGCTGCTTATGGCTGTGGTGCACCAGTTCCTGCTGACACTGTGTACTGCTTGGTTTGCCACTGGCTTGCTGATAGTTGGCAACTGCTTTAACGGTTCTTAATTTTTAATCCAGTTTGGTGACACAAGCAGTCCACAAAAACCACACATCACAGAAGTAAGATATATTTGGCATCATTTCCTTCTTCTCAAATAACCTGTTTCTCCAGAGCAGGGTCATCCTAGTGAAGCAGATTCAGACATTTGTTTAATGCATAAACATGCCCTTGTTGTTTGTCTCAATTCGGTTGTATTTCTTTCTTTAAACAGAGCTTTCAATAGTAGTACACTAGAATGTTACAAAACCTACATACTCATGAGTGTACCCTGGTGCCAGTCCTTAGCTTGAGTCAGCTCCTGTGCTCTCCAGCAGTTATCTTCAGAGTTTTATTCACCCTGGCTCTGCCTTCCTAAAAGGAGCTTGCTCTTTCCGCCCTTCTTCCTTGTTTGCATGACTCCAGTTTTGTATACCATGCCAACAATTCTTTAAAAAAGTGCACACCTTGTGTTTCCTGTGAACTGCAATTTGCTCTGAGCAACACACATTTTTGAACATCAATTCAGCTGAAGCATGTATGAATTCTTGTTGCCATTTCAAATTAAGTGAGAAGATTTACAACACTTTATGATAGTGAAGAGGTGACATGTTCCTTATTCATACTGATTCAAATATTTGCTGTATTGTGATTGGGCCTCCTGGCTCCATGAGGTTTGCTGGATATTCTCAACAAGTTTTCTTGTATAGCATCTGACTTCTGTGGGAGTTCTTGTGAAATTGGCATTACTCAGAAATAAGAATTTGCAGTATCTGCACCCTTGTAATGCCTGCCTAAATTAGCATGGCACCCAAAAAACTAAGCTTAACAGCTTCAGCTATTCACATTTTTGTGTTCCAAAAGGTATTGAGATTTTCATCCCTGGCTCTCAATTTTTTAAGAAGTTGGAAACAAAAGAGAGAAAACAGAGGGAATTCCCCTCTAAGTACATGTGAATTTCCAGAGGCCTGATGTTTTCATAATTACTGTAAATTGAACAGACATTAAAGCTTTGAATGGCCCCATGCAGTGCAAAAATTATACCCCAGTCTTGTTCTTATGTTCCAAAATTCAGTTAAAACCATTTATATAGAGCCCATGCAACACTATCAACAAAGCTAAAAAAGCAAACTGTTCATCAAACATGATTTAAAAGAATATTACAATTTGATTTTGATTGATTCAGAACTCCTTAGTAAATTATCGGTTTAGTTTAAAGAACAGATTTGCCATTAAATCTGGATTTGTGGCAAAAACAGGATCAAAAAGGATGTGAGAATATGCTTTAGAATTTCACATAATTAAGGAGTATTTTAGCTGAGTATCTTAAAAAGTGACCTTCTATTATTCTGTATTTCAGGTTCAGAGAGCCCTTCTATTCATGTATTGACTACTAAAAGAATTATTTATTGTGCATTGTTCATGTTCTAAGTACTATTATCTTTGCCAGTGTTCTTGCTAGTTACCACAGATTCTTTTCTTTTGGTAAGGCTTTTGGTGCAAGTTGTGCAGGGTGGGGGGTTGTTAAATTTGTTTTTCAAATTGAGCTTCTAAAAGAAATCTGTTGTAGTACAGTGGACAAGTGCAATAATTAGACAATAAATGCATGGAAAAATTAGTAATAATTGTATTTGTCTTAGAGAATAAAAAATGTTGTTAAAATACGTACATTTAAAAGGATGAAGGCAGCTTGCTAGGAAGTTTACTTTCAGAAAACAAGAGTTTCAAGTAAATAAATTGGTTCTCATTCTTAGTAGGCATCTTTCCTCTCATCATTGTCATGGTAAAGGCAACATGAAGCCAGTAAAGAAAGATCTGAGAATTGCTAAAATTCGGGATTTTTTAGGGATTTTTGAGTCAGATGTTTGAGGCTAATCAAAACCAGATAGAAAATTTATTAGGCAGATTATAATTGTGCTTGCATGAGTGCACAGTGAGACATGTCTGTTTGACTCCATGCCTTTCCTTTGTACCTATAAAAAGATGGTCACTGTCTCTTTCCCAGAACCCCTAGAGCAAAAGGGACAAGAGATCGTGGCCAGCAATGCTGTTTGCCCTAATAGGGAATGAGTGGGCTACAACTCTGTCTTATTTAAGACCAGCTGTGGGATTCAAGCTGTCACATAGTCTTATCATCCAAAGTATGTGGAAGTTGTCACTTTCACATCAACTTTCCCAGTGAGTCAGATCTTACCTGACATCCCCCACTGATGGTCAGAGCCTAAGCTATAGCAGACTGTGTGTTAAAGTCACCACAAAATCCCATGTAAGTTTTTCACCGGTCATAGTGCCATAGCTTATAGAACAAGCTTTGAATAAGGGTTTTTATTTTTTAGCCTTACACTAATGCCCATGAAACAAGGTCAACAGAAATCACTGCATTTCTAGAAAGAGCACTGCTCATTACCACTAATCACAAAAATGAATCATCTGCAAGCTGCTTGCACTTACAACTGTCTTGCTTAGCTTATTGGATGGCACGTTGCCTGCTCATGTGTTGTTTAGACGTAGTATAGGGAATAGGTGTCAGAAAAGATGATTTTGCCAGGATAATTTAAATAGAACAACAACTGTTATCTTGTTAGCAATAATTTCCCTCTTGGTGACTGAACAAGAAAGCATTATTCTCCCATGAAGCTTTCCAACCTGCTGGCACCTGCTCCCTGCTTCAGCATCATGAAGTTTAGTCAGTCAGGCTCCTGGACTGCTATCTCTGAGTTGGGGCCCATTCTTGCCAGGGATACTAGAATATCAAGAACATGTTTTCATCTTATTCAAATTGAAATCCTTGCTTTGATATCAAAGACTAGGAAAGTACAGAAGAGGAAATGTTTCCTAGCCAACAGATTGTTTTTTTTTTTTCTCCTCTTGTTTTTTTCTGGAGCTAGTTCTCCTTGAAGCACTTAATCTTTTCAGTGGGACAAAATGTTCTGAACTTTTCATATTAAATTTTTTGGATGTTTCATAAGACCCAACTAGAAGAGGATTTCTGAAAAAAGGGTAGGCATACCCATTGCATCTGTTTTTAAGCACTCTCAGTCAGTTCTGAGGGATACACCGATTGTCACATGCAAAAGGGGTCAAATAATTGCAGAAATTTGAGTTTAACTAGCCCTTCCTGTCTATTTTCTTTTTTTTTCCTTTCCAACTAAGTCAGAGCTGTAAACATGAAAATAAACAATTCTTGCTCAGTTTCTCATCATAGTGTAACACAGTCCAAACCACTTCTCAACTCCCACTCAGCATTCAGAAAACAGAGCATCTCACACAGAGCACCTGCCATCTTGCAGAATAGTGCCATATGTGATTATCTACAAGACTTATGCAGAGATATAACACCAAACTTAAGGCAGAGAGGAAGGTTTCCTCTTACCTCTGGTTAGCCACCGAATAAAAATTGTGCAGGTATCTCCATATCCCTTTCTACCTCTGCCCCTTTTTTTAATCATTGAAGAAGAATAAGATCTGTCAGAAAAAGTGAGATTGCAATTAGGTTAAAAATACTTCAGCGGGGATATGAAATATCGCAGTGTGCTAGCACTTTTGCCTTTATAATCGAATCATATGTCTTGCAAATGTCATTTATTTAGGCATTTTAAGCATGTTCTGCTTTCAAACCCAAAATGCAGATTTTTATTTTCTGTATCTCAGAAACTGTGTTAAAAATATTTTGGCAAATTAGTTTCCATTTCAGTTAGCAAATTTGTCCATAAAGTGTTCAAGCATCCAAGGTTACTGTCAAAGCTCATCTAATGGAGTTATGCAAACTTTTAAAGAAGATCCAGAGGGAGGCAGTATGTTGTTTTTTTTCATAAACTGCAGGAGTAAATGCTTTTAAGTATATGTATTTAAAGAGCTAACTGAAATATGGGAAAATTGAGGACATTTTTCCTAAGAGTCATTTGACTTGTTGTCTTTATGTTGGAGAAAGAAAAAGCCCTGCTTGTTTTTTTTAACAGTAGCTGCCACCAAAACTGACTTCTAAGGAGAATTCATTAAAGTCCTTCCTCACATTTATTCTAAAGAAAGTTAAGGAAATAAAAATGCTATACTTAGTAGGGATAATAAGAATGAATAGTACTATTCATAATAATCTTCATATCTATAGTGCATTTGCATATGAACAATAGGCATCTAATATTTCCGGCTGCTTTCGTTATTCTCTCTCCTCTTTGTGTATGGAAAATGTCAGTGTTTTGAGTTTTTACATCTCAGATGACTAGCTAAATACTTGTATAACTAATCTGAAATGGTTTAGAGGTTCTGGAAATCAGATGTATTGTCCAACTGACCAACTGGAGAATTTCTTGGAGTGTGGCTGTATGACAGTGACAGAAGACTAATTAATTCAAATAATTTAAAAATAAAAGATAGGTACATCCTTTGCTGTAGTCCCAAAGCTGCATTAAATTATGAACTGGAAGTAGTGTTAACAGGGACCTGAGTTAATTGACTGAAATGAACACGACTCGACATGCATCTTGAAATTTTAGAATAATTCTCTAGTGCTATTCATGTCAAAGACAGAAAACTTCCTGGATGTTCTGCTCCTAATAAATACTATTTAAGTCATGCAAAGTTATTCCTGGTAGAATGTTCCATTTCTAAATTTAAACAGCTTAAGCAGATGTCCCAAGCATGAAGGAAGACCTGCTCAAATAGATCATGAAAAGTCCCAAATGTGCAACTATGCTAATTCCATAACTCAGGGAGAGGAAAATAATACAAATTGGCCTTTGAAAGAATGGGAAATTAATTTGGCTGCTGACCTGCAAACAGAATAAGCCTTTTGATTTTAATGACAATTTTAATGATATTTTTGTTAACACTGCTTTCACTCTGCTTGAAACTTGTCCAGACTCACCTCCCATAAGCGTACAAGAGCACAGGGCTTTTAAAACAAAGAGAATTAACAAAATGGAAGTCTGTAAACTGCATCAGTGCTAAATTGCACTGGTAGGTGGAAACATGAATCCAGTCTTGCGTATTACAGAGGAGGTGAGAAAGTCAGCACGGTTTCTTTAATCTCACGCTTTCTCTTTCTGCTTATAAGAAGATCCCAAGTGGTTTTCTCACAAAAAGACATCCAGTTCTTTCCAACTGGTTTCTATTTTTTTCCTAGGGAATGAGGCAAGTGGGAGGAAAGAATACAGCATTGTTCTGCATGGACCATAATTTTAACAGCAAAGCTGGTTTACCCCATAAAACACAGTGTCTTCAAGCCTAAAACATTTTGTGAAAATACATCAGTTTAGAGCCAGAGGTTCCCTGGCATCTTCAGGAAGGAAATAAATTTTCAGAGGAGGCGAATTATCATCAAAAAGACCAGGGGCAAGTTTCAAATGGAAATTTATATGTTGCAATTCTCAGTGTTACAGCTGTTGGTGGCCTGGTGCCAGCCGCAGGTATAGAGCAGCTTCAGGAGTAGCATTTGCACCACTGGCTCAGGCACATACTCTTTCCTTGTACCAAATGTAATGAACACAGGGATCTGGAGATGCAGAGGAGGTGGGAGTAAGTCAGTAAAGATGCTGGAAGTGCATGTTTCAGAAGGCATGCAATGCTTTAGGACACAGGTGAAGTGCCTCGCCTATTTTTCCCTAATATTAAAATGTTCAAAATGCTATTTTTTTAAACCAATTTCAGCTGCATGAGGATACAAGAAGAGTGGAAGTGCTCCCCTTGCTTGATTTAAACTTTATGTAACACAAAACAACTGCAAACAATTTTCAGCAAAACAAAATTACATCTCTGAGCTGGGTAGTCCTTGGCTGCCCACTAGGTACCCACCAATCCATTCTGTCACTCCCCTTCCTCAAATAGATTGAGGAAGAATATGATGAGAGCATCACAGGTTGAGCCATACAATCTGCCATGCCAACACTAAAGGAGGAAAGAGGGGCAGGATAAAAAAAAAAAAAAGGAACTAAATGAAATAAACAAAAACTAAAAACAAACAAACAAAAACCCAAACAAAAAAACAACCAACCAAACAAAAAAAACCCAACCAAACAAAAAGAGTTGCTATGCCATGGAGTAAATACACTCTCCTGTGCTCCCCACAGCATTGCAGCTCACCTGCCCATCTCTGCATTGCTTAGGCTTGCTTCTTTACACAGCTCAGGGAATGACCTATATCTCATATTGGCTAGTGATGGCTGAGGACACATTCCTGGGGGCCAGGACGGTTGGACACACCCAGCATCACCCAGCCAAGCAGACACAACCGGTGACGACATCTGTCCAAAAGAGAACAAGAAAGGTTGAATGAGGCTTTGACCAACCTGGTCTAGTGGAAGGTCTCCCTGCCTATGATAGGGGTGTTGGAAATAGATGATCTTTAATGTCCCTTTCAACCCAAACCATTCTGTAATTCTATGATCCTATAAGCATTTCTCGCTCTCAAGGTGTCTGTATGAATCAGCCCCTGTGCTCTGAGGTGGGGGAAAAGTGAAATTGTATTGGGAAATTATGGTCGTCTCTGTCAGCAGCTTCTACATCAGCAGTTAGGCAGTTAGAAATCCAGGTCTAATTGGTGAATAGCCTGCCAGTCACATTTACAGAATGCACAGGAGGTACTTTTAAATTCTTGCATTCTTGAAACACTTGTGATCTTTTTCATTTATCTTTCAGCCTATCTCTCTGCTATTACTTGAATAAAAGAAGTGGGAGGATGAAAAAGAGAACAGCAAGGGCTCGAGAATCTTGTTATAAATACACAGAGCATCATCTGTAGGTGGTGATATAAAAAATTACAAGAAATGTTCCCCTCTGTTACTGTATATAGGTATGCCTGGTCAAAGTCTGCCACTACAAAACCCAGGAATATAACCACATTGCTGAACATCATTATCCTTCTTTCTCCAAAAGTTTCATTAGTAAGTCTGATTTTGAATTCCTTAAGTCTTTCTGAGTGTTTTTGGCTGTCTCAAGAAATAATTTATCAGTTGCTGGGTTTTGCAATCACATGCTTGTTACAGCTAAAATTGCACTGAAAAGTTGTTGTCTGAGTTACTTTATCTGTACTTTAGTTCTTCTCTCTGTGTATCAGTCATATGTCAATCTGAATTGTGAACTGTTGCTTGTTTTAAATGCAGACACCTGGACGGTTTTGGTCTCATTCTTCTCCTCTGGCTTTTCAGACCTCTGAAATTTTCACACCCTGTTTCTCATTTTTAGGGATTTATGTCTTGGTTTTTTTTAATTTTTCTTTTGCCTCATGAATTTGGTGACATTCTATGTTCATGAATAAGTTAGTCAGAAGTAAAAAAAAAAAAAAAAACGCAGTAAGAAAAAAACTCCAAACAGCAGTTCACTGGAACATCAGGTAAGTATCAGGGTAAATCTATTAAAGTGTTTTACCAGTACTGAAATGTTCAAATTTCAGTTCAAATACAAGAAACCTTTTTCTGTCACTTTAAGAATATCCAGGAGAATATAGGACTGTCTGGAAAGGCATTTTTGCGATGAGGTATCGATTTTGAGGAAGTTTTTGCAATAAGTTTATGAGATACAAGGCATTCTAGTCACTTTTGATAGCAGATAGGAATAGAGACCTGAAATGAAAACCTGGTATTGATCTGAAAAAGAAAGTCTTGGTAGGGTGCCATTTTTGAAAACAGAAGGTAGTGAGTGTATTGTCCCAATGCAAAATACAAACCAATTTACAGACCTTAAGAGCTCATGGAATTGCCTGACTGTTAGTAGCTAATGAGTTACATATCAAGAGAGACTCATATGGTTTTGAGGACTAGATGGTTTTTTACTCATTCTTCATAAAAGAGCATGTTCTCTGAAGAGGGGAAACTCTAAATGGCAAGAAGCAGTGGTTTCATCTCTGATTTTTTACACGAGATATTTTTTTTACACAAGAGGGCTAGTGATGCATTATGCTTATTCTCTAGGCAATGGCACCTTGAAAACAGTGGAAGATTAAATTATCTACTAAAAGCATTCTGAAGTTCAAGGCTGCCTATGAGCCCAGGCGAAACACGCTTCTCCCCAGGAGAACAAGTTGTTGGGACATCAGCGTAGCACAGGCACTGCTGCCTAATTCTCTCATTTCTGAACCCTGGAAACCCAGGCTGGCTGCTGCTGCTGCTGTCTTTGCAAATACATGGAATGTGCAAAATAGGCCGTCCTTGGAGGAGGGTGGGGACACAGGATGGGAGCACACTCTTCCAACAGCACCAGCAGTTGCTGTGTCTACCTCCCTGCAAGGGTCTGGAAAGGACAGGACCAGCAAGATGGATTTCTCAGGGCTCTCACATTCCCTCTAGCTCCCTCAGCTTTTCCTGTGCCAGGAGCAGGAGCATCACAGCTTTGTTTTAGGTCAATCAAACTCAACTTTCTGTGCTTTCCTGAGAAAACACAGGCAGCTCTGAAAAATGCCTAACATCATCATTAGAGACAAAAATAGTGTGGTAGGTTGACCCCAGCTAGCAGCTAAGTTTCCACTCACTTCCAGTTGCTCACTCACTCTCCCACAGCAGGATGGGGGAGAGAATCACAGAGCCAAAGTGTGGAAAACTCATGGATTGAGATAAAAAAAGTTTGATAAGTGAAGAAAAAAAAAAAAAAGAAAACAAAACCAGGTGATACTAAGGCAATCACTCCCCAGCAGACTGGTGTTCCCCAGTCTCAGACTATGGCTCCATCCCTGGGCTGTAATGCTGAGCACGATGCTATATGGGGTGGAACATCTCTTTGGTCAGTGTGGGTCATCTGTCCTGACTGAGTCCCCTCCCAAACACTTGTGCGCCCTCAGCCTACAATAGCTAAACCCCTGGTGTGTTATCTGGTCACAAATCTAAAACACAGCACTCCGTGGTCTGTTATCAAGACAGTTAATCCCATCCCAGTACACTTGGGAGTTGCAGGGGGAATTTTCAGTGAGGCATTTATCATGGCTAGTAAGCAGGAAAAAAAGTAGTTTAGGCCAAAGCTTAAAATGTGGTTAAAATAAAGTTGAAACATGATATGGTCTTAGGTTCATGTTTCAATGTGGTTTTCACTGCATTTGGCAATACTGAGTGCTTCTTACAGATCACAGTGTCACAAAGCATTTTCTTAAATTTTTTCCTTTGTAAAGGTTGAGCGCACTGAAATGTACTTTTGTTGACAGTTGGGAATTGGACTAGCAAGGACCAAAATTTATGAGCTTAATTTAGTGTTCAAAATATTTATGTTTCTGGGTTTGCAAATATTTATTTTGTTTCCCTTACTGACATGGCAGATTTTACAACCTTTATCTCCTCTTTATCCAAAACTGAAAAGATTATCACTAATAACGGTGCTTTTATCTTTGCACATGGTTATTTCCAACTTTTCTTCATATATTTTTAATTAATGTGATAAACCATTTGGAAAACTTTTTTTTTCTCACTTCTGAGATTTTTTTGATGTGTGGTTTTCTTGAGGTTTACATCTTTCTCCAAAACACTGTAAGATGTAGTGTGGACATACATCATAGTAAATAAATGAACAAACTGCATCAGGCACTTAACATCAGAACAATCCACTCACTTGTCTCTTGAAAAATTCACCAATAGCATCACTGACATCATGATTTGTTGTTTCCCTTTCCTGGTAAATATTTAATAACGGTACTGAAAAAAGAATTCTGACTTTTCTTGCATAAAGGAAAGATGTTAAAAAAAATTCTAAGTCCCCAACAGGCATTAGCTCCTTTATTTCAAGCCTATGTAGGTGGCATTACTCTCAAAGTCAGGCTTTTATTCTTCAAAATGTGTTTGAACAGGAGCTCTCTTTGGGGACCATTTTAAGGCAATGAAACCAAGTTAAGTCTTGACAACAACTTAGCTAAGTATGGATGGGCACATCCCAGGGACAAAGGCAATTCTTTCTGCTTAGTCTATCTTTTGAAGCTCTCTCTTCTTCTAATCTTCTGGCAATACTCTAGCTGTCGCCTCTGAGTAAATCTTGCAAAGATTTTTTTTCCCGTAATAGAAATAAAACCTGGTGTTCCTTAGGAGTGGAGAAATTGTATGCAGGTGGGCAGCTAGCAGGAGCTGGCATTGTTCCTGACCGTGCTTTGCCTCAATTGAGGGATGCTGCATGCTCAGGGACTGTCAGTACAACTTCTCCTAGGAGCTTTAAATTGCTTAAGGTCTCTTAAAATCCAGTTGCGGGGGCTAGTTGTCTGCTGTTTGAGTGTGCAAGCTGAAACAAAGCACATAGCCTCTGCTGAAGGCACACCTAAGTTCTTAGCTTCAAATCCTAACATTTCAGTGTGTCAGATTTACACAGAAATGCCACTCGAGGTAATTTGTAAAAATTATACCCATCTGAAAAACTTGGATCTTTACAAGTACTTTAATGTAGGATAAAACTTTTTTTGACTAACCTTCTGTTTAATCAGAAAATCAGAAATTTTTTCTGATTAACCTTCCAGGTTCTGAATCTCATCCCATGTAATTTCATATCTTACCAGTACATAGTTTTGTAGAAATCTCTTAAGGAAAATCCAGCCTGCTATCAAGTCTGTAAGGGTCCATGGATATTTTTCCTATTTTTTCAATTACTTCAACAGACAAGGCATTTTGCCTCTCTTTTTATATGCAGTAAGTAACTATTCTGAGGATGATTAATCTACTTTGCCAATAAAATTTCAACTGTCTTACTTTAATGAGCATTAATAACACATGTTTATGTTGTTATTTGAGACCTAAGAAACTTTTTATTATTTGTCATAGAGTCCAATCAAGCTGTTTTAGT
This sequence comes from Pseudotriccus pelzelni, assembly GCA_035584735.1. Classification (NCBI taxonomy): domain Eukaryota; kingdom Metazoa; phylum Chordata; class Aves; order Passeriformes; family Tyrannidae; genus Pseudotriccus; species Pseudotriccus pelzelni. The sequence continues at coordinate 83,868,875 of JAWMRA010000113.1, read as the reverse complement.
CATCACAAGTAACTGACTTAGCTGTGGAAAAGAGTATACTTTTAAAAATGTGATGGTATATTAGCACAGAAACATGTGGAAGCACACTGAGGACGTTGTATTGAGAAATAACTTTTCCATGCTTTAAAGCAAAGCCAAGGTACTATCTATAATATGTACCTAGTGGAACAAAGCATGCTTATTCATTATGTAAATTCTTCCAATTTAAAGGACTTCTTCAAAATGGCTGTTATGGACCATGCACTAGAAGAAGAAGAAAATGAGTGAAAGGGATGACATTTCTTTTCATAGCACTGGGAGAAGAGGTGTAAAGGTAAAAGGTGGAGCTGTCATTTTGGACGACATGCCTGAGAAGTAGGAGAAGTGAAGGAAATGAATAAATCTGTGTACTCAGCAGTGTTTTCTTTGTCCTGTGAACATTGGAATATCTAAGAATTGCCATATGCTTCATCTATCCCAGTGTCTAGCCACTAAGAGTTGAGTGAAGGGCATAGGAACAAATCTGTGGGAGCCATTCCTTTCCTGTTTCTGGCAGTCACTGGTTTAACACTTGTTCATGAGACTTAAAAGAGTGTCTCCTCTTTATATGAGATGTAAAAGGCTTCAAAATTAATAGATGCTTTATAAGTGTTGCTTTTCATATGAAGGCACAAAGTTCATTGCAATTGCAATTCTGGTGCTGGTGGATTTGTTTAATTTTGAAAAAAAACTAAACAAAACACAACCGTTAACTCTACTTTTTTTATTTTCCCATAATGGGCCTCATGAGTGAAATATTAGTCATTATTTTCATCTTCATCATTATGTGATGAATTATGAACCATTAGGTTTGGGTTTTTTGCTTGCTTGTTTGCCCCACCTCCCAGTAAATGCCTTATGGAACTTTCCTAATAAGGGAAGCTGAGAATTTAAAACATCTCTGTAAGCACAAATCTTTCTATATGCTCCCTATTACAGATTTATTTTCTTTCCATTTTTATTCTGATGCTTGTTTGACCACTCTGTGCTTCCACTGTATGATGTTACTGAGTTATCAGTGAGATCTACAACATCAATGAAATGGGGTAAACAAGGAAAAAAATTTTGTTCCTACAGAGAAAAAATTTCATCTGCAAAACATCAGATCCCTAAAGACTGTATGAATATATACAAGATACCCTGGAATGGTGGTTTTGCATGTACAATGCAATTACCACACCAGCTTGTCACCTTTCATTTGCTATAACTAACATGTACTATTTAGACTGTGGCAGTGCTTGGTCTGCAGAGGCATTCTGCTAACACAGGGCAGAGTAATACTGCTAGAAAATTTAAAACAAGTCAGAGAAAAATAATCAGTTGTGCTCTAAATGCAGATGACACATAGCAAATGTAAGTCTGGAACAATATTAATTTTGTTAGGAATTAAAGCAATATTCCATGTCTGAAACATGAATTTCACCCCAGGTCCTTCATTTTCCACAATCACTTAGTATGACTTGAGAGCAATTTGCTGCCCAAATGAATGCTTTATCATGTTCTTTTCCATATAGCTGTAGGACTTGCTTATCATATCTCTTTTAAAATGTCACTTGCTGTGTGTTCTTTTATAGGTCTCTGGTCAGGTTTGCCAGCTTACCTGGCCCTCAGTGCTCATGATGCTGTAAGAACAGTTGTGGTTCCCACTGTTTTTGTCAAGTGCACCTGCGTTTGGGATGACCACAGGCTTTTAGGGATATCTAGCCAGCAGCCTAATCAGCCTACAGCCTGCAGGAAGATGGGTGCTGCTGCTCCTTTTTGAAATCAAAACCTTCTTTATCTACTTCAAGTTAACATGTTGAAGTGCATTTATAATTAAAATAACAGACAAGCAGTTGCATATTCCAAGCAACATTATACTAGGTTGATTTTTTTTCAGTAACAATTAAATTTATTTCCCTAAATATTCTTCTCTAAATGTTAATATTATAATCATGAAAATTACAACCCCCTAACCACAACATCACTACCAGTCACTCTGTGTTAAATATTGACTTACTGAAGGTTCACGGAGTGATTTTTCTGAAGCCTTTGCAATGTATCAAAGCTTTTTGCAAAAAACTATCTTATCTGAACAAGACTTTAAATGGAAAGAGAGTAGATTCTTTACTGTGAGGATGGTGAGGCATAGGAACAGTTTGTCCAGAGAAGCTGTGGATGCCCCATCCCTGGAAGTGTTCAAGGCCAGGTTGGATGGGACTTTGAGCAACCTGGTCTAGTGGAAGGTGTCCTTGCCCATGGCAGGGGAGTTGGAACTAGATGATCTTCAAGGTCCCTTCCAACCTAAACCAATCTATGACTTTATGATTTATTTTTATTGCAATTCTAAAGGAATTTCACCTGAGTAAAATAAAGAGAAAAGTTTCTCTTCGATGTGTAGTAAAATTCAGTGTTATGTGGGGTTATTTTAAATTATTTTGATTATTGAACAGAAGAATATTTTTCAAGATCTCCATATTTACTTGGAAAATTACGTAAGTTTAACATCTATTAGAAATAGAAAAAGTGTGATTTCTGAAAATACACCAGATCCTTTCTATCTGGTTCATTGCTTTCTAGCTATTATCATTAATATTATTCATGGAATAAGAGTATAATTCACGGAGTAATATTTTTGGAAATATTATTCATAGAATAGGAACAACTGGTGTGCAATTGTTTTTGCTCATTCAAGGAAAAGTGCCTTTTGGATTAGATCCCAAACTATGTCACATATTTGCATAATGGCGCATTACAAGGCCACATTAGAGGCTTGCTGAAAGTAGCCAGAATGCAGTGGGTTATTTGCTCTAGCATTCGATTCAGTGGCGGGTTTATCATTTTTAGGCTAAGCTAGAGAGATACATGCAAATATTCTGTGAGTCTTAATTCACTTGCCAAACTATCCTTTTCTCATCTTGCTCAAAATCTGGCAAGGTTGTGCAGAAAAAAAATAGGGGACCTTCTTGGTAACCAGCTGATTATGAGTGAGCAAAGTGCCCTTGCAACAAAAGCCAACAGCCTCCGGGGCTGCATGAGGAGGGAACCATTGCCATCAGGTGGAGGAAGGTGATCTTTTTCCTCTACTAAGCACTGGTAAAAGACATATATTATGCTGGGTCCAGTTCTGGGCTCTTGAGTGAAAGAAAAACGTAAACATACTGGAGCAAGCCAGTGATGTGTTGGTAAAATGATGGTGTGTTTGGAGCAGGAGAAGGCTGAAAGCACCAGAACTATTGAACACCTATGGCACTGTAACTCTCAGTTAAGAGTAAATTTATCTGTTTGGGCTAATTTGGGAATATGCCCTTACATGCCCTTCTTTCTACACATCTCCTGTCCTTTCTTTTAACCCTGCTGATATTTCCACAAAAAGGATCATATTCAAAGAAGCTACAGAGACTAATGTGTATGGGGGAAGAATTATTTTAACAGGGATGCTCCATGTCCTTCTTTGAGTACTGCAACTAATTAACAGACGACCTCTGATTCACTTCTCTGAGACTAGAAGCTGCCTTCTTCCAGCATGAAAATGCTTTTGTTTTACATAGAACATAATATTGTGTCCCTACCCTCATAAATTCCCTGATATTCTTCCTAGCTTTCTGAGATTTATTTATATACTTTATCAAGTGGAAATCCTTTTGACCTCTGCTTAACAAACTCATCATTAATGTTTTCTGGCCCTGATGCCAAATTATATAGGCCAAATGTGTCACATTTGTCCCTAGGCCTCTTCTTGGGCCCTTCCAGACCTACAAGGTATGATCTGACTTTCTCAGTTGGGAAGGGAGTTTTTATTTTATTTTATTTTATTTTTCACTGAGGTGATGCGAGGATTTTATTGCAGCCCTTTGGAGGAAAGCTGGTTAATGTAATACATCCAGGTCATGGCTGAAGACTGTATGGATCTTTGGTGGTGATAAGCTTCCTAGGGACGACTGTGTAGGGTGGGCAATAGGACAAGAGGCAATGGGCAGAAACTGATGCACAGGAACTTCCACCTGAACATGAAGAAAAACATCTGTACTCTAAGGGTGACTGAGCACTGGAACAGGTTGCCTGGAGAAGTTGTGGAGTCTCCTTCTCTGGAGATATTCAGAAGCTGCCTTGACACAAAACTGAGTAACATACTCTAGGGGACCCTAGAGGCAAGGAAGATGGACTAGATGACCTCCAGTGGTGCCTTCCAAACTTACCCACTGCACCCAGTGAAACCCACTGCAGCTCTTGGTGCCTACTAGAAATAGCTCTTGATCCCTTGTGCCTCCCAAACTATGCCTAACATTGCCCAGAGGTTGCTAGTCAGCCTAGATTAAAACTGCCATGATGCAGGAGAACAAGCCTTCTGGACAATCAGTAATTTGGAGTCACTCCCCAGCCTTGTTTTTATTGTCAGCAAAGAATGTATGTCAACAAATTGAGCTTCTACTGTAGTATTAGAATAGGGATTTTTAAAAGTAGTGTTTCCAATTGTCTCCTGTAGTAAAAGGGACTACAGACTTTTCCTGTTGCTTCTTAAAGACTCTGCAGGTTTAACATGTAACTCCTGTGAGCTTCAGATTCATTTCCTATTCAAGCTGTAACTGAAACAGTCTCAGGCTGATTTTTAACTGCACTCCAGTTGTGCAGGTAGAACGTGGATGTTGACTGCTGTTGCAACTAAAATAGCTTGTTCATCATTTATCAACATAGGTTTTATAATTGGTTATACATAAAAATGAAGACAAAAAAGTCATAGAAAATTAGTTACATCTGAATAAAAGTATAAAAAAATAAAAAAGTGTAAAACATAGATCTAAACCCAAAATCAGTGACTGGACCTGTTTCTAAATTAAAGGGTTCTGATAGTACTCAGTATTTATTTCAGCTGAATTTGATTTTCCTATAAAATTGCTCCACTGAGTTTAGAGATTGACTTTAGACCAAAATCTGAAACCATGTCCACTTTATAGATTTTCCTTTCAAATTGTTGTTTCTGGATAGATTTAATTGTTGAGTATTTGATGGACGAGTTTTGCTTCTAGTTTGTGGGGGGGTTTAATATAATTTTAATTTTCTTTTTAACATTTTGAAATATTATCTGATGTATTTATAATGATAAAAAAGAAGAAACTAGTTATCAAACAAAAAAGGGAAAGAAAAATAAGCATTTACCTAGCACACCTAAATAAACTAACTTGCTTTATCATGTTGACTAGCATCTTTGGAATTCAGAGGAAAGAAATTAATAAATTTCATGGTTTATATTTGTGATGACAGATTGATTTTGAAATATAAAGGACCAGATTTGAGGGTCTCTTTGTCATGCCCTCAAAATGAAGGAATCACTTGTTTAGTAAAAAAGTTATGGTTATATTCTGATACTCCTGGGCTTGGAACTGCTCTTGGAACGTCTTTTCAGGCTGTGCTCTCCTACCAATAAATTGATCCTTGTACTGGAAATTAGATAGTTATAAGTGTGATCACCTCACTACTCTATGTAAATGTTAGTTTCTTTTCTTGCAAAGAGATATATCTGCTCACTCTGCAGTTTCAGCAAGACTGGAGTGGAAAGCTTGTACTGCTGAGTCTCAGCAAGGCTGTCCAAATACTTGACTTGGAAGATGCTTTTGTTCTGCTTAGAGCTCTGGCAAGCAGTCAAAGCACCTACAGAAAAACCACATCCCAGACTTCTGGTGTTGCATAAAGGGGCTGAGTTCAGATAAGAGTAAGGGAATAACAGACAAGAAAAAGTGATAAGAATTCCACAGGCTTTAATTTCCTTTCAATCTTTTTTTTTTTTTTCCAAACTGCTGCTAAATTTAAAATTCATTGAATTACAACCTAAAAGCAAGAGGCTGGTAGATTTGCCCACATTGTATTGTTTGAGTCTTCAAGAACTGACCTAGAACAAGCACTCTAGTAAAGAAGTATAATTTATATCTTCAGGGGGAGGATCAAGAGTATCTGTACTGGAGAAGGGTCCAATCCTTGCAAAGGTCTTGTGGAAAAAAAGACTCTGTGCCAGACTTCTGGAATTCTTTCAGAATATTCAGAAGGGTGATATTTACTTTATGAACAGACAGGGGGGAAATAAGGGAGACATTTCATACTCTGTTGGTTACTGCTCTCCCACAGAGACTGCCTCTGTGACTGTGTTTAAGTTGCTGGGTTAGAGCCAGACTGGCAGATCATGCCTAACTTGTCAAAACCCCTGACGTCTCTGCCTCTTCAAGATCTGTACAACTCTAGTTTGCCAGGGTTTAGGAAAGGTGAATTCAGACCAAGACACGTACAGAGACATGTTATTATGGTGCTTGAGTAAATAGGGAGTCTAAGGAAAAATGGTAGTAGTAGAAGAGCTTGATTTATGCAACCAAGGAAAAGAAAGACTGAAAGGATATGCTTTTTGACCTTAAACACACTGAGAAGGACACCAGGGATGGAAAAGAGCTACTTAAGGACATTTTTGGACAAGAACATATATATGTTTAAAAGAACCATGAATAGATTTCAGTGGGAAGTTCCATGGACATTCTAAATTCTCAGAGTATTGGAATGCAGGAACAACCTTTCACTTTGAGAAGCTGGGCAAATAAACTAACCCATTTTAGACTGAAGTTTGATCAGTTTATGAAAAGGATTGTGCAATGTAGTTTCCTGCAAATCTGTCTTTAGGCACTGCCAACAACAGTAGGCAGTTACTTAGCTTATCAGATTTATTTACAGGGATTGGGAAGAAGAAAATTCGGCCCCAAACCCTATGAAGTACTAAACCCCTAATGCATCCTGCCTTGGCTTTTTGGCTTTTTATGGCCTTAAACACTAAAAGCTTCCTGACAAGCAGAAGAAACAAACTAGTGCCTTAATACCTACCACCAGTTTCCCTCTCAGCGGTATCTGACAAGACCTCCAAGGTGGATCAGTGTCATATCATAGCATTTCCAACATACACCCCAGGTTCCTCTTCCCTCACTGCCATGATTTTCACACAAAAATCAAAGGTATGCACAGTCTTGACACTGCAGACCTGAGAGGGACCTGTTAGATCAGTGGTAAAGTCTGCTTAAGAGAAGCCGTGTGCATATGTGCATGCACCTCTCCTTGCTGTCTCAAGTTTAAGGGCATCTTACTTGCAGAGTGACAACTCTTCACTTCTCCAGCAAAACAGGTTTATCAGCCTGAGTGACACTACCATGGGCCAACTTGAGCTATAGCTGCCAGTGTGCATGCCCACAGAGCAACAGTCTCTTTGTGAAAGAAGATGATATTAATTAAGCAAATTAGACTGCTGACAGTGACGGAAGATGTTCCTGTCCCCATCACAGATCATGTCTGTTTTCCATTACTTTAATGCAGTCTCATGTGAAGCAGCAACCCAGGTGTCACCTCAAGAAGTTTGCCACCATCATGACTTGATAACGTCAGCTGTTTTTCCAGTCAAGGATTTCTAAATAGTTTGGAAAAAAATTAATTTCCTGTGAGTCTCTCTTCTCCTACAGAATGAATTAAAATCTATTTTGTATTATTTCTGTTCAGGGAAATTCCCTTATAATACAAAGTATTCCAACATGAAGGGCTGCCTTGAGGGGAAGCCATAAGAGGAGCAGCTGAGGTCACTTGGTCTGTTCAGTCCGGAGAGGAAGAGACTGAGGGAAGACCTCATTGCAGTCTATAATTTCCTTGTGAGGGGCAGAGGAGGGGCAGGCACTGATCTCTTCTCTGTGGTGACTAGTGACAGGACCCAAGGGAATGGCCTGAAGTTGTGTCAGGGGAGGCTTAGGTTGCATACTACAGAAAGGTTCTTCACTCTGAGGGTGGTTGGGCACCAGAACAGGCTCCCCAGGAAAGAGATCAAAGCATGAAGCCTGACAGAGTTCAAGAAGTCTTCGGACAGTGTTCTCAGGCATATGATCTGACTCTTGGAGCTGCCCGGTAGAGGCCAGGAGTTGGACTCAATGATCCTTGTGGGTTCCTTCCAACTCAGAATATTCTGTGATTCTGTTATGTGGTAGCATTTGAAATGTGAGTATGAGTAGTGAAGGGTGCTTTTCAACAGGCATTTCTTTTGGTAGAAGAGCAAGCTTTTACAAAAGCCTGGTCCTTGGTCTCTAGCTCTTGTTCATGTGCTTTCAGTTTACAATGTCCTGACTGCTGGGAGGCTGCACAGTGAGTCACACTGGGGTCTGGGCAGGGTTAGAAGGAGCACACGAAAATGTGAGTGCATTTGCTGAACTGTTTCACTATGTGGCTGCACAAAAAGCTGGAGTAGGAACAAGTGACAGAAGGAACAATAGCTGCTTAAATGAGACTGCTGCTTAAAGAATTGCTTGTTAAGCTACAGCTTGAGGTGTAATTGAACTGTTCAGTAGGAAAATTATCTGTGGGCTAAGAGAGCAGTACAGCAGGACAGTCTGCAGAAAAATCCTTATTTCTGGGGAAAAGGGTGTGATAGAGGTTAGTTAAGAGCTACGTTGGCAGCAAATGAAGCAAATGGTGCTCTCAAGAGTGAGTAAACACAATTCCAATGAAATATTAAATCACTGCCAGAAAATAGGATACATCAGTGTACATTGTATTTATGGCACAGGTAAATTATATATCTTTCCAGAAAATAGAATGAAAAAGTAGCAAATGAAAGATGCCTTGAGGATTCCAGATGCAGATATTGTCAGTAGAATTTGGATAGTATGTTGTGTATGGATAATTGGCATCAGTGCATTTCACACAGAAGCACATTTACTGTTAATCACATAACGAATGTCTCTGGCATTCAATTTTATCTATTTCTTCATCTACTTGAGAATTATTTACAAAGTACAGGCTGGTATTTCATGCAGAGGCTGAAGATGACAGGAATTTCAGTACTGGGCTTGGTACGAGCAAGACACAAGCTTTCTTTAAAACAATTATTCAAGAAGCCAGGGAACAGTTATCAGATTCACTGTCCCTTAAAATTAACAATTCTGTGAATAAAGCTTAAAATCATCCTTTATAAAACAGTTACTTCTTTTGGGTAAACAGTTCTGTGAGTCTAACTGCATGTAATTTACCAGTAGATACATAATTATAACTATACATCCCACAGTGACTTCATGTGTGGTAAATGTCATGCAGGAAATGAACAAAGAAATAGGATTATATTAGAAATGAACTGCAACTACAGCATCTTAAAATCACTTTTTGAAATTATGATTCCCTGGTCTGTACATTGCAGAAGTTTGACAGTCCAGGTTATAACTTGGAAAATTATTTCTACGCCTCTGTTTTATGTAAATTACATCCTCTTCTGGGCTCGGTAGTTTTGGCACATTTTATCACCCTGAGTAGGTTGGAGTTTGTTAGTTTTCTTTGCTTAAACTGGAGCCTGGAGTTTTTTTATGAGTACTCCAGTAGTACATTAGGCATTTTTTTTTCTGCTCATTTTAAAATGACTTTTCATAACAAAGACAAAAGTGAGGTAGGTCTCTTGTAACTGTGCAAGGACCCCACAGGACTAGAATGTTTTATCAAATAGTTTCTATCAGTTTGGTACCTTCTCAATAACAAAGAAGCAGCATGCACCAGTGCCATATCTAAGGGCCTAATGGTTTAGCATTTAGAGGCATTAACTAGTTTGGTGCACTGAGGTTCAATTCATACCACAAGTTCCGGCTTTGAGCAGTGGAGAATGTTTGAAATATACACCTTCAGGAAATCAGTGCTCCAGACAGCAAACACCTTAAGCTAGGCAGCCAGGTGCAAAATGGTAGTCCCTTTAGAGACAATGTTATGTCTGTGGGGGAACATTTTTGGAAGTCATTTCTTGTCTACTGACAATAGGGAAAGCCTTCAAAAGCCCAAGTTAGGAGTTAAGATAAAGGAGTAACACTTTTTAGGCATTATGTTATTCATTTGCAAGTCCTTCTTAATCAGTCTTCTTAGAGAGAGGCTGGTTTGGGTGAGGGATGTGCTGTACCAAGGATGGAATGCAGTTTACATACTCTTCCACTAATTCCTGGAAGAGATCAACTTTGATAGCTTTGTCTAAGTAGAAGAATTGTCTGAAAATGTGGTGACGTCTCCAGTAGTAAATAAAGCAGGCCAAGGGCTGCTCTCTGTCCCTGAGGCCACCTGGCACTGAGGCCACAGGACTGAAATCTCTGACATCCCAAAACAAAGATGCAGCATCAATACTGCAGGATATTTTCACCTGCTCATTGTAAACCTAAGATCATACCCAGGAGAAATGCCAGCTGGGCTGGGGCAAAGCCATACAGCATTCTAGCAAATTAATGGTGTGAACAACTACATGCCAACATGTACACAGATCCCCTGGCCCGGTTTGTATATTGGTACAGACTCAGCCAAAGACTACAGTGGAGCAGATGCCTAGAAACAGTAGAAATACAGACTGCAAAGAGGGCATCTGAGGCAGTAGGTATATTTAGGTTTGGGCTGGATAAATCACTTCCACAAGGAGGTTTAGAGGATTAGGCATAAGTTTAAGGTTTGAAAAAAAACAGGGGTCAAACCTTAAATGGTGTTCCTGAGATCTTAGAAAAGCAAGTAAATTCCAACTGTTCAAATATATTTTCCTTTTTAATGAGAAGAATTGATTTTGTAAGGTGTTAATGACATTTGAAGTGACAGATGACTGCTACATTTTCTTTCTTGTCTCCTACTGAATATCTGCTGAGATTTATGGTATATAATTGGCAAATATCTTCTAAAAGCAAGATGATAAACAAATATATGTGAATCACCAACCCACATACAACCTATCAACAGGATAGTGCTGCATCAGATCATTTTCCAAAATCTACTGTACTTCACAGACATCAAATGATCATGGTACCTTAAGGGTGAAAAAAGGTTTGTCCAAGGTTGTGGCAAGTTTTGAACGTGTCTTTTGTTTCAAAGGTTGTCTTTTCAAGTTTTATTTTATATCCTTATTATGATATCACTGTATGTTACCGTAAATTATTATAAAGTCTGTGAAAAGACCAGTCTATAAATGGAATCTTGATATCTATGTTCCAACAAATATTTATGGGGTTTAGCAGGAGAGATTCACAGTGATGGTTTGCTTATATGATGTTCCTAAAGAATTTGACCAGACTTTGTCATAAATAATGAATATTCTGCATGGAATACTTGAGAGCAAATCTAAGAAATGTTAAACAATTTATTTTTACAGGAGTCAATATTAGTTTGTGTTTACAGTGCTACTGAACTTCATCACTATGTTGTTAAAAGAGCAGGGTTCAAAAGCAGCCATTTTGTGAAAGCCAAAAGCTTTCTGTTGCTACAGAATAAAAAATACATCTCTAGTGGTAAAACAGTTCCTTTAATTAATTAAAAAAAATAAATAAAAAAAGAGAGCGAGAGAGATCAGAGCACTCGAAGATTATATTTATTTATTTAAGAATGTATATGTTTAAATGTTTTCTGGTCAAAATTAAATCTAAGAGTGGCATGAACTTTTGTAACAGACCAAATCTTAAACTCATCATGACAGTGAAGTGGGCGTTTGTGCTCACAAAGAATGAAATCCAGACTGATGTGTTTGGTTACCCAGTGAAAAGTTGTATCTGGAAGACAGTCATTCAGACTTCTTTGCAGTGCTGAAGAGATAAATTCTCTTCTATTGCTTTCATTGAATTACTGCCTCATAAGAAAAGTTCAGATGTCTTCCTGTGCTGAGTATCTTGATGACTGTAGTAAGCAAAAATGATGATCATCAATGAATTTCATATAGCTTTCAAAAAAGAGCCTGTTCTGTTTTCTACATCAATTCCAAATGTGATTGATGGATAGAAATAAATCTCCCATACACCTCCTCATAAGCATGTGCTATGAGTTGTTTATTGAACAAAGTTCTTTGTATTGCTGAGCTTCAGCTATTAAGAAGGACAACACTACTAAAATTGGCATAGCATCTGTTGGGTTGTGCAAAACCCTGCACACTTTTATTTTTGTCATATAGCTGCCTGCAAAATGTTGATTTTATTTGCATATAAAAACCTGACAAGTGCTGTTTCACGAAGTGGTCATCTTTTTAATATTGGTTTGTGTCCTTCTGCCTGTGTCAATTGTGCGTGTGTGAGCAGCTTATTGAAGACATGCTAAATTAAAAGATACATATACTAAACACATATACATATCACAAAAACACATAGAGCTGTGGCTGGGTCTGCTCGGTCTGCCAGGACAACAAAGCATTGTGGTCTGTTTTGCTTTGGATGGAAGCTGCCATATTTTTGGTGCCTTGTCAACAGAACCATCCAGCAAAATTGCATTGGGAGACACCCACAGAGTGAGGCTGCCTCCACAAGCTGAGGGCAGATTCCTGGGAGGTAGTTTAGCAGCACATAGTGTGGTATGTTTGGTCTGCTCACCAGCTGTCCAACACAAGTAAGAGAGTGCAAGGAAGGTGATGCATTTTGACTTATAAAGTGGAGCAAGCAGTCACAGTGTAGTCTGAAAATTGGCTTCACCAGAAACCTTTTATAACTGACCAGGCATGTCAAATGTTTTTTGTGTGAGAGTTGATTTCTAGAAGATTTGATTTCTTTCTTCTTACTATATTTTTAATGCAATTGCTAGTATCTAGTGAATAAAATGAGGCTATTTTAACAATATTTATATTTCAAAGTTATTTGTAAAATAAATAATTCAGTCCAGTATGCTAGGTTTTGGGTTGTTTCCAATACATAGTTTACAAAGATACAGTAGGATTTGTTAGTAACAATTTCCAGCTATGAAAAATTACTAGTCTATAAAATACTATCTTTAAGTTTTGCCAGGTATAAATATTGAACTACTATCAATTTTACAGAATTAAAAATTTTTTTTTGAAAAAGTTATTATTTTAAGATCGGTACTGTCAAAAACTCCAGAGAATTTATTTGCTTTCCCAAACACTAAAGAATTTGAAAAACTGTCAATGGAAGGCCTAGTAAAAGCTTTGATGACTACACATCTTTACTTCTTTACAAATGAAAAGAATTCTAAAATATACTTTTAAGAGAAAGTGATCAGTAACAGTTTCTTTTGCGCATTATTCAAAATAATGTTACTCCTGACATGCAAGCAAACTCATAATTTGGGAACAGAACATGCAGTTCTTTTGGTACATGGATTGGTGACATTCCAGTATTGCAGAATGGAAGGTGATTCTTTTCTGAAGTGTCATAGACCGAGCTTTGCAGAGGAATTCCTCTCCAAAAATCCCTGAAGGGAAATTAAATCTCTCAGTCACCCTGAGTCACTTGCTTTTTGTCAGGCCAATAACCTCCCTTTCCCTCAGTGCAAAGGACCATCACGTGACACATTAATGCTCCAACTGTTATACCGACCTGCAAGTCTGATTTGCACAGTCTAGATTTGATTTCAGTCTTAGTGTGGTTTTATGCTGTGTGGTTTTATGCTGTTGAATCTCCTCATTCTCTTGATGTCACTGGAATGACTCTGAGATCACATCAGATTATGCCAGTAAATAAAAACAAATGTTTGGTCAGCTTTTGCTCACAGTGAACATGTTGTGAGCCTAGGCTTGATCCAGTGTAACCCTTGCTTCATTTAAAAGAGTGACCTTGCTATTGATGTTCATACATGTACATATTTGGGACGTCTAACAGTCAGTGCTGTAGTTCTATCACATTTTTAATTCTGCTTCTTTTCAATTATTATTCTTATACCAGTTGCAAACTGCTAACCTGTAAGTATTGTTGTCATCTTGTTAATCTTCCTTGTGTAATATTAATGCTCCTTGAATCTTTGAGATTTATCTGATATCCTGTGATTCATTGTAAATTAATACCACAGATCTTTTCAGGTTACTGGATGATTCAACACTTTCAGGGATTTGGCAAATTTTATAATTTTTATCTCCGAATGATATTTCTCGCTACTCTTGACAGAAAACATTACATCATTCTCAGAATGAGAGAAGAATTTAATACAGGGCTTTGGGTCATCACTGAAAACCTGACCACACATCAAAATGAGGTAGAAGGATGGAATGTGTTGGTGGAGCTGATTGTAGCAGGTTCTGCTTCAGGTGTTGCAGCTTAGACTGAATGGGTGGAGACTGTCCAGGACCCTGAATGGTGGTTTCTTCCACATATGTGGAATAAAAGGGAGTCCCACCACACATTCTTGCTCTTCTGTGTGTTTCTTAGAACCAGATGTGTGCCTATTAGAGCCAGATGTCTGCTCTTCTCTAGGAGTTTCAGTCTCTATCATCAGGTTCATTTTTCTGTCCCAGGAAGGTCTGAACACCAGTTGCATGGAGAAAAAGCAAGAGAAAGTAGCAGTATAAACACATTTCAAAGGTATGACTTAATAGACCTAACAAAGACCTGATGAGATGATTCATCTAGCAGGAACATTTTTACAAACAGTAGAATTTGTTCAGGACAGGTAGACACAGAAAAAGATGTAGGTGTTACCTTATGTGTCACTGCAGATGCAGGCATCACTTGTTCTGAGGCTAAGAATAAAAAGGGTCAGACTGTCTCATAATTTCTGAGAACAATTTAAAGGCGAAAAAGTGTTGACATTCTGATGGGAGTCAACAGGCAGCCACCTATCAAGAAAATCACATGATGACTCTTTTCTAAGAAGAATTATCCAAACCCCAGTACTCAGTGCCATCAGCATATTTTGATTTCAAAAATCTCCACACTGGGGAAGGAATATAGCTGCCCTCAGGCATTCTGGCTAATTTTTAAAAAGTTCTAGTGGAAATTTTCTATATAGAAGCTGGAGAACGCAAAGAGAGATGACACTTTCCAAATATGATTCTCCTAATTTGGTAGAGCCTAAAGGAAAAAGTAACAGTTAAAAGAAACTCGGGCACTTCACGAGTGATCATGAAGCAGCAGAATTCATGACAAACAGGAAGAGCCACAACGTGTTTCAGCAGAGCAGATTATAGAAATTCAGAGAACTGGTAAGTGAGATCCTGTGGGAGACAATTCTGAGAGAGAGTTAAGCACAGTAGGCAGATCTTTAAATGAACTATGTTAAATGCAAGTTTATGCAAAACTATGCAAAAGAAAACTATGCGAAATTGCAAGTTATGACAGTGCGGAGGAAGGGTAGAAGCTGTAGATCACTCGCCAAGGAAAAGAATTTAAAGAAAGATGAATGGATGAAAATGTGAGGCCAAAGAGAGAAAGTCAAAAGCAGAGAAACCGTGTGGTGCGTAGGTGATATTTCCTTCTCAGCGTGTCAGTGCACCGACAGGTAGACGAAACGAAGGAGACTTTGTCCACTTCTCTGCAGAGTGAAGGACTTTTGTAAACAATGCCTGGAAAGACAGTAGATTTAGGTCCTTCTTTGTTTCACTCAAAAGGCCAGTTGTGAGCAAATGGTATCATGACAAAAAGGGCAAGAACTTACTAGGAGAAAGAAAACACTGGAACTTTTATGCAAGTGAATGAGCTATTTTGTGATCAGCTAGTCCAAAATCTCATTCCGAAAATCAAGAATAAAGTAGATTATCTTATCTTTAAATAAAAAATTAAAAAAAGAGAGTGGTTAAAATTGTAACCCAGTTAATTTCAATTCCTGCAGAAATAGTGGAAAAAATAATTAACATACTGGTTGTGAACATTCAGAAAATAGCACAAAAAGAGAAAGGAGTGGTCAATAAATACCATGTCAAGCCAAAATAATACCATTCTGTTACAGGATAATGTTTCATGTGGCTCAAAAAAACCAGTTGATGTCATATCTTGATTTTAGTGAAATGTCTCTGGACATGGTCTCCTAGAAAACTCTCATAAGTAAGCTAGGAACATATGGTCTAAATGAAAGGGCTGCGAAGGAAAGATATTAAAATACAGCAATATACTGAGTGGGGTTTTTTCAGGAATCTGTCCTTGTTCCAGAATTAGTTGATATTTTCTTCAATGACTTGGTTGATGGAAAAGTAAGGGGGCTTATTATACTTGCAAATGATACCTGGTTAGGAGGAAAGACAGGTAGAGCATTAAAACTCAAAATACTTGTGATAATTTAGAAAACAGATTTTAGGCAAACCAGGATGTAATTCAATAAGAAAAAGAATGTGGATCTGTACCTGTACAATAGCCATCTATCCAAGCACAGGCAAAGGCTGGTCATGTAGCTGTCATGTAGCTTTCAGAAAAGGAGTGAGGACCTCATAAAAAATTATGAGATGAACGTGACTTGGTAAAACCATGCATCTGTGAAAAAGTACTTCCCATCCGCACTGCGGTGATAACTTTAGAGAAAAGGAAATCAGTTTACAGCTCTCTGGCCTCCCTGCCTGCCCTGGTTTTTCCCAACCTCCTGCTGCCCTTTGCAGTTTGGTGTTGGGTGGTGGTGAGCTCCTGTGACACCTCAGGCTGATGGTATCCTCATGACCAACTTATGCATTATCTCCTTTTGCTTCTGATCTACTAAAGTCCTGAACTTTTTTAATTTAGAGCTGTTAATCAGTTGGAAAACATGCCATCCTTATGCAGTAGCTTAGTCCTCCCTACGAGTGGTAGAATCCTGTAATTGTCCTACTGGGTAGCAACATCACTAGTGTGTATTACAAAGAGGACTTTAGAACTGCATTCAAATTCACTGAATAGCCCACAGCATTTTGTAAAAAGTGTATCATTTCACTTTTTGAGGTAATTAAAACTTTCACTAAGGAGTTTGCTCTTTGTTTTTCTGTTTAACAGTTGTTCTTGAGCAATTCTTTACCTTCACCTTCCATAGCTGTATTCATTATCCAGACCTGGCCTTTATGTAGCTCCTGGAACTACATTCTGGCTCGAAGACTATTTCCAGGCATTTCAATCCCCAAAACACCACTATGGCAGAGCGTTATTTTCAGGGAGAGGGTGGGAGAACTAATAATAGAGAGCGTCACAGTGCAATTCAGTAACAGCTGAGCTGTCACTGGGGCAGACTGCTTCAAACTCTAGCAAAGCCTTTCACCAGGTAGATACACTTAAAAAATATGAGAGATTTTAAAGGATGCTGCCACTGTCATTTCCCTATATCATAGTAACAGAAGTGAGATAAGGTTTCACAGTACTGCTGATATCTGAAGGGTTACTGTACCATACCAGATTGGAGCACGTTCGATTTGTGAAATATAATGTACGGCAAATGTTTTCAGGAAAGTTTTGGAGGTATTTATGAATTAAATTGGAATTATTTTGTATTTCCTTTGTTTCTCTCAAAAGTATGGTCTAGCTGAAGCACTGCTAAACAAGTCTGTCTCTGAAGGGGAAATAATGTGTTGTAATGGGAGAAAGCACTTCTGCTATGTGACAAAGTCACTGTATGATACATTGCCTTATCCATCCTAGACCTCAGAGCTAAGGCCTACTAAAGAAATGGATTTGCCTTCTAAGGAACAAAGGACTTACAAATGGATTTAGCATTAATAAATCACATTAAATCATCTACTTCAAGTCCTCTAGCTGATGTCATGTCTTTTGAAAAAAACATATATTTTATAAGAAAATGAGAAATACATTTTCTGGCAAGTTACTCCTCTATATTTGTTTTATTATTATCATTTTTAAATCTGGAAGTATTTGGATGCTGCTTAAGAGGTCAGGAAGTTAAATTAATCAGAGATGACAGATTGGTGGGCAGATGAGATCAAGTGCTAACATGAATTGATGTCATATAACCCTGAAATTTAAGGTACTGTCAAATTGTGTAGTCAGTATATTGAAAAGGCATTTACAAACCAGTATATCCAGAGGAAGCAGATGTTTTAATACAATTTTCTTCTTTATTTCAATGTTCAGTTTGTAGAATGGGAATCAAAAACATTCAGTAACTGTATGAAAGACTTAGAGTAAATCTATAAATTTTTCATGACTGTGAAAATCTATTTATTGTTGCAGCAGGTGCTTGAAAGCAGTATACCCACCAAAACCTTCCTGACTTCCAAGAGCCTGCAACCTGCCAGGCTGGTCACTCTGTGGCAGAGTCCATATAATGAACTGCCACCTACTGCCAGCATAAAGATTTGTGCAACAGGCTTGAATCTTCCGCCTTCCCCCAGTGGGTTTCTGTGCACTTCTCCAACTAGAAGGATAATTAATAAATCGACATGGTGTATGGGACTGAACTAACTTGCTTAAGGAAAAAGACTACACTGACATATTTTTACATTCTGAGACAGATTGCCAATAGCTAAACCCAATAAAAAATAATATGTTTTTATTCCAGTCATGATAAAAGTTACAACAACAATTTCATCTGTCATGGGAGGTCTGACTACTTTTTTTCCTTTAGATAAAGATGAATAAGAACCAGAGTTACACATTTTATTAAATAGAGAAACATAATTGGTTTGTTCTCTGGTTTAGGAGGACAGATGGAATGTAAAACACGGCAGGTGAAGGAGGCTTGAACACAAATTTGTAACAATAACTTAAAAGTCAGATTCCAACCTGTAAGTATGAGCTACGTGATAGAAACAAACGATAGCTGTGTGGCACATTTAAGCTAGATATTGGGTATAAAACAGCAATCAAATGTCTGCAGAGCAGCTGCTTGCCCGTCTATAAGACATCTGGCTCTTTTCCTCAGCTCAGGAAGAACTTGCTGCTGCAGCCAACTGTTGTGTTCCAGAGACCTGTTTTATTTTCCAGCATCAAATATAAGTGCAATGTGACACAAAGCAATTTCCCCTTTTCAATTGCTTAGAATTTTTAGGTTACTTTTCTGTGGAGCTCTGCTGCAGAAACCTCTGCTTCTTCAGCTGCCCTTCCCATTTACCCTGATCTACTAGTCAAGCATGATCATTGTAATTGGCACAGGTTTCCTGCCTTTAAAAGGCCTGCTACTTTGTCTTAATGGTGCTTTTATTATTTAACACAGGACAGGGAAAGATCACGTTAAATGTTGCTTTATGAGCCAAAAACAGCTGCCTGAATGCTGCGGAGTCAGGAGGCTGTAGCTACTGTTTGTGTGCGCTGCTCTGCCTGTCAGTGCTGTCTCCTGGTGCCCTCCCTGTCGCCTCAAGCTATAGGGCAGTTTTCTTTATACCTTTACTCATTTCTCACCCTCCCGAGGAATGCTGAAGTGTCGAGAAAGACAACACAGAGGCATTCTTTTTTGAGAGATGCACAGAGGAACAAAGCTACAACAAAGCTATAGCTCACAAGCTAAAAATCGGATTTTTTCCCCCCTAGAAATATATAAAATTTGATTTACTTTTTAATATGAGGTGAATGGAATTCACTTCTGTCTTTCTGAAAACCACTGAGCTAGCTAGAAAGTCAAAAAGCCTTTCACTTCTATTATCTGTTTTCCTTTTCCTGTTTTCAAATGTTTCATGAAGCACCCCTCGACAGAAAATGAAGCAGGATTGTTCCGTGATAGTTGGTATACATAGCTTAACTTTTTTTGTGAAGTTTTAGGAGTTAGATGAGGTATAATCTGGCATTCTGTGCACCTATGTAAAAATCAAACCAGATTTTTTTATTTGTTAGGGTGTCCTTCCTTCCTTCCTTCCTTCCCTCCCTCCCTCCTTCCCTTTATTCCTTCCTTCCCTTCTCCCCTTCCTTTCTTTCCTTCCTTCCCTTTCTTTCCTTTCTTTCAGAAAAACAAGTGGGAATTCATTCATTGTTATCTACTGATGGCTTTTTCCTTAAGACATGATCCTTAATATGATCTTTTACACTTGCTGTCCGCTTCTGGTTTATAAATTTTGATTTATCTACAACATGGATAAGCAGACTATATGCTTGCAAAGCAATACCTTGGGGATATGTCACAAAATATGCACCAAAATCACTTTCAGTACTGCTAAAATGAAGACCTTAATAAAGTCAATCCTAAATTATTGCTTTAAATTTTCCATTAAGTTATAATAGCAAATTAATTCAGAAAATGAGACAACAGATTATATAAGGAGTTACTAAACTGTTATGTTAGTCTATAAGTCTTCCTTTAGAATGAGAGAGAAGCTGCAGCTGTAGCAGAAAAAGGTTTCTCCTTTCACAGCATTTGGTCTAAAGCCTGTTTGCTTTGGAAACTTTCACCTTGATTGTGGTACAATGGGAGGAGTTTTCACAGAGGGCAATTAATTTTAATCAAAACCATCATCCATTTCAGTCAAAAAATAGGTATGTTTTGAAGAAAGTGTGTACCCTTTTGTCCTTTAAAAATACATAATCTGATTTGGCAGGGTGCATTTGTGGTGTCTCTGTAGTAGATTTTCTATTAAATTTATTTAAATACTCCCATCCTTGAGAAAATAAGCTAGATGAGTTGGTTTGAGACATTCATTAAAACCTACTCCAAAATACATTTTATATGAAAAATGGCTTTGCTACTGAGAATGATTGGTATGTCAAGAATTTCATTTCAGGCAACGTTTTTGTTATTAGAACAAGCTTCTGTTGTCTACACAGGGGTTTTGTTCAGAAAGATATAAGGCAAGATATGAAAAAAGCATCCTTCCAGTGTTCTTATCTACTATGCAATACTTCTATTGTAAGCATAGATAATAACAATTCTAATATTTTTTTCATTTCCTTGGGTGCTGCTTCTTACTCACATCTTATAATGGTCCTCCTGATTTTACTGCTGCTTCTCTGGGGGCTAGAAAAATAATCAAAGCTTGTTTTTCAGTGTGCGGCGTACTTGTTTATTGAAACCCTAGAACTGGATGACTTAAAGGTGATCTTTTAAATCCCTTTTTGCTTTTTTGTATTTCCTGTGTAAAATACAAAGACTATCACATTAACACATGTTTTTCTTATTGTTTTCTGCATCATTAAATCTTGACAGGACCATTTCCCTTCCGTTTCCTTTTGAAAGAATACCAGTTTCTGAAAAGAGTGGAAGGAGAGAGGCTTGAGGTAGGTCACAGCCTTTGGTGACATAATCAACCAGTCCTCTCAAACTATCCCAAGAGCCAAATCATCTATAGATTGGAAGGAAAATGAGAATCCAATTAAAGTCAAAATAAACAGACTGGTAGTTTGTTCAGTAGGTTTCTGTGGTTTCTGTTGTGTTTTGTTCTTTTTTATATCCTGCCCACCCTTGGCCTTCTGGAAACTTTATTATTTTTCTTTTTTGTACACTGATAAGCAAGTTTTAAAATTCTCTCGAATCAGTACAACTCTGCAGCGACCAACTGAGTGGGACCATGGGTTTCTCTGGGTAGCAGAAACGTTTCTTTCCACCTTGGATGACATCTACCATACTTTATTACTACAGTGACTATTTTTACTCAACCGTTGCTTCCTGAACAGCAACCACATTCCCAGAGACTATTTGCATATGCCAGCAACAGATAAAGTTAACAAAACTGAGGAAACTAAGGAATGATGGTAATGCACTGGATGGCGCTTGCTCTCTCATTTCTATTTTTGGTTGCTTTTTCTAAAGTTGTCCTATCCTATCCTGACAAAAACAAACAAAACCTGACTAAAACATAAAATGAAAGTGTGTGACACCTGATTATTGTATGATGCCTCTGACAGTGGGCTGAGGAGGCAGTGGTCATCAAAAGTTCATCACAGCTGTTGAAAGGGAAGCACCATGCTTCAGCACCTGATCACAAGAGCTCTCTGGATCTTCTGTGAAACCATTGCATGGCAGCCCACAGCAACAAGTGTTTTTCTTAATGCATTTTTTTGCCTTGTCTAGTGAAGAATGTATAAAGTACAATAGCAGGCAAAATACCTGGAGCTTCTTCAAACCCAGCAATTGTTTGGACACCGTTAGACAAGTCATCCTAGAAGCAATGGACACAAAATAATGATGAAAGGGGAAGCTGGGGTGACCTTGCCAGCCAGTGTCTCCTCTCAGGTCAGTGTCAAACACAGTAGGGAAGGGAATAGAGACCAACTACTAATACTCTGCATGTCAGCTGAGTTGGATATTGTGTTCTGAGGGGATGTCTGGGAGCATGTTTTAAATATTCCTCTACCCTATCTCTAACCAACAGGGTCCTGTAATTTTCAACCACTTCCCTGCTTGCCTTCACTGAATGTCAACAGTAGGTACAGCTGGCACACACAGAATATGAAGCATTTAAAGGATGTGCTGTAAGTTTATTATAATTTGCAGTTGAACCTGATTATTTAAAGGTCATTTCTCTTCTGTACAAAATCAGTTTTCCTTGCTCCCATTTTCACTTTAACATTTGCCAGACTAAAATAATTATGGAGGTATTAAGTATGGGGAAAGAAATTATTTTCATGCACCAACGATCACAGAACTAGTAAACAGTTGAGGTCAGAAGGGACTTCTGGAAATCATTTGGTCCAACCCTCTTCTCAATCAGGTTCATCTAAAGCATGTTGCCCAGGATCATGACCAGACAGCTTTTGAATATCTTCGAGGATGGAGACTGGAAAACATCTCAGGCCAACCTGTGCCAGTGATCACTCACTCTCACAGTGAAAAAGTGTTTCCCAATGTTTAGATGAAATCTCCTGTATTGCAGTTTGTGCCTATTGCCCCTTGTCCTGTCAATTAAAGATAATGTAATATCATGCAGTGAACCAAGTAGATGGAAACTAATTCATGTATTTCATTGTAGTGTCCAACTGAAGTATGTAGAACACAAGAGTATCTGGCAAAATCACTGGTTCATTTCTGAAAAAGAAATGAAATTGTGCAATGAAACCTCCTCAGAACTGTCAAACACTCATGGATGCAGGGTTTAGTGTTGGAAATTACTTCAATCTGGAAACAGTGAAATACTACCTTCAGTCAGCTTGACAAGCATCGTTCTTCCAACATTTAGCCTTCAAACCCACAAATCTCAGCAGCAAGTACCCCATAAATCTTTAAAAATGAGCAGTAGGTAGGACCTGCTGCTTTTAATTCTCTTTCAGCCTTTGCTGAGCTGCTGTCCTTTTCATTGCTGCTACAGCTACTTAATTTTCCTCCATTGCATAACCAGTTGTTCAGGTTTTATTATGATGATTATTCATCAATTTTTTCCTTCTCTCTTGAAAGGTGGAAGATAATAGCCATGTCATAGTGATGCAGCACTATCTCCAACCCTTTCAATGTCATGGTTGAATCACTGTGGGTAGAAGGTTGGTGGTGGCTGTGCCACAGGCGGAGTGGGTGACATGGGAAGCCCATGATGGATATAGAACGGGCTGCAACAGCCTGGGCTGGCAGGGGCTGGTGCCCATGGCAATGGGGAGTGGTCGCTTCTCCTGTCTAACACACTTGGACGCCTGGACAGGTATTGAACCAGACCACGTCAGATTCCTGTCCTCTTCCTCCTCTGCCACTCAGGTGGAGAATGTTGCAAGTTTCTGAAACAACATGGACATAGGAATAAGAAAAAACAAACAGCCCCACTCCGTACACTATCACGGTCCTACAGGCATCTGGAAGGTCTTTACGACCTTGGAGAAAGAGAGCTTCACACCACTGTCACTCTTTGTACCCATCACCCATGAAGCTCCTAAGCATCCGCCTTTTCTGAGTGAAACTTGCTGTAAAGTTTCTGAGTCATGAACCCATTGGCTGCTTTTGGTTTGTGCTATCTTTTTACAGGAAAACCTTTGAGGCTTTTCCTTTTGCACAGCAATTGCTAAAAGATGCACCACCATCAGGTTTTTCCATATAGACCAGGTCCTCAAGGGAAAGGACTCCCCTTTCGATATCTTTCACCCAATTCCTATTCTCCTTTTGGTCATATCTCTCCAATTGTAAAGAGAAGCTTTATCTGACAGCAAAAATACCCTTTTTTTCCTTCCCCCCACCCCCCCCCCAAGGTCAGAGATTCTTGCCATTCCCCGTTGTTACATGCTCCTTGTTTAGTGAGAAAGGGCAGATTAGGGACTCTGACTGGAGTAATTCAAGGTTACTTTTGGAAAACCTGCTAGGACAGAAAATAGGCAGGCTGTTTTGTTCTTCTTGCATGAATCCAGACCAAAAATTGCTTTCTTATATGAGAAAGCACTGTAGTGGAACTGAAGATCACTTAGAATATAGTTGTACCACATGGAACTTTTTTGCCATTTGTTAAAGAAGGGTGTTTGATAAATAGCAGGTAGCATAAAAGAAAAATGATGCTGTAACAGAGGCAGGGATCTGAGATTTCCTTGGAGACTTAAAGTACAGCATAGTGACATGACCTTATTGCTACTGTCGTTTAGTCATCCTTATTTGTTTTTATGACTATTCCAATAGTATCTGGAGGTTCCAAACAAGGTTAGGGTTTCATAGTCTTTTATATACAAAAAGAATGAAATAAGATTATCCCTTCTCACTCATTGAAAGTTTATATGGTCATTAAATGCATCCCAGAGAGATGTTCACATTCGGTGGTCCTTAAAACCAACCCCTACCACAGCATACTGTAGCCTTAATTTTGGTGGAAGAAGTTGGCTCTAAAGAATAAACAATCTTTATGCAAACCTATAATTGCACTAAATTAACCAAGATTCCTAGCTCTAAACACAGAGGTCTTGGCCTACTTTTTTCTTTGGCAAGCTACCACTGTGAGTAACATAGTCCAAGATACAGAATTAGAAGAAATATATCAATAAAAATATTTGAAATATAAGACATTTATTTCACCAATACTGTGTTAGGAAGATAATAATTCCCTTTTTAGGGAAGAAAAGGAATAAGTTACTTTAGATAGACTAAAGCTACTGTCATCTGTTGTCCTTGTAACCCTGCTTTTTAGAAGCCAAAGCAATAAAAATCTATGCCCAAAAAGAAAAGAAAAAATATCTCCAAAGGAAAACAATGTAACCCAACTGCTCTATTGTCTCAGAGAGAGTATCTGTACTGAAAAAATTCTTAGCTACCTCTAATCAGCCAGCACAAGGATGTTAGTAGTGCTTTAATTGTGTTAGCATGGTACTCCCCTGGGTCTGTTCACCTGCCTGAGGAGTATCATCAGCCCAGGAAAAGAACCTTATTAATACAACCGTACTTCTACAGTGCCTGAGCCAGCCTGTTCACACTTAGCTGATATAT
The DNA here is from genome assembly GCA_035584735.1 of Pseudotriccus pelzelni. Lineage (NCBI taxonomy): Eukaryota > Metazoa > Chordata > Aves > Passeriformes > Tyrannidae > Pseudotriccus > Pseudotriccus pelzelni. The sequence goes on along the minus strand of JAWMRA010000113.1, from coordinate 83,843,948 downwards.
TACACAATCTAGGCTTAGACTGACTTCGACTTGCTGTCACAGAAGAAGTGCAGAGGAGCACAGACATTCATGGATTTTGGCATAGGGTAAATAGGTGGAAAAAACAAAACAAATTTCATAAGCAAGCAGGCTGGTTGCAGTCTGAGTGGTAATGAGAATCGCTGTTGCAAGGGTCTCTTCAGCAGCACTTTTAATTCAATCAAGAGGCACTCTCCAAACTGCTGTTCTGTCCAATTGTTATAGCTGGCTGAATCATGGTTCTGAGTGGCCTCTCCAGCATATGCACGATCCATCACTATCGAGTACCTTACACTAAATAAAAAACACATCCTAGATATTCTAAGTATCTGCATAAGATTGTCCTACACATCATTTCCCCAGCTGAAGGAACACTTTCCACTGACTATTTTCAAGTATCTAATCTTTTACAGTTTGATCAGTTCTACATCAAGAACCACCTGGGAAGTCTTTGGGATGGACAGATTCTTCGCACAAAGATATTAACCTGCACACTGAAGATTTGTGCAGACTAACAAAATGGTTATTACAAATGGCTGCTATCATCTCAGTATTTTAGTTCTCAGTTTGTCTCTTGATCCTCTCATACTACTCTAAGTTTCATCATATCTTACCCAAAATACATCTTGGTCCTACAGGCACTATCAGAAGTGAGTTTCTACCCTTGGGATGGCTTTATAAAAATGCTTTAAAAAAAGTTTTTAAATCTTGAATTCGGGTAGTACTACATATGTGTCTTTAATTTCTATTGGGTTTGACAATTTTATGTAGCAAGCTGTGCTATGTGTGATAGAAGTGACCTATGCATCAGAATATGAACATCTGATTCAGAAAGTTAGTAGTATTTAGCAGTCAAACAGGGAAGTGGGAAAATGGATCTCAACACTTCCTTTGCTTGAGTGACTGAATAGAGCAACAAGATATCATGTTCAAAAATCAGTTGCCTGTAAACTTGCACTGTGTTCCGCTTGCACTCTGGTCAGAGGGAATCTTCTCAGTTGCTAGGTTTTAATTTTCTGTTATTTCTTGCTTTTCATAAACCTACTTAAACTCAGATATTTAGTTCTTAGCTTTGACATGGATTCATGATACCTTTATTGTGGCAAACTTTGTAGGAGAATAATTTTCCTCCTACCGATTTGATTGATACATGTTTGATGAAAGTGCTTTGACATTCCCCAGTGAAACACCTGCACTATATTGAAATGGCCTTTGAAGATATGCAAATGTACTGTAAGGTGCTCTTTCCTCTATGCTTCTACCTTGGACATACTCATGATGTCATTTTAAATAAAACACATTAATATAACAGCATAGTTAACTCCATTAATCTGACTGACAAATGTATATCACACACGGAGTCACAGAATGGGTAACGTTGGAAGCGACCCCTGGACATCACCTAGTCCAACATCCCTGCTCAAGCAGGGTCTCCTTAGAGCACATTACTCAGTATTGTACCCAGACAGCTTTTTTCTGTCTCCAGAGAAGGCTCCACAACTTTGCTGGGCAACTTGCACCAGTGCTCAGTCACCCTCACATGAAAGAACTTCTTCCTCATGTTTGGGTGGAACTTCCTGTGATCTGGTTTCTATCCTTTTGCTCTCATCCTTTTTGCTCATGATCACTGAGAAGAGCCTGGTTTGACCCTTGTGGCACCTTCCCTTCAGATACTTATAGACATTGATAAGATCCCCTCTCATTCTTCTCCTCTCTAGGCTAAAAAGTACATGGAACGCTTCATTAATTTGCATGCCATATGATATTACTAATGTTACTTTTTCCCCCTCCTGATTTATTGTCACCTTGCCTTGAAAGAACAAGAGGGTTACAGGCTCTACATAACTGGCATTTTGGTTGAGAAGTCCCAGCTGGATCCACCCTAGTCTTTTGATTTTTTCTGTCACATGACAGTAGACGAGGTTAGTGTCCAGCTGAGATTAAAATTACCTTTACTCATACAGTGAATCACTCAGTACCTCTATTTAATGTTCAGAATTGTCATTAAAGAATATTAACTATGCAATATGCCTATGCAGAATTTCAGAAGATAATGTACCTCCTGTCAATGCTAAAAATGAAAAGAACATTTGATACTTCTGTTTCCGCTGTTTTACTAATCTATGCTAGTAAAGCTACTAATATACTACATATCTATGTATGATAGAAATCAGACATGAACAAATGTATAGAAGAGCTTTATCTGTAGTTGCCTTTCAAATCTAATCCTAGACAAGATTATGTTTAGCATCATTTTAAGACATTCTTCCTACCTTCTTGCTCCAGAAAGACAGAAGTTTCCCATAGGTCCTATATTATCTGGTAAACTATGTGCAGGTGTCTTAGATATTCCAGAATGTCTAAAATGCCACTGAAGGCCTATGAATTCAACTCCAAGTGCCTCTTGCACTCTTGGCATCATACTACAACACAATAAAGTTTTAATTGAAATTTAAATTAAAATAATGGCACTGGTTATATTTTAATTTTTGTCTCCCTTTTCTCATATTTTGTTCCTTTAAACTTTTTGAGAGACAATATTTTGGGGGAAAAAACACTAATGTGTATACTGCTGAGGCAGAAGAGACTGGTGTGTAAAGCCCTCAAAGCCAGGGTGTCACAACTGGCAGCACTTTCAGAAGACCATGCATGTCTAACCTCTTACAGTAGTCATTGTTGAACTTTGTTTTGTTCAACAAACTTCAAACATCATGATGTGTTTGAAAAGGCCTATTGCAGATTTTCAAGAAGGTTTAAACACTTTTTATCACGCCCTTTCAGCTTTGCTTCCTTGAACTCATTGTCTTTTTTCCCAAGCAGGTAAATGAGGACATAGGATCTTACTGGTTTATGCTGTAACCAGTCTATTGACCTGGACTCACTCTCTTTACAAAATGATGTCAATACGAAATAGTGAAGTCTTAATAATAACCCCCAAGACTTCTGTCCATCCAAATATGCAAGTGGTTACCTTTCTTGACTTGCCCATAGTGGGTCAGTGTGTGGAAGAAGCAGGAATATCCAGCTGCTCAGAATTTCTTTAACTCTTTATCATTGTTGAGCAGCTTCCTGTGGTTCTTGAGGAAGAACAAAATGAGACATCTAACTGCAATTTAGAATTCATTATCCGCTCTTTCTTTAGGGCACCACAAATTAGCCAGAATAGGCCAATGTCAAATCATCAGGGGACCTTAGCAGAACACCAAGAGTAAGAACAATTACCTGACTCAAAGTAATCCGTAAGAACTTTGCTCAATGAGGTATGTGTTATCTTAAATCAATTGCAATACTCTTTCCTGTAAGACAGAATTTTAGGTAGTACTACTGAGTGCATATAGTCCCAAAACAATGATTTTCAAATTAATTTCAGTTATTTCTATTTGAGGTTTTGCACAAACTGCCAAGAAAAGAGAATTTTCCTGCAGGATTTTTTAGTTGCCCCTAAAGTGTGAGTAAGCTCTGGTATGTGCAAGTACTGCATATAAATTAGAAACCACATCTAAAAGCAGTGGAGTGAAAGGGGGCCTTTTAAAAAGTGATATTTATTTTATCAGCAAAATGTTATCCCAATTGTGAATAAGTTTATATTTTTACTAAAAAAATTATCTTTGATGTATTTTTTTCATACTTTTTGCAGAGGCAAACTGAAAAAAGATTGTTTTTCATGCAGCCAAGATGTATCCATTTTAAATAGAAACAAGGCTAAGAGCATACGTCTTTTGCCAAAAGCATGTTTCTGTTTTATTGACTTTTTTTTTTTTCCCCAGAGAATCACAGAAGCAAAGGAGAGTGCTGGAACTGAACAGATGAAAATGCATTTGGGATTGTCCAGGAGAACAAACTCCCAGCTGTGTTTTCATTGTTGGATTATTTGGCAGATGCTGTTGATATGCTCAAAGCGCTTGGGGTGGATGTGGCGTGCTCCTGAGTGCGGTGCTGGCTTCTTCAGCACACCCTTATGCAAAACCTGTGTATCCCCATTTACCATTGTGTCTTCTGATAGCACCTCACACATCTACCTGTGTGTCCCATGGACAAGCTATCAACACCCCAGCTATTGGAGTGGTGGGAAAATGGGACGGTCTGTCTGGAACTCGCGTTTAACACGTGGGGAGAAGGATCGTCTATGGTTCTTGTCTTTTTCACAAGGCCCAGGAGAAAAAAAACGAAGGCACATGATCAGTGATGAGAGTGCAGGCAGCCTGAGTTAGTACAGGTCAAGTAACAAATGACAAGACATGAATTTGCCTGTCAGCACATGCACAGTTTGGGCAGGCCATTCAGCCTTGCTGAACATCACCCTGCTGAGCAAGCACGTAGCAGAACAAAAACATGCCCCGGGATGTGCCACGTAGCAATTGCAAAAGGGTGAATAAAAGGGCTACATTTATGTGTCTTCTATGCTGTACAGATCTGTATTTTACAAGCTGCCCCTTTCTATGGGAATCTTATTTTCAGTTCATATTTAAGCACTATATGAGCAAGCAGCAGGCACAGTTAAACTTGTAAATCTACTTAAATTTAAATAACATTGTAGAACATCAAAGGAAATATTTAATGAGTAAAGTTTGTCATGGTTTAAAACAGGAAAAGCACTCTACATTAAGATTTCCAGTTTGATTGTTTTGCTTTCAATCATCAGAATACATATGAGTTTTTTAACTTGTAGAGCAGTCTTAAAATCAATGTGCTGTGAAAGTAAAATGGCTTTTTTAAATTTTGCATGCTTTTCTTCCTTATCCAAGAGCCTTCTGACAGCCACCTAATATCAGCTACATTTTCAAGTGTCCCTTTTTCTCCTTATTGCAGATAATTGGAAGCATCTGCTCCCTTGTCAAAATGTGCATTCCTGTGTTTATAGCTGAAAACTGTGATCTCAGCATATACAAACATCTCTTCATCTTCCAAGCTTCAAGACCATTTTCTAGCTCTGATCATGTCCTGGAGTAAGGAGTTGGTTATTTCAAGTAGTCATTCCTTGATTCATATCTATTTGAAGACATTGCAGAACTGCTGTAATTTTCAAGTCAATTCTTTTGCCTCATGCCACCTGTGAACTAAAAAGGATGTGCTTTCCAAAAGAGATTCAGTGGCTGGTTCTCAGTGGTAGGTTTGTTGTCCATTCCTGAAATTTTGTAAGTTTTGCATCTTGGCCGATACACCAGCAGCAGTTCCGTGGCACAGAAGATGCTGAGTGTCAGAGGTCTGGTTATGGATACTATTAAATAGTCTGGGCATGCCATTCCCTTTGATTTGTGAGGATTCTCTAAGTCTGACTGCCCCATATACAATCAAAGAAAAAGAGATTCTTACACACTGAACGGACGCAGTAGGTTTATTTCTAGTACTTATTTTTTCAGATCTTGTTGGTTACAAGGGCCAAAACTCTGACTGCAGACACTGCCTCCATGGGTATACTCAGCCTGTGACAAATTTTGTTAAGGTGGTAGAGTGTGAAAGGGGTCTGCAAGTCTGCAGCAGAGGTTGGTGTTCTTGTTCGTCTGTGAAGGAGAGCATTTGCGTGGTAGTTCCTATTCAGAAGAGTTCAGACAAAAAATATATGGGTTGCTGGTACATGGCAGCATCGCACAGAGAAGGTAGAGTTCAAAGAACTTTGAGACTATCATAGCTCTTGCTTTCCTACTTTTGATAAGTATTGCAGACATTCTAACCAGATTTCAGCATCCCTCAAGAAACAGGTATCTTGCATTGTTGTGGGTTTGCAGAGGTCACCCCTCTTAGGGGATTGGAAGTAGTTTGTCCAGATGAATTTCCGGACAAAAACCAATCAGAAGTTTAGGTGACGCCTTTGCCAATTATATCTTTAAGAAAACGGAAGAGAAGGCTTGTGGCATAGATGAAATTAGCAGCCATGTAAGAGGTAGTGGCAGGTACCCAGGTGGGGAGCCAGGCTTCTCTCCTTCCCCAGCCCTGGGCCGGGGGCAGGAGCAGCACTGAAGCCCCCCCTGACCAGACGTCTAACAGAATGAAGAAAAAAAAACAACTTTGAAGAAGAACTTGGACAGGGCTGCTGCAAAAAGAATTCCAACCAGAGAGATAGCGGAGCCTCCAAGGTCAGAGCTGGCAGCCAGGAGACAGATAAGCCGCGAAGGGGGGAGACGGCTCCTTCTCCCCCTCTCTCTCTCTCCCTTTAGCAGGGAAAAAGACTGAAATCTAAAAATCCCTGCTACTTGTGGAACATTGCTGAGAAGCAGAGACAACTCCAATTGCAGACTGAGGAACTCATGCCGAAGCAAAGAAGTACATGAGGCAACTGAGATTCCGTGGGAGGCCTGAGATGAAACAGAGCCTGGAAGTGATTTGTGGCCACGGCGAGAGAGATCTTACGCTGGAGCGAGACGGCCCAGGTAAGATCTGTGTGATCCTAGAGAAAGGTCGATGCTGGTGCAGCTGAATTTGTGACCCTAAAGGGCAGCAGAGAATGGAAGAGCTGTTGCCTTAAGGGTTGGACCCAGGTCGGAGAAGTCTATCAAGGACTGTACCCCGTGGGGAGGGACCTCCACAGAAAACAGGGGTGGACTCAAAGCCATTA
>JAWMRA010000113.1:83807482-83837277 GCA_035584735.1 Pseudotriccus pelzelni | reverse complement strand
CAAAGGGGGGAGGGATGTTTCTGTAAATACATAGTGCTTTTGCTTAATTAGAATTGTTGTAGATGTAGTTGTTTAGTCTTTATTTTTGCTAGTAATAAATTCTAATATTATTTTCTCCCCAGTCAGATCTCTTTGTCTGCATAAACCTTCTCTCACCTTAAACCAATTTGTGGGGGCTGTGGTAAAAAAAATTGTCCCTAGACAAACCCACGACATGCATCAACTTGATAATGTTTTTTTTACATTAAGAATCATTAAGTTCTTTATGTCTACAAGAAAACTAGGTGTCCAGTATCCCATACAAAACCAGTTTCCTAGAAAACCAACCACTCTAGCTCTCTCCACTGACTCTAAAGAGAGCTCAGACACCTGTATCTGAAATCATAACACCTAGAAGTAGATGGCTAGGATGGTTTGTCTTAAGCTGCAAACTGAACAACTCCCGGAACCTGCTGTTATCATTGCAATGAAAGGGATATGCTTCTTTAGGAGTACATGAGTGCTTGGAGTACTGTTGTGCAAAGTAGGGAACACTGTAGGATTTCTAAATCCTTCTTTGCACTACTGGTCACTTATTTATGAAGCAAAGAAGATGAAAATGCCTTTTCCTTTCTCTTTCCCATGATCTTGTTGCAACACACAACCCTTTCTACGATCCTGTCTTTCTCTTTAAATCACCATCATTTTGAAGCTGCTAGCACATACAGAGTTATTTTTCCTAGTTTGCTTATGGACTTGTGTGCTGCAAATTGCAATTTAAAGGGTGACTGAACCCCAACCAGATGGCAAGCATCAAGCCTGGCCTTCCATCTCTCTACATTTCTGCTCCTCACTGCTGCCCCCACAGCTTTTGTGCTATCTCCCTTCAACTTCCCCTTTCAGCTTACACACTTCCACCATTCCCTTCACGAGTACCACAATCCTTCAAATCCCAAGCCCCTTAAAGTCCTTCCCTTGTAGCCAGCATTTACTGACACAATTTTTCTTTTCATTGAAAATAGTCGACCCCTCTTGTGAACTTCTTCCTGCAGAGAACAGTTCTGCAAAATAATATTTGTTTAAAGCTTCAACCAGCTGAAAGATTGTAGCAAGTAGCTCCTTTCCTGGAGATTTTTGCCAACAGTCAGTCATGCCTGGTGCTGGGCACGGCTGACTCAATGACTGCTGTACATAACCAAGAACTGCACAGTTCATGTCAGTCGGGCAAGACAAAATGCTTTCTGGTGAGAAACGATATGTCTACGCGAGCAGATGCCTACAGGTGCAGTACATCTCTAGTCTGAAAGCTTTGTGTGATACATTCTGCTTCTTAGAAAAGCCTGACAGCATATCAGCTTGATTAGCGGGTTTGATGCCCACTAAAGTGGGCCATCAGTGGGTTTGATGCCCACTAAGGAATGGGGTTCTGTCAAAAGAAACTACATCAGTCTACACAACGAATAGAGGAAATTACATTCATCTATCAGTTTTATTTCATGTTCCCTTTGTATTACCTAAGTGTGCTGTTGTCCATCTCCAACTCCTGCTTTTCGTGCTGGACATACAATAAAGCTTTTCATTCTGAATTTTTTCTGCTATTGGATGCTTTTTTTTTTGGAAAAAAAGAATAAGCAGGTCTAGCAGTCACTCTTCTGAGAAGTAGGCTAGCACTTATTTAAGGTACTTTAAACTTTAGTGCACCAGAGTTTCTAATAGCTTCTACAATTTGAATATAGAAGCGCTTAAGACAACATACCAGACTAATGTGGACCCCTTATCAGATCTGGTCAAATGTGATGAAAAAAAAGTGAAGAGTTAGAAGATCCAGAATTGCAGTTCTTACCTATCCCCAAGCCAGCTAATCACTCCCAGTATCTTTTTTCACAGCCTTTGTCTTCACTAATGGTTGGCAATATCAGACCACCGGTCTTAGTTTGAAGAGAATGTTAGCATAACCCAAGCAAAGTATTTAATAGCTAAATGTCTTTTCTTGAGTAACAACTCACACTTGTAAATTAATCATACTGCAACAGTCTTACTCTAGGCTAACTCAACATACCAATTTAACTCATTTTCCGTGTTCTGAATATGGAAATATTAAATCTAGGTCAATATTTTCAGTAAATTCAATAAATTATTCACTGAGTCAATTATTTTCTAGAGATATTTTGTACCACAAATTTTCTGCTTTATGCCACAGAACCATTTTAGCATTCAAGAAAGAAACCATTCTGATCTGCAAAGGAACCGTGCAGTCATGCATCCTAATTCAGAATTTAACATCACTAGGTATAGCATAGCAGGAGGGAAGTGAATTTCACCCCACCACACACTTGATTATCTTCAGACTGAGATGTACTTGTGTCTATATCAGCTTATTCATGAAGTCAAGAAGGTGAAAATCCTCCATTAATGCAATGAAAATTGTATATTCCTAGAAGCAAGTCATTAAGCAATTTGTCTAACATGGGCTGGAAAGTGTAATATAGCTTCAAATTACTTGCCTGATCTTGTAAATCAAAATGTACTCATGATTTAACAAATTCTATTTTTGAGCTTACTTCCATTTTGATTTTTTGCACTTTACATGTAGTATTAGCAAAATTACATCAAAGTAAAAATTGGAAGTAAAAATTAGAAATAAAAAAAATCAATAATAGTCACCTGTCTTTATTAGGTTTAGATGTTTTTGACAGAAGTGAACTGCAAGAAAACATTGAATAAAAGATACGGACATCTGACATGCAAAGGTGAATAAACAGTTCTGAAACAAGGGGTGAGCAGAAAGGAAGGCAAGAATGCAAGAAGGATGCAAAGACATGGTTTGCAGGGCACACTGGGAATCCTGCCAACATAGGGAGGGGTGGATTTAGACAACACTATCATAAAAAATTCACAGAGCTCAACCGTAGTTGATCAAAAGTTAAAAGGAAACCTTCCAGTAAAATCCTGTCAAAACTGACATACTCGGCATTCTACTCTTTACAAAGCCAAGGCCCCAGCTGTACTGGTAATGAATGGTTCAAAAGGAGATGCTGCCATAGAAGTTTCTGTCATGTTGGCCAAATGATGCTCATCAGCTGTGGCAGATGGTGTTGAAACTGGCAAGGGTGTCCCACTGTGTCTGTCAAATTTACCTTCCCTTCTCCCTTAAGAGTTCCTTTGCTTTTCATCACTGTCACAGCCACGCTCCAAGACAGGCGCTCTTCAGCTGCACGCTCAGAGAAAACTCAAGAGTGTCAGGCACTGCAGGACCACACAGTCAGAACCTTTGCTCCCACCACTTCCAAAAATTAAACCTTTCTCCCTCTCTGCAACCTTGACCTGCTAATTGTGGTGGTGGGAGGAGTAAACTGTTAGTGCTGCTCCCATGAATTTGGATTTTAAATGTTCAGCATGCCATTCATTAAAGCTGCAATTATTAATAGGTATTTTTTAAAAAGGCACTGGTGTCTTGTTTTTTTTCCCCTCCCAGCTTTAGGGAGGACTAAGGAACTGCCAGAAAGAAGAGAGACTGTTTTCACAGTGGAAAGCATTTGGATGTGTTTAACCAGAACTTCTTATCTTCAAGCTGAACAAGCAATTCCAAAGAACCGTGTATTTAATGGATTTTCCAGTTATATTGACTAATGAACAGAGAAAAGAGGGCAAGTAATAACAACATCCAAATAAAATTAAATTCTGATGAAATCAGAATCTATGACTTTTTTAGTTCTGAGGCTTTTTCCCCAAGCCATTAACTATCAGAGGTCATCTAATTATAGAACATTTTACCCAATAAATGCAAGCATTGTGCTTTTTTGGAATATGCTATATCTCTATTAGAAGAAGCTAATTAGAGCGTATTTTTCATGTTCAGGGTGAATATGTGCTATCTGAACCCAGATACATGAATATTATGGTGATTAACAGCAGCTCAATATACAATTAGATATTCTGAATTTGAATTTCATCGGTAACAACACTAATGGTGTACAATGTTTTCCATTAAGCCACTGAGGTTTTGGGGCAATGAACCATTAACTCAAAGGTATTTCCTTTCTGAGGACCTAAGGGGATGAGCACATCCACAGGTCTTAGTGAGGCCTCATTCTTGATTGTCACCAAAGTGTTTCTGTAATGCAAACATTAATCTCTAAAACAAGTCAGCAGATGCATCGTGTACCAATTCTTCCTGAAGCATGGACACATCATGAACCACATGGCAAATACTTAATAGAGTTTCAAGCACATTTGCAAAGCAGGCTGTTAGAAGCATTTGTTGCATTTAAATGGCATTAAAGGTTGAGTTTATTCTAAGCTCTATATTATGTGTGACATTTGGAATTTAACACAAAACAACAGGAACAAACTAGAAGATAGCTCTGGTACCTATTTTTAGCTGGAAGAAGTTCTTAACACACTGAAGCTTACATGACAGGGCCATTTCCTGTTGCAGGACACTCCCATCAATAACAAGAGAGAGATTGGGAAAGCCAGGGATGAGAAATTAAATCCCCAAAACACTTCTTCTGGAGAGCAGGACAGGAAGTGGTGAGAACATTTATTTTTATTCTGAGTGTCTCGGTTCTAGGGAAATGAGAAAACGCAGTGAGAGTTGTATTGGCAAGCAGTGAGTCATTGATCCATTTTGTTGATAAAAGTATGGAAAAAGTATCCCTCAAGGAGGAAATAAACTGTTGAACTGGGAGCTTTACCTGCAGCAGGAGCAAAATTCTTTTTCTGCAGCTCTCCTGTTGCACCTGTTCATGTGAAACACTGCAAAAATTACAATTTTAAATACAAAACGAAAAAGACATAGTCAAGGAATGACAGTTAATCCACTCTATTTCCCCTGTAGCCCCTTTTATTTTATCGTTGTGATGCCTGATTTGGTGTTTCTAGTAATGGCAGTACATGGTATCCCAGTTTCACAGGCTCATTCTACAGAGTGCTGTAAAATATTTGCTGAGTACTTTATCTTTTAGAAACATATAAAAGCTATAGGCACAGTTCCCCACTGGCATGACTTGCACATAAAGAGATGCCTATTAAATGTTTTTTCTTGCCATTACTTGAGTCCCTTACAGCTCCCTACTACCCTACTGTAGTGCTTCCTACCCAAGAAGCTTAACTGTTGGCCTGCTGATTAAAAAGTTTGTGGGCAAAGGAAGGAATATCAGGATGCAATCTGCTCCCAAATACCATGAGTTTGCACCAAGGAGCCCCGGTAAAGGAGAGGTACTGCTGCAGCTGGTGTTTCCCAGAGAACCAGGGAAAGTGGAGTATCAAACTGCACCATTGACTCCCTGACCTCCTCCTGGACCTGTGTGGTATCCCTTCCTCCAGGTGACTGAAAAGGCACTGTGCTAGCTCTGTCACCACAGCCTAGGGTCCCACTAGCATTTCATTAACCTTATTTGCAGCCTAGAAATTCAGACCAGGCCATTTGATTATCCAATTTAACTTTTCTCAAGTGATCAAAACAAGAGAAAAAAAAACCTGGTTTCTGCCCAACCTCAGGCTGAGTCACATGTCACACGCTTCATGTGACACGTGTCATGTGACACTTTTCTATGTCACATCAAAGTTGTCTAAGCAATTCAGGACTCAAAATTTGACATGGGGTTTATGTCTTCTTAAAAAAAGTCTTTAATGTTGAAGTTTAAGCCATCCTTTGCCACAGAAAAACAGTGAAAAAGTAATTAGAAACAGGCAAAGAGAAAAAAAAAAAAAAATCCTGGAGAGAATAAGAGAGAGAGAGAGGGAGGGAGAGAGAGAGAAGGGAGCATAGGAGAAAATGGAAATATCAATATAAGCACTGCAGAAGTGGAGCTGTTCCAAGCCTGTACCAGGGCAATTGGTCATTCATTTGAACTTGGATTTGTCAGGAGCACAGAGCCTAAAACATCGTTCACTGAGAATACACTGTTCCTCCTCCACTGACTGCATTTTTAGAAAAGTCAGCATTTTCCTTAAGAAAACTTTTACAGATGCTCTTGGGTGTTGAAGAATACCAGCCTTACCAAAAGAGAAGCTTTAGGTTTCTTGTTATTTTCAGCCTCTGACTCCTCTCAAAGTGTCATCTTTTATCTTGCAAATATTTTTTTTTTGTCAGAATGTGACTTTTTGATTAGGGTTTTTTTCTCCTTCTGTCCAGTTGCTTTTACATTTTTATCCTTCATATTGAAGGAAAAAGTTTTATCTTATATCAGCACAGCTCCCTTTATGTTTTGCTTTCTATTTCAGCAGCGTGTTGTATTTAATAGGAGATATTTCCAAAGAGGCTGAGGGTCAGACTTTCAAGTTTGCGCTTAACGGCTGTGCCTGTTTGAACTGAACATCCATTCAGACGGCTATAAAGGTTCCCTTCAGCAGTGCATTGCTGCCTTGCAGGTGCCTGAAGAAAATCCTAGTGAGCAGCAGCAGCCATTTGAGACTAAAAATCAGGATTTCTGTGTCAGGCTCTGGGCAATATGATCGTGCCCCTCCCACGGCAATTCAGGCCACTGTTGAACTGACACAGTGGCATTGTCCCTTCCAGGTGGGGAACTTGACTTACGTCTTGACTTCCTGCTGGCATGGAAGGAGAACTTTTCCTTCTAGCTTGCTGCACATTTTGAAAGAGAGTGACTTCTGTAAGGAAGTTCATTTTCCAATCTCTCATTCTAGTCTTGAAGGATTCATGGCAGCTGAGGTCTTCAAATGTGCCCGATCAGCTGTTTAGGCACAATCTCTCTTAGATGGGACCGGAGTATCTGTTAAGGTCACCGTGCTTCACCAGCAGCCTAACTCAAAATGCCCATTTCATAGTTCTTGGCTACTTTTATTATTACTCTTTTGCTTAAGACTGAAATTGAAAGATTCTACCAGCAGACCAGAATTAAACACACTACCTGTAAAATAAACAGATATTTTGAGCCCAAATTCAATGTCTGAATGAAGTTCTCCTCTGGGAGTTTTTTTTTGCCATTTCCTGAATAATATGCCAAGTATCTTGTATGTTTTGCAATGGACACCCTTGTTCATGACAGATTTGTTATCACATATTCTGAATATTTCTGCATTTTTGCTGCCACCCATGTAAAATGATCAACTTATTTTTTACAATGTGCCCACAAATAAAAGCAAAACCTAAGCATTTTATAAATCATCTGATATTCCAACAATGTGCTGTTTTCCGACTTCAGATGACTCATTGTCATGTTCATTTGTTAGCTTGTTCATCTATTAAATGTAACATGCTCTACGAAAAGTGACCCATTTAATTTTCAATTCTAATTATGCCTTTTTGGAGCCTCCTAGTTCAACATTTTTCTAGTCTGAATGTCAAAGGTTAATATTTTTAAATTAGACATCTAAATAGAAGTGGGCCATAGTCAATGCTAAATGAGTAACACAATTATAATTGTGTAGCTTTGAGCATTTCTTCTACTAACCTTCCATAAATAAAAACTTTCCTTAAAGGTTTCAGCACAGATCAACTATAAAAGTTGTTGCCAACTTCAGCTAATTCTGGAGTTATGAGTAACAAGACAATTACCATGGAACTCTATAGAAATGTACATTCTTTAGATATTTTTTCTCCAAGTAGAATACCTGACACAGGTATTCTACATATACAGGCACAGAATATAAGCACAAAGTACATTTTTATATCAGATATTCTTGCTTATTAGTACATCTTGATTAGCACATATTGATGGAATGTCATCATTGATGCTATTACAAAACATACACTTTAATAGTGTTCAAGATTGTTGATGTCTAGCAAGCTCTATAATTGCTTTAATATTTTATAGTAATAGTATTGCACTGATTTATTTTAGGTACTTTTCTATTAATTATCAAGCTTGTGGATCAACTACAGGTTCTTTACTATTTGTGCCCAACACCTTTCAAGATCTGTGTGCCTTTCCTCTCGTTCTACACATTTGGGTTTCAGCTTCTCCACCTCTCATCCAAGGCCAGTGTAAATAAACGATTTCTGAGGCCATAAAGGCTGTGTAAAATGTCTGAATGACAAAGTAATGAACACTCTTTGTGACTGGAGTCAGCACAAGTATTTATTGCTAAGCAACAGACTGGTGTCAACGAGTTTTGCCAAATGCAGATGGTGAGTAGGTTTGTTGAAAAAATGAAATCACTCTAACACAACTCTTTACAGCAGACTCTAATATAATAGAAATAAAATGCACTCAACTGGTCGAAGCAAAGGGCTCCACAGAGAGGAATGAGGTTAATTTAATAACGGTTCCTGTTTGCTTGGCCTATAAATTATGGAGTTGCTCACATACGAGAATATTCCTAAACTATCTCAGAAAGACTTAAGAAAGGAAAAACATCTGCAAAACTTTTCTGAAGTGCCTGCTCTCTCCAGAGTTGTTGTTCAGAATGTTATTGTGAACAAAGGAAGGACACAATGCATCATACCTGGTTAGTGGCGAGGTGGTGTTTGGAATATGCAAATGCAACCCTATCGGACACTTCAGTCTCTTATAGCATAAATTATTTTTAGTCCTGTTCAGCAAATGCCTTTGTGTTGTCTCTCTGGACAACTCACCAGGTGTGACTGATGGGCTGAGATCGATGATTATGTCACTGCAAAGCTGAAACTGTGCCCTGCAGGGAATGTCCACCAAATTCCCTTTATCCTTGTTTGAGACCAGATCTGCCACAGTGGAGAACACACTCATTTATCTGCTTTGAGCACCTTGATAAAAACATAGTAATCTTTATGCACACCCTTTAGGCAGAGCTCAATGTCAGAATCAGATGCAAATTTTAATTCTTGCCATAGAGAGTGGACAAAAGCAGACCCTAGTCCCAAGCTCTGAGAAGTCCTGCCTTTCTGCAGGGGCAGTGTGCTTGATCTGAAGAACATGAAACCAAATGGGTGCTGCTTAGCACGTAAAGCCTATGCAGGGCATTCTGTTCTGGCTTGGTCAATCAAGCTAAAATAATTTACCACAACTCACTTCTGGTGGAAGCCGCTCTAGGCAGTTACCTCCTTCCCTGGAAACCTGCATACCCTCCTCACCCGCCTAGAAACAACCTGCTTGTACTCAGCTTGGAAGAACAGTTCTGCTGCCAGGCTCCCAGATGCTACTCATGTTCTGCGTAAAGAGTCACCATGTTCAGCCCACAATTCCTGCTCCTTTTCCTTAAACTGGGTGATATGGAAAGACAAGCACATTCCCATGTTCTCAGCCCCCACAGCAAGTGAGTCACCCTTACCGGCCTGTATCAACTGTTATATTGGTGCAGAGCCCGGAATAGTAGCCGGTAGTAGGATACGTACTCCCAGCAGTGTGATGGTGGCAATAAAGTAAACACACACACGCACAAAACCAACCCTACATGTTGTTATAGAAAGTGGCTTAATTTGCTTCAAAGTAAAGATGTTGCACCTCAGGCAACTCATTAAACAAGTCTCTTGCGTCTGAATCAAAAATGTAATGTGCATGAAAATTACTATCTTAAGTTGAGTGAAAGAAAGATCAGCCAGAGCTCATGTGGAACTCAGTTGGGAAAACAATATTTTCCTTGAAGCTATTTTTATTTTTTTTAGCTGTGTTAGACAACCAGCCATATGTATCATACAGCTACAACAGAGAGACATGAGTAGCTACTTAGAAATGGGTAAATTCACCCAATAAAGACATTAACCCATCTTGAACAGTGATTGCATTTGGAAAAGATTTTATGAAATATTGCAATTTTCTGTCGTGCTTCACTGCTTTTATCTGTTGTCAGTGTCTTGGGCTTTTTGAGGGGTTTGGATCTACTTGTTCAGGGTCAGTTTCTCTGCTTGTAAATGTTCGTAAGCTAGAGAGAATAAATATGACTTTTCAAGACTTGAGATATTCATAAATTTTTCCCTTTTGCAGTTCACTGCTGGTTATTTGCCCACATGGTATGTTTCTGGTGTCTGATCAGGCAAGCAACAACGGTGAACTGGTGAAAGTGGTAGTGACAAATGTATACTTAACTCAATCTCTGAACTGATTTCTTGTTTTTTAGTTTTTCAGGAACACTGACACATTCATACATTCAAGATATAGTGAGGAATATCATCTGAGCAATGCAAATTTAATTTGAATTTGAAGTGTTTAATTACATATTTCTTTACGAATTTGTTTGGATTGAGGCGAAATCCCTGGTTTTTCAAGCAGTCCTAGCCATTGTGCTTTTTCTCTTGATCACCAAGTATGTACACAAAGCCACAAATTTCTGTTTTCTCCATCTCTAATGCACTGCTGAGACGTCTAGCACTCATGTCATTTAGCCTTAAAAGCTATTAATGCACTTGGTAAAGATGAAGAGTGAAATAAGAAATCTTGTCAAGCCTACTGAAAGCTGTAGTCAGTCTGTTTTAATAAATGTTTTTCAGCAGCTCAGTTTTGTCTATGATAAATGTACTTTTCCAAATGTAGCACTGTAGATTTGGTACTCAGAAAAACTTGTCGACGGCAGCTGGATTCTGAACTTTTTATTTATCTGCGAATCATCCAGACTACACACAAAGACAGCATAAACTTTTCAAGCCCATCAAAGTCCTTTGCTCTTGAACTGGTCAGACCACCTAGAGATGTGAGAGGACATCGCCTTTTCCATGTCCATTCTGCTGAGCCTGGCAAAAAGGGCTTGAATTAGTGTCAAAAAATGACAGTGGGTTAAATATTTAGCACTGCAGGCTTGGATGTTGAGCTCCCGCATGCCACCTGAGTGGACAGACTATGGAGTGTCCTTTGACCCAACAAGTGGGTGCTGGTTGTTCGTAAGTAAAGGAATGACTCCACCAAGCCAGGTCCGGAGACACCCAGTGCCCAGCCACCAGCAACCCTAGTGGCTCCACTTGGCTGGGGCAGGGAGCATATATCCTCACAACCCTGAAACAGGCAGAACTTCCTCGGCCTGCGCATCCACTTCCCAAACCATAGACAATTTCTGTAGCCGTTGGGCTCCTTGAAATGCTTGAGTTTCTCACCCAGCATATCCACTGTGGTCTCTGGTTTCAGCTTCTTCTCCCTGTGAGGGGGCTGCAGGCAAATGGGACACCCAGCTTTGCAGCAAAGGTCTTACAAAGTCTGTGGTCACACAGGGTGCCCAATAATGTCCCACTGAGTACAGCCCTTCTCTAAAATAAGTTTATTGCAGTTAGTGCAGAGTATTTTACTCTACTTTTTTTCCAAGGCACATTCTCCTATAATTTGCAGCCTGCATCTCATGAATCATGGTTGTAAGGGACATGAAAGTCATCCTCACATTTAGCAGAACATTATCTAGCCAGTTTGCCCATTAATTTTGATTGTAGTAACCTGAATTAGAATACCAAAGGACCTTAAGAACTTTATGGAATATAGACATTTGCTGTCATTGTGCTCTGAATTCTGAAGTAATGGGCCTCATTTCGGCTTTTTCAAAGGCAAACCCTGCAGTCCTTGGGAAAACCTTAAAATTTAAATGACATTCTTATTGTTATTGTTATGATTATATTTTAAATAGAATTCAGAAATCAAGACATAAGTTGAGATGAATAACCAGTCTCAATTTACTAGCTTTCCTATAATTATTCAAACCTAACACAGAACCAAGGTCTATTAAATTGCAACCACCCATAATCTTAGTTGCAGTTTGAGATACACCATAGATTAGGCCATCCTTGTCTAATCAAATCCTTTTATATTTGTGAGACAATATTGTCCCTTAGCTATTGATGTCTGAGCAGACGCTACAACTCTCTTTCAACCAAAAAGCAAACATTGCAAAGGCCATTTGAAAATCAAATCTCTCCCTCAGTGTAAGGAAGCGTCTGGAAAATCCTACTGAGTATGAAAAGAGCAAATTGCAGGGAACATCTTTATTACATGTTAATTGAGAACAATGTTAGTATATCATAGTACCCTTATAATAATCTACTATATTAAAAGACATTAAAATATTATGAGCTATTAAAGCTCTGATGCTGATTTGGTGTAAGTATCTTTTGGCTGCCAGCCAGTATTTTTGAAATGTTGTGAAATGATCCTGTTCCGGTGTGAAGATGGAAAGGTTTGAAAGCTTTATTTTATTCTTACTCTTTTTGATATGTCTTACTCCCTGTAACATTAATAAAGGAGTGCAATGCGAACCGTAGGGCCATAAAATGTGAATACATTTCTCCCTTGGAGGAAATAGAAGATCATTTGAGAATAAAAGTGCTAGCTGCTCCTAGCTGTGGCCCCAAAAGGCTTTTGGCAAACCTGACTTCAAAATTCAAACTTTCAGCTATGTCAAGATGTATCAAATGAAGTACATTTATTTGGCTCCTCAGATGTGCTGTATATTGAACTGCCTGGTAACTCACTAACAAATTCATATCTTGTCTTTTCAGAGAGATGCAGGAAAATAACGGGCCTCAAAGGAACTACCTTTCAGAACAAACATGTTTTCCCAGTGTTTTCTTAGAGAAGGAAAAAACGAAAATTAAGCAGAAGCAGATGGCATTTTATGTCAGAAAACCATCTCACAGAATCATGTCATCTAAAAACTCAATAACTCAGTTACTTGGCTGCTACAGAATTTATGTTTGCTATTAGGACCACGAGCTCCCATACCTATTGCTGTGAAACTTTTGAGGGAAATGAAGTCAGAATGTCACACAAAAATCAGTGATATCTAATAATCCATCAAAACAAATATTTTCCACCATTTCTTACTGAAATCTTGCTTGACAGAGACCTAGAGATCTTCTTTGACACTCAAGTCAGCTTCTGGAGGAAATAAAATACCATAAACAGAGAAGGACAGCAGTATTGATCTTTATGGTGATGAGAATTAGGATGCTGAAATGCCAAATATACTGAAATGCCAAAATTTTGATTGACTTTAAAAAAACAAATTCGGGGACTTTAAAACTTTTTAATTCATTCACATAAAAAGGGTCAACAGAATTTAGCTGCTCTTTAAAAAAAAGGACAAAAAATGTCAGTGGGTCTTTTATACCTCCACAATATGCAGCCTTTAAAACTATGCACCTTGCTTAATAATTAGGCAGCTATATCATACTTTTATAAGTTGTTTGTATGCTGACAGACACAAATGGGCTTAAAGTTGATCCGTGCGTGCGTATGATTTTTCTGTGTCTTCTCTACTTTTTCCCTACCCAGAACTTGGTCCCTTTGAAGGCAGGGCATGGGGCCACCCTTGCTGCAAGGAGCAGAGAGTGAAGGGCTAGGTTTCCCACTGCTACAGGAAGGAGGTTCCATGACATCACCACCAGCCCTTCCCTGGTGCAATACCTGGTGATTTTGCAAAGCTTAAAGACAGGTGAAAGGGGCACATGGGCCATGGCTGCCTGGCTAATCTGGCACTGGATGCTCTGCCTATAGTTGAAGTGGTCCCTGATACCAAAAGGGGACTCCAGGTGGCTTAATTCTGCTAGTTCATGAAGAAAATTTTTCAGTACTTTGTGAAGAACAAAGACAAATTTTCTATTGTTGTGCTACCTACACTGCAGAAGTTAGTAAGACTATAAAGAAACAATCTAGGAAGCTTCAGCTCAGGAAAGATGCAGAGAAAACTGAAGTGACCGTAATTTGTTATCCAAAAAGGGCACATGTGAATACTGATGTGCTAGGGTACACAGTTTGTTCAGAAAGGATCTATCTGTTCCCACTGATGTTAGAAAAAAAGTCTGGAGAAAACCCCCAGATTCTGAATATTGCTTTAATAATCTGAACTTCAGTGTAACAATAGCACACAGACACCAGAAGAGCACATAGATGATGGTACAAAGCTCCTAACAATGTCACAAAACTATCAGCACAAAAACCCTAAGCGATTCCATTAACAATAAACACTATGCAGTGCAATAGTTCCAGTAACACATTTACTCAGTTGCACGCCTGCTAATTATGAAAAACATCTCCATATGAAAAAAGAATAAGACATAACATAAAGTACAGTTTATTCCAAAGATTTTTACAGAGGACATGCTGCTTCTATGCTTTTCTGAAATGGTCTCAGCTAACAAAGCTTCACAAGATGCTATAATGCCAGTTTCTGACACTGGCTATGGCTTACATAATGATATAACCTTATTTCTGAATTTTCCACTCTGTTTATGGTGTCTCAAGAGCGAGTTATCTGCCTTCACAGAGTCACTGAAGTATTGAAACCTCTGGAGTCCATTATCACTTTCTGTCCTCCTTGGAAGTAACTGTGCAACGGGAGACTGCTATACACGCTTAGTAAGAAGCTTGTTGGGGTCACATCACCCCAAAGCGATTAATCACCATCATGTCTGCTTCCAGTCATGAGCCTATTTATCATGGTTAGATACTTGTTTTGGACATGTTTGACGCATACCTGGTGTTAGAGAATATAAAGTAAGTTTGCAATAATTTCACCGTGTCAGAGTCAAGAAGGCAGGACGAATAGGGAGAACTTTTCCCACTCAAGGAGTTATTAATTAGCTAGTCAAGGACTTTGCTTTAGCAAGAGACATTTGCATCTCCAAGGAAATGAAGTAAAAATACTTATTTTAATTGAGAAGAATGATCAGATGGTCTCTCAGATAATGAAGCAAAAGAATAAGTTTCAGGAAGATTAGATCTATCTGGGCTCCCTATAATATTTCAAAAGAGAAATTTCCTGTAAGAGAGAAAACTTTGTCCTAAGGGAGGAAAAACACAAGTATACGCCACAGGACTATCTCATTTGTCAGGGTATGCTACAGGCCTGCTCTGCTGGGTATGCCCTGGCCATGTTCCAGCTCTGCTTTGGGAGACCTATATACTACTCTGTTCCCCTTGGGAGTTGTGAGCATGTCCCCTTAGGCTCAGACGGATTATGTTGCTTCTGAAGGCAGCACAGAAAAGGTCACCAAAAAGGCAGTGGCATCAGAGAGATTAGAATTCACATGCTTAGGACCATGTAAAACCACCAGACTTCTGCCTCTCCTGAGAAAAAGAAATCATTTGTGGCATAAAAAATACTGTTGGGGTGAGAAAAAGCCCATTTCCTGAGCAGCAGTCACCAGCTCCATTCTTCCTGTCCCTCAGCAGTAGGAGCAGCAACATGCACAAATACCAGAGCTGTCTTCCTACTGCTGCTCAGGCTCCACCTGACCTCCACACTGGAAGAAACCAGGCTTCACTCTCTCGGACTTAGGATGTCAAAATTAACGTCTGCCTACTTCACTTATGAGCCCTGACCTGGTGATTGAAAATGTATCAACATCCCTAGTTTCTCATTAAAAAGGCGGCTTTTGCAGATCTCAAACAATTTATGCAACTCGTGCATTTTCTTCAGTTCTCCACCATGGTTTTGAAGCGCAGGCAGTCTTCCAGTAGCAGCATCACTAATTCTGCAAGCAAGGTCTTTCTGCCCCTCTGTCCCTTCTCTGACTGTATAACCAAAGAGACTCTGCCTTCACCTTAAAAGAGTATTAAGCCCATTTTGTGTGGATTCAGACTGGGCAGTCATGCTTATTTTGATAATTTATTGATATCGCTTTCTTAAGTGCCACCTCAGTCTGTGTGTGGATGTGTCCCATGTAAAATGTCTTTTGTATTTGTTTTGTTCTGGTGAAGCTAATGCTGCCAATCCCCCCCTACCAGAGCGACAAATAGATTGCAGAGGGACAACCAAAGCAGTGCAAACACTCAGCAGCTTCACAGTGGGGCTGGCTGGCTCCACAACATCTATACCTGCTACAGAGATTGTACCAGAGTCCACTGTAGTGCTGCTTACTAGCTACAGTATGGTCAAGAACTGCAACCCATCTAAACAAAAATACAACCATTTATAGTAGAGGCAAGAATACGAGCCATGGCAGGAATTCTCTTTATTTGTAGTTCTATAAATAGCTAAGAGATGAGACCCTAGGAGGTAGAGCCTGAGAATATGATTCTTAGGGTTAAGATCAATAAAGCTTGTACACTGCAAATCGTGCTGTCTGTGGAGATCTTTGTATCAACTTCAGTGGTCCCTCTGAGAGCTGAGAGGCGCAGCAGAATATCTCAGGAGTCAAAAGCAGAGAAAAGGTAACAAAGCAGGGGGGAGGACAGAGATGCTTAAAAGCAATTAGGAACTTCCCCACTATTCAGGAGCTTGACAAAAGTTTCTTGAAGCACAGAAAAAAGTCCCAGTAGGAACTGCTCTTTTCTAGCTAGGAATGGATTTCTGAAAAGTTGAATAACTTTATAAAGGTGGCTTCACAAGGTCAGAGGAATAAGAGAGATCTCTAAGGAGAGCCCTGACATTCTGTCTTATCTTTACTTAACCGTACTTTGTGCTCAGGCAGCGCATTCCCAAAACACTGCATGACAACCCCAGAAAAGCATCTCTGAAGGCTATAGGAAGGATGTGCTTTTGGAGCTCTACTGACACATGCTGAATTCAGCACCTGCAGATAGCTTTTTTTTTCACCTCAGCTAATTATCCATGAATTCTAAATTTAATCACCATCAAATATTTTCATATTCTGATTAGCTCTCCTTCAAAACAATTTAAATTAAAAATGAGGCTAAACAAGTACCCCTGGAACCTGGGCGGGTGTCCTCCTACAGAACTGGCTTAAGAATAACCTTCCTTAGTGATTTAAGCTGACCCAGATGACTTTCTGCTGAAATAGTCACTCACGTTGTCCATTCCACCATCTTGACATTAGTGGAGTCAACTTTGCCTGAGGGCAGTACTTCCTACAGTGCTTCAAAAAGATCCCCAATAGAAATGCCTCACTGAATGTTCTGATACAAGACACAGCCTTTTCACAATCAGCCAGTGTTTAAATGAAAAATCACAGTTTTAAAGAAAAAAATCAAGCAAACAAACAAGTAAACAAAAAGCTCTGAAAAGTCTTGTGTCTAGATCCTAAAACACTGGACCTAAGGGCCAAAAGCACACATAGGATCAGACAATCCAGTAATTCAAAATCTGTACTTGTAAAATATTTGGCCTGAAAGGTAAGTTCTTCAAGAACAGTACTTTAATCCCTCTAAATCTGGTTTATAGCTCTACTGTCTTTGCTAAGGATGCTTTAAATATTATCAAATTCAGCTATAAACTTGGTTTGTTCCAGTGAAACAGACACACAAATGCTCTTTAAATCAGAAACAGGGTTGGACCATTTATATCACTATAGACATGATTCTATGGACATATGCAGGCAATTGGTTATTACATGGATAACAGATTGATTTAGCATGACAGTTGCTCTTTGTGGTTTGTGTTGGGTCAGAGTTAATGGAGTATATGCAGTTGGCATCCAGTTTCCAGTACACTTCATTGCTCCTCCTTATGCACTCACAGCACATTTGGATGTCAGACAGGGTGCCAGATTGTATTTAGAAACAGTGATGAAGATGTGCAAGGAATTCCCATACACAGTCAAACAAAACAGCAGTCCAGGTTGCAGTTCTCCACAGGGACTGTACAGGAATAGGCACCATTTTCATCTTTCTTCAGTCTCCTGATGCTGTGGCCCAGATGATCATGTTGTAGATCTGTGTTGCCTGCCCCAGTAGGTGCAGTTGGCAGGCAGTGCAAGCCATCCCCAAACAGAAAGCATAACAATATGTTCATCTACTTGGTAGGCAGAAGATGCAAGAGGAACACCACCTCTTTGTATACGCTAGGGCTGATCAGTCACTAAGCTGTAGATCCCTGTAGCTGTGTCAGTTACTTTTAAATATTTCACAGTATTTAATATTTAAGAATTATTTACGAAAGACAAACTTGTTGCCAATACATTTAAACTTGGTATACACAAACCAGAAAAGTCGTAGTGCCTCCAATCAAAAAAAACCCAATAAAAAACCATCGAGAATCACTGAGCTAAGACTCCTCTCAGGGTAGAAAAGTATTTCATTCTTTCGTGACTTCAATTCAAAAAGAAGAAAAGGTATTTCAATTTTCCTGACACTACTGAACTTTCTGAACAAGCGATCAATAGGGTTTCAGACAGCTTCCCTGTCAATCGGATGCCACTGGGGAAAAAGGAGGAACTGCTTTTCCCACAGGCCTTTGACCCTCTGCTGAAGTTCAGGAGCATGTGGATTGAGTCTGTTATTCCCATTCCCAGAGCATTCTCTGCCCCAGAACAAGTTGGTTCCCTTTTGTGCACTGCTCCTCTGTAATCCCTCTGGTTCTCTGCAGAGGAGAGAGATGCACCCTCAGACAGGGAGTAAAGGGAAGCACGGCCAGTTTGCAGCTTTTGCTCACAGCGTTGTTAGTGGCCTTGCAGACATGTCCATCATTCATCACTGAGTGAGGCCACATCTAGAAGATGACACTGGTGAAATGATCTAACAGAACTTGAGAGACTGAATATTTATTTTGAAAATAACAGTGAAATGTCTTTGCAATTTTTTGAGGCTACTCTGTGCAGATGACAGCACATGGATACAAGGTAGACAGTTTTTTGATGTACAAAGCAGATTTTTAATAGCCTTACTATTAGGTGTATTAAAGCAGTATACAAGATTTCCATTTAAGAGACATACATGCGTAAGGAAAGAGACCTTTTCCAAACAAGCATATGCGCAACAGAGACAGGACAGATAAGGAAAAGTGCTGTTGTCTCCATGCTTTAGTCTCTTTCATCTTAGGGAAAGTCACTCTTTACTCCAACGTTTTCATCACTAGTGGTCCATGTATTTCAGTGTTGTGTACAATATCTACATGAGATTCCTCCTCCCTGCAAATTAATTCGTGCCTTTTGTACTCCCTTCAAATTCTTTTCGGACAACATATAATCATTTTCTCGATCAAATGGCAAAACTAGTTTTAACCCATACTATTACTGTCTTCTCAGCACCAGCAGAATATTCTCACTTAATGTCTGTAACCTGACCTTCACCTAGTTAACCTTCTCACTCTGCAATACCTCCTGTACCAGAGCTCTGAAAGTACTTATTTATCTTCTCCATGACCCAACACTCATCAGAAACATTGCAGTCTTATTCGCTCTATGCCTTTTGCCCATAAATAAGCCATAATGGTAAACAAAAAATCATCTATCATTTTAGGTCCATCACCAACAGATTTATTCCCATCCACAGATGTGTCTCATTTAACTCAAACTAAACTAATAGTCTGCTGCTACAACATTTCCCCTTAGTGCTCTGACTTAAGACTTTAAGCTTAAGTGCAAAATGTTCAAAGCCAAATCCTGTCTTTCTTCCCACTACCTTCAGCTTTACCCACAAAGACTCCTGATTGGGAATAATCTTGGCTGTGACCTCCTTATCCCTGCCTACTTTTCAGTTCTCACTGCATAACACTTCTTCACGGCTGAAACTTACAACCACATCACTCACTATCTCATTACTTGCTTCCCACAATATTCTTTTCTCTGTCTTTGACAAATACCATCTTGCCTTGCTTCTAGCCTGTCAGCAGCAAAGTTAGTTTTCTTAGCTCATTGTTTTGACTGTGCCATTCTTCTCCTTGTATTCTGTAACAACAAACATAAGCTGCTCAGAGTGCTTTCAAGGCTTTGTGACTAATCTATCCTCTCTCATCTACAATGATATTTAAAGGCCACGCCCATGATAACAACCTTTCCTCAGATTTCCCACTATGCCACACCTGAATAGATCAGTTTCAATTATCCACTGGTAACTGCAGCCAGATTGTTAGCAACCAAACCCAGCTTGCTTCTTTGGTCTTTACTGATGAAGTGTGAAAACATCTCCTCCATACGAGCTACAAGACACTTGCTATCAGACTGGTCAAGCCAAAGGCTTCAGTGAGGATTATTAACGGATGATATGAATGCTTCAGTAGGTCAGTCATAGAACAAAATTGCTTATCTCAAAAAAAAAACACAAAACAAACAAAAAAACCCAAACAACAGCAGCAACAAAACCAAAGAAAAACAAAAACACAAAACAACCCACACCTATTCTTGACATTTCCAGCTGCGATAAACACTTTCTTGTTATTGCCCAAAATAGTCCGACATATTTTTACCCGAGAAACCTACTTTGTATCATGTGAGTGAGAGTTTCACCATTTATCTCAACAGGACTACGAAGGATTTATGTATTTTAACTTGGTTTAAGATTAATATGCGTACCATAGAACACTGTGCAAGAAGGGGCAGCCTTTCTGTTAGAATTAGGACTGCCTGACATTGACAAGTCTTGATCACTCTTTAACTGACATTTTCTATTGTGTGACAGATGGTAGCTGTCACATTCAACTCCTTGGGGTATAGAAGTCCAAACCTTTCCCAAAGCCAAGAACCGTCAGACTATCCAATGCTTTAAGTCTTATTATTTGTCTTCATTGGAACAAATTCATTCCAGTCTTCAGAATTCCACTCCTCTCCACCAGCTATCAGTTTTCAGCATTTTCCATGGTTTAAGCACATGGTCTCTTTCCAGTGATACAAATCAAGCCTTCCATTGACTCAGTGGGAACAGCTGTTTCTCTAGCAGATAATCACAAAACCAAAGGTTGAATGCAAACATAAAACAAAAAGTTAAAATAATCTTATTATTAGGTGGAAAAAATATAAGAAAAGCAAGAGTTCAACTGAAATAGGGCTATTTATTAATAAGTATGGTTTAGAACAAAATTGAAGTAAGGGAAGATTTAATTTAAGGACTGTACAAAGATAGAAAAAAAAGGACTGGCTAGGGCTAAATTGAATCAAAGAGACATCAGAGTAAAAAGTAAACCATAGGTATTGATACTAAAAAAAAAACCCAAACAACAAATTGTATAAGCCACCTGTTGTTTGCACCTACTAAGAGTTTGACTCATGGGCAGAGGTACATTCAGACAAATGTTGTCACTCTTTCCTCTCTGTATCCCGCTCTTCTACAACATGAATTCTTCACTATGGATTTTTTAGCTTTTATAGAATTTCTATAGTAGTTTTTGAGGGGAGTGTAGCAGCTAGCAAAATCTGAGTACTATCAATGGTAGCACCAAAACAAGATGTTTTACTCAGTGATAAAATATTTTCTCTTTGGTTTTGGTGTGTGTCTGCAGTCTGGCTGCAATATGTTGTTGTCCAAGCAATTATTTCAGATAACATCCTGAACGATTTTTAAACTGTCATTTATTCTTTTTTCATTACCAAAAGGTATTATATACCTTCTTTTTTTATTTTTCAACCCCCTTACTCTGCACAGTTGTCATTATCACTGCTCTTCTATCAGTGAAATGGTAAGGGTCTCTTGACTTCTTTCTGTGGCTCCAGATTAATCAGTTTGTCTCTTTCGAAGGAAGCACAGTGTGCACCCAGCTGACAACAGACATGTGGCCATGTCAGTTGTGCAGTCAGGGGGATCCAAATATGATTCTGGCATACTATTGTGTTGTCACTACTCACTGCAAAAACTGGCACACCAGATCAACAGCATTTCAATGGATGGACCTTCGACCCTATACTATTGTAGCCCTTAAAATCTCCACTTGAAATTCGGTCCCCAGCTGGGGTAATCTCTGTGATAATGTACAGAACAGGATGGGACACATGAAAAGATTTTTGCAGTCATAATAAATAGTGTAGGAGAGAAAGAAGACATATAGAGATCAAAGACAACATTGACTTAGAGTATTCTCAAAGGTGAGATGTGGTACACAGTTAATCCCAAATGCACCACTGCACCACAGTTACAGATTACTGTCATGTCTGGTCTCAGTTAAAAGCCATTAAGGAGTCCACTAGTCATATTCTTTTTACTGCTGGTCAGAGAAGTTCACAAGTCATCACTGGCCCCAAGAACACATTTCTTCCTCTTCTAAATCTGGTGATAAATTGCCACAGAATATCCACAGGGATTTATCCTACTGCTCTTTAGATAAGAGCAACATAATGTACTGGACTCAGCAATTTTTAAAGGTGCCCTATGCCACAGTTTTCAGATTTGTAACCAGCTGGGGTAAGAAATGCTTTGCTGTATGTCACTTGACTAGCCAGATTTATTGCTAGACGTGATAACAGGTTAAAAGTTACTTGAGAAACATAGGGTTTCAGTCATAAAATAAAGTCACAAAAGATAAAATGACAATGGCAACATTAAGATTTAACAAAACATTCTCCCTGACTGAATTCAACAGCAGCTATGCTGTCCCTTATTTTCTCTTAGGTTTAGTTGAAAACTTAGCTATCACTATTGAGTTAAGATGGGATGATTTCGTCAAGATGGCTCTTGCATCTGCTACAGATCTTTCCCAACACTCACATCACATGAAAGAGCACAGGACAAAGGCCCTTTTGGACTCATCTCAAAGCTTAATTGTCTCATCTCTGAACGAAAGTTTTCCTTTTCTTTACTTGAGAGTGATGCCACACAACACCGAGGAACGAGGGATTACTTTACTCTCTCCCCACCTCTTCTCCCAAAGATTCCATGAAGATTGTCACTGTATCTCTTAATCAGCATGTTCAGCCTATCTGTTTAACAACCATTTTAAAACACATATGTAAACCAATGAATGCAGGAAATCTTTATAGATACTATTATTTTTAGCTCTATTAGTCTTATTCTAAATAAATAAAAGCAGGTAACTTTTAGGTTAGGTAATTTGAGTAACAGAGATCCATCTTTACGCTTTAGTTTGCATGAATTTTCTTCTACCATATGAATTATATTTGTATTGCTATGTACAGTGTGATGGATAACATAAATTATATATATATATGAAAGTAAGGGTCAGTGGATGAAAAGGCTTCCTTCTCTTGACTAGCCTATTGAATAGGAGTACTCTTATTGGATTAACAATGTACTAGCAGTGTGAACAGTCTTTACTTACTGTCTAGACCCAGCAAAGAACTACACCAGCTCAACACTCAAAGGTGAGTAATGTTTCAAAAGCTAGAGGGAACAGACAACAGTTTTGTCTGGAATAACAAGGGAGTCAGGACTCTTTCCTGGCTGAGTTTAGAATGAAGCAACTGCTGGGAATGACAGGCATTTGCCTAACTCAGACCTGACTGCAAAGTTCAGGTCTGTGTCTGGAATACAAGGAAAAAGTGGGACCTGACCCTTCTGGAGTTTGACAAAAGGCAAGCGGATCCCAGCTCACAGCAGGGACAGTTATGAGTCTGCTAGCTGAAATGTGCAGGGTAAGGAAGAATGTTAAAACCAGTGAAAAGGAGCAGTAAGTGTGGAGTTATCGCACTTTTGCACACATGCACTTTTGCAAAACTGCTTTCACTCTGTTGTCTAATATTGGCATACTTATAAAAATACTTCTGTTAAAATAAATTTGACTTACAGGGTCTAAAAGGTAACTTTAATTGCAACACATTTTATGCCTTCAGGTTTAACTGGAAGCATCACACAGCTGGCACAATCCAGGCCAGAAGATTCCTAAAAAACCTAGATGGCAACTTGCTGGAACAGGTAGTAAGAGATTGATTCATAAAGACACCTTCCTTGATCTGCTGCTTGTCAGCAAAGTGAACCTCCTGAGTGAATTGGAGATTGGTGACTTCTTGGCCACAGCAACTACAAAGTGCCCAAGTATAAAATCTCTGCTAACAGGAGGAAAAGTGCCAGCAAAACCTCAGCTCTGGACATGAGGAGAGTGGACTTCAGGCTGCTCAGGGAATTAGTAAGGTCCCCTAGGAAAATGTTTTTGCAAGTGCTGGGGTCCATCAGTGCTGATTGCTTTCCAAACATCACCTCCCAAGGGCACAGAAACAGGCAAATGTCAGAATTCAAGCAGGTGAGACAGAAGGCTGGCTTGGCTGAGCAGGGATCTTGTCTTGGAAATAAGGCAAAAAAGCAAGGTGTATGCCCAGTGGAAGCAAGGTCAAGTGACACGGGAAGAATTCAGAGATGTTGCTTGCTGCTACAGGGAGAAAATTTGTGTGGCCAAAGCTCAATGGAGTTGAATGTGACCAAAAATGTGGGGGACAATAAAAGAGATTTTTCAAATATATTAATGGCAACAGGCAGTACAGAAAAATCATTGGCCTGTTACAAGATGAGGATGGTCATCTCACAAACATGGACAGAGACAAGGCAACGCCTCTGTCTTCAACATGGATGATGCACTCAGGGCCCTGAGCTGAAGGACCATGACTGCGAGAATGATCAACTCCCAGTCCACCCTGAACTTATGCAGGATCTGCTGCTCCAGCTGGATCCCTATAAATCATTGGGGCCTAACAGGATTCATCCCAGCATCCTCAAAGAGCCCTCTGATGTCATCACAAAACCTCTCTCAATGATTTTTTTGTGGTCTTGGGAATCTGGAGAGGTCCCAGCTGACTGGAAGCTGGCAAACATTGTCCCAGTTTTCAAGAAGAGCAAGAATGAGGACGCTGAAAACTACAGACCTGTCAGTCTCACTTCAGTGCCTAGGAAAGTTATGGAGAAGATTATTCTGGGAAATACTGAGAAACACCTGAAAGACAATGCAGTCACTGGTCACAGCCAGCACAGCTTCATGAGAGGAAAGTCCTGCTTATCAAACCTGATCTCCTATTATGACAAGGTAACCCACCTAGCTGATCAAGGGAAGCCAGATGATGTAATAGTTCTGGATTTCAGTAAAGTTTTTGATACTGTCTCTCAAAGAATCCTTCTGGACAAAATGTCCAGCACAGCTGGATAAACACATCATGTGGTAGGTGAGCAATTGGCTCACAGGTTGAGCACAGAGGGTAATAGTGAATGGGGTGACATCAGAGTCGTGACCTGTCACTAATGGGGTTCCACAGGGCTCCATCTTAGGCCCTGTGCTCTCAACACCTTCCTAAATTACTTGAACACAAGACTGGAAGGGATAAGCGAGTCTGCAGATGACCCAAAACTGGGAGGAGCTGCTGACTCCCTTAAAGGCAGAGAAGCCCTGCAGAGGGACCTCAACAAATTAGAGGATGGGCAATCACCAACCATATGAAGTTCAACAAGGGAAAGTGCTGGATTCTGCACCGGGTATGGGGCAACCCCAGATGTACAGATAGACTGGAGAATGAGGTGCTGCAAAGCAGTGCCAAGGAAAGGGACCTGGGGGTCCTGGTTGACGGCAAGTTGAACGTGAGCCAGCAGTGCCCTGGCAGCCAGGAGGGCCAACCGTGTCCTGAGGGGAGGGGATTGTCTCCCTCTGCTCTGCACTGGTGCAGCCTTACCTGAAATGTTGTGTGCAGTTTTGGGCACCACAATATAAGAAAGATATTAAGCTCTTAGAGAGTGTCCAAAGGAGGGCAATGAAGATAGTGAAGGGCCTTGAGGGGAAGTTGTATGAGGAGTGGCTGAGGTCACTTGGTCTGTTCAGTCTGGAGGAGGCTGAGGGGAGACCTCACTGCAGTTACAACTTCTTTGTGAGGGGAAGAGGAGGGGCAGGCACTGATCTCCTTTGTGGTGACCAGTGACAGGACTCGAGAGAACAGCCTGAAGTTGTGTCAGGGGAGGTTTAGGTTGGATATTAGAAAAACCTTTTTCAATCAGAAGGTGCGTGCGCACTGGAACAGACTCCCCAGGGAAGTGGTCATAGCACCAAGCCTGACAGAGTTCAAGAAGCATTTAGATTACACTCTCAGGCACACAGTGTGACTCTTGGGGATGGTCCTGGGCAGGGCTAAGGGTTAGACTCAACGATCCTTGTGGGTTCCTTCCAACTCAGCATATTCTGTGATTCTGTGATTCCTCAAAAATCAGGCTCCTGGTATACTTTAGGGGTGATCTGAGAGCTTGTAACAGAGAAAACATAGTTATGAAAGCTCTGTAGCATCTAGAAAGGTAGAGTAGAATATGCACAGACCCTAGAAGTTCTAAGAAGCATGTGGTACTCACACCTCAAGATCAGGGGCATTGCTGTGGAGCTGCAAGCTAGACAACTAGTGGACTGTTCTGCCTGGCTGAACTTTCCACCCTTTTCTGCATTAAAGATAGATATTTCCATTCAGGTTTGGGTTTTGATATCACCTGCATTTTGCTATTTCTCTGTCAGATTGTAGGTAAATCAGAGCTACTCTCAGCATCATTTTGCATTGCATCCTGAAACATAGAAAAAGGTAGCTCAGAGCAGAGAACTTGCTTTGAGGTACAGAGAAGAGGGATGTAAAAGGAGCACTGTGGGTTCTGAACCTTTAGGTTACCCTGGAACATGACAGAAAACATCATCTGATTAAAAATCTCATCTGTCATCTTATATCACACTTTCTGGAACTGTGGGTGGGGTGGGAGGCTGCAACTCATCATTTTTGTTTCTGAAACACCAAGGGCCAAATCATGTGAGTACTCTGATGAATTCATACTCCTCTGGAAAATAGCTTTCCTAGGACTGACACAAACATGTTCTTTAAAGTATAAGATGATAATAATGCTTATTTCACCAAAGGAAGAAGATTGGTATCATTGGCTTCCTTAAGAGAGGAGATCTAAGCCACAGAGTTACTCGGGGACACTTAGCAGATTAAACCAACCCAGTCTTTCTTCTGTTTCCATGTGTGCTTGAAAGTTGCCCTTGGGCAGCACACTGCTACAGGGCCTCAAGACATCCACAGCATGGGGCAGTGTCCATGAGGTGGGTGCTGTGGTGGGTGATGAGGCCTTGCTGCAGGGAAAGAGCCCTGCAAAATACAGCTTGGGCAAGCACTGGGGTTAGCAAAGATGGGTCTCCTTGGGAAGGTGAAGAGTGAAAAAACATAGAGAACAGAACAAAAATTATTTCGTGGTCTCAGCAGTTTTGTTGAGAGATTGCCTCATACTGAATTTCAGCATTTCAAGGAAAAATGAAATTCATTAAGAGCCTTCTTACATGCAGTAAGGATGGGAAAGTCAGGCAATACAAAAGTAAAAATCTATCTATTGTTTCTTTTGATCATAGCACCATAAAGTAAGTGTCCAAACACTCAAACACAAGGCTTACTTGTACTAAACATAACTGTCCTTCAAACAGGCTCCCTGCCCTGCCTCTGCTAGATACTGACTCAATTTAAAAAAAAAAAAAAGCATTTTTCTCTACCTTCCTTATTCCTGGGCGACTTGCCAGGTCCTTTTCCAAATCCTTGTGACTGCCTCTCGAGAAACAGGAGCTGGTTGTACCTCTTCCCCAGAAGCAGCAGGAGCCATCTCAGGCACCCCTGCTGACCCCAGATGGGTTGGTATGGCAGGGGGCAGGAGGTCAGCCCCCTCAGGACCAGTCCTGCCCCCACCAGCATCCCATAGGATCTTCCTAGCCTTGTGTGGGGCTGCCTGACTCTGTGGACCACACACTGGACTCCATTAGTCCCGCTCAGCAAAGTGAGGTGGCTGTCCAAGCAGCCACGTCAGCCCCTCCGAGGTGTGTAACGTTCAGCCCAAGAGCAGCTGACTGGAGGTATGACTGCATTCACTCCTGAAAGCCCACGGCTTTCTGGACAGAGAGCTGACTGATTTACAGCAGTAATATCACTGTCTACTGGCAGTCAGGGGTCTAGAATCCTTCCCAAGCAGCAATGCTTGGTCATTAACAGGGACAATGCTCCCTCAGTCAAAGGGAGTGGTACATCCTCCATTGACTCCGGCAGCCTTTTATGCTGTACATGAAAGTAAAGGTGGAGTAATCTCGGATATTAAAGGAAATAAATATGTGCCAAAATGAACTCTACAGCAGTACTAAAAAACTGTACTTCACTAATACAGTGGACCAGAAAATGTGAAGTTTAGCTAAATGGGTCTTTTAGCTCTGGAAGTTTTCTTTGGGACTCAGAAGCACTGCTGTTGATTAATGTAAGTCCTGCAGATAAACAGCTGCTGCCATATTCAGGCAATCTTTTAGAGAAGACATCATTTTACTTGCCAGTATGGATTCTCCTTTTTGATATTCCTTTCTCATAATTTTCAGTTTTGTAAATATATTTATTTTTTTTTTAGGAATACATAAGATGTTTAGAAAAGGGATATGCAGCCTGGGTTTGAAAAAGGTAGGTTCAAAACCACCAGCTTTTCAAATAACTGAAAAGAACACAGGATTACTTTAAAGACGTTAAAAATCTCCACTTTTTTCTTATAAAACTATCTGCAACTATAGAAATCCCAGTGGTGCTCCTCTGTTCAGAAACAGCTGTTTCATTAAACACAAGAGGAAACTGCACCATTCCTTCTACTGTCCTTTTAATGACAGGTGTGGATTCTTGTCTTTTAAGCAGGAGTATTGTCTCCAGCCAATTTGAGGATTTAATCCACATATATTACTCAGGCAAAAATTACATATGTAAAGGAAGTTGAAAGAATGTGAAGAACCTCCTTCTATTAAATGAACTAGTAACCGTGCAGCTTAGAAAAAGCCTGGAGGAATCCTTTCAGGATCTTACCCTAAGCCTGCTTAAAGGAACTCAATTATATCTGCTGACAAACTCCTCAGAATATTTTGTGAACTGTAACTGAAGTGTGACTGAATCTTGTCATTCAGGCAGAAATCAATTCACTGTTCCTATGGCAAAATGTAAAAATCCCAGTACTAGTAACTCTAATTTAATTGAAATAAATAACCATGATTTTAAAGACTGGTTGGGCAAGAGTATCCTACAGGGTGTTGACATCCAACTTCTTTCTGTAGAAGGTGAGTTATAGCAGTGCTCATTTATGACCTAGTGAGAAAATCTGCAATTTAATTAAAAACAGAAGAGATAAAATCCCTCCCTCATATATAAAAGCTAATGCACTCTAATTGTTTACAGCTGAGGAGCATGTGTGACCCTTCTTTTCTTACAATGCCTTGGAGTCTCCAGTTCTGGGAAATTGCATGATGAATATTTTCTTTCAAATATTTTATTCTTGTGTTTATGTAGAGATCCACTTAATAATCCAGAGTATTAAGAACTGGGGCCTGACTTTTCAAATCAGTCTACCAGCTCCAGAAACCTCGTTCGTTGGACACCCACCCTGAAAAACCTGAGGTGATGATTCCTTCAAATGAAATCATTATTGTACCATCCAGTGTCCATTTTCAGCTGCAACTTAACATATAATAGAGGAGTCATGGCCAGAAAACTGTCAGAATAGTCAAGTGTCTTAATTCCTCTCCACCTAATGCAGAAGCAAGGCCGGATGGCCTGGGAAATCAGCGTTCATCAGTACAACTTGAGACAAGAAAGGCATTACAAATGCTCCCTGGGGATTTTCAGGCACAGTGGAATCAGACCAAGCAATTTAGAAATTTGTTGTTTCCCATAATAATGGTTGTACTCTGAATGTGCTTTCCCTTGCATTGCTGTTGAGTTCTCCTTGCATGGTACAAAGACGAAGTCTCAAGGATCATCTCAGCTATTTCGGTAGCTAGGGTGTGGGATTGCTTGTGTCCAAACGAGGCTTCAGACACACCCCGATAATACTGTTTGTTTTCTTGAATGTTTGCTATTCTACTATACTATTTCTGAGGCAGGTTTGACCTTCTTGTAGTATGCAGGATACAGGATGCAAGAATCTACAAGGTGAGGCAATGCTGTCTTCTGCCTTGTTTTCTATGTGCAATCTTTGATTTGCTCTTTTGACTGCAATTGTTTTCGCAGAAAAGTGTCTCCAGAGTGCCGAGAAGTCTTTTCATTGTGCATTCATAAGTGGAATTTTTTCCCCATATTACATTATTTTGCCCTTCTCAACATTACTCGCCTTTGCTCACTGATTTTCCAAGCCTCTCTAGTGAAGATGGTCAATACTGGATATATATCTTTTACATCGGTGGGATTTGTCTGTTGTCCAAAAGCAGGACACAGACTCTTCCCAAGGTTTCTTGAGGCCCCAAATCACATACTCAAAGAGATCATCTCCTACTCCTATTTGAAAATAAGGAAGTACTTGGTGTCTTGATTTAATAATATAATAATGGCCAGTCTTCGCGAACGAAGATCCGGGGAAGGTCTTTACACCTTCCAGCCTGCGCATTGGATTTTT
>JAWMRA010000113.1:83762617-83807382 GCA_035584735.1 Pseudotriccus pelzelni | reverse complement strand
TGTCCCTGGCTGGAATCGAACCCAGGCCTCAGCGGTGAAGGTCCTGCGATCTAACCACTAGGCCACCAGGGGCTCCTTGTCTTGATTTACTCGCATGTAAATATACTGCTCACAAGTATATTTAAGTATATCAGTACATTGCCCAGGCACCAATACTTGTCCAGTGCTTTACTGGTAATTTCATAAGAAACTGAGGGTAGGTCCTGCTAATATTTTAGCCAAAGAACAAGTATATACAAATGAAAGAGACTGATTAATGTATCATGATGACTGCTTCAATTATCTTTTCCATTAGTGTGGAATTCATCAAAGTACATAACGCTTGCACAAAGGCACTTCAGATCTAGCTGTCTGATATGCAAGATCTAAACTTGGGATATGAAAAATCTGTTTCTGACCTGACACACAAGGACCATTATTCTTCAAGGTTCCAAAACAAAGAATAGCTTTGAAATACTCATTTGTGAGCCGGTCATCTAAGATTGCTTAGTGGTCATCTAAATAATCACACTTTGCCTATGGTGTCTGTGCATTCATTCAGCGTGAAGACTTCACAAATTTTTTTTATGCTCTTGCTATACTTTGGTAGGTAGTTTCTGACATCCTAATTAGTTCAAATTAAATTAGACGTTTAGTCTTCTGACATCTGGAACAGTGCCTGCCAGCTATTTCCCTTCTCATTTTTTCCCGAAAGAGATAAAATGTTAGGTTGCGTGCTAAAAAGCTCCTCTGCATGCCTACAAATGAGCACACAGACAATGGCAGGTGGGAGAAGCCAAACAATATGCTCCCTCAACTCACCTCGGACACATCATGGAGGGGCTAAAGGCCACCAAAGGCCCATCTCCACGCGCCCAGGAGAGCACAGGGGCACAATTGCAGGTGGTTCTGGGGGGACACAAGCCCGTGTATCCAGACATAAAAACCATCACAAAGAGTCAACAGGAGTACCTTTAGGACTGGAGCAGATTACCACCTAAGGATATGGGATGAGAGCCCAGGGAAGAGCATTTGGGCATAGCAAAAGATTTAGAGTGTGATGTTTGCTGGAGAAACCAAAGGTGGGGAAAGGGAGAGCTCAAGAACATTTGGGGAGGAACAAGTGTAGGAACAAATGATATAATGAGTGATAAAAGAACAAACGGGACTGGCCCCATGTAAACAAGGGCTGGATGGTAACTATTGCCTGGTCATACCCTGTTCCTGAACAGTGCAGTCTGGCATGTCTTCTAACGAAACTGTTTCTAACTCTTTTAGTATCTCAGCATCTCTATCTTATGTGCATCTGCATGGCTGGAGGTCCAAAGGCCAATGGCTCAGAAGTGGGAGGAGTTGTGTGTCTGCAGTGCAAAAACTGGCAAGAGCTGCAAGTTACAGTGTCTGCAAGTGAGTTTATCACTTGGAAAGATCAACCCAGAATAGCCAAAGAGTGGAAGCCCTAGGAGTCAGGTGCACGTGTGCCTGCACGTGTGCCACTGTGGCATCTTTAATGGGCGTATGTGCGCACAATGCATGTATGTGTGTATGTGTGTGTACTGGCAGAGATCGGTACCAGCAGCTGGAGTGGCGCTACAGCATGGGGGGGCTGGTATGTCCAGGTGAAAAAAACTGGGATCCAGTGATTTAGCTCAGCTGCTGGAGGGATCCACCTTACATGTATCCATATATATATGTATATAATTATTACTAATGGCCTCCAACCTGATTAGCCAGAGAGGTGAGGGTCCTCTTTCAGGCTGTGGGTGCTGTTCGTCTTGGTGTGAGCACTAAGCGCCTCCATCTGTGCTGACGTGCGTGGCTTGCAATGTGTATATGTATAGATGTGTTGCACACACATATACATGTATGCATGTAGCTGGGAAACACGCTCAGCCTCACTACAGATTGGACCTTGGGCATGGAGCTGTGCAGCTTCGCTTCTATGAGGCTACTGGATTTGGCTCCCCTAGCATGGTCCTCGCCAGTAGCCTGATCCATGGCCAGGCAGCTCCTGTGTCAGAGCTACCCTGAGCCAGGGCCAAATAGACCCACACGAGCCAGAGCCTGTGGGGCCACCAGGGAAAACGTGTTCCTTCACCACCTCTCACCTGTATGTACTACTCCTTAGAACCTTCCTGGACTCAAATAAATGCAGAGTTTTGGTATGTCCCTTGTGGGTCAGAGACCCATCCCAATACAAACTTAGCAGTGATGCTTCGCTTCTGCTGACCAAACACCTGGCTGTTCTCTATGTTTGCACTGGTTTATGGTCCAGATTCTGTTGTATCTGCATCCTTCAAATCCACCTTAGACTTTTCTCAGAATCAAGTTCAGGGAATGACAGTCCTCTCCTGCAGATAAGAGAGAGAACATTGCTTGCTTTTGTACTAATTGTCCTAAAAGTACTGATCCTAATATTCCTTTCAAAAACAATGTTTCTCATAGAGACTGAGTTTTAGAGGGATGGGTTCAAATGAAATTTATGTTCTAAACAGAGCACACAGGTAGGGAAAAGCACAAATTGAAATTTGAAATCTATATAGAAGTGGATGTAAATTTGTTAAAAAATGTTAATTTGAACATATTTGGGAATATAAAGATTTTTAGAAATGGTACTATACAACTAATATTAGGATAGTGGGACCCCTTAGGTATATGGATGGAAGGAAACTTCTAATTTAATTTCAACGTCTCTGAATTATGGAAATGTTTTGGGGGGTTTCTTTGCCCCATTTTACCCTAAACATGTTCCTGAAATCTGATGTAACATCATTAATGCCTTAATTTTCCAGACTCTGTTTTTTCCTGTTGTTCTCATTTTTGCCTTGGTTCCGGATAAGGAAAGAAATAGCAAAAAGGGGTTGTTTTACATAATCATCACCTTTTCCCGTCTTTCCTATTTTTCTACGACCGTTCAGCCTAAAAGACAGAACATACGATTACTCAGTGAAAGCCCTGCAGCCATGAACTTCATCTGATTTGTAGCCTTCAAAGTATTATTTGTATAAAGACAATAAAAAAGTCTTGTTCCTTTATAAGGATGACTGCAAAGAGTTTGATCTCTGAAAAGAACAGCAAAGATTTTCGTTCTCTGGCTCTTGAAAATGACTCAGTAAGAGATTTTGATCTCTATATTGTAAATTTGATATCCTGTGGATCAACTCTTCACCTCACCTATTGAGTTGCCTGTTATATTACATTTTTCAGGCTTAATATGTGATTGATTAAAAAGTTTCATTTCTTCTTGCTTTTCTATATTATTCTGCACTTAAATGTTCAAGGTCATTATCAGCCAGACTCATTGCTGTAGGAGAGTTCACTTAAACTGCTTCTGTGTTTTGTCTTAGGTACTAACTGCTGAAATGTAAAAAAACTCTTAACACACACCTTTTTGTCCTGATGTAGGCAAGTTTTTAAGGATATATATCAAATACATGCGGTTCCCCTAAAGACAAAAAGGTTTCCAACACAAGAAGAGGAGCTAGTACCTACTTTATTGCACAAATGCAATTTCCTACACATCTCTGGGTATGGTTCTTCCCTCTGAAACTGTCTGCTCACTTACCTACTGGACCCCTGAGACATGAGTAGTAACTTTGGGGTTTTTTCCTTATACCCTGGTCAAAGCTTGAAGATTCTGGACTATTTCCTTGACCTCTTTCTTTGCTACAGGCTCTCTAGTGGAGAAACCTGTTCTTCAACCTCTGATACAGTTCAATTTAAAAGGAATTTTACCATTTGCCTACAGAACTGCTCTCAGCCACGCTGCTCAGCCTTAGCTACTTCTACAAATCACAATGCTTGTTCTCCAATGTTACTATAACTTGTCTTTTTCACTTTGCTCCCTCAAAGAAGAGCTTCAGACTGACCTGGATTTTCAAGTTAAAGGTCTAACAATATCCAATCCTTACGGACCAAGAGAACATAGGAGCAGCACCTTTGAATCAGAAAGTGCGTGGAGTGCTCTGCTAATGGAAGGCAAATTGGCTTTTTGCAGGAAGGGGCAGAACAGAGTGGAATTCAGCTGCTTCAAATGGAGTCATCCCTACTGTACATGGCCATGTTGGAAGCTGAAGGCCAGGACATTTTTTTTCTTACGCATGCAGAAAAGGGTAACCTTTGTAGGCTTCTGCACAGCTGTATGAAGGTTCATTGCAAGTGATTTCCCCTCTCAATTTCTATATTCTACATCTGTGTTTTATTACTTGAAAGAGTGAGAGATGCCTCAAATAGAATGCAGGAATACTAGAAAAATAGTGCAGCTGTGGCGCTGCAATCAGCTGCTCCCACAATGGCAGCTACTGTTAAACTGTCATATGCCTCACAGCATTTGCAGTCAGCAACACTATTACACACGTATCCCTTACCATGAAACGTGGGAAGCACAAGGCTTGCAAATGTCTGTTCAACTTCAAACCTCAGTGCCTAAGCGACATTTGTCTTAACAGCATCATTTGAGTGTGTGAAGTAAAGGCAAGAATTATAAGAGAAAGGCATTCTAATTCTGTAATGAAAGACTGAAACAGCATGAGCTTAAGGACCTCTGGAGTTTAACTGCAGGGTCATAAAGAGGTTCCTGTGAGAAAATCACCAAGAGGCAGGGTCCTCTAAGCCATTTCCATGGGAAGACAGACATGAGGTGGACAGAAAGGACAGCCTCTCCTGCCATCCTTCAAAAGGCAGAGCACTGTGCCCAGGCACAGCAAGGGAGCAGAGAAGCAGGACAGCAATATCCTCACACCTCTTCAGAAAGAGTCTTAACTTTACTGCCACATCCTGAACATCTTTTAAAACCTAAGTTCAACCAGGACACACTCTGCCAGTCACAGAGAAGAGAAGCACACACGGGACACTCTACCCGCTCTAAAACACTCTATGTGAATCCTGGAACACATTTTACATATTTATATTTTCTGGCACTGAGCAACGTTTGCCCTACATTTTTTCTCTTTCACTGCAAAGAGATGCATGTCCTCACTCTACCTACCTCCCTGGGGAACGGTTTTCTGAACAAGATGGTTCTGCTCCAGTAGCACAAGGCCTTTAACGAGCAGGTATCTCAGCAGGGCTCGACTCAGCCTCCTCTCCTCTAGCCCCAAGTCACTCACTGCAGCTTCCACACCATCTTCCCAACAGCGAACATGGCTGTCTGAAATGCTTACTTGTGCACAAAGTTCAGAGCCTCAGCATAACCTTATAAGGATAATTTCTTGACGAAGTAGTTTCTCAGCAAAGTCCATACATCACAAGAGGGAGTTGGAAGTATTTGCTGCCAGTTGCTGAAGATGAAGGTATATTCAACACGATGAAGAACACAAAGCCCAACTCTTGAACCTCCCTGCTCTCCAAGTCCCATAACTTTGTAAAAGCGACAGAAGACTCAGGCCTCTGGAAATGCTGAAAATACTCATTTTACAGTTTCATTTTCCATTTTTTACACGTACGAGAAGCCTGGTGAGAAAGAATTTGGGGTAAACAATTCATTCTACATGACTGGAAAATGACAGATGAAAATAGGTTAAGCATTGTTTTATGTTATCTTCCTTGGTTTTTTCATCCTATAGATGCAAAAAAATTAAAAGGAATATAAGCATTTCAATCAAAGAAGATAGTGTTTTAGAGAATTCCTCTAATCACATTTGTCTAATAATTTAAGAGGGTACTTTCTTGAAGCATAGTATAGTAGGTCTCTTTTTTAGAGGTATGTAATTTTAAGTCCAGTTTTCTGTATTTCTTTAAATTACTGAAAATGCTTATTTTCCACTGCTTTAATTTGTGTCTTACAGACTTCTTTCTGCCCATGACCAGTTCAGAAGCACAGAGGGTCAGCTTCTTTACTAGTCAGTTAGGTAAATAAATCCTTATTACTTGAATGACTCTCTGAAGAATAGCAGGTAGACAAATCATGTAAAGAATTTTTTAGTCTTGTAACAGCCCACACGTAGCATACACACATACAGCTTTAAAAGAACATTGTTTACAGTATCCACCAAGTGCTAAAATAAGTTTTGTTTGCTTTTAAAGTAAGAAAAATATTTTTAAAAAAACTAAAACTTTTATTCTGACACTACATGAAAATACTAAGAATTATACCTAACAGTACTAGTTACAATGAAAGTAAAGCTGCCTGCTAAAAAATTAACTACTGATTGAAGCTTGCAATTTCAACCTCCACCAATTGCTTTCTTGAGTGACTCATCAAATCAGTGTTACCTAAAAAGTCAATACTGAGAAACCAGATAAACCAATAAATACTCCTTTCAGTCACACAACTGCTACCATTCTTGAGAACACAGTCAAGCGTTTTATTGTTTATACTCATTTTCATTTACACATAAGAGAAACAATCAATGCAGTTCTATCACAGCAGGTGGACCATATCCTGAAACTCTGCTGAGTATGTGTAGACCTGTCTTAAGGTCCAATCACGAAGGGGGGGAAAGGAGAAAAAAAAAAAAAGCATGGGGGGAAGTAGGGAGGCAAGAAATTTCACTAACATCAGTTAATTCATGATTCATGGGTATTTATTTTGCAGGTGAAATTGCTCTTCTGAAAGGGCAAACTGCTTCACTTCTTTACAAAATACACTTAATATGTAAGTACTTAGAGAATTATAAATTTTGCAGTGGTTCATGCGGTAAGGGTGTGCAACCAACACAAAATGGAAAACATGGTTACAACATCAAACTGCTACTTCTATTCCCAGCTGGTTTATGGAAAAGGTCATTGGACTTCTTGATTTCTGCTCTTGAGTAATGGAGTAGAATCAAGAAGTATTTACTTTATAAAGGCAACTATGAGGACAGACTACACGTATGCAGTGCAGTTGAACAGGTCTACAACTTTTGTTTCTAGAGCATTTGCTATTGTTTTGAAATACAAATATAACTTTTGCACACTGTCATTTCTCACACATGTTCAGCTAAAGGAGTCATTTACAGAATTTACTGCGATGTTCCAATTTTAAAAGCTGCTTTTTATCTCCTCCTGGCCTCCT
This sequence comes from Pseudotriccus pelzelni, assembly GCA_035584735.1. Classification (NCBI taxonomy): domain Eukaryota; kingdom Metazoa; phylum Chordata; class Aves; order Passeriformes; family Tyrannidae; genus Pseudotriccus; species Pseudotriccus pelzelni. Next base: position 83,800,406 of record JAWMRA010000113.1, on the reverse strand, counting down.
AAGTGAAGGGAGCAACTCTTTCCACTGCAAGAAATTACAGATGTGCAGAAGTACAACTACGCTACCAACACGGACAGAGACAACTGTGCTCTTGTGCACACCCCTACAACCGGTCGGAGAACAAATTAAGAAGTTAAGCCTGCAAAATAAATGGAGTTTACTCTCAAACTTTTTTCTTCATTCCAGATGAATTATAGACCTTGATTCGAGGCTGCCCTCTTTTTTTGCAACTGATCTGCGTGCCTATTGGAACAGCATCTCTGCCAGAGTCATTACACTGAAACGCAGAGCTGAGCAGTTTGGTGGCAGTATGTATTGACGTTTTTGCAGCATCATGAGTCTGGCAACTGGGCTTGGGGAAGTTTCAAGCAGTGGGTCTTTACAATAGCAACTTGATTCTGCAGACAAAAAGCAAAAGATTGGCAGAATTATTAAAGTATCACAATAAAGGCATGTATGCATTCTGCAGAACCTGGCGCCCAGTTCAGCGATGAGCTGGCAGCCACTGCTGTCAGAGGCGCGGAAAGGCAGAGCCCCTCCGCGTGTGAAGAGACACGCCGAAGTGACTGGTCTCTCACGGGGGCTAAGGGACGTCTGCTCGCAGCCGGCTCCGCTCCCGCAGAAGCAGACGGAGCCGTCAGGAGGCCGGAAAGAAGTAGGGCTCGACTTCGCCAGCAGCCTTCACCTGGGGCCTGTCCTGCCTCTCTTCCTCGCAAAGAAAACCCCAAAAACCCAAGAAACGACGCCCCGCGGTCACCCAGGCAGCACGACTGCTTGCCAAGGGGGCTGCACCCCCAGCTGCCCAGCGGCCCCTGCAGTCCCGCCGCCGGGAGGAGGCGCCGGGAGCGCCGCCGCGGGGACCGGACCGGCCCCGGCGCTCTCCGGGGAGCTCGGCTGCGGGCTCCACAAGCAAGTGCCGTTTAGCACTAATTGGCCCAAAGTCGGGCATCGGCACGCGAAATGGCGGCAGACTGGTTTAATAGGTGGAGTAAAAAGCAGATTGTCATTGAGTCACTCCCTGCGAGCTGGGGTGGGGAGGCGGGGGGCACACACCACACACACACACACGCTGTGAAATGTCAGGAGCGTGCAGCATCCCCGCTGCTCGCCGCCACTAGCGAAGGGTCTGAACACCAGGTAATTGTGGGGTCGCACCCCCTCTCTCCCCCTTCCCGCCTTCCCCCTCGCCCTTCCCGTCCCGAGCACCGCGGCTCTCCGGGCAGGGGGCGGCGGAGCGCGGACCTACCTGTGGCGCCGGGCGCGGGCGTGCATGGGGGCTGCCCCGGAGAGCACATCGCATTCAACATCTCAGCCTGTGCATCGGAAACGTATGAGTTTGTGAAAAGCTTGTTTGAAGTCTTCGTTAGACATAGTATAGATGACGGGGTTGATGAGGGAGTTGAGATATCCAAGCCACGTGAAAAAGTCAAAGATGGCCATGTGGAACCAGCAAGCGTCCTTGCAAATAGGCAACACCAGGCTGATGATGAAAAAAGGCAGCCAACAGACGATGAAGGCTCCTAAAATAATCCCTAAAGTCTTTGTAGCTTTCCGCTCTCTAGCGGCCGTCAGCTTCTTTTTCTCCAGCAGGGCATCCGAGACCTTCACCTTCACCTGGTTCATGTACACGGGGGAGCCCGTTTCGCTGGATCCCTCGGGAGCCTTGGAGTTTATGGACGTGACGGAGGAGGTCGACCCTGGGGAGTCCGTGATTAACTGAGCCCGCGTTAGTCTTTTACCTGCTTTCTTTGGCGTCTGCTTCAAAATCCGCGACCTGGCTTCCACGTAGATCCTCCCGTAGAGGGCTATCAGAAGCAGAGTGGGGAAGTAGAAGGCTCCTACCGTGGAGTACACGGTGTAGAGGACGTGGTCCGTGTTCACCACACAGTGAGAGACCTCCTCAGCCTTCGCCTGCCGCCAAAACAAAGGGGGCATGGAGATGCAGATGGAGAAGATCCATACCAGTGCGATCATGCCCGCTGCCCGCTTGGGAGTCCGTTTCGTGGAGTACTCGACGGCGTCGGTGATCGCCCAGTAGCGGTCCAGGGCGATGACACAGAGGTGCAGGATGGACGCCGTGCAACAAGTGATGTCCGAGGACAGCCAGATATCGCAGACTATCTGACCCAGCTTCCACTTGCCGGTCACAGTGTACACGGTGCTGATGGGCATGACGAGAATGGAGACGAGGAGGTCGGTGACGGCCAACGAGGCGATCAAATAGTTGGCCGGCGTGTGGAGTTTCCTCGTCTGGTAGACCGTGGCGATGACAAAGGCGTTGGAGAGCACCGTGGCCAGGGTGAGCAGCGCCAGGACGACGGCGAGCACGATCTTCCAGGAGAGGGGGGTGGCATCTTGGTAGATCACTTCCTCGGCGCTACAGTTTTGGTAAGAGTCGTTGGCGGACACCAGCTGCGCCCGGCAGGGGCCGGTCGGCTCCATCCCTCCGTGGCCGCCGCCCCCGCAGACGGCGGGACTCGGCGCGGCACGGCGGGGCCGCTACCCCGGCAGGACCCCGTCGGCGCCGGGGGAGGGCTGCAGCATCCCCGCGCCGGCACCACCTCCCGCCCGCTTGCCCGCCCTTCCGGGAGCACCGAGCGGGCTCCGCGGAGCCTCACTCCCCACGGGCGAGGGAATAGGGCAAACCGGGAGCCAGGCGTGCCCGCTCGCCCCGCCAGCTCATCGCTCCGCCGCCTGCCCGCGGAGCGCGGCGAGCCCCAGACATGGGGCTCCCGCCCCGGCCGCCCCTAAGCGCAGCCCCGCCGCCCGCGGCTCCACACCGTGTCTCGACGGGCGCAGCGGCGGCGCCGCATGCCCGCGGGCGGCGGCCTCGTCCCCCGGGCTGCGGGCGCGACGGCGGGGGCTGCGAGGGCAGCGGAGCCGCCCCGCCGGGCCGTGCCTTCACACGCAGCCCGCCGCAGCAAGTTTGCAGCCGCCGCCGCGGGTACGGGAGGAGCAGGAGGAGGAGGAAGAGGAGGGTCCGCGGGAGGCAGAGGGGGAGACCACCTCCCATTGCGCCCCGCCGCGGGCCATGCTGCCGGGGCCCGGCCTCCGCCCAGCGCCGGCAGCCGCGGGCAGCGGCCGGTGTGAGGGAGCAGCGAGCAGCCGCCGCCCCTTATATAGCGGGCGGCGCGGCTCCACCGGCACCGAGCAACCGGTGCCGCTGCCGGGCGGGCTGCCCGCCTGCCCGCGGAGGAGGAGCTGCCGTCGCCTCCCTCCGCCCTTCCTCCCGCACCCACCAGCCGTCCGACCGAGGGGGGCCAGCCCAACCCAGCCCGGCTCCGCGCACCGCCCCACCGCTGTCCCCCGCCCCTGTCCCTGCAGAAGGCGGGAGGAGCCCGCGTTCGCTCCCCGCCCCACCGGCGAGCACCCCCTCTTTTTTCATCCCGGCTCGGGGTGCCATGACGGTGGGGGTTGCGGGTGTCCCTTGGTCCTGCGGTTGTCCCCATCCCACCTTGCACCGTGCCCTCTACGCCGCGGGGCTGGGCGGTGCCAGGCTTCTCGGGGGCTGTACTGCCCGCCGCCCCGTCCCTCGGCGGGTGGCATGTGTCGCTCGGTGCCGGAGCTGGGCGTGCGGGAGCGGCCGGGGCGACCAGGACGGTGCGGGACAGGGGCACAGCCGGAGCGGGCCGGCAGCTCGGTTTCCCAGCCCTGCCCAGCGGGCGAGGGGCTGCGCAGCGCGGCGAGTTCCGCTGCTGTAAGGGTGCGCGTCCCACCGCATCACGCGCCTGCTTTACACTTACTGTAATCCCCTGCCTTCTGGGCTCTGGCTTTCTTATCCCTCGCGCTCTCCCACCCCCACTCCCCCACCTTTTTTTTTTTCCTCCTTTTTTTTTTTTTCCCCTGGTGTGCTTGGAAAGGCACACCCGCGGTTGAGCAGCCCTGACGTGCCCCGCAGGTTTCTTCAGCGGTCGGGAGGCGGGGGCAGGAGGAGCAGCGGGGAGTACCCGTTTGTCCAGGTCCCGCAGCTCCTGCCAGTGTTTGTTCTCCGCAGCCGCAGGAAAGTTTTACTCACAAAGGGAAGTGCGAGCTTGCTTTTTGCTGGGTCAGGGCAATTCCAAACTCGGTGAAATGTCTATGCCCCAGCCGGAGTAAATCTCCCAGAGATGCCAGGACAAAGCCAGTGAAGAGAAGGCAAGGCTTTTTAGTCTGCAGACACGTTTGTTCACATATGCTGTTACCTGCCTAAGCTCCCTGCAAGCGCTCAGCACTTCTGTCTTGGATATCTGCTTCTAGCTGATTTCCTCTGTCACGGAAAGGCGATCAGTTTCTCTGAGGCCCCATTCTTCCTGGGCTGTGCTCAGCACTACACAGGGACAGGCATTGCAGTGTTCTGCCTGGGACATAGAGCTTATGGATAGGGTGAGAAACCTCAGTGCCTTGCTGGTCATGCTTGAGCAAGAGGAACTGGCACACCTAAGAGGATGCAGATCAAGGAAAGACAGTGCAAGTAGGCTGGAGAGAATCCACTGTAGCCCAGAGGATGAGGAAACTGTAGGAAGGGAAGCATTAAACTGAAGAAGAGCCAGAGCTGCACAGTAGTATGGGAAACCAGAGCCCCACAGAGACGGCCCCTTCTCCCTATTTCGGTACAGGGCAAGGTGGCCTGATCTTGGGAAGTGCCAAGCACCCACAGCCCTCCTGAGATCAAAAAACAGTGATGGTTCTTGAGATTTTGTAAAATCTGTTCCAGATCTTTCTCGAGAAGTGAGGTGGTGGGAGGATTGTCTTGGATTAATGAAAGTGTGGCAGTCAAGGTTTGCCTACATTCACTGAAATGACAGCAAGATGAAATGTCAGTGAGCCTTTCTGTATTCCCAAAAGGGCTTTGGAGAGTGTTTGGTCTGTTTCCATGTTTTTATTTGTGGTGCCTCCTTGTGTTGAAGCAGGTACTACTTCCTTGTGGTTCCTGGTAATTGGTCGAAGCCTCTGGGCTTTACTGCATTAAAAATAATAATACAGAGCTATCTATTCTTCTGATCTCTTTGATAGGCAAAGATTTTATAATCCTGGTTTCTAATACAGTGTGATATTGCTTTCACTTCTGCTCGACATTTCTGGATTAATTTAGTTGTGCTTAAGTTGGCAACTGCCCTCGAGCCTCTGTAGCTCAACATTCTTCCCAAATAGGGCTATGTATCTGAGAGTGATTTAAATTTAAAACACCAGTAATAACAAGAGAAAAACCTAGCCCTTGATTCAGTGTTGAAACAGCTTTCCTCTTCTGGAAAGGCTCTTATAAAATTATAGAGTCTCCAAGGCCAATGTTCTAGCTTTAGCCACTGCTGTCAGCCATGTTGTGTAATGTAGACAAGTATTATGTGAATTGGTGATGAGTTTTGGCCACCCTACTAATGTCACTGTTTATCCTCATGATAAAATGTTTGTGTTCTGTGCACAGCTTTTGCTGTTGCCCTTCTCCATTAATTCTGGGTTATTATTCAGCAGTAATCATCATTCATTGCTTCTCTCTTTGCCTTGCCAAAAAGATGCTTTTTTTCATCACTCATTTGTTTTTTTTTCTTGTGCTCACTGGTTTCTTACTTATTTGTGTAGAACTGCTGCGAGTGGTGAGAAAAATGTTCACCCAGGGCATGCCAGGTCTTGCTGTAGTGACTTCACCTGGCTTCCCAGCTGGTCTTCCTGGGCAGGTTCAGTAAGCGTTCCCCATGCTTCTCTCTAGAGCTTCAGTCTCTGCCTAGGAACAGCTGCAGCAAGAAGTAAAGCCAGCTCCCTAACAGTGCTGCCTATCACTGCTGGAAGGGCACGCAGAAGACATGTCTCCACCCGGGCACTGGAACTGCCACTTTCTTTAGGCTGTGCATGCTGGTTCCCAGGATTTGTGTCAGAGTGAGAGGTGCTCAGGTTTTAAAAAATTGCTCTTCTTCTCTGCTCTGCCAGGCTGCACACAGCCCCCTGTCACAACTTGACTCCCACAGGCCAAGGCTTGATGAAAGCAGGACCAGGTTCTACTTAGATCATCAATAAGTACTGGAGTCTTGGAGTGCTAGTCAGACACATATTGTAAATCATATGTATTACCACATGAACGATCATATCGCACTGTTGTGGTGGCACCTGGAAGCTTGCATTTCATTGTTTATTTTCCCCTCTCCTAACTGGATCTGAAAAGATGCTTACGAGAAGAGATCCTATTTCCTGAAGCTTTTGGCTTCTGTGCAGAGGCAGGCATAAAATTAATTTCTTTCTGCTGGCATAAGACTGTTAATACTTCTTATATCCAGATTTTGATGTACTAAAATAGCCAAATATAAAAACGGCAATAAAAACTGAGCCTATTACTAGTTTATTGCTTCAAGAACTACCCATGTATGGCATAAATGTTTTATAAATAAATTAGAGAAGACAGACACACAGAAACAAACCTAAGTACCAGAAAGGAAAAGTCCTCATCATAGAGTCAGATCTGTCCTGGCCACAGATAATGTTGTGTGTGTTTTGTTATATTTGCACATGGGGCTCAGTGCACAATATAAACCTCACCTCTGCTCTTGACTCAGGTGGTAAGTTGTGTGTAATGACATCTGTAGCCTCCTGCATTTGTGATGAGATTCATACTCATATTTTAAATAATGAAATTCTGAGTCCTTCTGTTAGCAAAGATAACCTTCACTATGTAAATCAACACAATGGTATTTTGTTGAGTTTGCCAACAGATAAATAACACTAATTTATGTGTGAAGTTTCTCAATGTTAACTTTGAAATACAGCTAAGGCTATTTAAATGCCATCACTTTTAAGTCACTAGTCAAAATAAAATCACCCAGCTTGAGTTACTGAGATTTAATTATAAGGAACAGCTGGGCCTAGTTTTGATTTTTACTCTAAGGACCTAGAAAAAGAAACACATGGGCTCAATAGGCACAAATACACATGGAATTTCTAAACCCATACTGGTCAGTTGCTGAAAAATGTACTCACATATCCTTCAAAGAGCATTCAATTACCCTAACTAGGCAACTGAGCTTAAGAAAAAAACCAAACCACCCTCCAGTCTTCACTTAAACCGTCTCTATGATTTTTATCTCCAGACACTCCACCCATCCTCACACATTTCAGTTCATGGAGGCAGAAGCTGAAGTTGGTGACTGTCCTCATTCCATGTATCATATAGATACATGGCATTTACTCTTTAACAGTGTTCCTGGAGATACTCCTTAGGAATCTGTGTCAATACTGCCCCATCTCCTCTCCTTCCACGCTGCCCATAATTCTCATGCTTTATTACAAAGCAGAAGAATTGACTTGTCTGAAAAGGGCTGTTGGCTTATTGGTTTTGTGGTTTCTGTCTGAGGCTCCTGGAGCCTCTAATTCACACTAAAATCAGTGCAAATGCCTGTTTTTCTGCCATAGGATCTGGATCCATGATCATCCTTCCAGTTATATACCTGAAGGGATTTTAACCTACCTGCTATAATACGAGTGGATTATAACCCACCCATATCTGTTATAAAATGTATGCGGATCCATTGGGGAATGACTTGTAGGCAATAGCGTGACAGTATGACATAAAGGTACAGTTGTGTACTGGGACTAAATATCAGTGGCATAATCTTTAGCACCTGTTCATCAGGGAGGCAAAGGACACTGCATTTAGACTCTGTAGGGATTCAAATGAAAAAAGGTCTCATATTCTGTGCTCAGATCTACCAGAAGATAAATCCTCCACTCTCAGATGTGGACCTATATCAGGTTTAAAGCTTTGTCCCACTTCAGTGTGTTCAAATCTTTGTCTGCTTTATAGAATAGAATCTGTAAGGGTCTCCTTTCAGGATCTGGGGTTAATTTAAAAGGGGTTCCAACTATCAAGTTTTCAGAAACAAAACACTGAATTTTGTTTAAAAAAAAAGTCTGAAAACATTTTAAAGCAACAAGCTACTAATGCACAAAGCTCGCTGGAAACTGTAAAGAAGTAAAAATGCTGAAAATCAAGAATCAAGAATCAAGTCTTCTCCATGTGAAATCAGTATGTCAACATTGATTTAAGGGGAGCTGCAAAGATTTCTTCCTACTAAAGATCTGGTTCTTCTGCATGGCTAATTAATATTTATCTAGGAAAGAAGGTAACATATGCTAAGCCCACTGCCACTATTTATAAGACTAGAGTCTTTGTTCCCGGAGGTAATCAGAAGCTAGAAGCTTTTGCTGGCATGCAGATTTGGGCTGCTAATTTAATAAAATGCATCATCCATTAATTTGAGTCCTTTAAGGATGTTTACTTGTTGACAGTTTCTTTTGCAGTATGAGACTTAATTGCAAAATTTAATTGTCTGTTCTGCTTAGCAAGAGGGTTAGATAGAGATGCTTCGTACAACATGCAGAAATTCAGGAACAGAAGCAATTCTGAAAGTCACAAAGATCTTGTAGGCCTACTTTCATCAGCAGAATTGGGCAGCAAGACTAAAGCAGAAGTGAGTGGCCATGGCATCATGCAAATACCAGAGCTTTGCAAGGTCAGGAAGTCCTCTGAGGGATTTGAGATACATACAGTTATTCTCAGCAGCACTTTACAAAGCAGTGCACAGTTGAAGATCCTATTCTGGTGACAAGGGACAATTTCTGTAAACCAACTAAATCAAATATAATCTGGTCTTGGAGTGAGGCTGTTATGAAACTGTTGGTCTAGATGTTGCTAAGTGTGAAATCCACTCTGCTAAAGAATAGTGGAGCTGGCATAGGCCATCAGTATCCACCAGTGCTCTACGTGTAGCACTTTGGGGAAGAAAACAAAGACTCTGAGAATCAAAAGGCCTTGAAGATGTAAGTAAATAAAATTGTGACACTGTAAGCTTCTGCCAAACACAAGGCAGTTGAATGTCCCACTGCTTGGAAGCAGAATGTGTCCCATCTGACTTTTCTCAAAGTAATCAAGTAGAACTACAGAGCCGGAATCAGCAGCCTGGATCAGAACTGACCCACTGATTTAGGATAGCTGTAGTCAATGCCATTGAAGTATGAAAATTGTCAATATTTTAATATTTCTTTTCTTATTTCCAAATCTTTTCATTATCCAAAGATTGTTTAATTGATTTAATTTACAAGCTTTAATAGAAGCTTGTAAAAGTGTGTGTCTTGATGTCTTAAGTGTAAGGGTGTTTATTGGAGAAGGGAATATTTAGCTGTAAAACACAGATGTGATCTCTATTTAGAAGGTATGTTTTACTTTCCATTACAGGAAGAAGTCAGTCTTAAAGGATTCAAATGTCAGGTAGAACATAGATAGAGGCCCAGATAAGAGGCTTTCAGGTGATCTTAAAAGTACCTTGGCTTCTGGGTGTAGACTTTAAAATGCTAATGGGTTTTTAAAAAATTGAGACATGGACTTTTTTGCCAGATGTTTTTGTGGAAGCCGAATCAGATAATTTTAATTTGTAGCTTTTATATTTCAGTTGTGAATTTCATGGGTTTCCCTTTCTTTCCTTGGGAAGATCTTACTATATCCCTTCCCCAGTCCTTGCCCTCCTCATAGTTCCATCTCTACGCTCCAGGAGCTCTGCAAAGGTACATGAGTGCACAGTTCACTTCTTTAAGAGGAAGTTAAGGCTTCCAAACCTAAGCAGTCTTCTTACCAACTACTATAAAAATATGCATCTATTGTTTAAGAAAAAAAAAAAAATCTGAAGCTCTCTCTGGGTTTCCTTTGCTTTGTCTTCACTTTCAGACATTCTTTGGACTTGGCTCAGATCTGTCCCTGCATCCCCTTAGTTCATGACTTTTCATCCTGGTGATGAATTTTCTTCCTCTCACTTCCAAGCTACTTTCTCCACGTCTTGCTCCTGCAGTGGGCACACATCTGACCTGTTCTCCCACGCTGCTCACACTCCTGTCCTTGGGAAGGTGGAGGGAGAACATTCTCCAAGACCCACAGCCTTCCTCATGTTTAAAACATAGCACTAAATGGTAGGGGATTTCTACATTCCAAAACCCTAAGCCGCATCTGGGAATCTAGAAAATAGAAAGATGAAGTTGTCTTACTGCCCAAGTCGCCCCTTCTTAAGAGTGGCATGGAGCTAGGGAGGTTTAGCAGCTAAAACTATCATCCTGGTTTCTGTAATGCTTCAGTTACTTTTTTCTGGCCTTGGAGGTTGCACTATACTTACGCAAATGCTACCACACAGTTCCATCCATACCTGCTGTTGTGGCCATGCTCCTCTTCTCTCTTCATCCCTTCTTCGTACAGTCCTTTCCTTATCTCACTCCTCCATTAATACCTCACTAATAAGCACATTTTCTTTACACAACTTTCAAAGCCTTCGGTAGTTTATCCATTTCTCATCACATATTCAGGTTAATTGCTGCCTCCCACTAGCCTCTGATGCTGGCCCCTCCTAGAATATTACTCGATTTTAGTCAGACATCTTCATGCCTCAAGAGGCTTGAGACAAACTTCCTGTAGCAGGCACAGATACCCTGATTATGTTACTTTAAAATCCTCCCTCGCTGTGATACCTACAAACACACTTTACAAGAGTCAGACTGTTGATGAAACTATGACTGCTACCTGTTATTCTTCCCGGTAGTATTTTTCTTGCTGATGTTTTCCCACCTGTGCGCCTCTACCAGTGCTAACCTTAGACTGCAACTCTTTAGAACAGAGACTTTGTATTTGCTCCAAGTGCTTATAGAACTGTGAAAATAGCTTTGAGGCGCCTGATTCTGGGCTTTGAGTGGCTTGCTATAAAATCTTTCTCTGTCAATAGTAACTGTTAATGACATCTCTTGTGTTGTTTTTCATCTGTACAGTACAGAAATCACTGTCAGGATCCAATAATGATAAGAGGCATACCCTTTGCAACTGGACACCAAGTGCCCACCAAAGCTGCTGTATCGCTCCCCTCCTCAGCTGGGCAGGGGAGAAAAAATACAACTAAATGCTTGTGGGAATCATTCACCAGTTACCATCACAGGCAAAACAGACTCAGCTTGGGGAAATTAGTTTAATTTATTGCAAATCAAATCAGGGTAGGGTAATGAGAAATAAAAACAAATTTTTAAAAACCTCCTTACCACTCCTCCCTTCTTCCTAGGCACAACTTCACTCTTAATTTCTCTACCTCCTCCCTTTAAGCGACTGAGGGGGATAGAGAACAGGGGCTGCAATCTGTTCATCACACATTGCCCCTGGCCCTGCTACCTCCTCAGGGGAGGATTACTCACACTCTTCCCCCTGATCTGGTGTGGACTCCAACATGAGTCCTTTCTGTGAGCTGCAGTTCTTCATGAACTGCTCTAGCCTGGGTCCCTTCCATGGGGTGCAGTTCTTCGGGAACAGACTGCTCCAGCGTGCATCCCTCACAGGGTCACATGTGCTGCCAGCAAACTTGTTCCAGCATGGGCTTCTCTCTCCACGGGTCCACAGGTCCTGCCAGAAGCCTGTTCCTGCGTGGGCTTCTCATGGGGTAACAGCCTCCTTTGGCTGCATCCACCTGCTCCAGCCTGGGGTCCTCCAGGGACTGCAGCTGGACATCTGCTCCGCAGTGGCACTCCATGGGTCGCAATCTCTGCTCTGGCATCTGGAACACTTGCACCCCCTCCTTCTTCACTGATCTGGAAGTATGTAGAATTGTTACAACCTCAATTACAGTTCTCAACCCTGTCTTCTGCTACAGTTGCAGGTACAAGAGGTTGTTTTTTCTCCCTTCTTAAGTAGGGTATTCCAGAGGCACTGCCGCAATCACTGTTGGGCTCTGACTTGGCCAGTGGCAGGTCTGTCTCAGAACCAGCTGGCATTGTCTCTGTTGGACATAGAATAAGCTTCTGACACATTCTTATAGAAGTTCCCACTGTAGCCCCTATGCTACCAAAACCTTGCTATGCAAACCATATACAGCAACATGACTGATTCACGTAAACTGACCTGATCAGCACAGAAGAGAGTTCAAAATATGATCAACCAGAACCTACAAAATGTAATCATTCCTAATTTTCTGTTTGAGAAAAGCAGTTCTGCTATATGTTTTGCTGTATTTTCCTTATGCAACTAACCAGAAATAAAAGGAAGTAAAAGATTAGATTATTAAAATGTAACATGCACGTGGTTGCTTGCTTCTATTGCAGCTCTGAATTCTGAGCTGTAGAGATAAATGGGGAAGAAAACCCTAAACCTGCTAGAAATTATGATCTTAAAGACTGGAGGTTTGAAAAGTAGACAACATGATTACCTTTTCCCTTCTGCATCTGCTCCTTATCTGCCCTTGAAGTTCAAGTTCTCCAGTCTCCCCAAAGGACAATCTTGCTTAAAGTTTGATTATAAGAACTGGGGAGTTCCTCTTGAATGATCATGCTTAACGTGTACACACTTAAAATAAAACTTTAGGCACCTGCTCATCGTAGACGAGACCTCTTATATCAGTGACTTTCCAGGACTCTTCCTCTTTCCTTTGGCTGTAGGGCAACTTTTGCCACTTATTCTAGGAATCTCTTTCACTGTGGTAAGTTTCTTACTTCAGCAGACTTTCTTGTTGGCTTAGTACTATATGTAACATTAGATGTTAATTTACTGTGGTTTTCTGCTGTGCTGCCTGTCAATGGCCTTGGACCAGTGGTGATAAATCCACTAATGTATATTGCTCTTTTACATGGTTCAGTATGAATCTGCTAAGACCTCAGCAGTACTGTCACTTCTTACATCAGGGACACTTTGTAAATTCCCCCCCAAAAAAAGAATTTTTAGTTTCATGTTCTCAAAGAGACCTGCAAAAGTTCAGTAGTTCCCTTTTCAAAAAGCGTTTTCAAAAAATTGTTCAGTCTTTGACATTTTGATTGCCAGTAAGTGCACAAAGTCCTCTGGGACATCATCCTCTGAGGAGCCATGAAACGTGGGTCATTCAGTTGATGGTAGCCTAATATTATCTGACTAAAACAGTATGAGGAGAGGTATTCCTGGAAGCTGATGTGTGTGGACTCCATTTCTTGGATTTGCTACATGAAAATTATTAGAGCATGTTTAGATATCTTCCTTTCCTTTGTGAAGGGAGCCCTTTAAGCTTGCTTTGGAGGTTTTAGTCATACTTTAAAATCATCTGCTATCTTCTTAGTACCTCACTCCCTTTTCTGTACTCAATTCTGCTTTCATTTAAAAGGGTCAGACTGCTGCTTATCCAAGAGTCATTTAGGCTGGAGAAGGCTGTTAATATCATGGAGTCCAACTGTTAACTGTTTTCAACTGCTCTGACTTCCACTGATGTATCAGCAGTTTCCAATGAATTGCCTATCAGATTTAGAAAGACCAGAGAAATGAAGAAACAAATTACATGCATATATAATCATAAGCGTGTTTAATATGACCTTGAAATAGGAGGACTGGATGAAATTGTTCTAGGGCTCTTTTGGTGAAGTTTCTACATTTTGATATATTTGAAGCTAAAGGACACAATTTTACTTTCTGTAATTTAAAGAACACTTGGTGGGCACAGCCAGATGAAGGAAAGCAATAGAGAAATTTAAGAATATTTATTCAACAGTTTTAGATAATTTCAGTCTGTGCATCTTGATAATAGTAGCTTATACAAGCAGTAGCTTCACTAAATTATACAATATTCAGATGGAGGTGATTTGCAAAAGGATGTATCTCTGTAGGAAAAGTTTGCGTGGGTTACTCTAAAAGCCAGAAATGTGGTAATATAGAAAATTAACAGCAAATGATCTCAGGGACCAAAACCAAATTTTGACAAAATAAGAACTAAACCCCACTGTCATTTAAATAACATAACTATGTATATTTACAGTTAAATTCCACCCACACTACTTACATACTGGATAGCATTTTTTGAATACTTAAAAACTTGTTAAAGAATTTGAGCATCCACCTATTGCAAGCAATAAAAAAAAAACCCAAACAGATTTTTAAAGACACAGGGAGTTTTAGGGGTCTCTAGCCACAGAATTTTACCAACCATAGTCTGACTCAAGAATTTGTGACTGGAGTGAGAATCAGGCCATGAAGGAGACAGAGGAGCAATGTATTTTATCAGCCCAGCTGAGATAGTTGGAAGGAAAGCACAAAAATCCACAGGGGCAGAAGAGAGAAGTCTTCAGCAGGTCACACATTCAAATGTTGACCCACCCCAGCTCATTCTCCCATATCCCTTTTTAGTCTACTCCACTGGTAAAATGCTTCCTCTGGTAAAAATTTCCATCTTTTTTTTTTAACGTGAACTTGTATGTCTTTGGTGTTCAGCAATTGGTCCTTCCATGCTTTTGTCTGTTAAAGACTAGGTGGTATCAATTGATTTCTGCCAATATAGTTTTTGATAGTCTGCAATAAGATCACCTGCAATCAAGCTTCATCCTTAACCTCTTTCTACAGACTTGCTGTCTCCAAGTCTTTTTATTCCCATTCCTACTTTTTGTGATATTTGACTTCTCAATCTCATTAGTTCTTCCTATACCCTTCTCCTAAGTTGTTTCTCTTATGTTACTTTAAGTTTGTGTAAGAAAATTGAAAGATACAGATATAGATAGATATGAGGTATATGGTATGCATTTATATCTTTATATATAGATAACAGATTTATATATATGACATAATATGTAAACATGTATGTGTGATATATATAAATATATATAAAGGGCAATCATAAATAGGAAGGGAAGAGTCTGTTGTTCATGATCATGATGGGTAGTATAAGACGTAATGTGAAATTGCAGTCAGGAAGTTTCTTACGACACATTTGGAAAACTTTTTGGTTTAGCTGGAGAATAGTAAAGCTCTTAAGCTGTCTTACTTCTTGGACAGAAAAGCTCCGTGAACTCCTATAAAATCAGAGCTACACATTTTATTTTAAAATATACATATATAGCATAGCTGCTCATTAGTAAATTGTAGATGTGCACTATCATTTTATAAACTAATCCACGGAAGCAAGGTGGGAGACAATTTTAAAGAGAAGTTGTGTCTACCTTTGCTGCATTGGCAAAGCAAAGCCACAGGCTGACCTGACCCAACACTGGCACAGGTCTGCTCCTCAGAGGATGTCAGGCTGGATGACTTCCAGAGGATCCAACCAGCATTTCTATACTTCTTTGCATTAATGCAGCAGGATTCCTGGACATAACCACAAGGGATTAATAAATAGTGATGACAGAATTTTGGAAAGGTATCTTTAGCTATCAATGCAATGAAGATATAGACTTGCCCTTTTAAGTATTGTGTATAAGCAGGAGCAGGGAGAATCACCATTTGTGTTAAAATCCCAGCAGGATTTGGATCCTGCTTTATCATGCCACTGGCCAGCACCACATGTTAACAAAGTAAGAGTGACCTGATTCTGGCAGTCTGCTGTTTAATTTTTCAGAATGAATCAGTAAAATCACAGAAATTAGAGAAAATAGGGATTGGACTAATGAAGTAAGAGATATGAGGGAGTGCCAGGAATGTGGAAGAGCTCAGTGGAAACCAGGAAGCAGCAAGCTTTTCACTGATCAAATGCAGTTAAAGGAGAGATGCAATATGCTGGAAAGCAAATTTGATGGACTCTAAAGCAAATCTGCTTAGATTATTGATCAAGGCAGAATTTTGCCTTAGCATGTATGAAAGCAAAGTGTTACAATTTTGTTACTGTTATTGTTGTTCCTAGTAATTATCCAATACAATTCGATAAAGATTCCTTTTGTGCTAGGCAAGCCCTGTGGATCCTATGATCTTCATAAGAATTTTCATTTAGCAGGAACACTCTGTGCCTTCTTTTCCAACTTTTTTTTTTTTTTCATGCTAATGCAGTATTTGTATGACAGTACAGCTCTTACTAATCTAAGGATTTAATAAGAGGTTTAATTGCAGAGGCGTTTTTCTGAAAAGCAGAAGGATATTTATTTGCGCCTCAAATAGCCATGAGGAATGTTAACTGAAGATGTTTGTAGTATGAGATTAATATTGGGTTTAAAGGACTCCTGACCACTTCAGCAGAAGTGGGTTTGTAACAAAGTGATAAAGAATTGTTTCATTTGTTGCAGACAAGTCAAAAATCTGAGTCTTTGGTAAGCTTGGAAATTAGCTTGAAGTAACACATTTGAGTTCAGCTTCTCTCTGATAACCACCTCCCTGATAGGTGATGTGCCTGTGTGGTGCAAAATGCACTTTTGTGGTATGGAAGTCTCAGCAAAGTCCCAAACCTGTTCACCCTGTCTTGGCCCTCATTAGTGAGAATAAAAGAGTCACATTCTCTCTCTGATAAGAGGAATGTGGGGTCAACATTTAGCCACTCGTACATGTGGAGAGCCTGGTCTGTGCTGATGAATGCTGTTAAAAGCATTACAGTCTGTGCTGAGGAAGGACAGGATTTGGTCCTACATGTCAGTCTCTGCTGCAGCAGCAAAAAAACAGGGAGGCTGCCTTAGCCTAGCTGCCTCTGCAACTAAACATTTGCAGCATACATTAGACTTTTCCTATAAAAATGTCTCTCTTGTCAGAATGGTGTAAAGGATTTAATATAAATGAGACTCAAACCCATATTGCACATTACAATAATGTTAATTTGTTACAAAAGGAAGTGCTGCTATTCAACACTGTGCTAATGAAATGGTGAGGTGTATTCATCTTGAAATGGGGAGAGGACACCAAAGCAATTGATTAGGAAACAAGGAACATTGAAAAGGCATATTTTTTATAAACCAATGTTAAATATGGGCAGGAGGCTTTGGCTGCAGCTCTACAAAATTCAGATTTACTCCTCATTAAGGAAAAGGATATAATTTTTTTTTGTTGTTGTTGTCACCTAAGCTGACACCAGAAGAGTCATTTAATGAATCATAATTAGGTTTTCTTAGATCTAAACTGGAAGGGAAAACAAAACTGTACAACCTCAATAGTGTGGGACATAGAAACCTGATATTTTACCCTGCATGTTTTTAAGATTTTGTTCTGTTTGCCAGTTGTCATTCTGTCATTCTGTTCTCCATTGCTTTTTCAATGCCAGTGGCAAAATCCAGCCTTATTTTTATTTAATGTAATACTTTTATATGGTGATGGCAATCATGGATGTTACATAGTCAGAACTATGCCTGTAAGACCAGCCAAAGGTAGGAAGTCATATTGCACTGGACTTGAGATTTATGTAGCTGATAATAACACAGTTAATTTTAAAAGAGTGAATGGAAATAAAGGCATTTCTTATTGTGGTTTGGTTTGGTTTGTCTTGGTTTTCTTACACTAGGAAATTCTGTGATAAAGCTGGCTATCAATAAGGCAGTGGCAGCTTTGAGGATCTGGGTATTTCTATTAGTTTGAAACAGTCAGAAAATATTTCAAATCTTTGAAATAATCTAAAAAAACCTGAACTCCTCTTGTAAGGAAAATTTTGGGGATCATAAGTCAGTGCTTTTCTTAATCAAATTATTGTTTCTCTTGAAATTTATTTTAAGAGAAAGGAGCTGGCAAATGGCTCAGACATCTGTTTTGTCAATATGGGCTGCTTTGGGATCCTTCTCAGATCATCAAAATGACCAGAATTTTTCTCAGTGCGATTAGGAACTTCTACAGTTCTGCGCCCTCTTTCATCTCCTCCATTTAGGCATGTGCTGTTTTGCTGAAAACGCCTCCCTCCTCCAGCCATCTCACCAACCATTTTCTCTAGGCTACAATTTCCTCAGCTGTATCTTGAATTCTTTCTTCCTCATTTTATGCAGTCACTCTTTCACTTTTATGAAAAGTCTCCTTGGCACATGCCTACGATGTTCTTGAACTTTGTATCCTCTCAGGTCACTGCACCATTCCCCTCCCTGTTCTTCCATCTGCACATTCAGAAATCAATCAGCACCGATTACCCACTACAGAGGGTTCAGAGCTGCAGTTTTGAAAGAAAAATTGTGGAGGAATTCAGACTTCAAAGGGGGTCTCATTCTGTTGGATCAATTTGGACTGAGAACATTGGAGCAACTTACTGTTCACTGAGATTAATGCTCCCACCAGTCGATTGCTGAATAACTCAGAACTTGCACAACACATTTCATTTCAAACCTGTGAAGTACCTACTTTGACCTCCCTGGAAAAAGCTACATGGTATCAACAAAAGCAAGGGAAGGCTGTTAATTTTATTATCGTTATTTCTGGCAAATAAAACACTGGAGAAATCTAAAGGTTTGTGTTCACCATCTGGCATATTCAAATAATGCAGATGCCAGCACTGAAAATTATTTAAATGGTTAATCAGCATGTAGCCCCAAAATAATAAAATATCAAGCCAAGGAATCGTTGGGGTCACATTGATTTGTGTTTAATAGTTGATGCATTTCATATGATCACAGCAAGCAAACAGAATTGATTTAGAGATGCTATTTATGGAGATCAGCTCACCAAGAATTGTAACCATTCAGTCTCCTGGAAGACTGTCTCATGCTGTATTACTAATGTGCAATGCAGACTGACAGACTTCTGTGATCACTTACCCTGTTCATGGCACCAAGAGATCAGTACCACTATGCCTCTCTGGTAAACTTTATGATCCCATTTCTTTGCTTACTGTCAGCAGATCATAGAAGAGTTTCTTTTGGGAAGTCCAGCTTGAATCAGGAGAAATCAAAATGCAGGGGCAGGGAGGGAACTGGAGAAAGCAAAGTTTGAGAAAAGTGAAAATTAAGTCTGAAGGAGGTAAAAGCAAAGCATTGGAGTGTGGTGTTTTCAGCGCAATTGTAATGTTTAGGAACTCACACACCATGAATAACGGATATATTTAAAAAGAAAAGTAAATCTTTATTGCTTGGCTCTCAGATAATTTTGGAGGTTTCTTGAAAGTTTTGGAAATTGATTTTTCATTAAAACAAATTTGAAAAAAATATTTTGTAAACAACAGAAAAGGTGTGGCTGGTATAGAGTATTATTTTGCCTTTGAAACCCAGATACAGGGGAAATATTTTAATGGGATTTTAATGGCACTGCTCGTGTAGCTTAGGAAAAGAATAACATAGACTTGTTCTTGTAAGTTGTGTGCTTCACCAGAAAATGTTCTAACATCCAGAAGAAGCATTTAAAAAACACATCCTTTGAACTGCAGTTTGCAAAAACAACAGTTGGTGGCACTTTGAAACAATTTTTATTTCTAAATGCATTTGCTGATTGTAGGTGTGTAGAAGATTACATTAAAATATTAAATCACTAGTCTGCAGTGATTCAGATTATGGTAACGATACAGAACTTATCAGCTGTTTTCTGCAGGGCACACAGACAGCTTGCTTAAACTGAATCTGAAGATCTGCATTTGTAAAAACAAGGGAAGGTGCTCAGGAGATTAACTGTTCTTAAAAAATGTCATAAAGAAATTACTAGAAGACAAAGTAATGGCAAATGGAGAGGGGGAAGTCACTGCAAATGTCATAACTTGCTCTACTCTGCAGAGGCACCACGGCCTGCAGCAGTGTGGTGTGTTTCTGTGAGCACTTGCCTTCACTGAGTTTACATTTTGAAGGGTTTTTTGTCATGGCACTGATGTGCATGGTATGTAACACGCATACAGATTTCTGGTTAAAAAACCAGCACCCACTAGAAAAACAGATATTTCCCAGAATGTGAGCATGAAGAACAGAGAGAGACTGCCATGGCTGTTCCAGAAGAATCAAGTGTTTATCCATGGTGTCCCTGTCAATCACGTGCAATCACACCACCTGCAGAGGAACTGCAGCGTGTCCAATAACACAGGGGGAAACCTGGGCATTTCTGGAGAAAACTGATGGTTTGAAAGATACTCCTTCTATGTTATTACACACCTTGTCTGAATAAATGACATTTAAAGTAGTCGAGAAGCAAAACCTCTTTCCCTAGAGATTACATATGAACCTTTCTTCCACAGGCCAGTTTCTTTTGGGCCATTCAGTTTAGAAGGTACACATCACCACTTGGTCACAAAGAAAGCCCTGAATACCAGGATGACTTGATGCATTAGCTGCCGCCATTTGTTCAAAGGACTGAAAGACCAGACCACAGCTGGTGCTTGGCAATCTTTACAGCTTGGCCAAAGGCTCTTCAGTGCCTTCTGTTTCCTCTCTAATTCTTGCATATTGGAAATGAGAAGTCTATGTCAACCGAGGGAAATAAATCTGGAACCACTGCTGGGCTTTGCCTCTCCCCATCATCCTCCAGCTCAGTTTCAAATGATTCCTGTTTGCCATCCTGGCCCTGAATATGTTGGTCTTCGTAGTTTAATCCAGAAGTGATTCTTACTTAGCTTTCCAAATGATATATTCTGCACTTACTGATAGTTCTTTATATTGGTCAGTTTGGGTTCTGTGGCAAAATGTTTCCCTCAGCTTCAGACACATTGCTTGATGCATTTACAAACATGGTCTTGCCTGGGTATATTTTGTTGCTTTCCCATTTGATTCCACGGGGCTGTTTGCACTGAGGGGAGAGCTTGTAATATCCAGTATGCTAAGGCAAATCTCCTTATTGTGAACAGTAATGCTGCCTGGCATTCTAAATTTGCCATAATGCGTTGCTAGATTTGGTGTAACTGTGAGCTAAATACTGATTTGAAGTGTTCTGGCTTTCATATACTTCCCATGTCCCTCAGCTTTTGCAATGTTCTTGCTTTATCTGTATTCACGTGGTGCTTAGGCAGCCCAGCAGTATTTACAAGTTTTGTGCCCTAGTAACTTTCTGCATGCTCGATACCCCTGCACTCCCTTTCCTGAATCAGTATACTTCTTTCAGTCTGAGAGCACAGTTCTGCTTCAGTTTGAGGTAGTTTTGAGGCTTTTCAAAGTTCTCACCAGTGCCTAAATCAGAATTTGTACCTGCACCCAAAAAAGATGGTTTGCCCATGCTAATGTTGTTCTCTTATATGCCTGATCCTGTGCTTGCAGAAGGCTCAGGAAACCTCTGTTTAGGTCTTTGGTATACCTGCCTGGATGGCTAATCAATTTTCATACGCTAGTGCTTTCACTTCAGGTGTGAATGCAGAAATGCCTATTTCCTACCTGACTTTTACCTTGCCTGCAAATAGACTTATGACCCACTCTTTAACTTGGCTGCTAGCCAAAGTAGTAATTCTGGGCTCAGCAGTTACTATCTTTCATTACGTTTCTGACCTGTAGGCTT
Source organism: Pseudotriccus pelzelni (assembly GCA_035584735.1). Classification (NCBI taxonomy): domain Eukaryota; kingdom Metazoa; phylum Chordata; class Aves; order Passeriformes; family Tyrannidae; genus Pseudotriccus; species Pseudotriccus pelzelni. Next base: position 83,779,357 of record JAWMRA010000113.1, on the reverse strand, counting down.
AATTGTTTTTATTATGTGAGATATAATTCTTTTGATCATATTCTCTCTCTGAATGGCTGTATCAGTTGTACAACTGTGTACCTGTTATTAATACTGGCTCTGAAGTGCCTGTTTTGAGTAGGTGTAAATCAGGGCCCCCTCCAGGGCTTTCTGTCATTATATTAAATGGACTGGATCACTCTCATCCTCCTTTATTCCTTCTTTCTCTTTGTCCCTTCCCTTCCTCTTGTAACTTCCTCTCCAGGCCTGGTGCCAAAAATGCTGGAGAGGCAGTATCTCAGCTATCAGCTTAAATTGTCAAACTGGCATCTACCTCTTTCATTTCAAAGAGCACTGTGATTGAAATTCCTTTTATTTTAGGCAGTGCTAGTATTTTAAACTCAGAACTACGTAAAGAATTGGTGATAATGCTGAACTGCTTTGCTGCGAAGAGATGGTTACAGACCAAGTGAGGAAATATTTGCATAAATCCTATGTAGGCAGATTCCCACCTAGAAAAAGCTGTCGTTTCTGCCAAAATATTCATAATCTCTCTGGCATCCACCACAAGACAATTGTCAGACTTTATTGGTCTGATCAGGAAAGGCTTTTGCTTTCATTTGGTGCCAGCATATTTCCCTGACAGTGATGTGAGATATGACCAGATGAGTTCATTGACCCTGGAGATGCCTACGCAGGGAATGTCCTGTCATCTTCTTCAGCAGAGGTGAGTGGAAGTCTGCAGTTGCTCCCGAGGAGGATGGGTTGACAGTGTGCTCAGTTTTTATGAAGTCTCCAGGTTGCATGAGCTGGCATTAATGCTTAAGCATTGCAGGTGGCAGAATGGGGAAGTCCGGGCTTTGCTGTGGAGCCAGGGCTCTGAGATGAGAAAGCTGTGCCATGTCCCAGCTGGGGAAGCTCAGCTTGAACTATGCCTTGTGCAACATTTCAATCTTTTTATCAGCATGGCTAAAAATCAGGGATTTCAGGGACACATCAGTCCCAACTTTCTGTTTAATATTTTGTTAACTAGCTCGTAAGTAAAACTCTGACTCTGCCTTTACTAAACCAGAGAAACTTGCTGCACAGTTGCTGCACACTTCTGTTGTGTCTGTTTCATCAAACATTCGTGGGCAATAGCAGGAGAGAGGAGAGAATGTAGATTCTAGCATCTCTATATGGACCTGGCTGTGCTTGTTCGTGGCCAGCTTTCAGATATGGTAATGTTCAAACTATGGGACTGCAGTGGGAGAAGTGCTTGATGGAGAAGTATTAAAAAAGTAGGACTTTCTTTAAAGAAAGTAATAAGATATGCTTCAGTCCTTAAAATGTTTTCTTATGTCAGTTATCAACTAATCAAGAATATTTATGAGCGAGGAGTCTAAGGATGAGGCTGAAAGGGAAATGCTGACTGTACACAAAGATGGAACAGTTTGCCTCAGGTAATCTAAGTGATGGTTTGCAGTCTGAATTACTGGCAAGGAGAACAGTGAGGCACGGCGTTATCTAGTAAGGCTAAGGGAGGTGTTTTGTGAAGGCTGGTTGTGGAGTTGCTGACCTTACCAAAGAAGGGCTTCTTATACTATACTAAGTGTGTAAATTGAAATTTATTGGACAACAAAAAAGGAAATGTGGTATCTTTTGATTTGTTAGTGGGGAAATATTGTATAGCATGCCCCTAAGCAGTATAGCAAGTCTCACTAAGGACTATGAATGAGAGGAAATGCAGAATTACCCTTTGGGAGATGGACCATTTTGGGAAACTGATCATCTCTTGCATGGGAAAGCTCTTGCACAGTGTCAGCATTGATTGGTTTATTTGGTTTCAATGTGAAAACATTTTCTCAACATTCATATTTTTTGCAGAACTGATACTTAAATTTCTCAGCCATTTCCTTAACTGCTGTATTCTCTGACTGAAAATATCTGTTTAAACTCTTTGCTGCATCCTCCCAGCAACCTGTTCTGATGCATAGCTCCCTGCACAGGTGACACCAGAGACGTGTTTGGTTTTTGCAGATCTAAGAATGAAATACAGAGTTCTTTTTCCATTTTATCACTAATTCAGCTGCCAAGGTCAGCATCTTCATTACCCTACTTTATCATGCATGGATGCTAAATCCATTATTTATAGGCAAATTTCTGATGATGACTATTTGTATGTCATTGGCAGAAATCCGCCTATGTGCTCCCTCAGACATAGACTGGCATTTCGTAAGCTCACCTAACCAGCCATAGTACTATGAGTACAGGTATGCAGTGCAGCTCAAAAAGGAATGAAAACTTTGTATGCATCATTTATTTTCAAGAACATTGTATGTTACAGTTGTGAGTCTGAAATTATGAAAACCTGACTTACAAGGTGATATGGTGATATGTTTTTACCACTTACTGTTTGAGATCCAATCTTAGTTGTCTGTTAATGTTAAAGAAACAAGCCACAAATGATGTCCCAGTAGAATAATACAAAGAAATAATAGCTGATTGATATAGGTGGTCATACATTAAAAAAACCTAGAACAGCTTCTTCCAAAGTGGAAAACTGTTTATGTAATGTGTAGACCTAGCCCTAGACAACAAGCTCACAGGTCCTGTTGTCTCATCTGCAAAGGATTTCCTACCTGGCAGAGCAGTGGCCCTGTCACTGAAGGCTGCTCATACAAGTAAAGAGCTGCACGATATCCTATTGTCTCCTCTATCTAAAACCAAAACAAACAAGCAAGCAAACAAGTTATTTGCATAGAAGAAGGCTCTTAAAAAGATAAAAACCCACAACCCACAGATGAACCATATTATATCTCTTAACCCTGTTGAACCCAAAAGGTAGACGAAAAAATACCAAAAAATTTCTCTTGTCTCTGAAAAAGAACAGGCTTTTGCAGACACTCTCAGATTTTTCATTTCACCTGTCTGCCTGGGTGAGACAGTCACTCAAAAATGGGATCAATGACTTCCATCAATACCTCACCCAATATTGTAAACGATCATCTATCATTGTCTCCCAGTGGTAGGGTAATTTGCAAACAGACATTCCTTGTGTCAGAGTCATGCCCAGAGGATTTTAGCAGGAAGGGAATGCCACTCTGTTGGGCAGCCACAAAATAAAATAGTCCATATTTACTGTTGAAACAGGAACAAGCTGTGACAGGAGTAAGACACTGGCAGCAAAGGCTTGTGGGTGAAGGAGTAAGTGAAAAAAATGGCAGAGTAAGGCAGAGCCTTTGAGCCTCTGTTCCCTGAAGCTGAAAAATGGGGCAGCTTATTAGAAGACTGAAGCTGTTTTCAGCACCTGAAGCAATAAGTAGATTTTTCAGAGGAGCTGGTGCCTGAGTATTTCTGAAAATCTCCCCATAGCATGACTGTGGGAGCCACGAGCTCCTGACTGCCACTGAAAACTTGGCTTTTGTTAGCTGTTCATATGGAAGTTAAACCCACCCAAAAGACTGTTTTGGTGTGGCTGTTTGCAATGCGAGTCAGCACATGTTCATCTTCCATGTCCAATACCAGGCTCTGTTGTTTCCTTGTTGTGAGAATTACCCATGTTGTCAAAGGTTAGGAGCTAAAGACATTATTTCATTTGTAAGTACCCCCAGCTGACAAGCTGTTAATGGCATCCCTGGAGAGCTTGCCAGCTTGCATTTTTGGGGGATGCAAGGAAATAATGTTATATTGCCTGGTATTTGTTTTATATCACTGTGTAATGAGAATGGGTATCTTACTATTTTATATTTCAGATGTGAAATATAGCAGTGCCTGTCTTGAAGTGTTACTCTGGTTTGGTGCAAATTTCAGAAAAATGGCATACATTTAGTATATTCCATATATACAGAAGGCTCTGATTTTGATTAGGTTATTAAATTGACTCACGTGCAGAGGGAAAACAAAATATTTGCAAGTGATGATAAAAAATGAAATTAAATTGAGCTTCACAGGATGGGATGGATTTCAGGGGCTGTGAAATCAGAGCTTAAAATGAAACATTGCATCCTGAATATTTTATTAATAAGTATAATTGCTTTAAGTATAGCATAGCTGGAATAGTGGTATTGTTGTTTTACCTTAGCAACACATTTAATTTCTCGATTGTCTACTGATAAACATTGCTTTCAGTGAAGTCAACATGAGAATACCATCAGGAAGGAATCTAAAATAATACAATCCCTTTCACTGAATGCCATGAAATGTTTATTAGCTGTTTCAGCTACTGTGTGTAAGTGCATTCATCTGACTGTCACCAGGATGTAGATACACCACAGGATAGATAATTAAACTGTTTGAGTTGCCCCGTTTCCCAAATTCCTCAGTAAACATTTTTTCTGTAAAACTGGAGAAATCTTGTGTGATGCTCCTTGTGTGATGGTACCGTGATCCAAATTCAGAATATATTATAATGAATTATTGACCATTCCTGATGATCCTGAATATTGAAATATAGCTCCTAGGGCTTACATGTGCTAAAATTTCTTCAACTACTATGAGATACTATCAAAGCAACACCAACTCCTCTGCCCAGATTGCAAGAACTACATCTTTCTTTACATTCATTGTGGGTAAATAAAGCCATGATATCCTGCAAATAAAGAATTATGGTGACAAATCCATCAGCTGAATTCTTGGCTCACAGGCATAACTATATTGCAACAAAATATAAGTTGAGCTGTACTTCTTTCTACTCAAAAGTTACAAATAAAAAATACATGTAAAAGAAAGCAGATAATGGAAACAGGTTTTGGTTTTGTACAGCTTTTTCAGGTTGAGGATCGCACCATTAAAATAGTCCAAATAAATGTAATTGAAATTGTATTCCTATCTATGAGACCAAAACCCTTCACGTGACTAAGTCTTATGCAGTACAGACTTTCCATTAAAAGCCAATCTGAGAAAATTATACTAGATGATAATAGACTAGATTGGAATTCCTGTATTCACATGGCATATCCTTTTCTTCTTAAATGAAAATTCATTTGATTCACTCTGGTTTTGGGAGAGCTTAATGCAATAACTGGTCATCTGTGTGACACTGTGAAGATCCTGGCCCACCTGGAGATGAAGCAGAACCAGGTTTGCTATTCCAGAAAACTCTTCTTTACTGTGCATGTGTTCTGCCACCACATAAATGCACAAACCAGACAATATTCAGTTGATCAGGAAGAAAAATGTTAATGACTGTAGTGATTGAATGCACAGTTTTTTCTCTAAGAAACTACCTGACTTCATTGTATTTCAAATGGTTCATATTTTTATGTAACACCTGGGAGGTCCTTGTGGCGGTGCACAGCCCCTTTCCCACCCTCAGGCTGCACTGTGGTCGCCGAAATGCTCATTAGGCCTGGGCTGGCACAAACAGCTGATTCCTCTTGAGCTTATCAGAAACACTGCCTGCTCCCAGGAACTACTGCAGTCTAACAAGCTCCTCTTTTTTAACCAGCAGTCTTGGAAATTTATTCTTCTTGTCTGACTGGCAACCCAGATGGAAAAATATTTTTGTTATTGAACTTTCATAAAAAAGTTACCAACCCATCTTGCATCCAGAATGGAAAATTAATGTGACTAAAGCCAATCCTCTTGTCACCCTCTAAACAGCAGTCCTAAGTGAGACACTTTGAGCTCTCCTGGACCACAGAGGGCTGCAATGAGCAATCTTGCTCTGAGTGGGGCCTCTCAGAGCTAACAAACCCTCAAATTTGCTATACTTGGAGGACTGCCACCGAGCACCAATGACAGAGCCTGGGCTGATACCCCCACTCCCCTTGCACATTGAGAAGAAGCAAAGGCATTCAGTGTGAGTACTTCACTAAATTAGAGGTAAATTTTTTACAGGTATACCTTTTACAATATCCTTAAGTCTGTGTGAGTGTGAATATACTATAGCAAATGTACTATAAATGCTGCTCTCTTATATTCATAAATATTAGATAAATATAAGTTAGGCCTATAAGTGAGTTACTGTTTTGCCATAGCAAAGAAACTTTTGTTAATTGTTGAAACTATTTTAATTAGTCTGCCAATTAAGTGCTGTTAAGATTACATGCTGTTAAAACCTTTAGGCCTATAGCGTTGGTCAAGTTTGGGGCTAAGTTTGGCAAGGGAGACTCCTCTGAACCTTGTGACTTAACAGGAGGGTCTCCCTTATTTATTTTCATCTTTGCCCTTTCCTATCCTTATCCTTTTTCCATCCCCAGCCTCCATGTAAATGGAGATTTAGGTTGATTTTAATTTTAGATTGATTGATCTTAGGTTTCAGTCTGATTTTTCTCTGTGTGCTTTAACCACCTATAATTATTAGAGTGAACTTTGCAAACAAAGTTTGTCATGCTTTCACTTTTATATTAAACCTGCTTTTGCTGATACCTTTGCCAGTAATTCTTTGAGCAACTTAAAACACTCATTTACAACAGTCTTGAAGTCCCACATGGTTCTTCAAAACAGAAGTTCTTTACAATGAAGCTATTAAAGTATTTTCAAAATAAATGAATGGAAGTCTGAATCTACACCCAGTCCTAGTCCAAGATGCCAGCACAAGTGAACATTTTTAATCTCTTGTTTTGTCTATATGCATCTACTAAAACATGAAGGTCAGTTTTACAAATAAGAATCCAGTTGTTTCCAAAATTTAATAAATAACCCCAAATAATTTTGGGGTTTGAATAATTGAGAATCTTTAAAAAGAAACTTATTAAATACTTCCAGATATAGAAAATCCTTATGTGTTGTAAATGTAAGTCCCATAAGAAAATCTGCCACGAATGTATCCTATAACTCTTAAGAGAATTCTTCCCCATTGCACCAACAGGTTGTCCGAGAGGATTTTGTTTGAGGAAGTTAGAGGTAAGAACTTTTTATTTAATCATGAAAAATTTATTGCAGTGTTAACTACAAAGAGCCCACTCCTACTCCATAACCATTAAAATGCAGGAAGTCACCTATTCAATAATGCAGAATTGTTGTGTATTAAAAATTTAAATCTATAAATATTAATAGAACACAGGTCAGTCTCTTAACGAACAGAGGTAGTTTTACACACAGCTATTGTTGTAAGCCTTAAGGGTTGCACATTAGTTATGACATAGAGCAAAACAGACATGTTAAAAAGGAGTTGTCCAAAAAAGGAAGTTTTGTTCCTTTTTTTCAGATGAAAGACAAGGATAATAAATCCTATACTAGTCCTAGTGTCTGTGCTTGTCCTTTGGGAAGAAGAAGTTCCTATTTCAATCTAAGAAGTCGGCATGTTGGAGTCAGCTTTACAAGGGCATGACATAAAGGTGTTTATAAGTAACAGCAGCCAAAGTCACTTCCTGCAGCCTTGCTCCTTCCCACCACTTTGGCCGTATCAAGAGGTCAGAAATATGATATTGCTTTTCAAGGGATTGAGAAGACCCATCCAGCATATGCCAAATGTATCCAATACCAACAGAGTTGAAGTACTGGAAAGCTACAACTAGCTCCTCAGCAGTGAATGCTGTTAGATGTGTGAGCTCTAATAGTAGACATACGTGGCCCTTTGCAGCCTAAACCAAATTGACATCACTTGAGCTCTCTCCAGCTCAGCCAGGGTAGCTAGTTAGCTACACATGTCAGTGTAGCCTGCATCAAAAACACAGACATGACTTGACAGCAGAGAGGAGCTTGGAGAACATGCACAGCACAGGTCTGTCCAGGTTGTGTCTAGAGAAGCGTGTTTCCTTCTTCGCTTTTGCCTCTCCCAGTCAGCCACTCTGGGAAACATCTGGGACATGACTATGTTGTTATACAGCCTTACTTATGTTTGCCACACTGATGGATGACTAACTAACTCTGTGTAATACTGCAAGTGGAGGCAGAAACTGATGTCTGCTGGGTGCAGCAGAAGGGTGATTTGTGGGTGGCTGAGTAGCCAGCTCCCTGGGACAGGTCAGCTGTCTGAGGTCAGGGATGCTTTGCTCTCAATCTTGAATCTCATTCCCCTGAGGTAACAGTAACTTTGAGCCTGTCTGCTGCTTGGATTAGGAGCATGTGAAGGCACCCCAGAGTGTACACTAGAATGGACTGCAGGAAGGGGTCAGTATCTCATGCTCTTCTTAGGCAACCTTCCCTGTTGCCCCTGTCAGAAGCAGAAATAGGAATAGACAGAACACTGGTCTGTCCAAGAAGGACACCTCTTTCCAACCCTGCCCTGATCCAAGATATCCCTCACCCAGCTTTGTGAGAATACAAATGCAAAAATGGAAGCATCTTGCTGCAATTGCCTTATTTGGGAAATGTTTCCTAGGCATCTGTCTGACTTTCTCAGAAAGTGCACCAGCAGAATTGCGTCTGGGTTAAAATGTTGAAAGGAGATAAAGGAAAAGAAAGAATTAAGGCAGCTTTGCCATAGCCACTGGAAGACTTCAAAGGATCCAAGGATCTGTCCACATTTGGTGGTATTGTTTCAGACTGGGTGCTATGTTGGGCAAGACTACACATCCATTTTGCGAAGGACAGCGAGCATTTTGAAAACCTTGGAGAAGGAGGAGAGACATCATACCTGTGACATCCTTGTCAAGGAAGGGTATAAGGAGGACACAGACATTCTGGAGAGAGCAATCTGTGCTCTCTAACCCAAGGCAAACAGCACAGGCCCACTGAAAAAACAAACTAACAAAAACACCAAACCAAACCAACCAACCAACCAAACAAAAACCAAACCAAGAAAGAACAGAGTCTCAGGTAGGTGTGTTTCTCCATGGGTTTTTTTTTCTTATTTTTAAGACGCTGTCAGTTCTTCCTCCTATCCCACTCAGGTAGAGAGCATAAGAAACTGCAGGCTAGAGCATAGGAATAATTCTTCAACACACTACAGAGAAAGCTGGTCTTCTCACAAGCGTTGCCCTTTGGCACCATCAGGAAAGCTCATGGGTTTTCACAGTTTGTCAGAATGACAGTGTTGAACCCTTCAAACTGCTCCACAGGGTGTTCCTCCAGCCCTGCTTCCTGATGAGGGCATCAGCACCCGAGGTCAGAGGACCCACACCATGGCCTCTCCAGGTCCTCTGAGAAATGCACCAGGCACAGTCAACATATCTGTATTCAGCGGCTTCCACAGGGCTGTACACAGTCCCAGTGCATCCTGGTATGCTTAATAGCTCACACGGGGCCTTTAAATCTCCAGGCTTTGAGAAGCACTGGAATGTTTCCTCTGTGTGAATTTGTAGAACTGGCTTGAATCAAGCCTGGTCCATTTAATATGTTTAGGAATAACTCTAAACCAACTGCATGGAGCTTTTGCACTCTTCTTTTCCTGGCTCGTGTCTTCTTTCAAAACTGTCTGTTCCTTATCAGTGTCTATAGCTGGTGTATTGTACAGAATCACCTTCTCCATATCTGCTGAAAGGTGAAAATTCATTGGAAAAACAGGAGAAATGGGCAAGGGAAAAAGTTTTTTTGTGCTTTTTTTGTGGGTTTGTTTTTTTTCTATGTGTCTGTTTGTTTATTCTTACAAGGTCCAGGGCTGGTGCATGACCCATTAGAGAGAAGGTAGAATAAAAGCAGAACCCCAGGGTATTCTCAGGAAAGTCACCACAGATTCTTCAACTAGCTGTGCAGATAAGCAGCAAATCACATTGACAGTGAACAGTTAGATGTGACTTCCATTCACTGCAAGCTTTCATTCCAGACTGAGGACTCTCTACATGATAGCTCACGTGTGCTTCATCCATGTGCTTCAAAGCATGATTTATTATTAGGGCTTAATTCCATTTTAGACTAATGACAGTCATAAATAATTTCACAAGACCAGAGGAATGAGGAAAATACAAACTTGATGGAGACAACATTTCAGTTAATGAAATGTTTTGAACTCAGAAATAGTGGTTTGAAATTGAATGTTTGTTAGGCAATCTGGGCCTGTTTAGAAATATTATATTTAGTTATTTGAGTCTGAAAGTGAAAAGCAATTTCCTAGCTGTGTGTTTGTCCTAAACGTCTTCATCTGCATTTCTAAGGGCTCTTGATATGCTACTTTGTGTAATGCTCCCTGCTTTTAATGATGTGACAGCTCTGCAAAAGATTGATGGCTGCTATTAATGTAGCAGAGAACATATAGGTCCCATCTGTATATCTGACTGTTTCAGAATAGAAATGGAATAGGTTTGGCCCCATAGAAATAGAACAGATCTGCCACAGCCAGTGCCAGATCTCCAGTCTCCAAATATCCTGTCGTGATATTTATCCCATTTCTGATTCCAATTTTTTGAACTCTGCAACACCGAAGCCAAATATGGTGCATGAATTGTTCTAACTTGGGCCATGGCAGGAGCAGGAAGTCAGGATGTAGCAGTAGTTAATAATTTTGAAGCATGATCGTAAGTAGTCTGAGGTTAGAGAGGAATAGATCAGCAAGGCACTTCTAATCGATTTGATATGGACAAGCCAACATTTGTAACCAGCATCTGTGCAATAAAAGATAAAAAAACAACATTAAAACCTGTTCTTTTGTATGCTTTACCCTGGGTTCCTCCTATGGGGCCTGCAGGACTTCTCAGTTTGCTCCACTTCACTATTCATTTTCATGCACTCAGGTTCATACTGTCTCATTGAACTGCACACGATTAACACCACTGACATTTTTTTTACTTCATTGTAATCTCTTTAATTTACTGCTCAACTTTTTGTTCTTTGATCCAGTAATTGGATCCTTTTTTTTCCCTCAGTTTACAGTCTTATCTTTTAGAAACACTGAACTTGGTTGTTCCTTATGCCCAGTTCCTTGCCCTCTTTTTATTTATTTTTTTCTGCCTTCTTATCCTGTACATGACAGTTATGGCTTTTAGATATTAATAAGTTTGTCATATGTCTATTTTTGGACAATTAACATTAATAAATTCAACTTTATGATTCTGTGTGCCCCCACAGGAAGAGTGTGGGCCTGGAAGCAAGGAGGATGTGGCTTTCCATTTATGCGTGCTGCTTTATTGCCAGAGATTCCCTCATCTCTGGAAAGCAGACAGATATGTTTAGTGTTGTCTCCTTAGAGAGGCCCTGAGAGTTTTATCTGGAGAACCAAATTCCCTGCTAGCAAAACCAGTGGGATTGCTCAAGGGCAAAATGTGACCTAGTATCTGTGTGGTATTTCAGAAGTGCACATTTTTGCATTCTCTCTTAGTACTTCTCATTTCATAAGAATACAGGGCACCTAACAGATACCAGACTATCAGTCTGTTGGAGCTAGTTGATGGCTTACATGGTGAAAGTACAAAACTTGTGATGGATCTGAGGAGTTTTACTCTTCTGCCCTTTATGGGGTCCTCTGCTTAATTGAGCTATATTGCCTTTTAGCTAGGGGCAAACAGGTTCCTTAGACTGTGCCCACACTAAAACATAACCTAAGACAAGAACATTTAAGAACATCAGCTCAGTTTCCACATCTATGTAGACTTCCTAGCGACAGCCACTCATTGTACTGACACTTCTGTGTGGCTGTTGCTTCTGAGCTGGCGTGGTCTCTCCTCAGCACCTGCCCTGCCTTTGCAGGGTCACTGGGCATAGTTAAACCGTGCCTTGGGTTTAACAAACTCCAGTTGAGTATTTTACTAGAAAGCAAATCTTCATTAAAAAAGACTGGCTTTACAGTGACAAAAAGAAGCAAAATGAACACACATAATGTATTATATAGGATTATAATTACTAAGACATTTTATTTGGCAGAAGACAAGAAAAGATGTGTTTACCTATGTGTCCTAGATCCAATGGCATAAATGCTGAAAGTTTTTCATTTGAAAATGTATCACAGGAACAGTGTGGAAGTTCTGTGTGAGGTACATCAGTAGATTTACTGTATAATAGCTTTTGTTTAAAATTTTTCTGCAGTCTTCCATAGTCCTCACAGTGATTTAGAGGATTCCATTTATATGCTTTTTTACAATTTACACTATTTATTCTAAGTACTGAAAGTTGAGTGGAAAGTGTTAACACCTATTTGTCAGAGTATTTTGTGCTGAAGTCTAGAGAGTCAGACTGTAGCTAATGCTTTTGCATGAGTTTTGTATCTATATACATAGCAATTCCTCAAGAAATATTCACAGCTGATTCAAACAAGAGAGAGAAGTGGTTTCTTCTCTTTGTCATTTACCATGAACAGAGAGTTGATTGCATGAGATGCAGCTATTGAGGCTTAATAAGAGAGAATGGCTGAAATTTATTTAAAAAATGGAATTTCACTAGCACTGGTGATAATTTGAGTTTGTCAAAATAATATTATCAATTTACAAATTAGAGAAATATTTGCATTTAGATGGTGGATTTACTAAGCCAGTGAATGTATACTCTTGCTACATTGCTGATGATCTTCAACTCAATAATTAGGTAGATAATAGATCAGCAAAGAGGGATCCATGGCACATGTTTTGTGTATTTGTGTGTATGGGCCACTCATGGACTGTCACATACCATGCACTTAGTTTCTTCAAAGTGTAAATGAGTTACTGTTCTCAGAGGCAGTGTATCAGATCACCTCATGAAGGATGCAAGAGGTTTTCCATTACAGAAATCATCTATACTCCCCTTTCTCAGGGAGAAATCCAAACTGTGGTACACAATGGCACAAGAAACTATATATTTTGTCCTGGCTTCTAGAACTGGCTGGGTCATACCTTTACTAAGCCAGGCACTACTTTATTTTGAGTATATCTTGAATATAGTTTGTTATTTATCTATGTGGGACTAACTTCAAGTTACATATATGTAACAGGCTAAGGAAGTTTAGTTCAACCTGATGCAACACTGTCCTCATTGCCCAGGTCTTCTCTCAGCTATACTTAAATTGCATTATGATAACTGTTAGTGTGGTCTGACATAATCCGTGTCAGCACTGCAAATGCTTTGTTTTTCTATATATTACCACTGAAAAATTTAATGGATAATTAATGCAAATTTAATGAATATTAGATTTTATGTCCCTGGTTCATATAATTCTATATCTTCAGTTCAGCCACAAAGACACTTAAAATTAAGGTTCTGCCTTTTACCATAGATGAAAATGTCACTGTGAAGAATTCTGCCATTGTCTCAATTATATCTTATGAATGTATTCCTGTTAGCCAATTAAAAAACTCTCTTATAAAAGGTTGGGTAAACAACAATTGGCATACACTGATTCAGATTTTTAGGGAGGTATTACCATGAATAAAACGCCTCAGGAACACATCTCCCTGCTGTTGTCTTCATCATTCTGTAATTTCAATGAATTCTTATCTCAAAATTCAGGACAAAAGGGCTTGACTGAAGACATTTTAAGAAATCTAACCAACTGCACAATGCTTAGAACTGGCCTTGCTAGTCACCCCTAATATTGTCACAGATTCACAGAAAATTAGAGCAGGAAAGTCCTTCATGAGGTCATTTAGTAATTTAAAAAGAATCAGGAGCTGTCACTGAGCTCAGGGACTACAAATCACATCTGAGGAAATATAGTTCCAGGTGGTGAAAAAAATACTCATTTTAAATATGTTTTTAGAGTTTTAGGGGTTTTCGTTCTAAAGATATATTTTCTCAGTTTTCATCTTTTCCACTTCCTGTACTACACAGTGGATGCAGTGTTTTTCCAGATGCCAGGTTCTTCCAGTTAAAACTCTTCTTCCCTTAGCAGCTGTAATGTTTCAGGGTACCCCAAGGTCACAGCAGAGCTCTTCTTTCCAGAGCATTCTTTTACCACCTGAGCTTGGTCCACTCTGTGATTGTCCTCTTTTGCTCAAGTCTATGCCAGTCTGAGACCCTGTCCACTTAACAGATATGCTAACAAGGGGAAAAAAATGAGACAATACTGGCCAGGGAAAAAAATGGCAGCTTTGAGAGCCTAATGATTCCTCGTTTTTTTCTGTGTAATTTCTTCAGAGACCAAAAATTTTGTTCTTTGTCAGATAGTCTACCCTGGAGTTTAAACTTAACGTGAAGCAGATTGGCTTCCAAGTGTACACTGTCATTTGTTTAGCTCCCTCTTCCCATTCCACTGACATGTTTACCTGCCTCTGAAGTATCATTGCTACCTCTCCTGAAGATTTTTGTTAAACCTGTACTCTGCTTATTGCATTGCTATTCCTTGCTCTGGGGTTCAGCTGCTGCTGCTCGACATTTGTTGCTTTGAACTTCTCTGGCTGTGTAAAATTCCACCAACACTTTGAGGTACTGGCTGGGGGGAGAATCAAGAAGAGTGATTGATCAAGCAGTGAGACCATTCTGTAGTGTGATAAGACACTCTGCTCAGGTTTGCAGAAGTCCGTGCAAATCCGTATTCATATATAATTTAGAAACTTCTGGTTGCTAATCCTAAATTAACTAGTAAAGAGTTCCTACTGGAACAGAAACTAGAAACTCTTCCGTGGAAAAAGCTCAACTGAGAGTGCAAAACACATGATGCATGGCAGTGCTGCTCTCCTCTTACAAATTCTTTTTGCCCAGCAAAGGTGGCAGTCTCTGTGCCTGTACTGGATTTATCACTAGATGTGAATCCATCAGAGAGACTTTGCTGGTAGCTGCTAATGGCACAGTGGTTTCAGGTTTTGATGGACAGCATACACAGAAGTCTCTTACACCTCATCTTCCAATTTGGATAAAGTCTCACAGTCAAGGTTTTGTGTCCTCTGCATTAAATTTTAGAGCTTATCTGTAGAAACTTAGGATGATGTGCGATTAACTTCAGGACTTCAATTTTGTTGGAAAGTTCTCCTTGTATATAAGACTCCTACATTGGCATAAAGGATGTTGAGTACCATTAGTTGCTATTTCTTCTAGCAGCACTAGTTAAACCTTCGCAGCTTCTTCAGCTTACTCTTGGACTCGATCCACCAAATTCAGGAGTTCATCAGTACATGACATCTGCCTTAAGAAAACGTACAGAAAACATTAGTCTGTCATTTTTTCATTATATAAATGCTAAATACGCATCTTTTGGTGATAGCTCAGAAAACCCACATAAAAATTTCAGCCACAGGAATCATCAGAAGGCTGGAGCACCTCTCCTATGAAGACAGGCTGAGAGAGTTGAGGCTGTTCAGCCTGGAGAAGGGAGGGCTCCAGGGAGACCTTATTGCAGCCTTGCAATACCTAAAGGAGGCTTATAAGAGAGCTAGAGAGGGACTTTTTACGAGGGCATGGAGGGATAGAACAAGGAGGAATGGCTTTAAACTGAAAGAGAGCATATTTGGATTAGATATTAGGCAGAAATTCTTCACTGTGAGGGTGGTGAGATACTGGAGTGGGTTGCCTAGAGAAGTTGTGGATGCCCGATCCCTGAGCTGTTCCAGGCCAGGCTGAATGGGGCTCTGAGCAATCTGGTCTGGTGGGTGGTGTCTCTGCCCACAGCGCGGGGTTTGGAAGTAGATGATCTTTAAGGTTCCTTTTAAGCTAAACCATTCTATCATTCTGATTTACTGTTTCAGAGTCGTATAGCATTGAAGATACAAAAGTATGTTTGGCTTGTGATAAATCTTTTGGTATAGTCATCCAGAGCTCATACATTTTTGACTCATGCTACATTTGTTGACATTGTTTCCAGCTTTTAAATAATTTACTTCAGTTTCCAACTGTAGCATCATTTGAACTATATGGTTGAATGAAAATATAAGTATATGCAGTTAGAGCCTGTTAACTGATCACATTCCTTCAGGAAAGGATAACTTGCATTTTATCACTGAATTTTTTAAGGATAGTATCTGAGTAAGCATTTAACAGTAAAAAAATGCCACTTTCATTACTGCATGGAGTGAAAGGATTTGGGAGGTTTGGGTTATTTTTAGAGGGGCGCAGGCCAGGTGCTGCTGCATATAATGGTTGCCTGGTAACACATCTAGGATTACAAGACAGCGGGGTCATTGATGTAGGCTCATTTCATCAGTAATATTGAAAAGAAAGAAAAAACCCCAAACCTCCTCCAGCAAACTGTTCCTTGGTAAGTTCTGGTTTTCAGTGTTTTGTGAGCAATTCAGTAATGCCAAGCTTTCAGAAATATATGCTCTAGAAATGAAAGACCAGAGTAGAGACTTGTTAGTCATTGCTTTTGTTGTATCAATAAGAAAGCCAGTTTTGCCTTTGGGCTTGGATTAGGTTTATCTTAATTTGCCTTACATGTCCATTTACAAATACACAAGAAGATTTAGATGCTTCTCTGGTCTTCTGCTTTAATAAATATTTGTTGATATTTTGATTGTCATATCTTTGGAGCTGATCCTAGTGAATATAATTCATGCTGAAAGCAAAAATTATTTATTAAGATAACTCCTGTATTCAGCTACTACTGCTCATCATTAAGAGTGGCAGAACTGGGTTCTACATAACTGTAGACTGGTGAGCTTTTCTATGCATGTGTATTTAAATCTATATTTAGGTATTCAGCTGCTGAAAAAATACTCCAATTTGCACAGGCATTGAGTACTTACACTAATATTGTTTGTCATGGGCATTTTTGATCCTCAGAATGCCTTGGTTTCGACAGTATTCAACAATTTTGGCATCAAAATATGTTTGAAATGGTTGGTTAGCAAATCGAGTTGTCATTGCCATATCCTTAAGACCACCTTTTTTCTCTGAATACATCCTACCTTTCTGCCAAAAACACTTCTCCAGACAAACTGGGGACAGCTACAGAAGTCCCTTTGCAAGTGGTTTCTCAGAGGTACAGCATCTTTCTTTGAAGTCTTTTAACTTTCCCCAAATCTTTTATTTCACTCCTGGACCAGGAATCATAGAATCATAGAATCATAGAATAGATTGGGTTGGAAAAGACCTCCAAGATCATCGAGTCCAACCCCTGAT
>JAWMRA010000113.1:83699876-83762517 GCA_035584735.1 Pseudotriccus pelzelni | reverse complement strand
GTATCCCTGGCTGGAATCGAACCCAGGCCTCAGCGGTGAAGGTCCTGCGATCTAACCACTAGGCCACCAGGGGCTCTCTGTTGTTATAGACAAAAAAGTAAACTCACCACTAGACAAGCAGCAGACCAAAGAGGGCACCTTTCCAAATCGGTTCCTTCAGCACATGTTCCATAAAGTTGTCATCCAGGTTTTATAGGAATCTTCCAGCCCAAGTTGTACCAGCTGTATGATGCTCCCAGTTAATTTCTGACAAGTTCAAGTCTTCCATAAGAACAAGGGAAGTTGTCTTGGAAGAGTCCTTTAGTTTCTCAAAGGGACTAGAGTCAGCATCATTGTCATGGCTGGGAGGTCTATGGCAGACTCCCACAGTGACATCCACATCATTTGTTTGTCCCTTGATTCTTATCCAGAGGCTCCCAACTATGGCAGTGCCAATTATGACCTCCACACATTCTAGCAAATGGAAATTCTAGCATTTCCATTGCATAAAATGCCCTCTTCCAGCCTCTTCTGCCCTGCCTATCCCTCCTGAAGAGCCTGAAACTGTCCATCAGGGCACTCCAATCATGGGTCTCAACCCACCAGGCTTCACTTATGCCAATGATGTCACATCTCTGGGACTAGGTTAAAGTTGTGAGCTCCTCTTGTTTGTTCATCATAAAATGACAAAAGCCTGCATAGCCATTTTCTACGAGTTAATCTTAGTTTTATTGAGATGAGGTAAGGATGCCTCCAAATTAGGATAAGTGATAAGTCTACAGGATAGTTAAAAATGTATGAGAGCAATTTCATCACATCTGCTCTTACTGGACAGATATAACTGTGATTTCTCCATAGGAATCTCATTTTCCTTCTTTTATATATATATATGGATAAAATCATATAATATGTACATAAATTATATAATATATAATAAAAATACGTATTTGTCTTAGAACATAAAGTTGTGTTTATAATATTTGAGCATTCTGATTGTTATCACTACTGGTTTGAGAGTGGGTTTTAACACAGGTGGAAGAGGCAACCCCTTAGGAGTTACCTATCTTATGATCTTATAGGTGTTTGAAATGAGAAACTCCACTTTATTTCTGTAATTTACAGTGTTGTTTACTGCAAAGCTTTGTGTTAATCTCTTCCTCTCTTATTGAAAAAACTGCTTCAATAACTGTTGTCAGAGAGGGGGAGCATTCCAATGGTATTTATTTCTTGTAGGCTATTTTGACTGGGAACATTTTAATATTGTTTCAGCCCTGGCAGAAATCTTGTAATTTTCCTTACAAGGGCACAAAACTTCACCTGTCTGTACATATTATCAGCTGACATTTATCTGACCCTGAGATTAGCTCAGTTGATCAGAGCGTGGTGCTAGTAACATCATGGTTGTGGGTTCGATCCCTGTATGGGCCATTCACTTAGGAGTTGTGGGTCCCTTTAGACTCAGAATATTCTTTGAAATATATAGTATCCTATCATTCTAATGTATCCTAATCATTCTGTGAAATCTGTGAAAGGTTCAGCCTTATCTTCTGAATTCCACCACAACCAGTTCTCAAACAGAGCTGGCTACTGCTTCAGCATTTC
Organism: Pseudotriccus pelzelni; assembly: GCA_035584735.1. Lineage (NCBI taxonomy): Eukaryota > Metazoa > Chordata > Aves > Passeriformes > Tyrannidae > Pseudotriccus > Pseudotriccus pelzelni. Next base: position 83,760,936 of record JAWMRA010000113.1, on the reverse strand, counting down.
TTAAAGCTTTAAGTTTAAAGGAACAGTCATAATTGTTTTCATTAATTTTTCTCAAAGCCACAAGCATTCTTACTGGACCCCTCTGCCAGACTTGTGCTCAGACCTGGTCAGTTAAACCAGATAAAATCACACATAAAATGCTCTGAGACTTCCCAAGTGTCCATCTAGAAGAGGAAAGAAAAGACAAAAAAAGCAAACATAACTAAATTTTAAACCATTGATCATGACAGTGACTTTCTGCTGAATGCAGTAATCCCAGGATCACTGGGATCACTGAATATAATCACAGTGATGTCATCCTTTGCTGTGCAACTGGTAAATGCAAATCTCGCATAGACAGTGTTACAGTGTTATCCTCATGAGGAATAAGTTTGAAAACAGCAGGACATAACCTTAAAAACATAACAGTGGGGATGGGTATCCCATGTTCAATACTTTAAAGAAATGCAATTTAAATATTTGAGTGGGGCATTAAATGGAATCTTTAGAGATGTGGGTCCAACCCATTCAAATGTCTCCATTTGAAAAAAAACTATGAGTCAGATTAGCACTCAGTTATATTTTAGGAACTGGAATTTACCCTATGACACTGAAGAACTCCTAATTCATACCATGGTTATGAAAACCTTTAGTTTGGGCTCCCAGAGAACCTAAAACTTTTCATAGTCTAATCCCTAGACTGAACAAGAAATGTCCTTAATGTTTCCTTTTCCTAGTCTACTTGCAGAAAATATTTCCTCTGTAACACAGTATGACAGAAAAATCAGGTATATCCCTTCAAAAACGGTATATGACTGGGGGAAGTGGCACTCTTTTGAAACATAAGTAGCAGAAAACAGATTTTAACTGTGTTTTATAAAGATTTTTGCTGAGTCCTGAAAACAAAATCTTTAGGCACAAACAAATGATTTAAGGTTGTTGATCCTAAGCTGATTGAGATGTCAAAAAGGACAACTGGATTTGAAACATAAACCAGTGTTCAATAATTCCTATCAGGTATCTAAAGACTGTCATTTGTCGAGGTCTATGTCAGTAAAGAAATTCATGCTGGCCTCAAATTTAGCTTTCCCCTTGAAACTCTTGGAGGACTAGGGATGGTGGAGGGAATGCATGATTTCAGCACAAAAGCTAAATAAGCTGTGTATGCTACATCCACACAGTTCATTTTGGTAATTTATTTATACATTCCTTTTGGTTACAAAGCCTACATTTATGTGAAGAACAGGTTGTGCACAAGCAGAAATTTATGTATGTAAGTTTAAACACTTTGTTCTTATCTCATGGGTAACTCTTTGAGGATAAACAGCACCATTCCCAGCATTTTTGGGATCAGGGTCTGACTGTTGAAACAACAAACTGACTCCCAAGCACCGCTTTTTGCATCAGGTATCATCAGCTAGTTAACCCATAGGTTTTGATTCAGTATCAGCCAAGAGGTATAAATGCAGCTTGCATTAACCTTTGACTTTATCAGAACTTGCAGAACCTACAAAAACCTTCAGCTACTGCACTTTGTCTTTCATGGGACACTCAGAAACACCACAGTAAATGAAGTTGACTGAGGCCAAATATCATCATCAACTCTAATCCCTGAACCACTACCACTGGTGGTTACTAGCCTATTGCACATCCAGTCTCATCTTAAAAACCTCTGGGGACAGAGAGTCCTGGGCAGCCCATTCCAATGCCTGATTACTCTCTCTGTAAAGGACTTCTTCCTAGTATCCAACCTAAACCTCCCCTGGCAGAGCTTAAGATCATGCCCTCTTTCCTTACTGACAGCTGCCTGGGAGAAGAGACCAAGCCCCACCTGGCTACAACCTCCTCTCAGGGAGTTGTAGAGAGTGATGAGGTCTCCCCTGAGCCTTCTCTTCTCCAGACTGAACAACCCCAGCTCCCTCAGCCTTTGCTCATAGGACTTGTGCTCAAGTTCCTTCACCAGCCTCGTTGCTCTTCTCTGGACCCGCTCAAGCACCTCAATGTCCTTCCTGAACTGAGGGGCCCAGAACTGGACACAGCACTCCAGGGGTGGCCTCACCAATGCTGAGTACAGGGGAAGGATCACTGCCCTGCTCCTGCTGGCCACACTGTTCCTGATCCAGGCCAGGATGCCATTGGCCTTCTTGGCCACCTGGGCACTGCTGGCTCATGTTCAGCCTCCTGTCGATCAGCACCCCCAGGTCCCTTTCTGCCTGGCTGCTCATCCTACATCATGTCTTGTTAAGTTTCTTTAAAGCTCTGGTGTAAACAGGAACCAGTAGTGATTGATGATGAAACACAGTGAGTCTTGAGTTTCTTGTGCAGTAAAATTAATATTCCTGGCTTTTTCATGTACAGACTCAGCCTGTGACCTCACAGCTGTGACCTGTGCTGAAGCACAGCACAATAAATCACAAAGGACCTTGTCAGAGATTTGGGAGGGGGAGGGGACAAATTGTGTTTTGGTACCTTCTGGACTGTCTTCATAAGGCACCAAGGGACAGTCAAAATGGGGAGAATACCCTCTAGTGCAACCACTAGAAGGGTCACCTGATCATAAAAGGAGATTATGGACTTAGGGTCGCAGGACCTTAAATTCCAAAGTTCCTTGAGTCCACTAGAAGATGTTTATATCATCAGTACTTTGCCACATCTGCTAGGAAGACTTTCAACACCATTTATGAAATGTAAGTACAGGTTCTTGTGGAAAGCAAAAGGAATAAAATGGGAGAACGACTGATACCCGCTATTCCCTAGCACACTAGTCCTTATTCTCTTTCTTCTCTGTAAGTGGAGACCTGCATTCTCCTTAAGAAGCAGAACTTCCTCCCACTTATTCTTTCCTCACAAGACAAACCTTGATCCTTACACACCTCTTATGTTTGTACCATGTTTTGACCTATATGAAATTGCAGCTTTTGATAGAAAATATTTCACTGGTATGAATAGGAAAATATAAAAATTCTACCTTCATAATAAAAACAAAGCAATTAAACAATTGCTTCATCCAGGTATCATCAGTCCATCAGTCCAGGCTTCCTATACTGGAAGCTTTGCATTTTCTAGTGTTGGTTTCTGCTAATAAAAAGTCTTTAATTTTTTAATTTGTTTTAATTTTTTTTTTAACCTGCATTCTTTAAGGTCTCATTTCTAATATTATTTTATAATTAAAATAGATCAGAGAATCTCTTCCCTGCTTTCTATCTCCACCGAAAATAAAAATAAAAAGGAAGATTTTCTCTTGAGTATTCTGATTCTTTTAATTACTGTCTCAAATTTGATTTAGGTTGTTTGAGGGTTTTTTTTTTCTGTTGCTGAAAGTAATTTTGCTTGCCAGCAATTAGAGATAGGTGTTGTGCAATAAACACTGGGGGAAACCTCAGCAAAATTGTTTCCATGGTGTTTAGTCAGGCCTGCATAACTGTTGCTTAGTGAGGAAAATAAGACAAGGTTACTCAAGAGCAGCAAAACAGAGGTCACTGTGTTTGAAACTGCCTGTTCAGCCTTACTGGCCACACCTTCCAGGCAGCCTGCTGAGGTGGTGTGCCATGGCGTGGATGGGGTATTTTACAAAGTGAATTTGTTCAAAATTCTCAGTCTGAAGGCCGGAGTATTATAAGATTCTCTTTCCATTTTACTTTGATAGTTATGAAGAATAAAATATGCTGAAAACATGATTTATGAAGGGGTAGATCTACAGAACTTCCTCCTTCAAAGCACACCTTTCTTCTCTTAGCTCACTGCTGGAATGCAGGAGGATTTCACTGTTCCCTGAAAAAGCATCCCTGGGCCTCTTTGGTACTGCTCCAAGGCTGCAGAGTCACACAGAAGCTGGAGGCTGGGTACTGGTTGTCCTGGAGCTGCAGCTCAGGCAGGCACAGTTGAAACTCGTGTAATGTGTTGCAATTCCTTAAAGTTAGAAATACTGTTTCTTGCTTCTCCAAGGGAAGAAGGTAAGTGGGAAATCTCTCTGCAAGGTAATCTGCATGTGGGACAGGTTCCCATATAAAACTGTACAAGAACTAAAGAGTTTTGGTTTTATCTGGATGAACTTGCAACCTTGACATTCAAGCTGCCCAAGTGGTATGCACTCCTGGCTATCCCCAGGCTATTCTCTGTGTAGCTATGGTTTTATCTATTGAATGACACTTTGCATTATCAGTCCCTGTTAATTCCATCTCCTGTAGCTGCAGTCCTGCATTTCACTGTCAGGCTAGCAAAAAAACCCAACCAACCACTCTGTTATGTATTAAGCCAACTTCTGTCTGCAAGTGCTTTATTAAATCCATCAAATCTATTTTGGTCTTATTTCTGCCATCAGTTCTGCCACATTTTGTGCCAGCTCAGACCAATAAGCTAAATTATTAAGGCTTGGAGTCTTACTCAGATAATATGGGCACTTTCTGAGCAGCACAGGACAGAGGTTAACAGCAGAACACAGCAGTGGAAAATGGAACAAAGAAGGGATGTAGCATAAAGATGTTTTCTAGCCAGTCCTAGCATTATATATTATATATTATATATTATATATTATATATTATATATTATTATATAATTTTATATATATATATTACATATTCCATGTCATTTACAGCATCCCCTTCCCAGTTCATTTTGTAGTCTTAACCTGAGGACTCAGGCTGGTGAGAAGAACTGCTTTTCCAGAAAAGGGGAGGCTATTTTAAGTGTTTGAGAATTCAAATAGAAATAGTAGTTATGGGGAGAGGGAAGACTGGAAAGTTTTGTCAGGGAAAAGGAATGTGTTTCATTATACCTTTCTTGCACTATAAAATGTGTGTGAAATGAACAAGATTTGGGTAAGCCGCTTTAGTTTAGAGTGATCCCAAAACTCTACACAAATGCAGCTGGGTTTGTTTTCAGGGGAAGCTTTGTTTTCCACTGAAAAATTATATGATGCCAGAAAATAAGAACTAAAGCCTGCATTTCTTCCTTCTATAGCAAGATACCATACTATAGCAACCGAAGAGATTTTCATCTCTTTGATATACCATTGGTGTGCCTTTCCAGCTCATGACATCCAGAGTAGGGACCCTAACTCCACCTGCCTTCCCCAAGGGATTGATCCCCCCTGATGTGAGGAATATGACCATCTGTATAAAAAATCCTGACCTCATCCTGACCTTTGTGCTAGCTGGAGAGGAAACAAGCAAGGAGGAGTTGACTGTAATAAAAATTGAGTGTTTTTTTAAAATGGGCAAGTGTGAGGATAAACTAAACTGAAGTGGCTTGGAAGACATTGGCTGGTTTTAGGAAGAGAGGTTAAAAAGGAAATCAGCCCTGTGAGTTTCTTCAGGAGTTTGTCAGCTACTCACACTCTCTGGCAAGAGACATGACCTAGAGGCAGGAAAGAGTATATATGCCAGTACTGAAAAGTCAAGCCCCGTGTAACGGTTGTGGAGTGCAACCTTTCAGGGCTATCTTCATAAGCAAATTCTAATGGGGACTCATCATATTTTACACTTAATGCTGCTCTGCATGGTGCTCACTGCCATAGGGACAATGACTAAGTCTTCATCAGAAGATGAAATGCCACCTTCTTTATCAAGAAATTCTGATTTAATATTTATAGTTCTGATTAAATATTTATAGATTTTCACATTGTTTTCTTTGTTTACAAAACACATTTCTCCTCCACTATCTGTGCTACAGTTGTGAAAGGGAGAAGCACACTTACCTGTAAGATTAAATTCCTTTTATCTTCCTCACCACCAGTTTTCTCTTGGATAAGACAAGGTGGGCTGGGATGTCTCTGTAAATCAGAGTTTTGGTTTTCAACTTCTTTTTTACAGACTTTTGAGTCTCTTTCTAATCTTCGTCATTACTCCTATCTGCGCTGTTCTAGGTTCATGGGGATTCCCAAAATACAAACACTGAGACACGAAGGATGTAAGCAAAGCAAATTTATTCTATTACTTGTGATAGCAATTAGTACACACCAAACCCTGGATTTCTGAAAAGCCACTTAGAAGGAGAAGGAGATGGAGCAAGGAGCTTGGCAGGAGGGGCAGACAGGGCATGCACCTTTCAAGGTGTCCCCTGGATCAAGACAGTGTGCATCTCGTCCTTCTCATCCATCCAACCCAGAAATACCTCTTATATCCCCCTTCACAGGAGTGGAATTTTCCAGTTGCGACATCAGCTCATGCGTGGCCAGCGCGTAAACTGAGACCATAATGGTTTATGATACCAGCTCTATGTCAACAAGAGCATTGTTGTTTCTTCTTCCAAAAGTCAAGTTCCCATTGACATGCACAACCATGGACCAGCTATGGCAGAGCCTCAGATACAACTCAGGTCCCTGACACATGCACCCTTAGAATGACTATAGTTTGAGATAGGCTAACCTGGGGATAGTATTCTTAGCGCAGCAGACGTATCTTGATTTACAATGAGCTTGTGATCTTTTTATTCCTCATACCAGCCTTTTGTGGCCCAGTATTTACTTCCTGATTCTCATCTCTGCTGAGCAAGTGATCCTTAGAGAACTGTGATTAGTAATTTAGAACTGCATCCGGATGTATTGCTGCATTGAATTTCTTATTGTCACCTCACTACACTGCCCTATTTCCCCATGTTAGTCCTAGTTTTGCCTGGGTTTGCCTGACCTATGTAGTTTGTTATCTTGCTGTTCAGCACCCTCCCCAGAACACTGCTACACATACATACCCACACAAACCTTATGAATAGATTTGTTGTATCTCAGCAGTCACCTATTTAAGGCAGTTTCTAGTCCATGGCAACAAATTGCCTCTCACCTTGATCTTTCTGAATTTCATTATCCATTCAGTGTGAGGGATTTTATCAAAGGCAGTTTCAAAATCCAAATAATATAACATCAATTAATTTTGTTTCTCCTATAAAATATTTTCTTGGCTTTTTGAAAGACTGCTAAATAGGTAAGAAGACATGATCTCCCTTCTTGCATACTTACCCTCACTGAGCCATATGGTCATGAAGCTTTAGAGGGCATACAATTATGGTTACAATTATCTCCATAACCAATTCACAAAGTACAAATTCATAGAATCATAGAAAGGCTTGAGTTGGAAGGGACCTTAAAGATCATCTAGTTACAGCACCCCCACCGTGGGCAGAGATGTCACCCACTAGATCAGGTAGAATTACTCTAAGAAAAATACACATTTATGAGGCACTAATGTATTTGAATAAGAATAAATACTTTTGAAAATTTAATGCTTTTTATTTATTTCTCAATAGCAAAAAATGTAGACATCGAAGAAACATAAGCTTCCTCTCTGTAAGTCATTTGTGCAGTCATTAAAAGGGATGCCACGTGGTGTTATGTTGATCTTTTAGAACAAGATAGCCATATGGAAGAACTCAGTACTACTAATGTTTTCAGTTACATCAATCTTCTTTGGCAGAAAAATACTTTTAGGTAAGATTTTCTGTGGGACCCCTCAGTTGTTACATGGGTCCCTCATTTTTCTTCATTTAGTGGAGAACATGTTAAAGCACACTGGCATATATCAAACACTCTATAGCATGACTATATGCTTTACTGTTGATTTGGTGTTAAAATCCCTTGATATATTTATTAATTTAGAAAAAGTTCCATTAATGACTATAAACCATGAGTCTGAACAGTCTTAAAGACTAGCAGAATGGATTGTCAGGCTAAACAAAAATCAAATTGCTAAGTACCAAATTAAAACATTAGATCAGGTTTTCCTTCAGTTCCTCTAAAATACTAGGTAATATTTACAGGGGGTAACAAATGACCATGTTCCTTTAACTGGTGTCACCCCAGTGTGCTGATCTCTATAGGTCTTTTCTGTGTTCCTGTCCAATTACCATTTTCCCCATTTTGAATTGCCAGAACATCTTATTACAAAGAACTCTGCTCCATCTCATTCTGAGCAATTAATAATTTTTCTGCACATACCTTCCCTTGCTTTCAAATGGGGTAAGCTTTCCCAAGCTTTGGAAAAGTCCTGGAGGACGCAGACTGAAGCACAGTCTTTGAGAGGGTGATTCAACCCATCTTGAGATAAGCATGAAGACAGACAATATGCATTGCCTTTGGGAAGCACCTCTCTCCCCACGGACTGTGGAAAGTGAACAAAACATTTGTGTTGTGCAGTGCTACACATATACCTGAGCCTGGTCTTAAAATCAGAAGCACAGTGTCCACTCCACCCTCACGGATTAGTCGTTCTGGAAAAGCACCAACGTCACTGACCACAGGCTCTCAACTTGCACCTCTGCTCGACACTGCGGTTCAGAACTGCCCAGGGAACTTGCTGTGGCAATACACTGCATTGAGCAGATGACTCACAGAGGCACAGGCAGATGTCAGATGCAGATGGCAAATCCAGGCTTGGAAGCAGCCAGGAATGTGAATGTATTTTGTCTTTGACACCACCCTCAGAAACATCAGGGTCTCTCATAGAGGCTGGAGTGATATGGTAATGCTAGAAAGCCTAAATGGAACCTTCTGGCTTTGGAATTATTAAAACAGGGAGTGAAAGAGAGAATAAAATTTCTTTAGCAATTTAAGAATTTTAAGAATTTAACTGATTATAAAGATGACTTTTTTTTTTTATTTTAAATCTCTGGTTTAATTTCCCTCTTGTATTATTGAAATCCTCTTCATTTGAATGTGTGGATTTTCTCTGTGTGTATAGAAAGATGACTTAAATCAACGTTCATTTTTTATTCTAATGAAGATAACCAGATTTTCATGATGGAAGGACACTAGAAGAAACTCTAGTAGAGAACATGACTTTTAATACGTTGAGACTGCTACTTGTTTATTAATGTTATTACCTTCATGAATCTCTGGACAGAATTAGGTGCCACAAAAGTGTAAGCTTTTCTAATCTATCCCCATGTGCCATTTTACTCAATTACAGCATGATTGCCTGGAGCACAGGTTAGATGTTTGCTCAAGCCAATCATAGATACTGGATGTATTCTAAACATGACTAATGCTTTTAAACAGATGGCTGTACAGATAGCTGTTTTGCAAATTTTTTTTTTAAATATTTATTTCCTGGCTCTTTTATTTATATTTATCATGAGATTTTAGCACCATATGTCCATTTTATATACCTTTTAATTGCTTGGAACTGGTATGCAACATTTTCTTTTTTAATGAGTCCACAAAACAGTAAAATAACCAAATTGTTAAAATTCCTGGGCATTTTCATACTCTAATGTCTTTTATCATAACCTATTTAAAAGTAATTCTGGTACCTTAATCAACTTATCTTACATCCTCTGAGAAATTCCAAAGATATTCTCAGAAAACACAGAAGGTTTGCCCATTCATTAAGCAAAATGTTAATGAAAACTGAGTTCTACATCTATCTCATTCCTGATTTTAAATATGCCAATCTTATCACCAGGTGGCAAAAATAAGTGAGCTTGTTCCTATGCAGAAATATCTTAATTTTCCTTTATAGAGAAAATCTGTGTGAATGACCACTAGATTTTGCAAGTTTTGGTGACTGCAAACATAGGTTCCCAATTTGGGACTGTATTTTCCACTCAGATGTTTAAATTTACTTATGTGAATAATGTCATTGAATTTTTTCAGTTTTATAAGTTAAACATCCGACATGCACAATGTCTCACTAAGGATGTCTATATATAACGGTACTGGCTCTGCTCTGTGTACTGAACAAGACTTGTTGAAGTGATCACCAGTACAAACACCACAACCTTTTTAATATGTGTAGCCAACTTCTTCAGCAAAAGTTACAACTTTATTTTGTAACTATTTGTCATTAAATGGCCTGAACTGAATCTACATGGCATTGATTCAATACATCTTCCCGGATGTTGCATATGGCAAGTCTTTACGTCAGGGAGACTTCTCTGAGTCTTTTGTTCAGTGCCTCCTTCCATGAGCAGAATATTGGCACTCATCCTTGCTCTTATCACCTCCAACCTGCCAGTATGATCATCAGATACAACTACATTATTTTTCTTGGTTCAGGCAATTTTCTTTGTGCTGTTTTGAATACAATTGAAATTGCTTCCCCTTTGGAGGTGAAAGCTCTTAAGCTTTTCCCTTAATTTGACGCTATAAAAATAGTACCCACTAAAAAGTCAAAATTGCTTGTGCTGGTGTAAAAACTGTTAAATACTTTGAACACAGATAAATAAAGTCTTCAAACTTCTAAAAGACTTTAATGGAAGAGTTTCTTAGAGGAAAAAACCACTCATACAAGAAAAAACCATTGGCAATGGATTCACAGAGAAAACAACATTATTCTCATATAGTCAAATAAATGATACTTTTCTACTCATTAATTCAGAAAGCTGTCATCTTGCCAAACAGCATAACTATCTGTGGTCCAAACATCAGATTCTAAAAATAAATACAAACAGACTGTGGCGCACGTGGTGGACAGTTTGTTCTCAGATTGCCTGTAATGTGCTGTGCCTTTCAGCAGAGTGGTGGACTTGGGTCGACCCAGCCTCCAGAGGCTTGAGAGATGGTCATTGTGCCCAGGGGAAGAAAAAGTGTCTGTGGGTGACAGGGACATGGCAAGAAGGTGGGAGCTGTAGCCCACGGAGATAGTACTGGAATGAGCAGAGATCTGACTCACCCGTAATTCAACCCCCGCTGTGGCAGAGAGGAACTTTTCAGGGATCAGAGGGAGCTGGCTGTAAGTCAAAACCTACTGTGATCACAGCAAGCAAGCAGAGAAGCAAGAACCTGCCTGTGAGTACATGATAGATGGAGCAGATTTGTTTATGTGCAGTTTTATTTCTTTTCTGTCTTAGTCACTCTAAGTCTAAACCTTTAAAAGGTTTCTCATTTTGGTTTGTATTTTAATAAAATCTGGGTTTGAGTTGAAAGAGCTTTTTGGTCTTCTGGTCTCCACTGTAAGGCAAGGGTTAAGACACACATCTCAGACATTTACTTCTCTCTCCTCTCACACTATTGCACACACATCCTTTGCTTAACACTGTGCGGCATTTGAATTTATCAGAACTGGCTGCAAATTAGTGAAATTAGTTTACAAAATTTGTGCTGTGTCACACAAAAGAAACATCAGCACTTTCTTTTACAAGGCTTCCCATTCTTTTGTTTTGTTTTGTCATTCTAAGTTAAACAACAGTTTTTGACTTTTTCATATACTGGGTTCACTGTGATCTTAATTGAAGCCTTTAGTTTCATCTTGCTCTAGTTTACTCTCTATTTTGAGGTGACTCCTGAAGAGCTGGTCTTTGTGCCTCCACTCTAACTCAAGTGCAACAGTAAGTTTTTTAAGTGAAACTTAACTATCTCAGTGCTGTGTAATGCAGGTCTACAGTAATTATTTAATCACCCAGTGGCAAGCTAAAATATTTGAACCTCTGCTTTTGGGTTTGGAGTTTGTTACTTGGTTGGTATTTAATTTTGAAAAATTCCCAAGCAAGTCTACACATCATTTATAAAAATACCTGGCTTAATTTAAGAAGTTCCAAAGGAAGCAAACCATCCATTTATTTAGTAGTTACAATAATTATTTTATCCTGGCACTATGGGGCATTATTTTTGGGACTGCTTTACATCTCCATGGGCTGCTCTCCTTAGTCTTAGATCATCCAGAAACTTGGGAAAAATCTCCATGAATTCTAAGGAAGCGATTTTCACTTACTTATCTCCGCCTTTAAAACATTTCCTTTCTTCCCCACTAGCTCTGTGTGGTTGTTTCCACTTACCACACAAGTACCCCAAAGGCAAGTTCTTGAGAGCTGGGTGAGGTCATCCAAAAAGGCTCCTTGCTACTGTGGGAAAGGCACAAATAATCTTGGGTCATCGTAAACATTACTTGTTTATTTATTTGTAGGTTCAGATCCTAATTATGTAGTCGAATTGATTTAAAATGAGCTAAAGGTCATACTCATTTTGGCCAGGCAGTTGAGATGATTTGTAATTCATGTTTCTCTCATTTTAGCCAGGGTAAAATACTTAAGAGAGCTATGCCTGGGATTTTGAACAGCTTCCTAATCTATTAACTTCCTAATCATATCTAAATATTCCTAACAAGGGAGTATTTTTGGTATCCGTTCTTTTCATATATATATTTAAATGAAGAAAATACAAGAAATTTTCTATTTATATTCTTTCTGCTTTTATTTTTTTAACAAATAAAGTATTAAAATTGTGCAATATTATGTCTTTCCTTTAAAACTGTTTCATTTCTATATTAATTTTATTTTTTTCATAGATACAGTGGAATTCTATCATGTCCAAACATATTTTCTAGTTGATTATTTCATGGCTCTTACAACACATTTTCATTATGTGTGTTTACTGTTTTCTTCAGACACTAATAGTTTCTTTAAGAGTCTACATGACTCATGTTACTGTTTACTTCCTATTAAAAGGTAAATGAGAACATCCCATCTCCTCAGGCACACACAGAATCATAACTGGGTTATAATTCTGTGTATGTGTATAGAGACAGACAGACATATATGTATATATATATATATATCTCCATCCTAAACCCAGAGCAGAGGATTTCATAACTATTCCATGGCCATCAGTGAATATTCTGAAACGATTAAATAATGCATTTTTACGCTGGTATTGTTTCAAGAAGTCATGATATTTGTAGCATTTTCCATTCTAAGTGTCTACAACTCTATAATCCCTTTATAATTAAATTATTATTTGTGTATAAAATTTTATGAATACTCTTTGCCTACAATAACTCTGCTTAAACCTGGGGAAATGCAGATAAGTAATTAAAAAACTTATTGTTATAACCCTTTGTTTGAACGCATTGTCAATTTGATTTAGATTTTTTATGTTATCTTTTGTTTTCACAATATGGAGTTATGATAGATTCCAATTTATTCAATATAAAATTATTTTCTCATAACCTCTGTTACTGAGATCTCAGATGAAAAATTTTCAATATTTCTATGGAGCAGAAATCGTGTTTTTCAGACTGTGAAGATCTGGAAACTATTCTAATGCATAAAGTGCCTTTTAGTGGACAGGTACTTCAAATAAAATACAACCTGTCTGCAATGTGACAGGCTTGCAATAACTGGATTTCTTGTCTGGTAGTCTAATTTGAAAGCCCAGAGGTAACCACTTAAAACCACAGGAAACAAGGCTTAATTTGACTATGTGACCTTGTGCCTTGATCTAAATTAGTTGTTTTACGGTTTCCAAAACCCTAATCGGTTTGTTTAACAGCCACCCTGTAATAAGCACCCAGTAAACAATATTTCTGCCTCAATCTACCTATTTTTATGTGGTAGAGAGTGAGAGTTTTGGAGATACAGAATTAAAACTAAAAAACAGTAAAGCAAATACACAACTAGATAGGAAATAGCAAACAAATTGTACCCAGATGGGTAGTTTTGATAGCAACTCCTAACTGCTGCATCTAATTTAAATGCAGAATAACCCTGCAGGACTATACTATGCATTGCTAGTTAGGAACGTTTTTTTCACAGTTTTACAAAAAGTTTCCTTCATACTTCTTATTTCAAAGAAATAGTTCTCTTGCAAACAAGTTTGATTTGGGTTGGGTTTTTTTTCCGTTCTTATTCTAATCTAATGCTAAGAATTTTAATTTACTTAATCTTCACTTGATTTCTTCATCTGCTTGATTTGTTAAACAGTGATCACACATATAGGTGTCTCTGGAATGTCCTTGCTTTTTTGTGTTTTTTTTTTGTGAACTTGCAGTCCCGTGTGCTGAACACTTAACAGAAGTAGTCATCTCGGTTAGATCTGTATTCAATTACAGGACTGTTGTGTTTCACTTTCCCTATTTGTGTAAGGTGATTTCATCCAGAATGTTATTTGGCTTGTCCATTATCATGCAAAATAGTATTTCCAAATAATGTTTTTCCTTTCTTATCTATAATTTGCTTTCTCATGGCCCTTTCTGACTGCTTCAAACTTTCCTTCTTTCAATTCCCATGGTCTGACTCTCCCTTCAGCATAAGAACCGGATAACCTGGAGAGTATAGCAAAGTATTCTGAAGTTCCTGAGATTCCTGATCCTGGTTTTCTTTCCTCCAAACTTGGCTTTCCTCTACCTTCCTCTTTTGCCATTACTGCCAAAATCTCTTCTTCGGACATCTTGCAGAGCAAGCATCCTGTGAGTAATATGGGGGTTCTGTGGTTCTCTAATTCTACTTCTCTTATCCTGTTTCTTATCGTATTTCTTCACCCTGAAAGACTTCCAGCGGTACAGCTCTGCCTCTAGCAGTGCAGCTGTCAAGATGTCAAGTGAAGAGAAGTTACTTTTTAGCTCTTTACACTTTTAAACGAGGCTGTCTTTCTTGTACATCATTGTAGAATTTTTGAAATACAAGAAAACTTTTCCAGCCTGTGGAAATCACTGCACAAAGGGGTAGATGCTACAGGCCTCTGCACCATGAGCAGACTGCCTGTGTGCCAGTGAAAGGCAAGATCTGGGGACACAAAAATGCTAATTACTATGCATAAATCTCTGTGCTTCAGGAGCTATTATATTAGAAGTTCTTGAACTCCCAGACCTTCTGATAGCTGCAAATAAAGATTCTGGCACTACTTCTGTTATCCAGTCATGAGAAGGGGTAATCCTCAGGAGCACAAATGAAAATATATGCATATGGGAGCTGTAACTGAAATGTAAAAGTATGAGCATCATTGTGGCTGTCTTCAATACTAATTTAAACTGATGCAATCAAATGCATGCAGGGATTATTAAACCAGTCCCAGACACAATTTGATCTGAGCAAACTAGTACCCTCCTGAGCACAGCACAGGTTGGCCCATGACAGGCTCCATCCACAACAGACAGCATGGAAGTGGATATCCCATTTTGGAGGCTGAGAAAAAATACCAGTGTGGGCACAGCCAGTCAAAGCCAACTGGCCTGGGAATTAATGAGTGGACCTTGGGACTAGTATGTTTACTGGTATAGACAAACCATCATGCCTCGTGAGTGCTTGGGTATGCCTTGCAGAACTTCAGCTGGACAGAATCCCCAGGAAGGGGTGGGAGAGTGGGGTTTGGCAATCTCATCAACTGCAGTTTAACTCTTTCATGGTAGAAGTGCCTGAAATGGGTACGAGGGGGAAGTGCCCGAAATCTGGGCTTTTTGCAATCTTACAATCCATAGCAATTAATATCTGCATGAAAGGGCAGGGAGTGTATATAAGGAGTCCCTTTATTTGGGCAATGAGCACTAGGAATGGAAAAATGTCCACAGTTGGTTCATAAAACATCTGCAGTACTACCCAGAGAGGAAGCCCTTGAGTCAACAGCTGGCTGCTAATCAGCTTAGCCCTGTAAATTTTCTTGCTTCATAAGATTTTTACTTTCATTTAGAGGAAAAAACCCACCTTTATGTAAACACCAATTCAATCAGATTTGCTTGTGAACAGAGAAAAGGAGACAGCAAAGATAGCTAAGAACGTGTGTCATAGTGGCTAACTGTACAAACCAAAAGGGGAAGCACTATTGTTTTATGTGTTCTACATGGTTATTTCACCTCCGCAACACTTGGCATCTGTGCAGAACAGGATTTGCTTTCAGTTAAGCAAAACAGATCTTGTGGTCTTGATCACCCATTTTCTTTCCTTTCTTGTATTCTTCTTGGAAATACGTGTAAAATATTGCTGATCAGTTCAGATCTTTTAAAATCACCTGATTCTTTCCTGTACAACAACAAGAAGCATAATGAAAATAAAGTTATTAATGGATAATAGGGTTTACTGTTCAGGAAAGACAAGATTAAACTGGTGGGGCTGAGGATCACTGTGGCAGTAACCAGCAGTGAAATAAAGGTTATACCAATGGATTAAGGAGTAGTATCTAGAGTTTCTGCAGCAAATCCCTTCACCTGTTGGAATAACAGAAAAAAAATTATATCAAGTAGTGATCCTGCAACAGCCTGATGTGATCCAGCCATATGAATAGAAAATATATCCTCATGGATAGGGAAGTACTAAAGAGTACTTTAGCAAGAGCTTACTTTGAGTGGAGTGTACAATTATAGCTGCTTACACAAGAGAATTAAATATGCTGAAAAGCAGAGAAAGACATCTAAGACGCTTAGGGGACAGAAAGTTTTTCAAATGATCAGAGGGATACAACATCTTCCTGTGAAAGAGTTGGGGTTGTTCAGCCTGGACAAAAGAAAGCTCTAGGGAGACCTTGTATGAGAACCTTTCAATACTTAGAGAGGGCTTATAAGAAAAGAGACTTTTTACCAGTGTCAGTAGCAATAGGACAAGGGGCACTGCTTTTAAACTAAAAGAAGAAAGATTGAGGTTAGATGTTAGGGAAGCAATTCTTTACTATCAGGGTGGTGAGGCACTGTAACTTCTCTGTTGCCCAGAGAAGTTGTGGATGCCCTGTCCCTGGAAGTGTTCAAGGCCAGGCTGGATGGGCTTTAGAGCAACCTGATGTTGCTCTAAAAGATGTCTCTGGCCATGGCAGAGGGTTTGGACTAGATGACCTTTAAAGTTCCTTTCCAACCCACACCGTTCTATGATTCTGTCTTCTGTGAAGAACTTGCCTTTCACTGCCTCACAAAATGTTGCATGTCTATAATGTTGTGTGCTAATACACCAGAAAAAAGCTATTTGAACTAATAGCCACTGCTGGCACAAGAAAAAATAGATATAAACAGGCTACTAATAAATTTATCCTGAAAAGATTTCTAAGCATCAAAGCAGCACCATTTTGGAACAGCTTTTCTAACTGCAAAAAAAAAAAAGTTATGTGGTTAAACAGCACAATCACAACATGGATTAAATTATATGATTGACCAAAATTGCAAAACTCCTATGCTTTCCTATGGCCTGAATTACTAGAAGGAAATATTTTACATGTTTTGGGCAATAGAGGTGTAGGTCCTATATTTCTATATAAGATTCTGAGTTCAGTACACACTGAAAAACTCATTTGGTATTGCTGATTTTTCTTACTTCGCTTAATGTTTATTTTGGGGTGCTGTTGATTAACAAGACTTGATGAACATGATTATATGTAGTTTTGCTACTGTTTAGGTACTTAAATATGTCTCCATCATTAAATATACATTAATTCTATTAGATATTTCCAATACATTGTTAATCTTGTAGTTATAGTATCACATTTCAGCTTGACGTGCTGATGTGTAATGTCCATTCCTGCTCTCCTGTTTGAGTTTTACTTTTTGCGATAGTTATTGGCCATTGGTCCACTCATGTCATTTATGTAGGCTAAATTCTTAGTGACCCTAAATCTGTTATCATGTTATATTGTTTCTATATTGTGAGATGCCATGGTTCCCAACTTGTTATGAGGAAGGCTTCCAGAGAAATTAAGACAGCTTGTCTGCGTGACAGTCTGGACCTGCAGGGCTGAATCCCTCCTTGCATTGCTGTATTTTTCAAATCCACCTTAACAGTAACTCAGCAAGGTTTTGTATGTGCTCTAACACAGTCTATCTTAATATTTATTATTTAATCTATCAAAACATTTGGCTCTCTCCACACACAGTTGGGGGAACAATTAAAAGTCCTGAAAAACTACACAAAGTTTCTCATGTAATTAGACGTTTCAGGGCATGTTATTAAGGGCCATCTGTTCTCCTGGATGACTGAGAAATGAGATGTTTCCTTTTCTACTTGAGGTTCCGTCTGTCTTGATTCTATATTTGATTAACACTGTATGGGGGTGGGAGCCTAATTTATTTATAATGGTCTTAACCTGTATAGCTTGTTAAGTATGATTAAGGTAGGATGTTGAACTGTTTAGCATTTGAGATGCCCTTTATTATTTTGGTGCAAATAACTCACTTGAACATTTTTCTAGGAGAATCTCTATTGCTTCTCTATTGTTTACATTCCCCCACCACCTGTTTTTTTCCTTTGCTACCAGTGATCCAATTTTGCCACGGAATAAATGGTTACAACTAGAGAAAAATTACTGCCATTTCATGCTTTTTGAATTTGGCTAGTAAAGCCAAGCAGATCTGAGCAGTGCAGCAAAACATATGCTGTAAACTTATGAGAACTGGCTGACTTTCCTCCTCTGTAACATCTGTGCAGTCCCACCAAAGGCAACTTAGAATATGCCAGGCTGCCACACAACCTGGGGATACCCAAATTAACTTTTAATTTCGGTATTTCTGCTGTTCTGCCAGCCATGATGTGCCAGTGCCATTAAGAGGAGAGTTCAGTCCCTTTTTATCAGTGCAGCTGGTTGTCTGCACTTTTCCCTCTAAGTGCCTCTAAATCCTAACAGAGCAATGACACACTGCAATACTTTCATTTAACATTTCTAACAAGTGATTGCTTTAGATAGATTTTGCATTAGCACAGACACATTTAAAAGTTAAACCTGGCTCTAAATTATGCTTCCACTTCTTTGTATAAATTTTTGCAAATAAGATCAAAGGTCTCTTATGCTCTGCATATAGCAAAGTATTTACAAATCTGTGCTAAGCCAGGACATCTGGTCACTGTGTTTTGGTTACTGCACTGTGTTTTGTTATATCTACTGCATTTTCCTTGATATTTCATCCAATTCATTTACAGCAGCAAGTACAGTTATAGAAATATTCAAAAAACACGTTTATTCATCCATTCACTCAACTGCAATATTGTTTGAAAAATTAAACATGAAATATGAATTCATAATACATTGTTGCTGCACAATTAGCACCACTAATGTCATTGCTCTGGCATCACCCTTAGGCATGTAAACCCTGGCACTTGCCCAGACTGGATGGCTTCCTGTTGGTTTTAGGTTATCAAAATCCATAAACAGTTTAAAAATAGTATTGCAAGATAACTGTAAGCACTTAGAATAGAATCATGTCACCACAATTTAGATACAGCTAGTTATCAAGGCGTGAGTTAGTTAACTTTCACTCTCTTTAGTGTCAGGACAGAATAACAGGAACTTCCAACTTGCAATTATTTTTCCTGACTTAGGGAGGGTATGTAATTAGGTCCCTCATTTGGAGCAGGATATATCACCTAGGAGCCTGCGTTCCTCATCACTTTAAAGAGCTCAACCTTGACTTCTCCTTTAATCCCCTGAAGTTAACTTCACCCCTCCCCAATGTATGTTTCCCTGGCCTGCAATGAGATGAGGTCAGCATTTTTCAGCTATTTGTAGCTAACTCTAGAGACATTCCTCGTCTCTCTTGAGCAGGAAGGGCATGCATCTTTCTACAGGGGTAACATAAGTGCCACTACCATGACTCTGAAGCTACAGCTGTTCCATGATGCACACCATAGTGAACACAATTCTTACCGTCATCTGGAATTTATTATCTACTGTGGAGGAGATGTGGACTTTCTTGTGTAATTGGAAAGAGAATTTAAATTGCTTTTTAAGGAATTCTTCTTGAAATAGTATAATTTTTTTATTATTATTTAAAATGAGAGAAGTTGCTTAAAGAACATCACAATAGCTATTAAAATTTTGACAGATGTTCTGCTCCAGTGAAATGTTCAACTGTGTTAATTTTAACCCAAGCAATGTGGAGATAGATTGAGCATGTCAGAACTTTTTGTTACAATACTTTTGTAGACTAAAGTATGTCTTCATATTTTTTCCCTTCAGGAATTACACAATATCATAGCTGTAATAATTCCATAATCAGAAAACTGGAAAAATGAACTTTGATGGATTTTTTTTTTCCCAGAATGTTTCTTTCATAAGAGAACTGCATAAAAGATCTGGAAGCATCAAGATTTGGTGAGAAATTATATAATTCAAGTAGTGGAATTTTCGTCCTTATAGGAGCGTTACTTAAAGGGTCATCTCACAAAGGTGTTTTCATCTTGTCAATGGTCATGTCAGCTGTCTGCTGCCTTGACAATTATAATGTACATCAGTTCTCACAGATGGTATAAGTCACTGCAGATTATATCATTACTGGATAGTAAAAATACTGGGTTTATAGATGTCTTTACATAATTTTCTACATATTTTAAGACCTGTGTTGCCCAGGTGCTACAGTAGTAGCTTTGTTTTCTCAGAATTTAATAATCATCAGAAATCCTTAGCATGTTTCTTATAATTTTTCATCATTTTCATGTGTCATAAATATACACATTCTGCTACAGGGAACTAAAAAAAAAAATATGCACATGAAAGTCAAGGTTTGAATTTTATTTTTTTTTTCTTGCTATCCTATAAGCACAGAAATAGAGAAAGGTGTGGTTTCTGGCCCTTTTGGCTTTTCTAGGCCCTGGCAAAAATATCTGGGCTTCTCAGGCTCCTCCCCTGTCTCAGCAAACTTGTAGGGAAATTGACTACATATGACTATATGTCCCCTACAAGGGACATGTTTTCTTATAATTGAGACAGTAAAGTCTCTGCTGTTCAGTGGTGACTGTAATTTTCGATTCCAGTACTTCACCTGGAGACACAGTGGATCCTTTGTCTCTCAGCATCTAAATTAAGATCAGGTTTTTACCTTATATAAAAATTCCTTTGTGATATCTGCTATTTTCCATGCTACAGAGGAGATTACAGGAGATCACCACAGCCTGATCTGGCTGCAAGGACCTGTTGTGCAGTAGGCACAACAGAGATGCTCCTGCTTTGGGGAGCAGTTGTCCAAAAGATACTGGGAGTGCTTCTTCAGTGGGGTTAGTAGCTTTTTTGGGTTTTAAATCTTGGTTTTGTAGAGGAACAAATAAGAATGGATATGTGAAAGCTCTCCTGTTAGGCAGAATATTATAGACTCTGTGTTCAAGCTCTACTTTAATTAAGGGTATCAAAAATAGATAAATTGTCAAACAGACTGAACATTGGGGATGTTTTAACAGGCAGAAAGAAGGATGAGTGAGAGCTTAGCAAACTAATATAGGCTTGGAAAATAAGATTTGATGACCTTTTAATCACTGGCTTTCTCAGTATGTAGAGGAAGATCATTTATTTTCTCAGTGCTTCAGTTTCTTTCTGTACAGTGGGGATGATAAAACTGCTTTAAATAAGCCTTGTAGGGAGAAATGTTAAATATTGGCAAGTGCTTACAGGTTTTGATCAAAGAATCACACTAGCTATTTACTTTGGGCAAGTAAATGCTATGTGCAGATATGGAATTTCAAAGTAAAAGAGGTCATTGAATCATGATATGGTAAGGCATTCCTCTTGAACTCATGAGCTAAAAAAAAACAACTGGACATTAAACAGCCTTTGACAATCTTCAAAGCAAAAGACAAGTTATCACCTTTAAATCTGAAATTACAGATAAATATGTTTTCCTTCCTTAAACTCCCTGTAGTTCCAATTAGGGATTCTACTTCTCACATCCCTCCCAAACTGTGGCACAATGCCGCTGTGCGTTACCGAACAGCTGCCTTACTTGACCCCAGAAGTGACTACTTCTTGGCAGTGGACGAAACGAGTCACACAGATTCCTCAAGTACTTCACTGAGATATTGTGACTAGATTAATGCTCAAGAAGTGTTGTGAGATACTTGGATTAAAAACATTATGTAAGGCCAAATTAATTATGAGTATTAATACAATCTTGATCTAAAGAGTAATTTGGATAAGGGATAAAGTAATTACAAGATCTTTTTGAGTCACGTACAGCATGATTTGCTTCTCCATATAAAATATCTCCCACATCGTTTAGAATGTTTTTGTGGAGCAGAACAGGGCAGTGCCACTCAGAAGTGACAGGAATATGTGCTGCCAAATGTGAGTCATTGCTGAACTCCAGCACTCATTTCTTTGTTCACATTTCAAGCACAAGAAAACCTGTTCCCTACAACAGAGTTGCCAGCAGATGCCTTGATGGAATGTGTAATCAGGAGCCTGCCAGGCAAGGGGGGGTTGTTTGGTTTTGTTCTGAAGTTTGGGGGATTATCTTCATTTCCTATGAACACCTGTGGTGACATGACACAACCATCCTTGTCCTTGGGTGAAATCAAAGAAATCCGAGAAATGTTCCATTTGCCTTCAGTGGAACCAAGATTTCCACCATGTACATGTTTCAGTGCCATCTTCTTTCAGTGTGCTGAAATGCTGAAATGCTGAAAATGACATGAATTTAGTAGTCATATGCTGAATGCTGAAATGCTGAAAATGACATGAATTTAGTAGTCATATGTAGTTAATTTCCCTACAAAAGTAGAAAAATAAGACTGAACCTCACTGACTGGTCTCCAAATCTGTCTTGACAGTTGGGTGGCCAGCATGGGTTTCCACTGCAGCTTTTTGCAGGGTAAGCTTTATACATTTTGTGGATACCTAGAAAGTTTGGTATAGATTTTACTTTGATGAAATCTGAACACATAGAAATCAGATTTTTAAGTCTAAGCCTTGTATATTGCTATGTTAGACTCTTTTGATTAACTACATGTATCCACAGTATATTTAAGACATCTGTTCTAGGATGAACTGAGTTGCTCCCTAGATCTGCATTGACTCTAAAAGGAATTTACATTAATTGGCTTCAGCTAGTCACATGAATTTTATAATTTTATACTTATTTTTCTAAGTACTTTAGGATTTTAATAAAACGAGGCTGGAATATTGAATTAATTAATGTTACTGAGTTAGTTACCACAGAAACGTGAACAGATAATTGAATTTTTACTTTAGAAGCAGTGTATCTCTGCAAACTTTTCACTTTGATTACCACCAAATGAAATATTTGAATTGAATAGCCATTTTCTTTCCAGGTATTGGACAAATAACACTAATGACTATTCACGCAAACACCACTTATAAGGCCAGAATTCCACATGCGGACTTCCTTTTCATGTAAAATTTGAGGCAACTGTCTAAAGCCAAGCATACAAATGGCATTCCGAACATTTAGTTCTAGTACATTTATTTTTGTTTACTTCTGTGCTTCATTATAATGAGATACACGTTTTTGTGTATCAGGGATTATAATTACTCATGTCCTTAGAGCAGCTCACTGGAGAGTGTAATTATTGCTCACATGTTGGCTCAAGGCAAGAATTAGACTCAAAAGTCTGACACGGTCATGACTCCTACATTTTAATTTGTTCACCTCCTGGTAGCACCTAACAGATCACCTATCTCTGTCCTAATTTTTCAATACAAAGAGACTGAACTCCTGTCTTTGTATCATTTTTTGTGAGGGAGATAGTCATACCTGAGGATGAAGTGGGCCTTACTCACAAAGATGGAGCTGGTGCAGGGATGGGGATGGCACACAGGGCAGCTGGCCACGTGTGCAGCACTGCCAACATCATAGACATGTCTGAGGCCACAGAGACACCACAGGTGGTCCTGGGTGCACAGGGATGGAGGGTGTTCTCTTTATTAGAATGCAACCAAAGTCTTGGGGCAAGCTGTATATTTGCCACAGCTGAAGAGATTTATTCAGGCTGGAGGTGACCAGCTCATGAACTTATGAGCCACGTGTAGATTAAGAATTGGTTTGATGTGTCTGCTGAGGACCCCTTCAAGACAGGGGCTACAGCAGGGATGGCCAGAGAGCCTGCACCACGTGTTCTCTGTAGGTGCCATGCACGTCTATCTATTTCCAGGTGCAATTTGGTCCAGAATTCCAAAGCACTTTTAGCACAGGAAGACACTGAACCATCCCTTACTCACCCGAGGAATGGCAGCAGGCAAAGGCTGCTGCCGAGCGCAGGTATCCACTGCTGTTACACTGGCCTCTGCACTGATGCCACTTCTGGTCTCTTCTGTTTTCTGTCTGGTGCACCATTAAATTTCCTGAGAACTCTCACACTTCAGTACAGCAAAAACCTCCAGGATTTAACACCGTGTATTGGATAAGGCATTGTGGTTTGCGCTATATGTTGGATAAACTAAAGAAGTTACGCCCTATCAAGCAAAAAAAACTTCAAATGTCCCTCCTTTGCCTATTAACAGTGAATCCTGGGTCTCAATCACTGAAAAATATCTGGTACTCAGGCTTTTCTGGGCTGGCTTATTCTGAGTTTGTGTGAAGACCCCTGCACAGACTGGAGCAGTGACCATCTCCTCAGAACTATATTGCAGGGCCGGTATGCATGAGCTTATTTTGGGAATTACAGATAGAGCTATAATGCTGTAGTTTGCCAAGATTTCTCCATAAGGCCTTGGTAATGTAGGTGAGCCTACACAGAGATGGCCATCCTGCTCTCCATGCTATGACCAAGGCAACAGAGGAACCATTTTTTCCTCTGTACTCATAAACTAATTACAAAACAATAATAGTCTTTCCAAAAATTGCCTCCATTACAGCAATGTTAGGAGTGGTAAGACGAGACCAGCTGAGCTGTTTGTAAATATGTTTATGTATATTTATGTAAATAATTATGGTTTAATATCTCTTAGTAATAAATCCTCACAAACAAGCACAAATTAGGTTCATTCTGTATATTTTAATTCATTTGTCTTTTTTATAAGACTGATGTTTTTCTATATGATTTTAAGTGGTTTCACAAAACTGCTTCAAAAGAGATGATTCTGTAGAGTTTGCATATACTGGATATATGTCTTTGGAATTATTTGTTCTTGTGCATGCTTTTAGTTACAGAATAAAGACTGCCTAAACTTTTATTGAGATAATTTAAGTAATTTCCTTAAAACAAACTGAATGAAAAACACATCATTAAAAAAAAGATTTAAAGACAAGAAAAAAGCCATTTCATGAGAGCACAACTCTTGAATGATTACTTCAGCTCCAACAGTGAATTCTTAGTTATTTAATGAAATTCTGGTTATCCCATATGTGTCAGGAGTTTTCAGTGAGAGAAAATGAACCTTGGTCCTAATGTATGTTCTGGGAGTGAGAGGCACTGGGCAAATATTACAGCAGGGCATTTTAAACTTAATTTGCTCAGTTGTCTTTGCAGGTATCTTGGGTGCTGATAACAGCAATTTCTGATTCCCTGTCACGCAGTGCATATATGCAGGAAAAAATGTGTCACTGTCCTTTCCCTCCTCACCCACCAGCTACGGATTTTCATGCTGATACACAATCCATCTCCCCAGCTCTCTCCCCAGCATCACTAAGTGTGACTCAGCTGCAGCCCTTCACCCCACTGTCGTGTTCACCTCAAGCCCTTCTTTGCCATCACACAAGCCCGATGCTCAGCCAGCAAGCCGGAGCCTGCCGGCAGTGCACGCTGAAAGTGCACATCCTTCCATGCTCTGACATCTTGGCACAGGGACTGGTGTCAGGGCAGTCCGGGGTGCATGGCAGTGAGCCCTGTCCACCAGCTGCCCCTTCCGTGTGGATGCTCAGGCCAGCACGGCAGCAGCTGCTGCCCTGAGGTACCACCACACTGTCGGCTGTACCTGAACCCCAGCCCGGCAAGGTCTGCAGTAATTAGGCCACCGAAGCTGCAATTCCTCTCACCTAACCTCAGCTTTCTAAAGGTTAGAAACATAGATACTGGTCTATTCCCTTTCCAGCTAATGGGAGGAGACAGGAACAGCTGGCCAAGATTTCTCCAGGTGGACCTCACCACTCTCCAAAGGTGTCTGTCCTGTACCTACAGGGACATCAGCTGGCTAACACTAACTGCATGTGGCATTGCCAGGTCTCAGGAGTTTGCAGAGACAGAGCTTGGCCTTAATGTGCACCAAAATGATTTTAGCATTAACAGAACCTTTTTTGGCAAGTAAGTTGCTCTACATAAGGAAAGATCTGCACATGGTCCTCCCAGCATCTGGTACTAATATTTCAAATTTCTTTTGCAGATTATAAGACGCAAGAGCAATACAAACAAAAAGTGTTCTCAGTGATGAAGAAACATCATTAGAAGCTAATGAAATAACTTTCTAAACCATTTAAAACCAATTTGCCAATAGGTCAACCTCAGATCGAGTTAACTCAAAAGGTCTATAAATACTGATTTTTGAAAATTAATAAAATAAACAAAAACACACTAACATTACCTGAGCAAAATTAAAGGTGGAACCAAGAAAAGTAGAAGCAGATTATGTACATTTCTCAAAGATAAGTGCTGGAAGTATATTTATGTCTGTAAGTACAAAGGGAAAATTGAAACTGATAGTATTTATATCTCAGCACATTTAAAGTAATATTTCATAAGTAATTCCAATGAGTATAGATCCACTTAAAAGCCATATAGCATAGAAGAATAGTGCTCTCATCACATGAAGTGCTTCACAATAAATAAGTGAACCACTGACTAAATTGTTCTCATTCATAAACTGCACAAAAGAAAATAAGGGTAATCAGTGGGACAAGAAACATCTGTTGGTGTTCAAGATTAAATTCTTGTTTAGTGCCAAATTAAACTTTCTCAAACTTTTTTTCTCATGTTACTATTCTTTAATTCTTTATGTCAAAGATGTATTTCAATAGAAAGCCAAAGTCATATCTTGCATTTGCAAATAAGTAGTTTGAAATTTGACTAAATAAATTTATCAAGATGTGATTTTTGAAGCCCTTACAGTGTAGAGGAAGATTCTTAAGCTCTTTTTGAAGAAAAAAAAAGTTACCTGCTTTCTTTCTAGCACTACCATTTACTTTTTACAAATACACTTTCTGTACCTTATTTTTTCCTGATGGAACTGTTTTGACTCATCTCACAGTTTTAAAAGTTAATGAAAAATCTCTGTTTCACTGAAGAGGAAGCCCTGATCAGGCATTGCTTTTTCTTCTTAAAACTGAAACGAATATAGAAGCATGTCTCTTAGGATGTTTAGATCAACCTTTTCTTCTGCTCATGAACAAAGAATTCAGGAGTGGAAGAAGAAGATGAGGGCTTTCTCTGTGACAGGAGAGAAAGGCAGAGGAAAAGAAAAACAAAACAATAAAACCTCCATAGTTTATCCTTAAAATCCTTAGAAGACCCTTTGTGTTTTGTGTATAGAGGATTTAAGGTGATTGGTGAAAGAGGTAGATTAGCATAAAGACCATTTATTGAAGTGAGAAAAAGTAGCTTTTCAGGTCAAATACTTAGGTATCTTTTGCCTTTTCCAGTGGTTAGTAAGTACTCTTTTCTGAGACAACATGACTGTTGATTACTGCTGCAAGAAGATTATTGCTGTAAAAATGTTCAACTGGCAAAGGCTTCAGAGTATATATTATCAATTTGTCTAAGAGTTAAATCTTTGTTGGCAAAATCTCACTGGGATTTGCTTGATCCTGCCAAATGCAATTTCCAGCTCAGCAAACTTGTACCTGACATACACAACCCTAAGCTGACCACTAGTTCCATGATTAAGGGTAAAGGTTTTCAGCACATTGCAAAACTCATCCTTTGTTGTTTCTGTTCCAGTAACGTTTCTGCATTTTACTGTAGAAAGTTTGTGCTAGCTGACACAAAATTCCTTTCTTACACCGTGTTCATCCCAGAAGACGCAAAATAAATTGTCTGAATGTGAATGTGTATATACACACACACATATATCTCCATGCTCGTGCTCTAATGCATATAAAACATCATCCAGACTCGTAATATCTACACCCAAAATTAAAAAGAGGGACTGATTGACACAAGAGCATGTAAATGCCAACACTGAATTCAAAACATAAGGATATTTTTTTACATGTTTCTCTTGCTGCAACCAACATAACTGACAGAGCGCTCCTACAGTCATCGATTAATTTTTTAATTGCTGTAGGCAAAAGCTAGATTTAAACCAAAGTCATGGAGGCATAAAGTTCCATAGTTATGTACCACTTCAGTAAACAGCCAGCTTCATCAGTTTTAATTTACTCATGAGGAAAATATCAAAGACTCTTGAGATTTTATTTATAAAATCTATTTATACAAATTTTGAGATAAATGACAAAAAATCAAGGTACAATAATATTACTGATGGATAAAAAATAATTAAGAAAATTCTTAGAAGACTGGATTACTTCTAAAAGAGTTTTTGCTCAATTAACTAAATTAGTAGTGCTCAATAAAGCTGAAAAGCTATTAAGCTAAGTTAATAATAAGCTAAGTGAATAAAATTAATAACTGTCAGAAACTACCTGCTGTTTTGTTAGTGAACTTCTTCACAACCAGTTGTAACCAATAGCTCAGGTGTCAGTTTGGGAAAAACTCTTGGCTGTAGATAAATGCTTAGAGGAGAAATTTCAATGTCAAGATAACAAATGGTTTCCATGTAGCTTTAAATTTTCATTTTGTTTCCTCAAATATATAAGGAGATGGAATTTTATTCTCTCATATACTGATCAGGAGCTAAGCAAATTTAACAACAGCAGTCTGGATAGATGATTACACATAATATATTGAGTATTGCAATAGGATGTGACATGCTGTGTATTGCAAATGATATAAGTAATTAAATCCTTTAACGTTAAAGGCCCTTAAGTAATTTATGCAATTTACTGGACAGTCCACAAGTCAGTGTTTCAAGATTAATATTGTATTGTTATGGCTTGTTGAACAACATCAATGGTCAGTTCCCTTCTTTGTCTACTACCTGATTTTGTGGTTGTCATTAATGATATTACTTAATCCTTTACTGAACCTCCATTCTATTCCCTGCAGCCAAGCACCCACAGAATAATATGAATACTGTTCTCTTTAAAATGTAGTGTCATTATGATTACTTGCTTAAGCACACAAAAATTGCTTGGATTCAGAGGCCAGTAAATATGGAGTCAAGCCAGTCTCAGGTGCTATTGTCAAAACTGTCTCATTTTTTCTACTTAGGTATCTACACATATAGAGCTATATGGTTGTGTTCTTCATAAAGAGTACTGGGATCACAGCATGACTTTTTAATTTCTGCTGGTTTTATAACAGTATACACTTCACCTCCTTATCTTAGAAAAATAGTAAAAGAAATAGAATTGTATTTTTTGTTCGTCATTGTTCAGTGTACAAAGTGCTACTCTGAGATATTTGAAGTTCTACCTGAAAATCTTAGCACTGAATGGTTATTGAAATACACACAGAACACAAAAGAGAATTCTATTAACTTAATTATAATGGAAAGACAGATGTCAAGCACCAGAAAATCCCACAAAATAATAATTATTCCTTTAACATCATCCTGTTCTATAAGTTAGCTGTGAGAGTAAATTATCTCCTTATTGGAGGAAATACCAAGCCAAATGCTATTACTCTACCTTCTGATTTTAAAATGTCATAATGTTTTATTCCAATAAAACTGAAGTTTATTCCAATATATTTGAAGTTTTATTTTTCATTATGCCTCTTTGTATGTCTTAAAAGATTTATTTTCATGAAATTAATGGAAAAAAAGAGGACAGAAGGAATAAAAGCTTGAAGGCAAGGCAAAAAATAAACTATTTATAGTCATGCATCTTTCTGTAAAAATGCTAGATATCCTTGACACCAGAATAATTGACTGCTTTGTGTGACAAAAAGGGTACGGAGGAGGCACTAGCTCGCTCACAAACTGTACAGGCTTTCATTGGTGATATCCAGTCTTCTCAGGTCAGTGCAGCAGGAAGTCCACCTAGACAGAAGCTGCAGTTCCAGCTGCAGATCCACATCTCTGTGTCCTCTGACCTGGTCACTTTTGTCACATGAAATCTTCAAGGATGTGACCAGCATGATGTAACTTGTTCTGCTTGTTTGGAGAGGCAGGACAGGAACAGTATGTCCTACCTGAGGTTGGTGCAAAGAGTATTTGTCTCGTTTTTTATATCACGATTCCCTTCCATCACTCACTGATTCAATGAATGCAATTAGACTAATCCCAAATACAAAATCACTCCATATTACATCCATGAACAGAGGATGGACATTTTTTGGGTGTACATTCCTCTTATTAATAATATCAATAAGCAAAATCAGTTGTCTTCTTAGGTAGGTTGGGGAATACAAGCAACTGCAGCTGTTCATTATCTCATTTACACAAGAACTCTTTGCTCAATAGGCACACATTCTTGTATCCTCACTGCACAAACAAGACAAGACTGATGGAGCTCAAAAGACACAAAGACACACCCAGAGGGACTGCAGATATTTACTGAATCACAGGACAATTTACCTGATTTTATTAAGCTATTTGCTCACTTGAATTCAAACCCATTCATAATAAGGAATAAGCAATTCACCAAACTTTGAGATTTAGACATCAAAACAAGTCTGTTTTATCTGATTAAGTAAGCTGAAATGAAGATTTCACAGTCTCCGGCACATTAAAAGATAGAAATCCTCCCCTCCCTTGCCTTCCCCCAGACGCTTACAACTTGTCTCCAGGAATACATTACATGAGAAAGAAACTTGTCAATTATCAAAACTTTTACCACTAAGACTGCGATTAGACAGAGAATAGAAACATGTTTCAAAATTAATGCAGTGAAGAAGTATGGGAGTAATAAAGGAAGCCTTATGCTTCATTTTAATATTTCCTCATTTTGGTTATTGGTTTGCAATATCAGCATTCTATTAGAGTCTAAGCTACAAATAAGACTTCAGGATAATAGATCTTCCTTTAGGCACTAGTTTTTGAAGGGAAAGGGACAATTTAATATTCTAAAGTCGGTGGAAGTGTGTGGGCAGCAAGGAAGAGGGGCTTATCTGTAGATTTACTGTGAAACAATTATGCTCCTGTAAGCTCTAAATCCCTCTCCTACTCACAATTAAAGGCATAGATAACTTCCTAATGTACAGCAGCTGACAGATCAGATGATGGAAAGCCAATATCTATCATTCTCTGTTTACTTCTTACTTTGTATGGGGAAAATCAGCCATATGAAGAATCCATTTGGGATAAAAAGAGCTTGGCTAGCAGTGCATAGTATGAAACTGTTTCATCCATCAACTCTTTCCAGAAAGACAGGACTGGATGTTTCATTTGCAGGGCAGAGGAGGTGATACTAAAGGAGGAAGCAATCAGTTCCACAACAAAGGGAAAACTCCTGTCAAGCAGAATTTCAAGCTGCTGAATAACTTTCTGAAAGGCTCGGCACAGCTCCTTAATGGTTCTTTTGTTTGTGTTCAGGAAAGACAATTGCCAGAAAACTTAATTTCAACTTGCAAGCTTTCATTCATAGTGAAAGAAGTGCCAAAGAAAAGGGTGTGGGATATTAACAGGTACTTCGATTCCAATTGTGAAGAGTTTCTACAGAGTTCGTGTATAGAAGCTATAGAAACAGCCTACAGAAAACTCCAACCAGACCTGGCAGAATCTTCAGCACTTCAGGAACCCCAGAATTTGGCCTGCTGTGTTTAGCTGTAAAGCTGTTCCTCCAGCTTTTAAACTGTTAAAATATTTGTACATCTAAATTCCATTTATTTCACTAGTTAAATTAACCCAATCCATCAACAAAGCTTGCTTTTAATGCACATTACTGTTCTCTTCTGGCAGAGAAAAATCCTGCTGAATCCAAAGCATCTTATGTTTCTCCTAAAGTTCTTTGGAAGCAGAGAGGCTTGCCCACTGCAGGAGCAGGGATTTCCTGCCTAAAGAATCAAACTTTATGGCACCTGGATTGTCAGCTTGAATACTTCTATAAATCTCTTCTGTGTCCTTATTTTCTTATTAAACCCTTATCTTATGGGATGTAAAAGGAAGACTAGGAAACTGTGCAATTAGGAATCCAAATGAGTAGTTTGGCTTGCCTGCAAAATATCAGTAAAAAATCCCCCATCTTCATATTACTTTTCATATTTCTGTATCCTTCCTCCTCCCCTTCTCTCTTCATTTCACAGGAGCTTCCTGGCTGATCCTTACTTGTCGTAAGGATTTTGCAAGGAATTTGTTTAAGGGGAATTTAATTAGGATGACGTGTAATAGCTCGCTTTTGCTAACTCAAGCACAGGATCGCCAGCTGGTTGAGGGAGGGGATTGTCCCGCTCTGCTCTGCACTGGTGCAGCCTCACCTTGAATATTGTGCGCAGTTTTTGGCACCACAGTATGTGAAAGATATAAAGCTCTTAGAGAGCATCCAAAGGAGGACAACGAAGATGGTGAAGGGCCTTGAGGGGAAGTGACCTCAAGGTCACTTGGGTCTGTTCAGCCTGGAGGAGAGTAGACTGAAGGAAGACCTCACAGCAGTCAACAGCTTTCTCACAGGGAGAAATGGAGGGGCAGGCACTGATCTCTTTTCTGTGGTAACCAGTGACAGGACCTGAGGGAATGGCATGAAGCTGGGTCAGGGTGGTTTAGGTTGGATATTAGGAAAGGTTCTTCATCCAGTGGTGGCTGGAAGCTGGAATGGGCTCCCATGGAAGTGGTCACAGCATCAAGCTTGTCTGAGTTCAAGAAGTGTTTGGACAAAGCTCTCAGGCACATGGCGTGATTCTTGGGGCTGTCCTGTGCAGGGCCATGAGTTGGACTTTGATGATCCTTCTGGCTCCCTACTAACTCAGAACATTCTATGGTTCTGTGATGGTATAAGGAACTGAGGACACCTACATCTGTCCTCTATCTGCCAACATTTGTGGATCCAAACCCAGCTGCCTCATGTTTGAGACTTGCTGTACATCCAAAAGTACAGGAAACAGTTTGCACACATAGTGTACATTTGGCTCAGTTACCTGCTTGCCCAGCCCAGCAACTACACGGAAGTGGGGCAGATTCCTGCTAAGAGCTGGAAAGCAGCAAGCCTTTGTGTTGACCTCAAAAAGAAATGCTCCCTTCATGGGCCCTAACCCAAAGGCCCACTGCTCTAAGGGATATATGTAAGGAGCTGAATCAAACTTGTGAGCAATCCTTCTTGAAAAAGGATTAAATTCCGCTCATCTTCTGATACTGCGAGCAGCTCCTTGACCTCCAAAACATTTACCTAAGGAGAGACATAATCTACAGTCTTCAGAAAACAGGGGTACCTTATATAATGTTATAGCTCAATGACTGAAACTAAGCCAAAACCACTGTGTCACTTGTGCTCCTTCAGGATTTCATTTCAGTCTCAGTGAGACTGGCACCAGACTGGTGTGAACAAGTAACAATGGCAGGTTCTGATCAACAAGGAAGTTACTTCCTTTTTATTCACTGATCCATGACTGAAGTGACTGAAGATCACCCTCCTAGAAAATGGTATCAAAAAAGCAGGTTCAGTCAGTTTTCACCTCACTGACTATTTTGGTTTAAGTCTTTGCAGCAGTGTTTTTATTTTTGAAAAGAAAGGATGCTTTGATCTAAAAAATTTTATCAATATTTTTTGAATCAGTTCAGCTGTATCTCAGAAGCATAGTTTTGCTCTTAAACATACTGTGCAGACTTGCATCAAGGTGAGGGGGAGGCTCCTTCATTATAATGATATTTGTCTTCCAAAGCAACTGCTACTCATACTGAAGCCCTAATTCCTGGGACGTGACTGGAAATCAACCGCTGGTGGGAAGTACAGAATATATTTTTTGTTTTTCCTTTACTTCCGTATGAAACCTTTGCTTTCTCTTTACTAAACTGTCTTTATCTCGACTCATGAGGTTTTTTCCATCTTATTTTCTCCCCACCCCATTCTGACAAGGGGTAGAGTGATAGGGTGGCTTGGAGGACACCTGGCATTCAACCATCACAGACACCAAATATTTTTAACATCTTTCAGAATCCAAAGTGTTTTACTTTTCTAATGATTGTAACAACCTATTTTTTTTTTTAGTATTTGTAACTGGGATATTGGAGAGTTATCTATCAAGCACAAAACTGCTTATTTGTTTTCTCTCTCTTTGAAATTTTTAGCAGGTCATTCAATGTGCTCTTACCAAAAACCAACAGCTAATCACCATGAAAGATACTGCAGCTTCTAAGTGAGCCTAGAAACTAAAAATTGACATGGGTAAAAATAATGAAGAGGATGGAAAAATTTCCAATGCACAGGTCTTCCCTGTGAATTTTGTGGAGACTCAAAATTATTTTAGGATCTTCTTATTTCATTGTTTTAAATTGAAAATACAAATCCATATTTTAACATTTTTTTTATTTTTAGTTTGAACTGCTTTAGTCACCCAGCAATCCATTGTTCACAATTTTCTGATATTAATAACTCAATATTTCCTTTAAAGGATTTGCTTTGGAAACTCACGGTCTAAGCCCTTACAAAAGTCTGCATTGAGTTGCATTTATGATTTTATAATGAAGGACCTGTCAGTTTTTCAATTATAAAGTTTTACTTTTCAAGGACATTTACATCATCTTATAATTCCTTCGGGGACAACTGAATGATCCTTTTAGGGTTTCTCATATCTGACAGGATTTTGCAAGGTTTCTGTGAGCTACTTAGATATTTCACAGGGGCTCTCAGCCCTGTGGTGCCAGCTTACTGCACATAACTCATGCAACTGTAATTGAAGCATAGAAAATCACTATGGGATGACATTTGACACAGTATTTGATAGCAATTTTTTCACTTACAAATGGTGTAGTATCTTTATTTGTGAGTTCTCTAAGAAAAATGTAAATACTCTGACCTGCAAACGTGCAAAGAATTTAAAATTGCAGAACAGTGGTTTGGACACATGTCAAAACCTACTCTATTTAATTTATAATCAATTTATCTCAGAACCCAGTTTTGAAAAACTGAATTAACATCTCTGTTGCATCACTATATATCTTTGGAAAATATAAATAGTGATGCTGAATATGACCCCAGCCTGACTTACAGGTGTCACCTCACTAAGGAAGGAGAAAAAAAAGCATTGTGTAATTTCAAAGCCTTGAAATAAGTCCTCCAGCAAAAGAGTAAAGTAAGGCTCTGTAAAATTCAGTTGACAGCTAACAAGCTTTAAAGGCAATATAAATGGAAAGCAGCCACTTTTGAGAAAGGCAAATTAATGAAAACTAACTTCCTTTTGATGCCTCCAAAGTCTTTGTTGCTTCAAGTTCTCTGGCAGATTTAATAAACTCCTCCTTTTTTGCTATATTGAGGACAGTTTCTTCACCTTACTATCTAAATTTGAAGTTTTCTCCTACTGACTTATTTCAACTGCTAATGGAATGTCCAGTGGCCAGCAAGTGACCTGTTTATTATGGAAGATTAGCTGAAGCCAACTTGAATAAGCAAAACTTGGAATGAGCTCTGGTTAAAAACATTACTTTTATTAATAAATACTACCTGTATAAATTGCATTTTTGCTTTGAACATAACAGATAAGAAAACCTAATGGACAATCTCAGAAACAAATCTATACAAACTGAAGAAGGCTAAACAAATTAACATCTATGAAAGCAGACAGGTTAAAAACAGTTGATGAGTCTTCAGTCCAAGTCAGTTGCTAATTAGTATCTTTGTCCATCACATGGGGCAGATAGGATAGCTGACCTTATTAGATATAGTGCTAGTAAAGAAGCTGGGACAGAAGTTTAATTTTTCACTCTATAGTTGATTCCCTGTGTCATTCTGTTCAATAAAATTAAAGCAATGGCACTTTCTTACCACAAAGATACCAGGGAAATAGAAAGACCATAGAAACACAGAATGGTTTGGATTGGAAGGACCTTAAAGATCACCTAGTTCCAATCTCTCTGCCATGGCCAGGGACACCTTCTACTAGACCAGGTTGCTCAGAGCCCCATCTAACCTGCCCTTGAATACTTCCAGGGATGAGGCATCCACAACTTCTCTGGGAAACCTGTTCCAGTGCCTCACCACCCTCACAGCAAATAACTTCCTCCTAATATCTAACTATAATATCTACTCTCTTTTAGTTTGAATCAACTCCCCCTTATCCTATTGTTATATGCACTTGTAAAAAGTCCCTCTCTGTCTTTCTTGTAGGCCCCCTTCAGGTACTGCAAAGGAATAATTAGGTCACCTTGAAGCTGCCTTTTTTCCAGGCTGAACAAACCCAATTCTCTCAGCCTTTCCTCATATGAGAGGTGCTCCATCCCTCTAACCATCTGGATGGCCCTCTGGACTCACTCCAGCAGGTCCTGGTCTTACTTATGCTGAGGACCACAGAGCTGGATGCAGTACAGGAAAAAAAATACTGACTGGAAATGAAGGATGATCTTTTATGGCAGTAAAGAAGAGCTCATCAGTGTCTACAAGCTGAAACAACACACAGTGGAGAAAATGTGTGCCAGAAAGTAAACTCCAAAATACATTCTAGCAGTCTTTCCCACTGTGCAGTATGAGAGACAAAACTGGGATAGATGGACCCTTGATCTCACCTACTGTGGTGTTCATTTTGTTTTCAAGTCATGTGTGCTTCCCTCTTTGGTGTTACTTGATTTAGTAGATAGAGAGACCCAGGTGAAATGTATTGATTGACAGTCTAAGGAATGATCTGTGGGACACTGGGATCATCTCTTTGGCTCAGTATTGACTTTAAACTGAACTAAACTCCCAGAGCATTCACACAGTATATCTGATCTGTTTTCCACAAATGAAATATAAGTAGCAAGGACAAGTTCATCTTCATGAATATTGGCAGAACAATTTTTAGCCCTGAAAACAAGCATAGAAGAAATTTCTTATGAGGAAGAGAGGGTTTCTTAGCATATGAAGAAACACCAGTGGCAGCATAGGTGTCATTGAATTTTGACATTACGTCAAAAACTCTGAGCAGTCTGAAGCACTTAAAGTATTATTCCTTGAAGACATTTAATAGCAAGAAATAGTGTTCTGAGGGGTACCTAAATTAACATGAGGAAACAAAGACAAAAGCTTTTTTTTTTTTACTTTTTATAGCACTTCGCTTGCAATGGCCATAATTGTGATTGAGAAAGTGTTTGATTTCTATTGTGACATTTAGAGGTTTATGAACATAAGCTGTTGTGCTAATATTGTTCATGTTTGTTCACTACCCAACTACCCAACTATTAAAGTGTAGTAAAAATCCAGTCTGGCTGTTTCTGAGTTATGGAATATGAGCAGACTTCTGAATAATTTGGAAAACGTTTAGGTTGCCCTTTTACACTCTAATTCATGTAAATTTTAGCTTGACATATACCTGCCTTTGGCATGTTTGAAGAAATCTGGTTATGAAATTATCATGCATCTTAGAACTGTCTAGCTCAATCACAGCTGTGCCACATTGTATATTTATTGACAATCACATTTTCTCTTGAGAGAAATATGTTCATATATGCATGGATCTCAATGTAATCATGCACATATCTGTGTGTAGGATATGGCAATAAAGCATAAATAAAATAGTAGAGTTGAAGAAGAAAAGAAAATAATAAAAGCTATTGGAAAGCAACTCTCCAAATGCAAGGTGCATGGGAATACAAGAGGATCACGTCCATAAACACATTTCTTGGTCTTTAGGTTCTCACAGATCAGTGCAGAGCAAAACTTCTGAATAAACTTCAATTTAACTTTCTTACAGACCTTAAGGAAATTATATATACGCAGCACATATATCAAGTATCACATGTACTCCACAGGACTCATACTTCTTTGGATATGAATTATCCAAGTAACCTACACAAGAATTTCACCCTGCTGACTTGCTTTTTCTTTCATTGTTTCCTAAATTCTTCACACATCAAGTTATACAGTCAACCGAGCTTATAGTAGAGAGCAAATTAATGTTACAGATGAAATAAAGAACCGTGCATTTATTTTACATAACATAACTGAAAGATCAAACAGTGAATTACTTCAACAAAAGTCTAGACTTTAGTTAGAACTAAACTAAATAGAATTAAGTTAGAAGTGAATTCAGTTCATTTTATGAGCTGTGCTTATACAGTAGTTTTCATGGATTTAAATGAAGTGTCCTTCCCTCTAACAAGGGTTTTAGTGTTATTGTAAGTCATGGTAACTATGTGTAGTTCCAAAATCGCATATATAATAAAATTTACATTCATTTTCGTTGCAGCCAATTCTTCCTAATCATTTGTTTTCTTAATAATTACAGGCTTGGCAATCCTGGTTTACGTTTTGCAGGGTGGATTTTGTTGTTGTTGTTCTTTTTTTTTTTTAATATTATTTTCTTCTTATGTTTTCTACTCATTCAGCAGAAACATGATTAAAGACAGCACACATTTTGGCAGATGGGTGATTGCCTCTTAAATCCTCCTATGAAATGGGTATTTGTGGAAACTTATGGACACATGCAATTTTCTTCCCTTAAAATATGCACAGCCCAGCCTTTGTGGTTCTAATCTGCAACCTGAGGTGCACATATGGACCTCTGGATATCTGGACAGCTGCATCAGGACGTCACTTGCACGGACTGATTTGAATTCTAAATCACTTGAGTCACACCGTGGCATCTTCATTTGTATCTACTGGTGCTCACATTTGTACATCACCACTATTTTATTTCAGGCATGGGAACCGTGGTAATGTGACCCTCTCCTGCTGTAAGCAGATGCTCTTCTTCTTTGCAGCAGCAGCCCAGCTGCTGGAAGAAAGGATTTATGTCAGGTCCACTGCATTTCCCTGATGGACTCCAGGAGTCACAGGAAGCACAGTATTGCTTGGAGCATCTTTGATCTGTTAAAATTATCTTCAACCCCTCACCTGTAAAGCTGAGTAACCATGGACCTAGGATATGTGATGGGATTTTTCTCAGGTATGTAGAGGAAACAAAGTTTTATCTTTGGAAGCCAGTTGTTATAGTTTAAATATATTAATCAGGTAACAAAAAAATTATTTTCTCTGCCTCTTTACCACAACCTGGTCACTTTGTCACTTTGTATCTAGCTATGTGTCTGTCTGTCTATCCTATCCATCTGTCTAAATGCATGTACATATAT
This sequence comes from Pseudotriccus pelzelni, assembly GCA_035584735.1. Lineage (NCBI taxonomy): Eukaryota > Metazoa > Chordata > Aves > Passeriformes > Tyrannidae > Pseudotriccus > Pseudotriccus pelzelni. The sequence goes on along the minus strand of JAWMRA010000113.1, from coordinate 83,722,442 downwards.
GTGTGTATATATATATATTTATATATGTATACCTCTGTATATGACAGATTCTATTTACACTGCACATGGCATTAGAAATTCATTTTACTAGTCTAAAATATTTAAGTTTTTTTTGAAGAGTGTTTCATTCTCCAATCTTCTTTACATACTTGATAGATACAAGGAATTCTGGGCCCCAAGAATCTACATTTTTAATAATTTAACCTGAAGCCTACATTTCACACCAGGAAAAATGAATGAAAGCTTGTTAAACTCAGTGGGACATATTAGAGGAAACTGACAAAACTCCTTTTAAGTGAATGAAATCGTAACAATTTACACAGCTGGGCAGATGGCCCTCCCTCTCCTCACCTACAAGAGCAGTACAGGACGGCTGTTTTGAGGGGGGAAGTTAGCATAAGTTTGAAGATCAAACTGGACTGCATAGTCTATAAGAACAGACTTATTAAGCACTAGCTATCTGTGCAGACAGCCTGACATGCCAGTGTGTGACCCAGACAGTGCCACAATATAGCACAGGTCCATAAAACAACACCCATGTTGCTATGCAGTGCAAGGAATGGGTATTTTTTAGTAGGAGACTTCTCAGTACTACCGTCCAGGACCCTGGGAAGGACGAAACTGACTAAGGCAGGTGCCAAGCAAGGAGATTCTTGAATGGGTCAAAATTCTTACCCACGGGTAAGACCAAATGCAATTTTCCACAGTGTAGGTAAGAGCGTGCATGTCCACATGTAAGTCACAACCCGCAAAACCTCTCGTGACTTTAGGTCTGACATAGAAAAAATCTTACAAAACACAGGTTGTAGCTACTCTAACCAGCTTCTGTCCAACAACCCAGTGGTCAGAGGGCTCACCCACAATGTGACACACATACTCCCCTTGCTTCTGAGTCAGTGTTCAAGCCCACCTTTCTCACCTTGCAGCCCAGTTCACCAGGTTACAGTCTATCTTCAGGTGGCTGGGGAGGTCAGAGCAGAAAATTCTGAGTTTGGTATGGGTTGGTTTGGTTTGAAGGAACTTCTGGAGGATGTCTAGTCAGTCCAATGTCCCTCTTCAAGTAGGACTATCATCAAGACCAACACTGCTATTACAGCTCTTCCATCAAAGGAATGACTCTTTGGCTGAGACAACATAGAATCATTAAGGTTGGAAAAAACCTCTAAGATCCTTGAGTTCAACTATTAAGCCAACACTGCCAACTTCAACACTAAACCATGTCTCGAAGTACCATGTCTACACATTAGGTGATATCATACATAACATCTCACTTAAAGGTAATTTGGTTTCTTATCTGAAAATAGGGCAAATTTTAGTCTGAAGAAAAATACCTGGTACCTGGAGTCCTCATCTCCCTGCCAGGTAATTGCTCTTTTACCATAATAAAGCTCCCTGTAGCCTAAAGTCTATTTAATTCCATCCAAAGCTGATAATTTTTGGCAAAAGTGATCGATACAAACCTCTTCCAGAACACCATTGTGATTGCTGGGTGCAATGTTCCTGTGGGAAAAAAGGTGCAAAGTTCCCCTAGGAAAAGAATTTACTCTCTATGCTTCAGGCTTTGAACTGGTTAGACAGGTGAGGAGCTAGAAGCAACAGCACAGCCACTGTGCCTTAAGCAGGCATCTGGCATTTTTAGTGTATGAAGGTGAGTGAGCATGTTACAGGAAATGAAACTCATTTCATCAAAGCTTATGCCTGACCCAGTTGAGTCAATAGAAATAAATGGACACTGTAACCCATGATTCAGCTGACACCCAATGCTTGCACAGAGGAATGCCAATCAAAATGTTTCAGGATTAAATCAAAATAACGTGGATACTTTAATGCACTCAATTTCCTACATGATGAGGCAGTTAGAGAGAGCTGCTCAGATGTTCTTTGATTAAAGTTCTGTGTAAAGAAGTGTAAACTGAATTTTCTATATCCTAGGTTTGCTATTTCATAACAATTGCCTGTTCATCCTTCTGCTTTTTTAAAAACTTCATGAAGAAAGCCTTGTGGAACTACAATGAAAAGTACTAAAATAAATGAAAACTCTTTCAATATGTCCTTGCTCTAATTTTTCTTTCTTCTCAGACATCTGTTGACCTATACAGGGAATCGTCTCACAACACTGTTTTGTTATTCTTAGATAAATGATGAAATGTAAATGCACAAAATTATCTGCTATATTGTCACATTAATTTTAAACATCATTCTAATTATTTGCTAACATGCTTTTACCCTTTTTCTTACCTGGTGGTGTGGGAATCTTTTTGTATTGATTTCCAGATGGTGAAATTCTTTGAGGGAAAGGTTTTATCTTTCTTTAGTGTATTCTGTAAAGAAAGGAATGGAAACTGTTGTTATTAATTTTATGCAAGTGATGACATTTAAATAAAGTACTGTAAAGTACCTATTCATAACTGATGTACATTGCCTCTTAATGGTAGTAAGTTTTTATTATTTCCCTGTTCTCCTCATATTATGTCTAACTTTTTATATTGCTTTTGTAGATCGAGGTTTTCATTGCATCAGACACTGAAGTGCGATCCTTTTTTCCTGATGGTAATACTTTGTTTCTGAGCAGAAAGAAAGAATCCATTGCATAACTCCCCCACTCTTCTAAATCAGATGACTTGTTTAGAATTGCAGATTATTCGCAAAGGGACTGCTTGAGCCACACTGATGTCATCAGAATTACATACAAAATAAAGCCATCATGAACACATTATAATCTATTCTGAAAAGAGCATGATGCTGAGTAATGAAGAATCATGATGCCCAAAATTTTTATTTTTAATTGAATATAGCCCTGTAACACATGGGAAAAAGTTCAAATGAGAAGACATTGATGCTCCTGCTCATGATTTTCACATGCTTTTCTCAAGATACTGTATTTCTTGCCCCACATCAGCTAAACAAAATTGCAACTACAATAGTTGAGACAGCATATTTTATGTGTGTTTTCAGACACTTCTGGCTCTCAGGTAAAAAAACATGCATTAAAATATAAAGATGTCTTATAAATTCTGACAGACTGTAGTTCTCCAAATGAAAAAATCTTCTTTCATGCTCAAACTGGTGTTGATACTGAAAGCATCCAGCAAGAGCAGGGAGTGCGTGTCTGACAGTAATGTAATTCATTTACTTCTAACAACTCATTGAAGCCTGTGTTTCTGGAGTTTGTTCTCAGTTGACCACTCAGTTGTCTGAAATTATTCAGCACGTGGATTGGTTAAATACTGAGAATTCATGACCTCTGATGTGATTAAACACCTGCACTGCTTTTATGTTCAATTATTAATAAAACCAGCTAATTATTTTGTATGACCTTTTGCCACAAAGATATCTTTTGACTCTTCTTGAGATCAAAAGACATCTTCAGAAACAGAGATCAAAAGAATTTATGTGCAACTCGTAGAATCAGCTTCCCTCATGAACTGCAAACAGCTTATTTCAGATTGAAGCTTTATTTCACTGTTGTTTCAATTGAGATGACATACTGTGTTAATCACCCCGTGTTTGGATATAAAAATGGGAATAGTATCTTATTTTTTATTTATTGGATATAACACGCATGTGCACATGTGCACAAATACACGTGCACAAACACATTGTTCATTTATTAAAAAGCAATTGTAGGTTATGTTGTTTGGACATCATGAAGAATTTTTTCCCTGAAAGGGTGCTCAGGCATTGCAATGAGGTGGTGGAGTCGCTGTCCCTGAAGGTGTTCAAGAAACAACTGGACGTGGCACTCAGTGCCATGGTCTAGCTAACAGAGTGGTGATCAGTCAAAGGCTGGGCTCAATGATCTTCGAGGTCTTTTCCAACCTTAATGATTCTGTGATTCTATGTAATCACTAGGAATACTCACTGCATAAAGTTAATGCAAGTTCTGTACATTATTTTTGATAAGTGTTCTTCAATAAAACAGGAGCACACATCTCAGTGATTCTGCAGCTGACTGTGTTCGGATTTTGCTGCTTTCAGATGAGAAGTCCTTAGAGTTGCTCTGTTATTGGCAGGGAGGGACACCAGCTTTTTTTCATCTTGAAAATATTGGGATATTCAACTTATTTTAAAAACAAACCTAAAACCTGTAATAAGGTGTACCTTGATTGGTATTCTGAAAGTTCTACACAATAATTTTGTAAGTTTAAGACACATTCTTTTTAACTACTACTAGCTCCAAATAATAATAATAAAAACATTTTTAAAAAATAAAAATAAAAAGACTTGTCCATCTAAAACTAAATTTACATGGCTCTTTTTTATTTATGCAGTTTAAGCACAAAAGAATCAAGTGAAAAACGTTCTTCCAGGCAGCTAATTGTAGAAGGCCTCAGGATTTTTAGGTATCTCTCAGTAAGCTTACACTTGCAAGCAGGACTGATACGCTAAGAAAAAGAAGAGCCACTTTCTTTTTTAGACTAGTAATAATGTTGCCTCTGTCTAATTCCGCTTTTTAGATTCAACTATCTGTATACAGACCATAGGTTTGCAGGTAAAATCACTGATGTTTCCGAATCTTTTACTTCAGTCTCAGTGGAAAAGATCATATGAAAATATGGACATTCCAATCTACAAAATGGCTGTCCACTTTGCAAAGCATCTGCATCACTTAATGCACAGAAGATGCACAGAAAATGATAAAGTGTAACTGCTGCTATGTCACTGTAATAGAAGACTAGAGAACATTTTGTTATTTTTTCCCCCCTGGGTTTCACTGAGAAATAAGTAGCGCTGTCAGAATGAAGAGAGTCGCTAAATTATTCAGTCTAATTTATCATTTGAAGTCTAAAATGAAAGTTCCAATGTGTTAACAATTTCCAGCAGTTGGGAAGGTAAATTTAAAAAAAAAAATAAAATACATTAGCTTAGAAGTTTGCCACTATGTATATTGTTTCTGAAAAAAAAAGAGCATGATAAAAACAAAGCTATTGAGATTATCCAAGGGCAAGAAATGGGGGTAAGAATTTTAAAAGTATGTATTGTTTGTCACATCTGAAAACTTCCATGTTTAGAAAGCTCGATCCCCCTCTACTTAAGATCTTGACATATTGTGATGAGATTAACTGCACCTAATGCATCTTACTTCATTCCTTTGTCTCCTCCTGCCCTACCTCCTCAGCTTCCTCAACATTAGTAAGTTGACTAATGTTAATCTACTTGGCCTCCTCAACATTAGCCCCCTCAGCACTAGTAAAAATTCCTTAGGGCTGTCAAGCATTTAAATAGGCTGCCCAGGGAAGTGGTGGAGTCGCCATTCCTGGAGGTGTTTAAGCCTGCGGATGTGTCACTTAGGCACATGGTTTAGTGGTGGACTTGGCAGTGCTGGGTTAATGGTTGAACTCAATGATCCTAAAGGTCTTTTCCAGTTGAAATCATTCTCTGGTTCTATGACTCTACAGATTCCACTTCTGGCCAAGGAGCCTTAACGCAGCCTTTCCAGCACAGTTTGTGTACAGAATATAATTTTACACACAAAGCTAATTTCTTAACTGGTGAGCTGTGATCACAGTGTTTCAGCTAACAGGCAGCTTCCACTTCCAGCGCACCGTTAAAGAAATACCGCTCTGAAGCTTTATGATCCCATTTCCTCTTCAGATATCCAAACGTAAGAAAAGCTTAAAGAGACCTGTACTGACCAGCAAAACACCTCGAGAGACCCTCATGGCATGTACAACAGTAAAACGCGTTCCAAGCGGGGGGCCCTCTCAGGCGGCGCAGCCGATGGTGAGCTCTGACACCTCGCCCCCGACACCCCAGCGCCCGCCGGGGCCGGGCTGGGCCCGCACCCTCCGCAGGGACACAGTGCCCAAAGCCTGCCCGCGGCCGCAGCCCCTCCTGCCCGGGCGGCACAACGGGCCTTCGCCTGTCTCCTGCGGGGCCCCCCTGGCTTCCTCCGCCATGTCCCTTCCCGACTGAGGCGGCCCTGCAGCGGGAGGCGAGGCCCAGGCCGTGAGCCCGCGGGCTCCTCCGACACCCGCAGGAAAACACCCGTGTGCGGCCGAGAGCAACGCGAGTGGGGCGCCGAGGGCCCGCGCCGAGCAGCTCGCACCGCAGCGCCCCGGGGCTGGCGCTGTGCCTGACCGCAGCGCCCACAGGGCCGCTGAGCTCCGGTCCCTCTGCCCGGGCCGGGCGCTGCCCCCGCCATGGAGCCGGGGCGCGGCCCCCGCGGCGCGGAGGCTGCGGCAGGTGGGTCGGGCCCTCGGGGCTGCCCGGGGCGGGCGGTGAGCGAGGATGAGGGAAAGCTCCGGGGTGGAGGCAGCAGCCTGAGGAGGTGGCCGCGCACCCGCGGTGTCAGTGGGTGCCTCCGGCCTTTGGGGGCATCCCCCGTGCGTGAACCCCGCGCCCAGGGGTGCGGGTCTGGGGGCTGCCATCCTCAGGTGTTGGAGGAGCGGTTTCCTGAGGAAAGGCTGAGTTCATTTGGTTTATTTGGCAGGAAACTGAAGCCTTGCCATGAAAGTTGCACTGCTTTGGTTATTAATAATCAAGAATATCAGCTATAAGTGTCTTCTCTCAGTATTTATTCAGATTCCTCATTTTCAGATACGTTACAGGTCTGAAGGAGTTTTTTCATGTTCATTTCACCCAAATCACAAGTAAGAACACTGTATTGTTGTGTATTGGATAGATTCTGGGATTCAATTAGTGGTGTTAGTGCTCTGCCTGTTAAAAAAAGGTTGCATAATTATCCAGGTACGACAGAATAGTAAAGAGTTATCAAAGTTACCAGTAATTTTAGCTGAAACTGAATATTTCTAGTATCAGGGAATTGAAATTATTATGTCTGATCACCCTGTCCTTAGAAACTTAGAAATCATAGCGTTTACTCTCTTGCATTTTTCTCAGTGGCTGATGAAAGAAAGCAATTATTAATTTTGTCTTACCACTGAATACCCTGGGTTGGAAGGACCTTAGACATCACCTAGTTCCAACCCCCTGCCATGGGCAAGCACACCTTCCGCTAGACCGGCTTGCTCAAAGCACCATCCAGCCTGGCCTTGAACACTTCCAATGTAGCTCCTCACTAGCAAAGCATGAGACACTAAGTCCTTATTTAGGGTAAACACTCCATAGCAACAGCCAAAACATGAGAGTGTTATCAAAATAATTCTCATAATAAATCCAAAAAACACACCACTATACCAGCTATTAAGAAAATATGTCCCAGCTGGAACTAGGACAGGCATCCACAACTTCTCTGGGCAACCCTTTCCAGTATCTCACCACTCTCACAGTAAAGAATTTCTTTCTAATATCTAATATACATTTACCCTCTTTCAGTTTAAAGCCACTGCCCCTTTTCCTATCACTACATGCTCTTGTAAAAAGTCCCTCTCGTTTTCCTGTAGGCCCCCTTTAGGTACTGGAAGGCTGCTATAGGGTCTCCCTGGAGCCCTCTGTTCTCCAGACTGAACAACCCCAACACTCTCAGCCTGTCTTCATAGGAGAGGTGCTCGAGCCCTCTGGTCATCTTTGTGACTCGGACGTTTTTTTCAATTTGAATAGACCATTAGTTGAGCTGAATTAGAGTGTAAAAAGTACTTATCTGTGGACTTGGCTACAAATGCTTGGCAAGTGCCATCAGTGGTTCACTGTCTTTTACAATCTCTACTGCTTCATCAATTCTTATTTGGGCACTGCATACTCTAATGTGTTAGTATCTGTAGTTAGTTATGTTAGTTATGTTAGTATCTGTAGTGTATGTAAAGCTTCATTCTTTATTGCATACTGTATGCTTTTTAGAGTGCTAGATTCCTAGAATCTTTTCCTTGTCTTCTGTTACAAACATTTCCTTTCTTTTGAAAAATCTCATCTTTCATTCTGCCAATATTAAATTTCTGTCAGAAACCCAAGAACAAGGTTTTCTAAGTAAAATGGATGCTTTCTGGAAGCATACTTGAATGAAACTTGTTCACTGAAAGATACTGGTCTTTTAAAAACTTAGGGAAACCAACCTGTTCAGGTAAAGGCTGAGAGTGTGAAACTGAAAAGAAAATTATGGTGATATTTTAGGCACTAGCCTCTGTATAATCCTCCAAACTCTTGATAATTGTCTTTTTCTTGAACTCTGCTTTGAAATTCTACATTGAAAAACTAATGTAGTCTTTGTAATAAGAAAATCTTGGGGAGATATGGTTGCCTTCTTGTTGTGACTTGGCAGTATATGTAATTACTATTAGCATATATGAAACTTTGTAAAAGAGTAAGGATCTAAATTTCGTGGTCTGTCTCATAAAGCTACAATGAAAAGTACATCCTCAGTTTCCAAATGAAATGGATTTACACTCAGCTGATTAAGGGATCACAATTTTGTTTTGGTGGGGGAAGAAATCTGTGCTAACATATAGACAAATTTATACCACTGAGTTATATTTTAATTTCTGAACAGTGGGTTTTATAGAATAAATTCCCTTTTCTGGAAATACATTAATGTCTTTGGTCGTCAAATTAGTAAAGAAAAACATGGTAATGATAATGTGTGCCAGATTAATTAGATGTTGTTTTACATGACACATAAAAAAAGCCTGTTGGAGGAAGAAAAAGAGTGCAAAGGGAAGAACTCTCAGCGTTTAGGGAGAACTTATATACAATTTTAAACTTCCAGAAAACTCAGGCTTATATTAGTTATTTCAAATGATCTCACTGAAGAATGATGCACAGAAACTTTGAGGGACTGAACTGATTGTTTTATGCTTGTAAAATCCTGGGCATACTTGACGTTCTTTGTGTTTTACTTTGCACCTCTCTGCTGTTTTGTTTGTGCATTGAAAATGTTTATATGTTCACAAGGTTACTCTTTCGAACTTTTTTCCCATGATTTTTGGGTTTTCTATTAGAAAGCTTTTTTTTTTCAGAGATATTCAAAAGATCTAGAGTTACAAACTTCTTTTAAAAGGTGTTGGTTTCAGCCTTGCAGAATTTTCCCTTAAATAGTTTTTTGAAGGTCTCAGCTTTAGCTGCCTGTGGTGCAGCAACTCATCTCACTGAAGTTAGCTGTCTACAGTACATGTGTCCATCTGATCTAGTCATCCTAACACTCTGTGTAGTCTGTGAAGGGAAACAAATGGTTCTGGGTCACAGCTTGGATTCACCACATTAGATGTACAAATCACTTGGCTTGTTTTAAACATTCGAAATCTCTGTTTCTGCCCATTGATAATAAAGGAAGTTTAGGCAGCTGTAATTGGAAACTGTAGGTTCTAATGTGTAAACTGTAATTCTAAATTGTAGATTTCTGTTAAGAGCTAAGAGGAGATGAATCCTACCTCTAAAATGTTACTGAAATCCTGAGGGATTATGCTTATCTTCTTAAATTCCCTGAAATGGGGAATGTTAATAAGCTCTAAAATATTTTTTCAACTCATTCATGTTATTTGGTTTTGGAGATTTTGTAAAACTTTTAGAAACCCAAATTATTTAAAAATTAAATAATTTGAAGAAAATAAATCATGTTACATTTTAATCAATTTTCTCATGCTTTTGACATGAATTATTTTAAGTATTTATTATTTTCAATATTATTTCAGCATTTTGAGCCATTAAAAATATGCGGGAGTTATTGTTTAGGCGTGTTTTAGGAAAAGCAAGTTCTTTGCTCAGTGAGTATGTCCACATTATGTAACTTTGTGTGTTTTGAGTATAGGTTGTTTAAAAATGGCTCTGTGTATCGTAAACCACAGCTGTGGTTTAATATACATTTTTACAATAAAAGCTGCTTAATTGGAACACAAGGCATACTTTCGTTCTTCTTGATTATGCAGCTGTCCCATTATCATTGTTTATTATATACATGGATGACAGTGTTATGCTAGACATACCAGTTAAATCAAGTTTATTTTATTATTGCTTAATGTTATGGCCTTATGTATCTGCAGCTCAGCCCAGTTCCACTGGAACACTTGTAGGGTTTTGTGCTCTATCATAGTGAGTCAATATCCTGGTTTCTATTGTATAAAGCAGAATGAGGTTACAGAGGTGTGGGTAATTTTTTCACCTTTATTTGCACTGTGTAAGTGACAGACTAGTTAAAGTAAAAATCATGGCAACAAATCAGTTTTTCCTTTTATGTTTGTTTAAGGACAGATCATATGCCTAAATTTAGAAGGAAAAGCAGTTATTTTTTTTTTTATATTTAGGACTGCCTGAAGATTTTTAGCTGTGTAGTAGTGATGAATGGCAATTTGTTTCTGTCCTGACAAATCCTCTTATTTTCAAATAAAAATTTCAAATGTGAAGAAAACTGAGCCCTTGAATGGCCTGGAAGTTAAATGAGTTACAGTCCATTTCATGTCTTATACTATTAATTTCTTAAATTATTTTTAAAATTCAGATTATGGGGATCTGTGTAACAAGTAAGTGTCCTGTTGTAAGCAATAAGGTTTTGTTAATAACATTTCCAGCAATTTCTTCCATTATTAGCCATGAATTTCATGGGCAAACTTAGAAATCATGCCTAGGGTCTGCAATTCTTTGACATTAATGAGTATTACTCCAATGTTTAATTATTTCAAACAAGTTTAGGTTTTGGGTTTATGTTGAAGTACCTTATAATTTTAAATCACAGCAGAGTTTAGCCATTTGCCCCCCCCATTTCTCTGTGACTTGCCTGTTTCCAACGAGTCAGAAAACTGTGTTCCACTCAGAAAGGTAAATTATCTAAAATTCACCTCCCTTACCCATAAAGACCCATGAAAGACTTCTGAAAAGCTCTAGAGCTGAGGAGGATTCACCTGTGCAAACTGAGTAGCTCATCCTTTGATGTCTTGGTGCAGCACATATTGTGGTTCCTTATGGTAGAGAAACCCAGAACTGGCTGAGGAACTCCAGTGGGCGTGGGCCCAGGTGCTGGGGGAGGCTCATCCCAAAATCACTGGGGTTTTTCTTCAGGAAGCAGTCCATTTTGATCTGACTGCAAACTCAACTGCACCTGTTTCTAGGTTAATCCTTTTTGGGAGACCAATTGCTCTAGTTCACGTGTTAATGCAAAGAATAATGAAGGGATCATCCCTGCACTTCAGTAAAAGAGAGAAAATTATTGTTATCCCTGTCAGCCTGTTGTTGACTCTAGTGCATTTTGGCATGGGTTAAAAAAAAACACCCAACAAAAAATGTGCGCTCAAGGGCTGGGTTGTTCAGTTGTTTGTAGTTAACAGTGGAGAAAAAAAACCAACGGACACTGAAGTAAGAGGCGGAAAATTATCTTCTGACAGCTGAGAGAGTGGAGAGTGCTAGGGGAGGAATGGTTGCCGTTGCGCCTGTAGCTGGCTCAGGGAATTGTCCTTGTTTTTTGAAGATGTCACGTGTTTGACCTCAGCTTCCAGACTTCGACAAGTCATTGACAAGAAACCAAAAATGTGACCATCTGAAACTAGTGGAGTGGGCTTTTTTTTTCTAATTAGTGGGAATTACTTTCTCTTCACATGTTTCAGATCATGTAAAAAACAAGGTGAGACTTACCAGAAAGGTATCTTGTTGCCTGTTTATATCAAAGGCTCTCAAAGAATCTTACACCTCATCTCAGTTCCCCTTGGTTATGTAACACAGAGCTGTACTGGACAGGTCATGGCTTATTTTCTCATTATTTCTGCAGGTGAATTAATTGCTCAGCAGCCTTCCATGGCTGGGATCTTAGCAAGGCTGTGGGTCCTGCAGGAGGGTTAGAAGGCTGGAGGCAGGGAAGTCTCTCTTTCTTGTGCTGGATATTTGGAGACCCAGTCCTGTTTGAGCTGATGTCAACCCACTGGGTCCTCTGAGGGCACTTCCAGTATCAGTTTGTGGATTGGGAGGGTTGCATAGGGAATCTCTCACCAGATGATATCTGTGCTGTGTCCTGCTTCTGGCAGAGTTTGCAAGGGGTTAATGGTTCTCTCCTTAACACTCAGTAAGCACACAAATAGAGCTCTGTGTGTAAGTAGTTATTCCCACTGGGTAACACTCGGTATCAGACATGTTTTGGAGGATAACGCTTGATCTTTCTGTTCCTGTCATACATATTTTGGCATTAGCACTTCGGACCAGACTAGTGACTTCTTTCTTCTCTTGGCTTGATACTGTTCCCAATCAAGGAAAGTTTTTGGTTTGGTCTAAAACTTTTTTTCTGCCTAAGTGTTGGTGTAATTTCTATGTTGATAGGAGCAAAAATATTATTGATAAAACTCTGTAGCTGCCAATATGCTTTTAGTGGAATGTATTTACATTTGGTGGTGCAGCACTTCCTGAGAGCAACAGATTGCTGTGCAATTTTTGCTAATGCATGGTTGGCCAGCATCCCTGTATATCTAACAGCATCATCCGGTGTGTTATTTTCTAGAGGACTTTTGTAGTGGTTTCTGAGAGAGCAGTTGTCCTTTTAGGGAACAGTGAAAAACCTGAAGCAGCCCATAGAACTCCTGCTTTTCGTTAAACAAGCTTCTCTTTTTATGATCATAAAAGCAGCAAAGAGAAGAGAGATGGTGACAGTGACAGTAACAGAAAGAAGATAAGAGAGCTGTATGTTCTCCATAAAATCTTTGAAAAATGTACTCTGTCTGGAAATACAGGCAGAAATATTGCTATATTTCATTAATTATCTGGTTTTAGACAGGAGATTTTAAAATTCTAGAAGAATGACTTCTCCAAAAACTGCTTTGATTGTGTCTTGTTTCTACGGAGAACCAGCTTTGTGATCTGTCCTGCTTTTTTTTTTTTTTTAACAGCATCTTTACAAGTAATTATTCTAGAAAAGTAGTGATTCTTTTTCTCCACAATAAGAATATCTCCTTAAACTCATTCAGTGTAACACATTCCTACTGTAGGAGTTTGTATAAGATGTTAGAGGAAAAGGCCTTCTTCAAAATCCAAACTAATTGACTAAATTTTATTAACTAATATTTATTAACCAGTCTCTAACTAAATGTATGTCCTAAGTGTTAAGGTGGAGTGCTATCTGAAATTTTAAGGATTGTGATTTAAAGCAAAATTAGGTAGTAAGAAACCATGCTTGGTATATGTGATTTATTAGGGATACATCTCCTTTAGAAAATGGTATTTTAGAATGTTGTGGGTGAAATATCCTTTTGCTTGTCTGTATTGTGTTATTATCTTGTGCACTAAGGTTTTTTTAATGCTTAAAACACAGTAGTCCCTTTTTAAAACAAAGTCAAAAAATGTCTCTCTCTATTTTGGTAATAAGTGGTGAAAAAATGCTACCAAAGTAGTATTTCATACTTTTCACTTGTAGCATAGTGGTAATATATCAGTGGCCGACCAGCTAACTTTGTAGGTTTGTTGCCAAATATTTTGAATACCTTACTGTTACTATTTTCTTTCGGTACAGTTTCATATCTTTCATTTTATTCACAGCTTTTGAAGGCAGTTCAGTTAATTGCATGGTTCTGTGTTTGTAAACATTTCCTTTGATGTATGAGGCAAACAAGAGTCTTACACCACTTAGTTGTCCCACAGGGGTGCTAATCCTTTGAGGATGAGAGAATTCTGCTCTTCCCGTAATTCTTAGATATGAATTGAAAAGTTTTGTGAAATAAATTTTTTGTAAGAAGTTTTGCAAAAGGTACCATTTAATGTAAAACTGCTTTCAGTAGTGTGCATATGTAGTATAGTTTAGTTTGTAAGGGCTTGCTCTTTAATTAGATTTAAGAATGCACTGGTGGCTTAGGTGCTTTTGCTTTGTCTCAGGTCAGGAATGGAGTGTTTCAGGTGGAGAACAGTCATGTCCTTTGTGCTCTGTACAATTCAAAGTGTTAACTGACGGCTGTGTCCGAATGGATGGTGTGCAAGGGATGTGCAGGAATTGTTTGAGCATTTCAGAAGTATTTGAAAGGTTAAAGAAATATTTAAAAGGCAGCACTTTTTGTAAGTGCTGCTGATGGATAAATGAATATATGATGATTTCGGACTTACTGTCCAAAGTTGAGGAGAACAAAAGGGAGAAATCAGCTTAGTGATAGCAGAGGATCTGGTGAAAGGAGGACCTAAAATACCTTATTCAAACCTGTGCTGTGACTATTTCAGAGCTACTCAATTATAGTGCTAAGCATGCAGTTTTGTTGGATAACAAGAAAAAAAATAGTATTTTGACAAATGTTTGGATGTCAAGGCCAGGACAAAAGGGTAGGAAATGTTTTTATTATTATTAGTCTGGGAGTAATATTTTTTCAAGAACAAATACATTAAACAACTGAATTAAATTGATGTGGAATTAGGAAAAAAGAAGTAACTGCTAATTAGATAGACTGGTTATCTTTAGTTATTTTTAATTTTTTTTTTCCTTTTCTGTTCATATTACCTCTGCTGTTGCCCGTGACATAATCATCTAGTTAAATATTTTCTTTTTCTGACTCCTAAGGTGCCTTTTGCCCTATCCTCAGTGTTTGTACCAGAGCTGATGAAATTATCTTCTTAACTTTTTTTGTTAGCCACTTGCATCACCTTGCAACTGTCTGCATAGACCTTTCTGTAGGCTTGAGGCTTAACGTAGACTTAGAACTTCCAAGGGCAGCAGTACCAGATGTCCAAAACCAGACACAACCTCTAAGTTTTATCTTTTGAGCACTGTGAACTTATGGTAAAAAACTATATATATTGTGTTTAAATGTAAATAATCCCCCTATGATTTCTTTAGTCATGGACTTAGGGGGTTTTTTTGGTGAGGGGAAGGGGGTGTCAAAGGTTTTTTTTGAGGTTAGTATTTTTAGTGTCTTCGTCTTTGTTGTAGTGGAGATAACGTGAATTTAAAACTTTGCTAGAACAAGCCAATTTGAAGTGCTTGCTATTTTCACAATTATTCTCAAACACTGCTTGAATTTTATTTTTATAGCTGGAGTGCAGCTCATGTATGTTTTATTCTCACATTGTGCACAGATGCTTGTATTTCTGCTCTTTTCCTTGTTGATTTAGGAATGCATTAGAAATAAAAGAATTGGCTTCACTGTTGAATAGTTTTCAAAGTGAAGTAATGTTTTTGTTTTCTGTTTTTCTAATGTAGTAGAAATCAACGATGGAAGAGAAAATCAAATTTGGTATTTGAAAATATCAAAACTAGCATTGGCTTTTGCAATTATCCACTCAAAACCACCAGGGAAGAGTTCCAGAGAATACACTGAGCACCTTGCCAAAACTGTATCTGAACAAGATTTTGGATGGAAGTGGAAAGTCGAAGTGCTGGAAGCTGAAGTTCTTCGATTACGACAAGAACTTCTTTTGAACCGGATCTGTCCAAGATTCCGCTTGGAAAATAGTAAGTTTCTCAAATAATTTCTGGCTATGTTTCAGTAGCAGGGAGCCAAATAGCTTTCATGTTGCCAGTAGCATTTCTTTTACATAGATACGAGAGTCTTCAGTGTACAGCTGTTTTTTCCAAAACTCTGAAGCAGTGGAACACTTAATTAATTTATAATGGGATTGTGCTTGAGAATTTGGTCCTTAAGCAGAATTTACATATTTAACCTTCAGAATCAATATGTATTATACAGAATAATTGCAGCAAAAATTGTCAATACAAAATGTTACTCTATAACCTTGTAGATACTAGTTTGTAAGAGTATTGATGTACCCTATTTATATTTGGAACGTGTCTTAAAGGCATATTGCATATTTTTTAATGACTTTACAGATGTTTAAATTCTGAGTTTAAGCTTAATGTATTGGAAGTGCTAAGCCCTAATATGTATAGCAAGAAGGTTGGGCAGGCAAAAGACTGTATGTCTGCTGATTCTGTTAATACACTGAGACTGTGAGTACTGTGAATGGGGTGTTTTTTATGGCATATGATAAAATATTGTGAGTCTGATATTGTAGGACTCGGGAAGGAGTCTGTTCCTTAAAGAAGATGAAAAAAAAACAAAACAGAAAAAGAAAACAGATGGGTTCAAACAGCACTGTTTCTCTGACTTGTGCGTGTGGAGTGACTCATGCTTACTCCGAGAGATCAATGGCACAGAGTGAGCTTGGAAATCAGGCAGTGGAAGATGTCTCCAGGTTCTGGGAAGATATTTCCCTGGGAGATGGAGGTCAAAACGCTCTGGGTTGAAAGAGAGAGACATTTTGCTGTTGAGGGGATCTCTAAAATCAAGATGTATAGTTGATTTATGACTTGAGATTTTTAGAAGTGTCCCTCATAGAAAACTTGATGAGGCTTTACCACACTGCTTTTGTACTGAAACGGTGGTTTCTTTATTGCCTTGTGAGATTTCTAGTTTCTAACTTTGACTGATGGGGGGGGGGGATGCATTACTAGACTTTAGCTAGCAGCTCTAATGATTTATTAATTTAATTTTTATAATTGGCTTTTTTCTCTGGAGGAGCGATTTAATGGCAGTTTTCTGCAACCTGTTCCAAACATGAAGTCTAAGAGTAAAAGTAACTTTCAAGATGCAGTTTGCAACAGGTGTCTTACGTTGTGAAAAACTGATTGCATATGATGCATATGATCAGGAGAGTTTTATTAATATCTAATGTGAGCAGAACATAGTAAACACTAACCAATTAGCAAACCATAGCAAATAAAACCAATTCATCTGCAACTTCTGTGTTCTAAAGTCTTGCTTTTGAAAGATTCTTTAAATTTTAGTTGTGAGAAGGGAAGAGAAAAGCAATCGTCTCTGACAGATAACACCCCTTGCAAAGGTGGTTAATTTTCATTGCCCTAGTCATAGTGAAGTTTGTTCACAGACATCAAATGTGTTAAATCTTTTCTAATTTTAGATGTCTACAGCTGCACTAAATTTTCTGTGCTTTCTGCTTTACCTGTACAGGGAAACAGTATGCTTACTGTGCAGTTTATGGTTCACTTGGCCCATTACAATATTCACTAATATGGATGTGGGGAGTTGTCTGGAAAAGTCAGTCCCTCTGCATTCTGCTAGCAGTAGTCTGACTAGCTTAGAAAAAGTGTTATGATTCCCAAATCACTTAAGTAAGCTGCTCTTCGTGGACAGCTTTTTTAATTTTTTAGGGTCTCAGCAGCCTGTTGAAACATATCTGACCCAGTCTTGTTTTTCAATGAAGCCAAACTTTAATTTCAGTCTATTTTTAGCTAATGGACTCATAAATAGTAGAGATGAGTATGTGGTATCCATAATCCTTCTATATTTCTTGATTTCTCCAGGATTCAAAACCAGCAGCCTCCTGATTTGAAGGATTAGTGTGTAGCCGCTTTTTCCTTGAAATGTTTGTTTATTTTTATGACTACAGTGTTTATAAACCTGTTAGACAGAAAACCGCTTGACATATGAAATATCTGTGGGAGTTCACATCAATCCCAGTTGTATCACACACTGTCCAAGAAAAGTAGGGCATACTCTTCCCCTTCAGGTTCTCTTAACCACTTGAGTGTAAGAGCACAAAACTGTGTGGAAAATCTGAACTGAACAGATTTCTTCATGCAGGTTTTCCTTAGAACACTTTGGAATTCTTGGAGTGTAACTTTGAGATGGCCATTTTTTAATGATATTTTGTTCTTTTGACTCTTGGGGTTTTTTTCTCCTTTAATTTTGGTATGGCATGTGATTTCTTTTGATAATGCATTTGAGCCATGTGTTATTTTGGAAAGAGGATGTTCGTCGTCAGATGTAACTGCTCAGTGGGCATTCATGATTACAGTGACGTTGGAGACAGATGCCCGATCTCATTCTTTTTGAGTAAAGAAAGATTGTTATTGATACCAGATGGGATATCTGTTGGTGAGATCTATGCACTGCTCCGGTGACCAAGCTGGTGATGTATGTTAATAGCAGAACACCTGTGGTTAACATATATAGGATGTTGGTCATAGGAACAAAGCCTTCCTGAAATAGGGGCCACTACACCACTGACATCTTCTGCTGCAGGGGAAAAAAAATAAAAATCCTTTCTTGTGTGTTGTGCCAATTTTGAGCTTTTTTTCAAGCGCATGGAGATTAGAAGCTAGAGGGTGGTTACAGCTGAGATATGGAGGCATCAGGAGCTTGAATATAAGCTGAGAAAAAAAGTGGTATAAGTGCTGTTTCATCCTGTTCCCTTGCAAGCTACTGTGTCAAGTCGTTTGTTTAGTTTTTTGTTGATGGTATACGTAGCCCAAGTCTGCCACCTAATATCACACCAGAGACATGCTCTTTAGGGATGAGGATAGCTAGGCTTGTTCTGAGGACTAAATAATCTGCAGAGATCATGGATCCTTTTCCTCTTCTATTCATTTCTCCAGCCTCATTTTTGGAGTTAGTGTTCTGTTTAAAATAATGCAGCCTCTTCAAACCTTCAGCTTTTATGTGGCTTTCTTGTGTTTTGTTTAACAACTTTATAAATACAAAAATACCTGGCTTTCACAAAGTCCACCAACAGAAAATCTCATGCAGTAAGGATAACATACTGCATTTGTTTCTGCTGGTCCCTCTTGAGAATTGAAGAGTTTGAGTCCTTCAGCCAAGGTTCACTTTGCAGCTGTATCTCCCCTGCTCTGCATTCTGAGTTCGAGAGCTTTCCTCTCCCGCCTGCTGTTTGTAATAATAATAGTAGGTCTTTTCAGAGGCTTCAGGAATGATTAGAGACTGCCCACAGAGTTTTATTTCCCTGATGTGAGAAATTTGTGAGCTCTTTGAAGCTGTGATACCTGTTTTCCCTCTCCACATAAAGTTGCACACAGTATGGATGTGCAAACACACGAAGAAGAAAGAACAAAGAAAGCATTTCTTTTTAAGATATGTTGTCTAAATTATTTTTGTCCCACCTGAATAGTTCTTTGTCCTCAGAGACCCCTAAAAAGTCAGACGTGCCTAACTGAGGGGAAGGAGCATGCTTTGCTGCAGGTAAACTGTTCGATGGTGAGAGTTGTTACAGTTTAATGTGTTTATAAAATTGCTGTGGTGTATATTCAATGACTGTGCTGTGTCTGCAAGTTCCTTATTTGACTTACTGTTCAGTTGCCTTTCTGAATACAAGGACTCTATTCCTTGGTGGTGCTTTTGGCTGTACATCAATCATCATCATCATCTGAGGAGAAGCAAATCTTTTTGTAATTATCTGTTCATTATTTTTCACCTTGACAGTATTGTCCTGACAACTATGCCCATGAGTAGAAAAAAAGTCAAATTTCATATTAAATCAAAGTTTCCTACCTTTCTTTGATTCAGATTGAAATTTCACAGTAAGGAGGGTAGAAACTTCTTGGTGTTATTCCAAGAATAAGGATATAAAGTATTTGAGCCTTCTGTTGTCACTTTGCTTTGGGAGCTACATGAAAAGATAAAGGGTCTTACAAAGCATTGACGAATTGATAGATTCATGGATTGAAGCACCTGTCCTCTAAGACAAATTCCTTCACTGTTATCAGCTCATAAAATCAATGATCATATTGTTTCTTGGCAGGCTTTTTTAAAGAGTTCTGAAAACCCTGCAGCTGTTACTCCAACTTAAGAAGGCATAAATGCAGTACTCTACACTTTTCTTTGCCAAGCATGTATTTTAAGAATGACAATTTAAAGGATAGATATTTATTGCCTTGGTTGGTTTCGGCTGATGCTCTTGAAGGGTTCCAAATCAATTACCCAGGGTATATGTTTAGCAAAACTTTTATCAAGTGTGTGTGCTCCCTTTCTTAGCTTCACCTTCAATCTTGGTTCATGTTATTCCCTTCTTATGCAGTGGGTAGACATTTATTGAACTGCTTGCTTCTCTAATTAAAGTAAAAATCAGATTCTCTCCACCCTGTCCCTTTTTAGAATTAGTCTTCCTTTTAGAGATAATTTACAGTAGAACTTCATCTGCCATGGCCTGAAGTCCCCTCTTGTTCTCAGCCCCCACAGTAGCGTGTGGCTGCCACTCCACCCTACCATAATGTGTTTAGGGAAACTTTGAACTCTGAGTCACAATGTGATTAACGTGAATGTCTGATACTTAACTGTAGCCTGAGGCTGTGTTTGACCTTGCGGGATATTCTATTTCCTGTGTCAAAGAAGCTACTTTTATATCTTTTGGGAATAAGAGTCAGAAAAAGAAATAAAATTGTGTCTCCTGCTTCATTCCTTACCTTCTTGTGTTTCTTGAGGCATTTAGTTGTACATGTGGAAAAAGGTGAGAAACTTCCTTTGCAGATTAGTACGAATGAAGACACTTCAGTCTCCTTTTTTCTTACTGGAAGCTCAGACTTCTTGTGAAAGTAGAAGCATATAGAACTGGAACCAATCCACTCAACAGCTGAAGTAAAACTGATTATAAACCATACCCAGCTCCAATTTACCAGCAGCCTTGTTTTGGCCATAGAATTCAGCCTTCTCTTCCCTTTCTGCTTCATTTTCTGCTTCCTTGTAAATCATAGCTTGGGTATTTCTTGCTCCATAGAGAGAAACAGAAACTCTGGGTACTCCTCTTAAAGCCCCAGCATTTCCTTAGCAGGCAAAGACAGGACCAGATAAGTTCTGCTTTTATGGTGGCAGGAAAAGTGATGGCCAGTCAAAAGATTTTCTGACTAATTTGATTTCAAATTTCTGAAAGGGCAAAACTCTCCATCATGACTTAATGTAACTTGTGATGTTTCTTCTGCCTCCTTATATTAAAAGGAGTGGCGAGAGAACATAATTGATGACACATTTTGTTTAAGCTCTTTTTCAAAGAGAAACCAATCAGGTGAATTCAGAAAGGTCAAGCCAAAACATGCAGATTCCTTAGTGAATATGTTATCTGCAGCCTCATAAAGGAGTTTTCCTTGTTAGTGGAGATAGCAGCAGTCCAAATCTGGCTGAGTAATAACAGCACATTAATCTATTAGGTGAAATTATTTCCCTCTCCAGAAAGTCGATTAAATAGTGTGCAATGTTTACATCAGCTGTAAGCAGCACTTAGCAACAATTTTAGTTCCTATGGCATGGTAGTAAGGTAGAGGACTGTGGACTGGAATTACCAAGTTACCATGGTGTGTTTATGTAAAAGCTATTTCTTCAAGTCAGTATGTTTGAATGAGCTGCTGTTACAGATTGCTGTGTCCTGTCATCATTTGTTCTCCCCTGGTATTTGGCGGAAAGCAAGAAATGCAAAAGCACGACAGTTACAGAAGAATTGGCAATCTCTGAGGGATACCTTTGACTTCTTTCTTTGTATGCCTTCCTTTTTCCAAGGTGAGAGGATTCTCCACTGGGCAGGAGTCAACACTTAGTTTGATGTTGCCATGGAAAACAGGTCGGATTATTATTGTCTGGTGCTTAGGGATGTGATGTTTCTGCATAAAGACATTCTTCCTCCCTACATCTGCCTTTCCTCTCCCCCTCTGACAAAAAAAGGGTATCCTCCTCCTCGTACAGATCTATAAGAGCAGCCCAGTGTGTCATCTCAACATTTTTTTCTCTAAGGCATAATGGTATCAGACAGACAGTACTTCAAAAATGAACTATCATTTGACATGTAAAGTGTACTAATGTACTCCCGTGCTTCTACCAGTGGAAATAATGCAAGTAGGCAGCATTGCAAGGAATGGCTCACAACCTAAAAAGTATTTTATTTTTTATGAGGAGAGCAGAGAATTGAGAACAGATCTGTGAGATGGCAAAAATGAAGTTAAACTGTGTTTAGTACAGATTTATAGGAATATGGCTCTTGCAGTATGATGATGAGATAAATCTGTTCTCCGTAATTGTAGTGACACAATGGGGAACTTTATGAAAGCTGAGGCCTTTTTAGGATAATTAAATAACTTAATTTGCAATCTGGAGAAAGCACCAGCTGGAGTGTAATGATTCATTGAAATCTCAGAGTACTGCTCCTTCCATGGATAACAGGTCTGTTTTGGTTGTGGAAACTTTCTCCCTTTGAAAGCATATGCTTTCTATCTCATCCAATGGCATTGCTACAGCTGTTCTAGGCACATACTTAGGGTAAAGGAACCCAAGAAGCATCCTTTTCTTTCCAGATTTCTGTGTAAGGAATCCATTCAGAGGCGAAACCAACTCAGTTGTCCCAGGGAGAGGAAATGTTTGTTATTATTTTCTTAATTGCCTGTAAAGATCAAGTTCCTTATAAGATGAATGGTGATTATTTGGAATAAGGTCCATAAAAGCAAGTGGGTTCATAATATAGTATAGATTAATTTCTTTTCTTCTGGGTAACAATGATATAAATGTAAAATAAATGTATATGGTAAAAACAGGCTAAGAAGTGTGGCCATGGCAATTAGGATTCTCTTGCCAATAAGTCTACTGTGGGAAGCTAAGGATCAGTCAGATTTTTCACGGGAAATGCAGAGTCACAGAATGGTTGATGCTAGAAGGAACCACTGAAGTTAATCTTGTCCAAACCCCTTGTCAAGCATGGCCACCCCGAGCCAGTTGTGCAGGACACAGCTGTGCCCAGACAGCTCCTGACTGTCTCTGTGAACGGAGATTTCACAACCGCTTTGGGCAACCTTAACCTAACTCAAGCTTAGAATCTCAGTTCCTCAAGCAAATCTTTCTTTGTGTCATAGAATCATAGAATAGATTGGGTTGGAAAAGACCTCCAAGATCATCGAGTCCAACCCCTGATCCAACTCCATTTACTATATCATGGCACTAAGGGCCACGTCCAATCTCTGTTTAAAAACCTCCAGGGATGGTGAATCCACCACCTCTC
>JAWMRA010000113.1:83636446-83698314 GCA_035584735.1 Pseudotriccus pelzelni | reverse complement strand
CCACCCCTGTTTTCTGTGGAGGTCCCTCCCCACGGGGTACAGTCCTTGATAGACTTCTCCGACGTGGGTCCACCCTTAGGGCAACAGCTCTTCCATTCTCTGCTGTCCCTCTAGGGTCACAAACTCAGCTGCACCAGCATCGATCCCTCACTGGGATCACACAAGTCTTACCCGGGCCATCTCGCTCCAGCGTAAGATCTCTCTCTGTGGTCACAAATCACTTCAAGACTCTGTTTCAAATCCTACCCGAGCCGACTTGCTCCAGCGTAGGTTTCTCTCTGTGGGCAGCAATCCAGCAGCTTTGCTTTGTCTTAGGCCTCTACCACAGAATCTCAGTTTCCACATGTACGTCTTTGCTCCAACATGAGTTCCTCAAGCTGCACTTAGCGTTGTCTCTGCTTCTCAGCAATGTCCCACAGGTAGCAGGGATTTTAGATTTCAGTCTTTTTCCCTGCTGAAGGGAGAGAGAGGGAAGGGGGAGAAGAAGCCATCTCCCCCTTTTCGCCACTTCTTTCTCTCTCCGGCTGCCAGCTTTCACCTTGAATGTTCCGCTATCTCTCTGGTTGGAATTCTTTCTTGTAACAGCCCTGTCCAAGTTCTTCTTTACGTTTTTTTTTCTTCACTCTGTTACACGTCTGGTCAGGAGGGTCTCAGTTCTACCCCTGCCCCTGGCCCAGGGCCGGGGGAGGAGAGAGGCCTGGCTCCCCACCTGGGGGCCTGCCACCACCTCCCACATGGCTGCCAATTTCTTCTACGCCACACGCCTTCTTTTCCGTTTTCTTGAAGATGTAATTAGCAAAGGCATCACCTAAACTCCTGATTGGCCTTTGTCTGGAAATTAACTGGACAAACCAATTCCAATCCCCAGGGAGGGGGACTTTTTCAAACCCATGACAATGAGTAAACATTTTTAAAGCATTTTGTATTAGTCATTTAAATGGGAATATGCTGATACTGGGGACTATAACATGATTTTCTGGAAGCTCATCATGGGACAGGAATTTGATATCTCAGTGAATAGAAACCCAAGCATAAATGCAACATTGTCTCCTGCTGGAAGGAGTGTTTCATTGAACATGGTATCTCTTTTACTTGAGAACAGCTTAAGTTTGGTTCCTGTGGATGTTGCTGTACTATCCTTCCGTTTTTCTTCTCTTTTCTTCTCTTTTCTTTCACCTCTGCTATTTTTTTTATCTTCCACAAGAGAATCAGCGAACATACATATGGGGTTTTTTGCGCATAGTTCTTGCTTTCTTCTTTTGACTTCTGGCATTATACCCTCATGAGCAATTTTCATGTTGCCCCGTGGGATTAAGCACAGGAATAAAATACCCACATAGTGGAATTCGTAGAAAATGGATTCCCTAGAAGGGCATATTTTCCTTAAACGGCACCAAAACCAACTTTCAGTTTTTTTCTTCTGGAATGTGTCTTGCTGAAAACCCTAGGGAGAGAAGACATGAGAGATTGGTGCCTGTTCATGTTAGTCAGGACCGTGGGAAGTGTGCTCTGCTTCTTTGCTTGCTTTCCAAGTTTGGGCATGCAGAGCATTTGGAAACAGTGTTATTCTATAAAATGCTAGGCTGGCCTTAAAAGCCCGGCTTTTCCTATGTCCTGGAAAAGCAGTTGATTACCCTACAGTTGGCCTTTTCATTTTGAATCAGTTGGTACCAATTCTGTGCAGTTCAAATACGTCTGAATGTTAAAGGCATGAAATTCAACAATAAATAAATAAACCATGTTTCCAGTTTTGATCTTGGTAGCAGTACCCTCATTGGATGATCTGGTATGTTTCCAGGGACTAAAGTAATGGTCAGAATTCAATCTGAAATTGTGAATTTAAGGAAGTCTATATAAAAATTCTTGAGTAGTGTTTTATTAGCACACAGAACACTGTGGATTGCTGCCTAGAGATATTTTCTGTGCTAAAAACGCTTTCTTTAACTTGCTGTGAAATGAAACATTTATTTCGTATCATGCCAAACCAACTATAAACTCTTTTATTAATTTAAGAATACAAAGACAGAGGAGTATGGTATTGCTTTGGATCCTTGTGGAAAATATGAGGGGTATATAACAGTTTTTTAAGAGAGTAGAAGCAGTTTGTGGCTCTGTCCTGGTAAGCACAGCGGAACCGGGAGTTCATCAAATGGGGTTCTGGCCTTGCCTCGTGGCATCAAGATGTTTATGTGCTTTGGTTTTCCGCTCCACTGATCTTGCTTGTTTTGAGTGTTATCTTTTTGCATAGGTTGCATGTAGAACAGGTGTCTGTTGTCACCTAGTACTGAGTTTATGCCAAGAGGTACTGTCTTAAACGTATTTAGTGTGAGAAATGGGATGAAAAAGATTCTACAGCAGTACACAAAAGTACTTTCTTGGTGTGAATACATTGCATGCCTTCTGTAATGTAGTTTGTCTTTGAAGAAGATGAGATGAGATAGATGGTGAGTGGAGAAGCTTTTGATTCTGAATGGCTTTCTTTGTTAAATAATAAAAAAATCAAGTGTAACGTTCTGTTCAGCTTTGACTCTGTTAGAATTCCTTACCTGACTGGGGAGAAAGAGTACACATAAAGGAGAATATCTTATTTGATGCAGTTATAGTAACAGACCTTCACTGTCTTTTAAAAGTAGTTGGAGTTCTTAAAAGTAGTGAAAATGTTTGGAGCATCAGAAATTTACATGCATTTTCTTCCCTGGGAATTAATGGGAGTATAGATATTCACTTAAATTGTTTGTGTTATAGCTACCTAAATTATATATGTGAAAGCTTAAAATTCCTGATAGTTTTAAACTCAAAATTACTGTAAGTGTAAAACATCTTGTTCACAAATAGACACTACCTTGTGAAAGTTTTGACTTTAATTAAAAAATATCATCTTCTTTGACAGCTAAATTCTAGTCATAAAAAGTTCTTGGGGAGCAAAGTACACATGTAGTATGTGATTTTTGCCTGAAAGCACCTTCCATAAGCATACATAATGAAACATTGCACAAATGTAACTTTCACCTTTGCATTTCAGGAAAACCGGATACGTCCGCGGAAACTCTTCTGAATCGGGAATCTATAAACCCTACGAGTTACTCAAGCCAGCTAGAGGACTCTGGATGTGATGTCTCTAATGACTCTGCATTTGATTCTTTAGGCACAGCTTCAGATTTTCACCAGTCTGAGCATAATGTCAAAGTTCCCCTACTGAACCTTTGCCATACTAGCAAGGAGCAATCTCTGACTGCTCCAGTGCAGTTTTTGCAACATTTACTTGAAATAAGAAAACTGTCAGAAAAAGGGATTCTTCAAGCAGATTTCTCAGAGCTTGAGAATGATTCTTTCACCATATGTAATTCAGTGTCTCAGTTACTTGATGGACTGACTGTTTTTTACAACAATCCTAAATTTCCAGTTTCAAATTTTCTTACTGAAGCAGTTTGTGTTTTGGTCAGTTTAATAACTGATACTAAACTCTCTAATCATGTTTTAAAGAGGTGTTTCAAGAAGCTGGAAGAATTTAAGAAAAATATAATTCAAATTATTTTAAGAAACAGCAGTGTCAATAGGGTAAGTTTAAAATATCTTCCCTCTTTCCTACCCTACTTCAGTATAATGTGATATTCTTCTAGTTTTATGCACTTCTTAAATATCAGTTTGTCTTATTATATTCTGAAGAGTACCTCCCCGAGATTTTTGTGGTTGTTCTGTTTTGTGATGTGGGCAATAAATGCTCTAAAGCATTTGAAAAAGTTCTTGTTCATTCATGCAAGAAATTCTGTCCTGTTCCTGAGTGTAGGTCTTTTAAGAACTGATAAAAAGGCAATTTAAAGCAACTTTATAGAAAATATGAGAGAAAAACACATTGTTTCTCTTGCTAAAGATATATTGTTGATATTCACAAAGTAATGAATATGCAATTTTATTTTATTCTTTCTTGAGCACCTAAATAAAATAGGTTGGTTTACTGCAGAAGATCTGTCACTCTCTAGATATTTGCAAATTTGTGTTTTAAAAATAGATCAGCAAATGAGGGAAGAATGCAGAAATAGCATGTCTCCAGCACAGACAGTAAATAGCACTGAATTGCATTTTGTTTGTACGCATCAGTCTGTGTTGTTCCATGCATCAGTATGTTAGTTTCCTCATTCAACTGAAATATGCCTGACCTGTCTTCATAAGATGCCCCACAAGTAATGAATTCCATTGCCTGTCTTAGGATTTTTGGGTTTAATTCTGACCTTCAGAGTAACTTGGAACAGACGTGATGGTTTTGTTTGAGACTTGGATGTACCAATGTAGTGTCCCGATGTTTGTAACTGCGCTGTCGTTATACTAAATGAGTATGCCCTGTAACCCTTGGAGCCTAAAGAATGCTGACCAGGTATTAGGTGCCTATTTTAGGGTGAGCTCCAAAGTTGTCTTAGCATGAGAGCCTAGACACGTGCTACACCTACAGATGGATGTACCCATTTGCTTTAGTTTAATATGAATCCCACCCACTATGTATTAACTATTTACCCCAGAACAGAAACATCAAACAAATGTTATTACCAAATTAAGAGGGAGTTGGCTAGGAAGGGTATACCTGTATTTTGGTTAGAAAGCATTCAGAATGAAATCTTTCCAGGACTAGAGCCTTGTGTCTCTAATACCAGAGTGTTTTCCATTTCAGTGTCACCACAGTGATACTTAGTTTTCAGTTAGAGGTGTCCCTGGCCAGTATTTTGAAAGACTGTGCCTTTAGCTTCCATTTGTGTGGCATCAGGAATGGAGTTATACAGGTGTGACTCCTTTTATTTTTTTGTGTGATCACTAGATACAGAAAATAGAGAGTTTGAGCAGTCCTTCATTGAAGACTTCTTCATAGTTGATGATGTCTAGCGTTTCCACCCTTTCCCTTCCTCTGCTCTAATGGGAAGTCAATAAATAATTAAAGCAATGTTAATTGTAGGAGAGCAATCAAGAGATTATCCGGAGGGGGATTATTTGTTAATTGGAGGAACCTGACAAAGTTTAAGTGAGAGAAAATACCCTGATAGATCAGGGATGTTTCAAGTCTGCAAAATGCTTTTGTAAATCAATTGGAGTATGTCTACATAATTTGAAAGTGGCATATTTTCTCTGAATAACTTCACTAAAACAGATGGGTTTTTATGTGATGCGTTATATCTTGCTTACACCAAAATATTGACTTAACAGTCATTACTATGGGCAGCCATTACATGAATCAAACAGATGAAAAGAGTTTAAAATTGTATAAACCAATTACTAAGGTATAATTGTGGAGGCTTCCAGATTTCTAGGGGAACAGGGAAAAAGTTGTATGTAGTAATTGCAATGTTTATAAAGATTAGTTGAAAAGTCTTTTTAGAGGTTTTGTTTTTGCTAAACTGAATTGAATATGGAAATAAATATGCAGAATTCAGAATTAGTAGTGTAAATTGTATAGATAATTCTTCATGTGCTGTGTACCAAATATCTCCCAGGGACCCTTTATACCTCAGTTTTAATCATCACTGTTTACTCAAGTGGTAATTGAACCATCAAGATTATATGTTTAAAATAAAATTGCCATTAATTACAAGGCTGTCATCTGGAAAGAGTGGAAAACTGTGTGAATTTCAGTTCCAGGAAGATGGCTAAATTAGTTATATCTAGTCTTACTGCCAAAAAGCATTTGTATAGACAGCCACTGATACAGCTATATAGTATTTGACACAACTTTCCCTTTACCATCCTCACCTGTAAAACTGTCAAGAGCTTTCAAGGGCAAAGGGCTGTGAGAAACACTTTCGAAAAGTGAAGAGCAAAGGGGCTGCGGATTACATTTAATGCCTCATCTTCGAAAGCAGTCAGCATTTTTCAGAGCTAGTTAAATAACTTTGAGAATTGGAAAAGAGATAATTATCTCTGCATTAGATATAAAGGAAGAAAAATAGCAGCAGAATTACTTGCTGTAACTGTTGAGTCCTATTTTTTGAGATGTTTCTAATTATAAAGCGTTGGAAGCTGTAGGAACCAGCAAAGACATGTACTCAGAAAGTTTTTCCAACATTCACTTGTGTAAAGCTGTGTACTTTGGATACAGTTTTTGGCCTGAGACTCCAAACTGATGAGAGTATCAAAAGGACAAAAGAAAGCCTATCAATTAAGGTATGTGAGGTAAAATAAAAGGTAATATTACTTAAGGGAGTAATCATGAAGTTACTCTGATGCTTTACTACATGCAACAGTATGCATTTAATACATGTTCCAGCTAGATGTGTGTGACAATATATTCCCCTGACTGTGCATAGTTTGCACTATCTTTTCTCAGCCAGGACTGCCTTAACTTGTCAGTTTACGGCTCTTGACTGCTTAGGGACAAATGAAATTTAAAAATAGTTATTCATGTCACTGGTGTTTTTCAACTATAAAATTAGTGGACTTCAATTTTCCTAAATTAGTTGAGTCCCAAGGGGAATGTCATGGGTATATTTTCACAGTGCATTATATCAAAGAATTTTGCCTATCTAGTGGAAGAACATTTCATTTGTATGAATATTAAAACATGTTACCTGGATTTTAAGTTCTACTAGGGTCAACATTTGAATCTCTTGTTTTTTGAATTAAATTTTCTCAGCAACCTGCTGACTTATGTAGAGTGCTGTTTAAGTGATATACTAAGCAAAATCCATTGTCTTGTGAATCACTACACTGTAAAGCAATCACCAAACTGACTGACTCTCATTTACTTCAGTGAAGTGGATCATAGGAGCAGCTAGACAGGAATGAATTAAAAAAAATTTTGTCCATCTTCCCTCCTCAGCCAGCCTCAGCTGATACACATCGTGCACTAAAGCTACAATTTCAGAAGAGCTACAGGATGAAGTTAGCAGAACTGTCTTTTACCATTAGGGAAAAAAAAGTTTTATTCATGGTTTCCAACCTGCCTGTCATACTGTTTGCTCAGCAGCATGTCTTTTCCTAACAACAAATATTGTCATTGCCTGTTTTTGTGCAAGTAATTAAGTATTTAGGGTATTATGGATTATTTCCATTTGGAGAAGAAAAGGGATGGAATAGGCCTTTGCTGTTCTTTTGATTTACAAACAAAATAAGTAGGGGCCCTTAGTGGAAGATTACAAAAGTTCTTGGTTTTGTTGAGTATGATAGGAAATATGCATCGAAAGCTATTTCTTTCCTCTGCCCCCAGTCTCTCTCCAGTGAATGCTTTCTGTCAGGGCTCTCTCTTTCTGTAGCTTCACATTAGCATTAGCTTCACATTTTGCTTTTTTGGCTGATATTTGCAGATGAGACAAAGTGGGACTGCAGTGCCAAAGCCCATCCCTCAGTCTTTCACTTAACATACCTGAGTAAAATAATTTTGATCCTCTCTAGGCCTTGTTTTCTGTTATCCTAGACATGTTATTGAAAAAAAGGACCTAAAATTGTTCTATTTTTTGGTTTCAGGCATGCCATAGTAGTTTGTTATTCAAAGGGGTGATAGGGCCACCTTAGCTCTGACATATCATTACTCATCCCAGCTCTTCAGTTCCATTCTGGTTACTTTCAGGCTACTTTCAGCAGTGTTCCTGCTGTAATGATTGTCTTTCTCTTCATGGAAAAATTCAGTTTGTTGGTGTTTGGTTTTTTTTCCTTAGGGGAAAATTACCTCTTACATCCTCTAATTTTTGAAGGCAGTTGTATGTCCCAAGGGGGTTTTGATAGTATTCCTTAAGCATAGCTTAAAATGTATATACATACTTTAATAATTAGGATCTTAGAGTTTTTCTGTACTTCTGCCTATTCACTAATGAAACTTTTCTCATAGCTTAGATTTGTCACGCTTCTCTAAGAAATATGTTTTATGTGCGCAAGTAGGGTGTGTGTTTGTGTTACGGTGATAGGATAGAAATTAGAAGTAAGTTCTATATTGTATATTATCTACAGGCAGCTGTGGAGTATTCCTTGCTTGTCTTTTTAGTGCTCAAGTCCTGAAGTGAAACCTACAACCCTAAAAAAGGTACCTTTGTACTTTGTAAGCATGCATGCCGGATACTTGGCATCTCTAAGTGGTATCCAAGGTAGCTCACACATTGTGGGCAAGAGAAAAAGAGTGAGGGATTGGGAAATAAATATCTGAAATCTATTTTCATTTAGAGGAACTGCCTGTAAATCTTAGACACTTAAATGAGACATTTATTTAGATGCCTAATTGATGAATCCCAAGAAGATTCAGATGTTCTTGATCTCTGCCAAGATAGCATTGTTTAAAGTAAGTTTATTGTTGAAGACTGATGCCAAAAGGATCCCAAGTGTCTTTAGTAGTTAGCTTGACTTTTTAATACACCGGTTTTTTGTACTTAGTCTTCAAATGAACTGATGACTTGTGTGTTTGCATGCTCCCAAGGAAAGTGTTGGCCTTTCAGTAAAAGTGATTAGTGAGGTGATAGGGCAAGGTTTTAGTGTATGGAAATGGATATTACCATTTTGAGGTAGTCACTACATTAAACATGACAATGAATTTTACTAATGGACATCTAGGTTGTGCTTTAGTTTAGGGTTGGTAGTTTTTATTTGCTTGGTTTGCCTTTTTTGTTCTTGTTTAAAAAACGTAAACACACAGATGCACAAGGCCCGTTATATCTGTTATATGTGTTTTATATCACTAACTAGGTGTCCTTGTTTTATGTGTATGAGCCAACTCAAAAGAATGCAAGGTGCTCAAAGTGGGAAAGACAAGTTTTTTATCCTATGAAATGAAAAGAAAAAAGTGAATTAAGTTTAGAATCAGAGGTAGTATTATTCTAACTGTAGAATTTCTAATATAGCATACTCAATGTTTGAAAGTGAAGGTTAAGTGGAAGTTACCAGGGTAGCAGTTTATCTTAAAAACGTGCAAAACTTTGTAACAAAGTTAAAAGAAAAGAACAATTAAAGATTTAGAGATAAATTACATAAGATGCAACATGAGTTTACCAGGATAGATTGTGGCAGAACAACATAAGAGCATTCTTTGTAAAATAAACCGTGTTTACAGATGTGAAATTTGATAGCTTTTATCTGTCTGGTGTTCAGTAAAGCATTTGTTATGGAGCTCATACTAGAAAAATGTTAATGAAACTGTAAAAGGTGTTTTTTAATGTTTTACATCTTCTTATTGGATAAAGAAGCAGCTAGAGAAGTAGCACCAAGTTGTTCTCTATACTGAGCATTTACACTTAACAGGAAGAGGAGGGAAAAGGTTTGTGTATGTCAGTCAATCAGAGGGCATACTATTCAAGGGTAGTCCAGTCTCTGCATGTGTGCTGGATCTGGTCTGAGTCTGTCATGCTTATGTCAACAGTTAGCAGCTTTCCCTTGTGCTGAGAGGGAGGGTAAACACCTAGGAAATAGTCTGGGAAATTGGCTTCTGCTGGAGGGCTTTGTGGTATGAAGAAACAGTAGGGAAAGGAGGGAGTAAGAAGGTTTGTGCAAGTGCATCTGTGCTTCACAGCAGTTTCTGTGGTCTCTCATCCCTCCCTCTTGCAGATGTGGCAGCAGCAGCCAACTTTGCTTAGTTTAGCCTGTGGACAGGAGCAAGCAGATGCACTAATTATTGTTGCCTGTTTCACTAGGGAAGTGATACTGGGTTGGAGCTATCAGTGACTTAGAGAGTGACTTTTAGGCAGCCATGAAGAAATAAATTTAAGAAAGATATTTCCAGTCTGTAAATAGAAGAATTTCCACCTTCACACTGATGACCATGACAAGTTTGTGTAGCGCACTTCCTTGGAGATCTTGCCTTCTTATTCCGCAAATTCAACAAGGCTGTACTTAAGTCAGTAGCTTGGTCTGTGTTACCTCAGGAGTCCCTGGCTCATCTCCTAAAGAGTGCAAGCGTGTTTCAGTGTAGCCAGCACATTTCAGAGTCAGCAGCAGAAAACCCTTGCTAGCACCCTGTCTGTCTCACCTTTGCCTCTTACCCCACAGCTTGCCTGTGGGGCACAAGCCTGATTCTGGCACCTTGCAGCAGTGAAGCCAACTGATGGTCCTAGCAGAGAACATCAGATTTAGAAGAGTGAAGAAAAGCATGAACAAGATTATGAAAGGGGAATTTTAGTCTAGGTATTAGGAAAAAAATTCTTTACTGTGAGGGTGGTGGTATACTGGAACAGGTTGTCCAGGGAGGTTGTGGATGCCCCAACTCTGGCAGTGTTTAATGCCAGGCTGGATAAGGTGTTGAACAACCTGGTCTAGTGGGAGGCCTCTAGTAGAGGCCTATGGCAGAGGGGTTGGGACTAAATGATCTTTAAAGTCCCTTCAAACCCTTAACATTCTATGAGTCTTTGAAGAGGTAAGGGCAGAGCAAGGACTTAAGATGAGGCTTACAGAGCAAAGAGTTGAACTAACATGTATCGAATCCCAAGACATGAAGATAGGAGAAATAGTGGCACATGAACAGGAGGAGAGATAAATGACAAGCATCAGTTTACAAAGGAAACAATGTGACAGTAAGATAAGAGAAGAGGTGCTACTGTTCTCTGTATAGAAGTGAAGCTTTTCAACTGGCACTGATGGTTAGGAGTGGAAGTCAGGTTGGACTAAATCGGCAAAGGGCAAGGGTGGTGTGAAATCAAAGGCAAAAATACTGTTTTGTTTTTAACACCTCACAATTTGAGGATACCCATAGTAATTAGTTGCCTTAGTCCTGTGTTGCCAGATGTGCAGTCGCTTGGGGAAAAAGGCTCTTACTTGTCACAAACCCAGTAAATTAGCAAAACAGAAACTAAGGTACAGTTATCATAGTTGCAGGGTGTAGTGAATCATGCAGCTCATGAAAGAATTAAACTCACAAATTTTGAATATCCATTATTAAAGAAAAGTCTAACACGCTGATAAATGAATAATAAAAGAATAATTCATAAGTTTTTTATCCTGTTTCCTGTGAAACAGGGCTCATAGGAATTTGCTGTCTGTTTTGCTCATCAGTCTTTTCCTGTACTAGCAACTTTTGATAGCCACTTTTGAAATCACTTGCAAAAACGTGGAAGGTCAGTAATACCTTCAGGTGGACTTTAAAATCAGTAGGTGACTGGAGGAGAGATCAAGTTAGTATGCTTGAGGTAAGCAGAACATTGACATTATATATTCGTTTTGGCAACAGCCAGGTTGACAATCCACACATCCTTCCCAGTTACTGTCACAGCATCTCTCTGTCGTGCTCTGCATCCTGAAAGCAGGGGAAGACAACTGAAACGGCAGTGTGGGAGGAGGGTTAGGGACAAATGATGCAGTGCCTGAACAGTGAACCAGGCTCCATTATTTTCTTGTTTCTAATGGTATGGTTTTTTTACAATCTAATTTTCTGACTGCTTTTACCTGAGAATCCCTGAAGCACATCCGTTTTGTTTCATCTACACCATTAAACAAGCCCAAGGGATTAAAAGATTTCTGTTCCTTTTTAACATTGGATAGATTTGAGAGCTGAAGATACACTTTTATCTTTAATGAAACTGCACGCTATTTGAAGTATTTTCAGTTTGAATGTTTCCAGAGTTTAATTAGCAATACATGAGCATTGCTCTACAGCAAAATCTTACCTCTGTTTGCTCTGTTTACAAATTTATTTCTTATATGCTATAAATTTGTTCTATATTAATTTAATGCATACAGACTGTGAGCATTATTTTAACCTTCTTTCTTGTCTCTTATTTTCTTAAAATACACTGAGATCCTCCAAGGTACAATGTAAAATCTATGCTCTTTAATAAATCAGCATGATTGTAAAAATTATTAATAATATTAAATATAATTATAGCAAATTTGCTATAACAAGTATATCTTTAATAAGAATACTTATTAAATATTAATAAATTGACAGATGGGATTTTTCAGTGGCATTGATATCCTAATCTCAAGTACTCTAACTGGCATCCTTACAAAGTACGTATTTGCTTCTCTTATTAGAGGCTCAGGCTTTAAATTTGAAGATCCCTTGTTATGTAGTCCTAAAAAATTCCAACTAGAAAATGGCAACTCTTGTCAAACGAGAAAGGATATGGAAATTTTGTGAGAGTTGCTATTTTATTTAAATCTCAGCTGCTAGCATTAATAACTGCACCAAAAAAAATTCAGTGTTTCCCTATCTGTCAAAAAAACATGTAAGCAAATAGAAGAGAACTTAAAAAAGAAGAAAAATGATGATGTTTTTGTGTAAATAGATACCTTTACTGTGATGTTTGGGAGAGGTAGCATTGAAAAACTACTCTGGATTATCTAATTTACTTGCTTGCCAAAGGCAAATTAGCAAGTATACAAATTAGCAATGTTATATTCTGAAAATGCAGAACTGTAAAATATGTATACCTCCTTAATTTAAATAAAAAAAGTAAAAGTCTAATTTTAATTCATATATCTTCAAGGTACATGTAGATGCAAGCATTACATTATCCTTTAATATCACTGTAAGTGTTCAAAAATTTTTTTTGTCTCACCTTATCTCCTATTTCATCCTTATAGGGTATTTGGTGTATATTTTCATGAGTGATTTTAATCTCACAGGTTTTCAAAGCTATGTGTGTACAATTTATGAAATCTCTTTAATAGGAGTTTACTTTGTATCTCTGCCTGCAGATTTGATTCTGAACTTGAAACTTGTTTGTCTTCTGTAGTTTTCTTTCGATATTTGTTTTGGGATTACATGCAGAAGTGAGATGATTAAGGGAAAAGATTTATTACAGATTGATTATTTTGGCTGTCTAATGTTGAGGGGATGATAACCAAGCTGGTCCTACTCTTCAACTGCAAGAGGCTGGTAAAAAGGCATTGCATCAGGGAGGAAAACTGTAACTGTAGATGTGAACCTGCCTAATTAACTGGTTTTACAGCAAAAGTTTTCAGTCCAGCTCACCGTCCACTTATGTGGCCCAAAATTTTGTCAGTTACAATTTTGCAGGAGACAGTGTTGAAACCCATGGTAAAATTAAGGTAAATGTTAATAAATTCAAGCTGACTGCTATCTGGATCACCGTCCTGCTTTTCATGAGTTTGGAAATGTTTTCCAGGAGGATTCATCCCATGCAAGCATGTAAATGGTGGACAAGTATTTTTATTCATGTATATGCGTGTGTATGTGTGTATACACATGTGAGCTGGCTAGAGGTGTAATCTACATTGTTAATAGGATGCAATGGTCTGATTTTGAGTGGTGAAGACATCACAGTTATTCTTAGACATAAAATATTTGGTCAGAATATCCTTTTACCAGTCAAAAATATTCAAAGAGTTATTGAATATTAATTCTGTAAGGGTATGCGTTTATATGAAGACAGAACTTATAGTAATTGTACTTAATGTGTCTTTTTTTTTCTTTGAAAGAACTTCTATGTATAGAAATGACAGCTTCTTCCAGT
Source organism: Pseudotriccus pelzelni (assembly GCA_035584735.1). Taxonomy (NCBI): domain Eukaryota; kingdom Metazoa; phylum Chordata; class Aves; order Passeriformes; family Tyrannidae; genus Pseudotriccus; species Pseudotriccus pelzelni. The sequence continues at coordinate 83,684,947 of JAWMRA010000113.1, read as the reverse complement.
AGTGTTTTACAAAATAATGTAGTGTGCACTTTGTAGAGCAGTAAGTTTCATTGCATAATATCTATTGATTTCAGGGAACAAAGAAAACAGTTACAATTTTTTCTTAATAGAAAATACCATGGCAGAAAAACCCAAAACCTAATATAATTCTTATGTAACACAGTTACATCACTCCTGGTTCAGGAGAAATGCATTGTTAAAAAACAGTACGAAAGTGAATTGTTTGAATTTGAAAATATAGTGTGTCTTCTAGCAGTTAGCATTTAATTAGGTTTATTCCTGATTGCTCTGTTGACAGAAAAGCATAGTACATCTCTCAGCGTAAGTATTTGAATTTCAAAGAATTTGTTCATTTGTCTACCTGTGACAATCAGAATTACTGTATGGGCAGGGTAGTCATCAACTTTCTTTGTCAGCAGATGGGCTTGATGACATCTAATGCTGAAAAGGTGTGTCCTGGGGAATTCACACTTTTGGACAAGTTTGTTTATACTACAGTTTCCTGTAGTGTTAATCTTTTGAGAACAGATGTGAATTTGTCATAGATCTCATATGTACGTAACTAATAGAGTTTTAAACACTCTAAATTTTCAAGTTTGGTTTTTTCTTTAAAATTTTAATATGTAAATCCCATTTGTATTTAAGGTAACTAAGTAAAAAAAAGACAGAGCTGTATTTTGAAAGATTAAATTTACTGTTATTTCTCTTTAGTTTCAGGCACTTCATTCTCTATCACAAACACTGCTTCTGCTAGGAAGGAACAACGTATTAAGAAATTCTTTAATATCACTTCTACTATCAGAAGTACGTCAGTTTGCTGAGCAGCTGTTGCAGGACCACCAGGTACTGTCATCTTTTCTTTTGGAGAAGGGCTGAAGAGTGGAGTTGGGAAGTATTTTGGCTATATCTCTTTGTTTCTTAAAACTTAATAAATGCATTATCCTATAGAGTATGCAGGTTCAAGAACCCAGAAAATGCTAGGACCTAACTTAAACAGCAAATTAAAAAAAAACCAAACAAACCCAGAGGTATAAAGTAAAAGAAAATTTCCATATGGAAAAGTGAAATTATCAGACTGTATAATAAATAGACTCAATAGGTTTTAAGATCATGCTATATAATTTGAAAAGCACTTGAAATAATTAGTTAGAACACTTAGTGTAATGTGTAAATTATTGACTCTGCAGGCAATACAACTTGGGTATCCACCTGAACAAATTATTTCTGTCTCTTGCTCATGTAAAACTGAGAAGATCATTGCTTCATTTTATTTTATAATTAGATTTCATGTTTCACATTGTAATATTAATTTTCATGATGCAAATGTTATCCAACACATAATATTGTATTTAGTTTGCAATGAGTAGGAGGTGAGGAGCAGAATAGAACTTGTGGTAAAATTTATATTTAGGTTAAATTTTTTCAGTTAACTATGGAGTTTAAAAAAAGAGAAGAAAGGAAAAAGTGAATGTCCCTTAACTTCTGAAGATGAGAGATATGAAATAAATAGATTATAGATTTTTCATGTATTTGTATGTGGTGGGTATGTATTTTATGCAAAGTGTTCAGCCTCACTTGGGATTATGACTTGATTGTACACTATCCAGAAACGATCAAAAAAAGAAAACATGCAGCTTTTCATCTGGTGGCTAATGAATGTATTGATGCATACAGAAAACATTCATTGTATGTGTCTTCAGCGGTGGTCCAGTTTAACAAATGTCTTAAGTGTTGCTCAAGAACTTTATTATTGTTCTCTCTAGGATATATATGGTAGTAAGTTCAGACTGCTGGGGGGGAATATATAATTTCCAACAGTAATTTCTACTATGTTTGAATCATATTCTCAAAACAGTTCGGAAAGGCAAATTGGGAAAGAATTAGACAAAGAGCTGTGTCTTATTTTAAGTCACTGTTACCATACAAGACATGGATGGCAACCAAAAGTCAACAGACTTAACAAATGTAAGAATAGGGAAGTGTAATTAGAAGCAATAATTAGTTTTTAAGTTTAAAGAAGTTGTTAGTTTTTAACATTATTAAATCTCACCTGTTTAACAGAATTAGTCATCCTTCCCATCAGAGTTTTTGCCAGTGGCAGCACAGAACCTTTCAGTGATGTCAAGCTTATACTGAACATTGCACTTTGCTGACTCAGTTACTATGATACTACTTACACTTGCCATACTGTAATTGTTTTAATTATTGCTTTTGTAGTTGGTGAAGCCTTAGGAGCTGTGTGTGTATCTATAGCTGACAATTTGTAGGGCTTTGAGAAGCTTCAGTTCATGTAGGAAAAATAACTGGTTGGCTTAGCTTGCTGTGAAGTCAGTGTTTTTAAAGTTCATGCTTTCTTGCATTTAGTCCAAATAGATGTATGGTGTTCATTTAAAAACCCTTATACATTCTGTATGTGATAATATAATATGGAAATATATAAAAATTAGACTCCAAACTCTGGTATTTCTGATGGCCTGATTTCCAGACCTGCTTCTAAATGTTTCTGACTTTGTGTAGCATTATTTTTGGTAGGTACAGTTCTAAAAAGGGCTAAAGTATTTTTTCCTTGTCTCTAATGATACAGTATCAGTTTGAAATATACAAAATGACAGCTTTAAAAAAAATGCTTCTTAAATACTTAAATTAGAAAAGATAATAGTTCATTAGCTGACAAGTATCCTAATTGTGTTTTGTTACTTAAGCAACGCTGCTGTTAATTGCAAAGGTTTTTCATGTGTTCCATTGAAAACAGTCAAATTAGGGACTCTGAATTTTAGTTCTGATTAGAGGTGAGCAAACATGTGGGGTTTGTTTTGCTTTGTTGTTTGGTTTTTTATTGTTGTTGGCAGATGGGAGAAATGAAGAAATCATCTGAGGCATGTATTCAGCTTGCAATTGACTTTTGAGCATTTGATGGAAAACAGAAAAAATACCTTATTCATCTGAGCAAATTTCTATGTATTTTAATAGCAATAATTAATTTTTATAATTATTTATAATTATAATTTTTATAATTTGGGTAATTTTTTTTTAAAGTTGAAGATCCTTTTTCGTACTGACTTGGATTGAAAACAAAATCCCTTTTAATTTTTCTAAATGAATCATCTAGATAGCTCAAAACGTTTTCATTTTAGTTTCCTCCTTAAGGCTTGAGCTAAGCTCCAAACAGTTTGTCAAATGTGTGCATTCCAGAATATGCAACTCTATGTTCAACCATTTCTTCAATGGGAAGTGTGCTCAGGTCAACCCCTTGTGGGTTTGTGGATACATCCTTTGATAAATATTGAAAATTTTTTACTTTAGAATTCTGACTGACTTTAGAGAGTTTGTGTCCTCTTGGAGTAAGCTTATCTGTCTACCCACAGTTTCAAAAAGCTTCCTATGTCCCTAGCTTTACGAATTAAAAAATTAAGTTGACTATATGAGAGTGTATCTAATCAACTACAACAGAAAAGTACAGAGATTATTATGAATATTTTTATATTCTCTAATTGTCTATATCCATTAATCTTACAGTATGACAAAATAATGTCAAGTACATGAATAATATAATTTTGTACACAATATTCCCACATGTTAATATAGAAAATTAAGTAAGGAACATATAAACCAGTATAGTTATCCTGATGTTCCACCCAGTTAAAATGAATTTTATGGTAGTAAACTCTCAGGCCAGTTAGCAGTTTGCTTTAATTCATTCAAGTACTTCATCATGTGCTTAAAGTAAAGCTCATACTTAGCACTTTGCTGACATCAGGATGCTGACTTCTAGGCAAAAGCATATTAACATAAACTCCATTGGATCCCTTAAATTTTACAGATGTTGGATATGGACTTTTCAGTTTTATCTATAATAGGAACCTTTCATGCTTCATAAATACAGTTTAGAAAAATACAGTAACTAAACCTTATCTCACTATGGAATAGAAATCTTCTGATCCCCAATTGGATTTCTACTGCAGACCACATAAATTTGTAAGATACTAAGATTTCATAGTGATACTGTGGAAGATGGATTATTTTTCAAATGTTGAGTTCCTCACCATGATAGCAGATCTTCCTTTATGATAGCTGTTTCAAAGACAGAGAACCAGAAATGGAAAGCACATACTGGTTTACTGCCCATTTCTAACCTCCCGGGTGATAATTCCAAGAAATATGAGGAAGAAAATTAAAACCAAGAAAATAGATATGAAAATAGGAAAAAGAAGATGTACTGTGAGGTTTTGGAAAAATCTGTTATTCAGTAATTGCTGATACATAGCTTGTCTAGCATTAAAGTTTTATATCACATTAGTTTCTTTATACTATTTTTCCTTTCTTAAAACTTTAAAATATTTCTATCCAGAAGCAATACACTGAATAGTTGTGGGTTGGTTTTGTGTTTTTTTTAAACGAAGACACCAAGTTATATGTAATTCTTAATGTTATATGTAAGTTAAGTCCAAATCCAAAACCAGATGTGGGTTTTCTAACTTCTAACCTGAAATGAGCAGTGCAGTTAGGCTTTGACACAGGATATACAGGGTGAGATTCATCCTCTTTAGGTGTTTGTAGTAGACATTGCTGTTTCCATCTGATTTATTCACTTTAGTTTTCCACGATAGCCAAGGGAAAGAAAAAGTCATTTCTTGTTGAACCTATGGTGTTGTACATAACTATGATAATTGTCCCTAGAGTTGTCTGCTTCTCTTATTTGGCTATGGGAAAGGAAACTTACATTGATCAGCCGAAATATAGATATTTATATTGAAGGCATCCAAAGTTAAGGGATGAAAATCCCATAGTATCTCTATGGATTTCTTTTTGGATTATCTGAGGTGTTATTCCAGGTATCTGAGGTGTTATTCCAGGAAAGGCATGATCCTACAGAACAGTTTTAAGGGGCGGTCATGCAAAACATACTTCTGTCTGTACACTGACAAACTTAAGTAAGTAATGTTATTATATGTTTATAGCAAGTTATATTTTAGTTAGGGTAATTAATAAGTAAACTTACTTCCCAGGTGTTCAAATTCTTTAAGTGTACACAAGAGATTGATGATTGATGGCGATTGAATTTGTAGGATGTGTCTATTGAAGCTTTTTTTAAGATGCATTCCAGCTGTGGTGTGTGTGATGTGTATGCTTTTCCATAGGAAGTTCTGTTAAGCTAGCAGTCTATGCAGGCAATGTAGTGGGGGGGAAAAAGAACAAAGAGGAGCATGGATGCACTGTGATTTTGAGCACTTCCTGGGATTTTTGATGCCATTCATTACTGCCTAGCAAACAGTCATGTCACTGAAATATGCAGCCACTCAGCAGCAGCTCTGTTTAGAAGCAAATGAAGGGCTGAAACATTTCTGTGGCTGGAGAGCCTATTTTTTTTCTAGCTGGCAAGTTGAAGGTACTGCTAATGTCAGTTGGTAGTCAATTCATTGGGAGTTTTCCTGGAGCTGGGTTCAGGTGAGTAACAGAAAGGTGCTAAGAGCTGAACTATAGATGTCAGGGCTTGGGCTATGATCCACCCCAGGTTTTTGTCAGTAAATGCCTTGGGGTGGATTAGAGTGAAATGACACTGAATGATCGATGTTTGTAAATATATATATATATATGTAGAGTTTATTTTAGAGCAATTTGGTTGCAAAGAAAAACAGGTATGTAGCCATTTTGATTATTATTATCTATAGTAAAATAGCAATATAAAAACCTAAAAATAACAGTTAAGAAAATGTATAAGGAAGAGAGAGGATAAAAGTAGAAAGTTATATAGTCACCACCCACTGGATCCAGGGATGAGACTTGGTAGTTGTAATTTTGATGCCTGCTGGTTGAAGTGGTGGTGGCAGTCCTGTCAAAGTGATGGTCTCCTCCCAGCCTTGTTTACTTCTCCTTAAACCTGAGATAGTACCTGAGTGCAATTGTACCACCTTTATCTTATCTCGAGTTCCTATAAGGACGCTTAACTCACAGTCCAGTTCCCTGAAATCCAGGAGACGTATTTGGGAGGGGAGCAGGCTTCAGTGATCTTAGCAATGTTTAAGCCATTAACCATGTCAATCTCTCACACTTTCTTCCTAAGCCTTTCTCCATGCATCCATTCTGTATCCAGGGGATGGTCTGGGCAGGTGTGGTACCTACCTCATGCTTTATTCCATATGCAAGTGTGTCTGATGTGATGTAGAGAATTCTTTAGATAAGCTCCTCTTTCCAAGAAGTTTACTTCATTTATGGAGTATGGTTTATCTCTTCAGCCATAATTTTATATACGTTTTCTTACAAGTTAGAAAAAAGCGCTATACTTTCTTTTTCCCAAATATGATAGAAAATGGCTAAAATAGTTAATAAAAAAGCCCCAATGAACTGAGAGTATTATGCATCTAGAAAAGCTAAATACATTTTGCAGTCTACTGTTGTTTGAGGTACTAAAATGGCTATCAAGCACATTTGGCTTTTTGTAGTTTCTACTGTTGGCTTTTCTGACACATCAGATTACTAATACTTCACCTAGGTAAAAGAAAAGAGATTGGTGCCAGGTAGATCTTATGAAAATAATTAAACTTGTATCTGGACATCTGTTCATCCTGTTTAAGATGTCATTTCTTTCCTTATTATGCTGGTAAGCAAATTTCAAATTGTGAATTGTTAAAGATGCTGCAAAATAGTGCTCTGGGTAAATGTAGGATTAGCTTTTATTACATGTGACTGCTGATGCTGCTGTTAAAAAGGAAATAATGGCTGGATAGAATAATCAGTAGATCTGCATTTTTTTCTTATGTACCCAGTTTGGAGATACGGATTTGGGAAAACATAAATCTCTTCTATGAAAGGCAGGAATGAAAGAATCAGTCAAGACTTGGTATACAGCAAGAGTGCCATACACCTCTGAAATGTATACCTGCTTCTGCTGCATATGTCATCCCCTATTACAGATTAGATTTTAAGATGCTTACGAGTCAGACAGAACTGGAAAATGACAAATGGTTCGTGCAGTTTTTCTCTTTCCTGTCATACTATCTTAAAATGATAGCATTAAGGAGAAAGGAGTTTGGAAGTATTCTTACAGAGCTAAAAGTAGCAGGGCTTTGACTACACTTAGATGCTTGGCAAAATTGAGGGTGACATGTAATCAGAAAACCTCAGGTGCATTTGGGAACAGAAGCAGCAAATATCGATTACATGAGGAGAATGGTGTCGACTAGAGAATTGTTACTCTTAATATTCATGAATCATGTCATTCGTGGAAACATAACACTGGAAAAGGAAAAATGCTTGATTACAAAAATCAGAATATATGAAACCTAAAAAGCAAATAAGTAATATTCCTGAAAATCTTCTTGGTTTAAATAGGACACAAAATCCAGGATTTAAAGCAAACCCCCCCCAAAAAAACCCCCAAACCAAAAAAACAACCCCCACAAATAAACAAAAAACCCAAACAAACCCAAACCAACAAAACCCAAAATAACATGATTATAAATTAAATAAAACTACCTAAAAATTACCTATTTGAATTTCTGATGCTGTTAAGCTTTCTGGCACTTTTTTCTTTTGATGCTGCTTTTACTTTCTTATTGTCAGTGTTAATTCTGTCCTTTTCCTATTACTTTCTTTACAGCATAGTTAATCCTTTTGCGTGCCTAAAAGCAGAACATGAATAAGGAAGCAGCATCAGATTTTTGTGACATATGTGGTATACCTGTTAGTCTGAAAGGCAGGTTTTACTTAACCTGTGTCTTCAAACAGATGGTTTTAATGCTCCTGTTAAGTTCTCTTCTTCATGGAGCATTCTTGCTTACAGACAAGGATTTTCAAAATGGAATGATGATACAAAAAATCAGGCACTGCTTCCTTAATGCTTTTGGATATTGGAGTTGCCTGTGTGATTAGCATATGTACCATATGTGCTCTTAGAAGTTCAATATCCTGGCAAGGTAACATTTTTTTTCAGATTTACCTTCTGCTGTTAGTTTTGGATAATTGTTTAAAGTCTTCATTATGCTGCGCTTTTAACACAGTTGCACTAAATGCTTTTCTGGGATACAGCATAAATACATAAATCTTGTGTCAGTGGCTTTGCAGTCTATTGGCTGCTTGAGTATTTCTTATCTTCATGAAATGGAAAAGGAAAGTGTCGTAGCCCTAGAATTTCCAACAAGGAATTACTGATATAATGAATTTTTGTTTGAAAGAGTAACAACAGGTGATAATTAAAAGTTGTCTTTAAGAGCTTAGAAAACCATAGTAAAAAGTAAATGGAAACTATGGGATTATATTGGATACCAGCGTTAAACATAACTTCGTTTTCCTTTTAAAACATTCTTTTTGTTTTACAGGACACATCAATAACTTTAAATTTCTTAGCTTTGCACACAGTTGCCTCTCTCCAAGCATGTGTGACACTCCTGTGCATAATGACTTATCAGCTTACCCCATTGGGACCCTCTTGTATTGTTTTGTTTTGATAAAAATACATTTAAAGCTGTCTTTATCTACCTATAGAGTTTATGCATAACCATCACTACTTTAAATCACAAGACCAGGAAGATTAACTGGTGTTTGTTCAGTGCTTTCTAATATGTTCAAGTGCTTTTAAAAACTCATTATTATGTAGCTCACTGTGAGATGTTATAACCACTAAGTACATGCACATTGGCCTGTCTTCTGCAGTATGGTGTGATATGCCGTCAAGCATAGAAAAACTGCTTCTGTTCTTTGCATGCTCTTTCTTGATAAGCAATGGGTTTGTTTTTACGTTCTGTTTGTGCTTGGATTGAACTCTTAGCTTAGGTTATTAATTGGGAAGGGTGGCTCTAGTGTGTTTAGAGTTAGGTTTAGGATTAGAATGCAGTTTAGAATTAAGATCAAAAAAAAGATCCTCACCACAGAAGTAAATGCTTGAAAGGCTGGGCCTAGGAGTGTTTGTCATGACCAACAAGATACACTTGTTCTGCTGGTTCACAGCTGGGTTGGAGTTGGTGTTAGAACAAACTCTCTGATTAACTCTCCAGTTAACTCCTTGATTGAAACTGTCATAGGCTACAGTGGTGGTGGTGGTGGTGCATATTTGAATACATGTGCTTGTGAGCTGCATTGAATGCTGCCACCGCATTCAGAAGGGGCTGCTGTCCCAAGTTTGGCTCTGAAACAAGCAGAATTCATCATTCTAAGATTTAACTAATGTAGAAGTCATTAATAGAGTAGGTTTAAGTCTGGGATGAAAGGAATTGGCTACCTAGAGTTTGTTCTGTAGCCAAGGTTGGAGTAATGGTTTGCATAGCTGAGACATGTGGAAGATGAAATCTGGTTCCATAGCTTATTTTAAACTTAGTATAGATTTTGGGTGGCAGCACTCTACCTGCCTGGTTAAGGCTTGATCTGTCAGGACAGCAAACTACTATTAATTCTGTGCCTAGAGGGGAAAGTAGGTTTCAGGACTGATGTCAGCAGCTACTTCTGTGCATTGCTACATTGACAGGATTTCTGGTGTAGATTTAATTTAGGGAGATAAGTAGTGATGAGCTAAAGTTGAACATCTTTATAGAAGATATCAGAGCTAGATTTAAGAGTTTTGTGCTGAGGGCTTAGGAATCTGGGGTTTCAATTTTCAGTAGGCACTGATGATGTAGCCTTTTCAGTCCACACTGGATTCAGTGAAGAAGATGTACTGGGTGGCCTGAGTAAGTGTCAGACTAAGAGTGAGCTTATTGAGACTCACAGGGCCTTTGGAGATAAAGAAATGAGATACTGGGCTAAGTTTGTGGTGATGGAGGGAAGCAGCTGAGTATGTTTAGATCTGAGTGTTAGTTACACGAGTTGCTGAATTGGTGCTAAGACAGAGAGCAAGCCTTAGGTGTGCAGGATTTGCGCAGCAGAATGCTTTGCTGAAGTTGGAGGTGTTCCAGAAAGAGAAGCTTAAGTATACTTAGGCAGGATATAATTTCTATGGCTTGATTAGATTAAGGATTAAGACCTTGCTGTTTGCAGTCTTGAACTTGGATGAAATGCAGGTAACCTGATACCTTTGCGGGGTTGAACCACAATTGTGAACGCACACACATACGTGGTCACAAAAGAATTTATGGCAGCACTGTCTATCCTGCATGTCCTCTAGAACTATTCACGCTAGAGTATGCATTTGAAATTTATGCAGCACCAACATTGCAGAATTAAAACTAGTCTTAGAAAATAACCTTCTTGAATCCATTCCAATTTAGCTTCTTATTATATAAGCAAGGATTATTGTCATTTGATTCCAATGGCAATTCACATAGGGAGAACTCAAATGCATACAGCAAGAAAATGAGAAAAATAGAAGCAATATTTGTATGTATTTCTCCTTTTTCATAAACAATGGCATCCCAGGTTGCATGATTATAGTGCAGACTTTGAAGATGTAGCTTGTATGTTTTGAATTTCTTGGCATCTGTCATTCCTGGAATTGAGTTGGCAAAGCACAATTAAACCTCTGGGTATATTGCCTTGAAACAAGATCTTTTTGGCTCTATTTCATCCTTATAATTAATTCTTTCATTAAAAGTTACTACTAGTGTCTCTTGAGTTTTCAGATTATTAAACTTCTAGCTGAAGTTGCAGTTTTAAAGAACTCTCTGTGTAACCTTATCATTTAATCAAAGCTCTTTTTCTAAGCCTAGCTACAACATTTAATACAGAATAGTATAGGGAATTGTGGTATGATAAATATGAGAGAGAGAGCTAAAAATTTAAGCGTATTTCTGCAAGTTGGAATAAATTGTAAAAGAACTTGGAGTAACTGAAAAAGTTAACCATTTTGAGGTCTACCTACACAATTTGATTATGTGAACTATGATTCAGTCCGGTTGGCTAACTTAAAGAGAGTGAATTCATTGAATGATTGTAGAATTGTGGAATGGAAAAGGTTGGAAATATCCTCTGGAGATGATCTAGTATGACACCCTACTCAAAGCATTTTTTGCACATCCCTTTGTGGCATCTTAGGATTCCTCTTGGCCAGTTTCTCCATCCTGTCAAGGTCCCTCTGAATAGTATTAAACTCCCCTGGTATGTCAATCACTTATACTTTCGTGTCATCTCTAAAGCTGCTGAGTTTGGAGATGCAAAAATCTCAGTGTCCAGGTCATTCACGAAGATGTCAAACAGTACTGAGAGCCAGTGTCAACCCCTGGGCTGCGCCACTAGTAAGTGACCCCCAGCTGGATTTTATGCCTCTGTCACAACCCTCTGAGAATGGCAGTTCAGACAGATTTCAGTCCACCTCACTCTTCACCTAACAAGCATGTAAATCTATGCTGACTGATCTCAATCACCATTTTGTCCATCATATGCCTGGAAATGGTTTCAAGGATTATGTGCTCCATCACCTGCCCAGGAATCAAAGCGAAGCTGACTGACCTGCATTTCCCTGTTTGTTCTTTCTTGAAGAAAAAAGTGACATTTGATTTCTTTCAGTCCTTAAGAACTTCTCCTATTGCTGTGACTGTCCAACGATAATTGAGTGTCCCTTCCATGACATTGGCCAGCTACCTTAGCAATCATAGGTGTATGCTTCCAGGTCCTGTGGACTTATGTCTGCCCAGTTATTTTAAATGTTCCCTAGCCTGTTTCTTCTCCACAGGTAAGTTGTTCCTTGCTCCAGACTGTCCCACTGGTTACGGGGATGTGGGTTTCCTCAAGGCTGGTTTTACCTGTAAAGGTCAAGGCAAAGAAATTTTGTTACCAGTTTCCTTGCCGCATTTTTCTCATCTTCATTTTGCTGCTGATGTGCCTGTAAAAATCCTGTAAAAATCCTTCCTTGCCAGATTCAAATTGAGATGAGCTTCGGCTTTCCTAACCATCTCCCTGCACACTCAGAGTGTCTTCATATTCTTCCCAATTCACCTGACCCTATTATATACTTGTTTTGGTTTTTTTTTGTCAGGACATCCTTGTGCATTCACACATGCTTCCTGCCACCTTTGCAGTTGTGTACATCAGGTAAACCATTCTTGAGAGTGAGGGAGGTGATCCTTGAAAATCAACTAACTCTCCCAGATCCTCCTAATTCCGTAGTTAAAGCATGTTGGATGTTCCCAAATTCCTGAAGAGGCCAAAGTCTGCTCTCCTGTAAACCAGGCTGGCAATTCACCTTTTTGATTTTGGTAAATTTTCAAGAATTAAGTGAGATTATAGTTGCAAATTAGGTGAGTTTCTTAGTGTTAAGTCATATTAAGACAAGTCATATTTCTATCTACCAAGGAGTAATACTCTTCAGGAACGTTTATAGGAGCTTCACTAACACTCTGGGAGTTATGAACCAGTGAAGATAATAATTATCAGTTTATGGGAACATAAGGTGATTATTGAGACATGCTCTGAAGCTCCTCATTTCTCTTGAACATCCTATAGAAAAGCTTTCATATACCTAAGAGAGTGAAATACCTGTTTTGGAGGATAGCACATTATCCACTAAGTTAGCCCTTAGTCTTCCAGGGCTGAAAGATATTTCAGATGGACCTTAAATAACTGCTAGAAAAACTTATGTCAAGTATGTTCCATATTTTTGCTGTCATTATTTTTTAATTATTTTAATTAAGGAAGCAGCTTTTAGGAAAGAAGCACATTAGTTTCTCTCTATCTGTTTAATTTAGAAATTGACTGATTTTAAGGACCTGAATAACTTGAGCAAGCAAGCAAAATTATTTATCTAGAAACCTTAGTACTTGGACCTTTTATGTAGTTTTGTTGTGAAGCTTGAAGCTTATACTGAAAGTTTGATGTACCTTCTTTGCGTGCACTCATGTCCAAGAGCACAGGTTATTTTTGCCTCTGGGGAAGGTAAAGTACTGCTGTTTAGCCAATGCACAAGGAACCGGGAAATGACCAAGGATTACTGAGATCTCAAAATACATCTAGAGCAGTGCTTGCCACTAGCAGGAGTGTCATCAGCATGGTGGTTGGTTTCTTCACTGTGATAACCTTGCTTCTGTGTCCATCTAGATATCTTGAATGATATCTCACTGCCCGGTCATTTGCTGTCTGCTACGATTGTAGTACTGTTAGGTCTTTGAGGTTGTCTCACCTCCCTTCCAGTCTCCTAAACACCATCACAATTACCTTCCTTTCTCTTCTGTCAGAAGACAAACTAAACCTTTTCTGTCTTTCGCAGACTCTTATCTCCAGAGTAGCCAGGAGAAGGTAACATCAGAAATCTGGGGTTAAAGAAAGGAAGGAGCTTTTAAGCTTGAAAACTCTTTCTCACCAAGTAGTAATTCTAGATAAGTTTTTTCTCAAAAGTAAATGGTGTATATTTCAATTTGGTATTTCCAGTACTGAGAGCAAAATTAGGCTAATGAGTTATGCTTCTGTCAGAGAAATGCTGTCTCGTTGAAAGTTGTTATTGTACCATCTGCAGAAAACAGAATAAATTTTCGGGTATAATGTGAAAAGAATACTTTTCTCTCTCAGTAGCAAGACAAAAAAAAATCAATTCTCACTCAGCAAAATTCATCCACACTGTAGATCAGGTAAACGATATTGTTTTCTATCATAAGAGGTTTTTTTTAATTTCGTAAATTTTGGCAGATGTTTGCCATTCAGGCTGAAACTTTTTCTCTGTAGATGTCTGTCTCAGGCCATTTCTATGTGTGCTTTTTACTTTATTTTTATTTCTGTGAGTGCATGTGTATGAGTTTAAAGAGGAAGACATCAATGAACACAATTTTCACAGAAGCCAGTAAGGGTTTTTCTTTGAATTTAGGTATTTCTGTGTGATGGCAGGCATTGTAAAATTGTGTCCTAGACAGCTGAGGTTGGCATTAGCACCTACATTAAGTATTTAAAAGATTCTTTCTTAAAAGGAGGAAAGTGCTACCTCTCTCTCTAAAATAATTTATGAAGTTAAAGTAATATTTGTGGTGTGTAAGGAATTATAGGAATGACTGTCATTAAAAAAAAAGTAAGTATTAGTTCTGTATTCAGAGCAGAGACTGAATGATACACATTTCATGTCCATGCATATTACAAGGACAGAAAATAGTATTTCTTCTAATTGAGCATCATCCATTCTCTATAGTAACAGAAACAAGTACACTTGTGAAAACAAGAAAACAGAACAACCAAACACAACTGTAGGCATAAAATAGTCAAATTAGGCTTGCAGTGCCATTATATTGATTTAAAACTGCCATTCCTAATAAAAGCAGGGAGCTAGTAGTACATTAAGAAACTATATAAAATAAATAAGATAATTATTTGAAATGTTAAGGAACATAGTCTGGATCATAGACCTTAATTTCTTCAATGTTTCATGATTCTGCTAATGAATCCCTTGACCAACGTTTGGAATGCATCCTGCTGGTTTATTCTACACAGGAGTTGCTCAAGAATCACTCAGTTTTACTTAGCTTAGAGGAAAGTATACTTTGATGAGCATCTGAATTTAATTAATTAGAAGCTTGTACCTATATTTTCTGTCTGTAACGTAGGAGCTGATTCCAGCTTGTGGGTTATTTAAGATATGGTTTTCCACAGTCGCAGTTTCTTAAAATTAATTACCGTATGAGAGACAGCTCCTTCTAAACTATGCCTATCTGTTTCTCTTGAGTGTATCAGAGAGGTGGTATCAGAGGATACCACTGTAGAAAAAGCAGAGGAAGTTAACTTTCAGGGAAAGCATAAAACTGCTGAGATTCTCCTTATACGTGGTTTAAGACTAAAGAAAAGGAAGAATGTTTCTGCTCCTCTAATGCTTTTAGAGAGTCACGAGGATTAAACTGCATACAGAATTATCTTCTTTATGTAATAGTTTTTTTTTTTCCAATTTGCTATACAGCATTGCTAATCATGTTTAAAGTGTAACTTTTGAAATCATGGAAAACTTACTAACATCTTTCTCAAAATTCATCTGTTTTCTATAGATAGGGTTGCTAAATAGGCCAAGCAGTAAAAGGTGCTTTGTGATGGGGAGTATGAAATGTTGCCCAACATTTGTTATCATTATAATGTAACATTCATTACAATTGTGGTCGTATATAACTAGGCAACATATAATATATAAGAAACAGTTGGTTGAAATGTCAAGAATATATTACAATTACTAAAAAAAATTATTATTACTCTTGTGTGTTTTAGGTTTGTTTTTAAAGATTTACATCTGTTAAAAAGTACAGGAAATCACAGAATAGGGCATTTCCATGGTTTATAGATAATCTTCATGGGATTCTTTGTGTGTGTGTGTTTGAAGTATTTTGAGATACTGTGGATGAAATGTCAATTTCATAAAATAATCTGGAAAAGGACTAAGGGGGAAGAGAAATTGTAATGGTCTTGCAGAACATGAAAAGTTGCCATTCAAGGAGTAGTCCTTTTGTATTCTGATCAGAAGAAATGTTCTTGGTGATTAAGGTTAGACAGCAAACTTACTGCAGTACTCCAGTACATTCACGATGAGCATTCTTTGGGGGTGATAGAAGTATACTTAAACCTATCTCCTGGCAACGGTTTTGATTAGAACGCTTGAGCACCCTTTCATCCATAAATCTGAACTCTTAAACTCCTATTTATATGTTATATTGACATTAATAATTATGGTCAACATTTGCACGGAACAGTGTGAAACATTGGATTATTATATTAATTATGGCTCAGATAAACTCAAGTGTGTGTGTGGGGAGAGAAGGACAGGTCGAATTTCACAAAGGTGAAATGGTGCTCTGTTCCATACTCCAGTCCCTCAGAGCCTCCTTGGTCAGCCCTGGGGTAGCTGTCAGTCGCTGGCACACCAGGGCACTGCCCCACACCCCTCCCTGGAGCCCCAGTCCAGCCCCAGAGTGGCCAGTGGGCCAGAAGTGCCACCCAGGGCCACAGGGAGGCCAGAGCAGATAAAACCAAAGACATGTGGTCTCCACGTTGTTGCAGCCCTGCCATTTCCTGGACTCCTGACTGCTGGATCTGTGCTGTATCTAGGGTGATAGCTATAATTCTCCTTTCCTCTCTTTCTTCCCCTCCCCCCCTTTCTCTTTCTCATTTTGTACTACTTCCTCATCTAATCTCCTTTCTTGATATTTGAGTAACTAAAAGCTAGATGGGTTGGATTTTGCTCAGTTGTGTGGGTTAGAGTATGCTAAGTCAATGCTTTGTGAAATGCTTTATTTTGGTTGAATGTTGCCCTTTAAACTTTTGCCAAGTTCCCTTATTTTTTAAAGTTTGCCAGTTTGTGTTATTTGACCTCCTGAGAAACGTGTGCAGTATCTTCTCCCAATGCACTCTCTCAAGGCCCTTCTAATAGATCCAGTGCGCAGATTTTTGAACCTTGTGTATTTTTACGTAAAACCCCTTTGATGAGCTCATGGGGTGAGCCTGGGGTCTAGAGGTAAGGAGGCAAAACTCCATAGCAACTCCTGTGCTTCTGAGTTCTGGAAGAAATGGAAATACTATTCTGATTAAATGTGTGGATGTTAGTTTTTGGAAGATTGGTATAATAAAGATGTAATAATTAATGCTAGTAGTGCAGAAAAGGAGCTTTACAGAAAATTTACAAAATTTGACTAATTTTAGAAAATGACTATCACACCAGAATTTCAAAATGCAAGAGGTTAAAACTTTTTTTCAGGCAGTAATAAAAATTCAGGATGTAGCTTAGCTGTGTCCTGGCAGAGATTTAAACAGGTGATTTTTTTGCGCAGAAGTGACTGGTTTGCATCAGAGGAAGCCTTTTGGGGGTTTCATTTTTGGAGTTCTGTGGATTCTGTGTTTCTCAGAGAGATTACTTCTGATGTCCCTGCTTGTATTTGTTATTCACTGTAAAACCTGTGTATAGTATATTTTATCTATAAAGGTGGAGGAAATGGTAATTTAAAAGAGGGCTTGGAAACTGGTAGAAAAAGGCAGCTGAAGACTGGACTGCACCACTGATGGATACCTTGTAGAGCTGTGCACAGTTACAGTGGTGCTGTACATATGGGTAAGGATCTGAGGGAGGAGTAGACTGTGTGCACTTGAAGAGTGTTTCAGAGAATTTGTACTGTTCTGGGTTGGTTTATGCTAATGACAAAGTTAATAATATTCAAGAGCCTTTTTGCTCATTTTTAAGTATTTGTATTTATCAAAAGAGCTGTTCTTCAAAATGTGTTTTAGCATGCATTTCAATTTCAGAACATGCTTCTTAACTTCCTTGCAAACTTTTTAAAATGCACTTTAAAGTTAAATTATATTATTGATTCATGGATTCTGAGGTCAGAGGAGTAATTTAGTCCAAACACCTTTCTACACAGGCAATAGATTTTTTCCGATGCTGAATTTAAGAATATATTATTAATACATCAAATCTGAAAGCTGTTATTGATTCTGTTCATTGTTTAAAATTATAATTCTCCTCATTCTTTAATAATAGCTTGTGAGTTTCGGTTTTTTCCACCTTAACTTTATTGCCTAAAATTAAGTGACAGCTAATATAAAAATAAAACAAAGCAAAAAAACCAACAAAAAGTCCTGATCAAGATGAATAGAATATGCTGAAATAGTATTACAGCTTCATAAAGTTATATAATGCTATATATAAAGTTATGTAATAAGTTAGGTAAATTATGAACAAAGTGTAAGCAATCGTCCAATCAGTTTTATGTCAAATTTACTTGAATCAATATATTGACTAAATATTGGTTTATTTTGTAATTTATAACCTATTTGTTAAAATATTTATGTGAGGAAGAAATCCATCTTGGGGAAACAAAATTTTTTGCTAGAACTCTAATAGCATTCTGTATGCTGCTTAGTTCAAAATTTAAAGACCAGATCCAGAGCCTATTGCAATCTCTGGAGAACTCCATTTTTCAGTCAAATTGCATTAAATGTTTGGATTTATAATATGATGGCATTATACAGTCAGTGAGTTTGGGTACTCTTAAAATAATAAAATTAAATTAAAATTAATTTTATAGAACAAGAATTAATAATTTATTTACATAAGTAGAATTGTTTTTAATCTAGCAATTTATAATATTTACTTCTTCTCTTCCACATAACCATTACTTTGTATCACTAATTTTTATTATGATCCTATGCAAGGCAAGCTTTCATCCCTTTTTGTTGTTTATGGAACGAACTCTTACATAATGCAACCTGTACTTGGCAGTCATATTTGCCTTTGTTGTCTCTCCTACCTGATGCTCTTGAAAACAATTCTCTTCTCTCTCCATATTCATTTAGCAAACCTGAAGTACTCTATTGCATCTTCAAACTTTTTATCTGCCATTTCTGTTGCGATTCCTGTAGGAAAGCATCAGCTATGGCAATATGTATTCAGTAAGAAACGCAAATGTTTAGTTTCAAGAGAGAAGAAATCTTAATAGTGTAAGATGTCTGTAGTATTTTATAATCGTTTTCGTGTCATCCATGTTTTCCTTCTCCTACTGCTCTTGTTTGAACAGCTTTAAATTGCAATGTGATATATTCAAGGACGAAATTGAGTAGGGATTTTGAGGGGTTATCATGATACCAAAAAAATGGTATTTGAGATTGGTCCAGCAATTCAATCTTATTCATTCTTAACAGTGTTAGAATGGGGAAGAAATTTTATGTCTTTAACCCAACCCCTCCAAAGATATATACAAAACAAGATTTACTAAACATAGAAAAGTACATTACATAGTTGCCATGGCAAAGCTATTCTTTCTGTTGACAGGCAAAGCAACTGGGAGGGCTCCTGCTTTTCCGTGTGACCATCAGTACCCCATCAGTCTTGGGTCCTGTGGGACAGCATCCCAGAGAGTTTGCCGCCAAGCCTGTGTGCAGCAGTTCTCCCTTTAGAGCCCTTTAGGATCATTTGCTGACTCAGCGCCTTGGCACATCTTTTGTCATCCTGAGGTGCTTCGTGATTGATTCTGCTGCCTGAAAAATGAAGGCAGAGGAACCAAAGCAGGGCATTTTAAATATCTTTGCTGGCAGCTGTAAAGTCACTTTACTGTCACGGTTGCAGGTAAGAGAAATTCTGTTAGAATAGCAGACACCATGCAACATTCTTCTAACTACATACAGCACTACCACCTCTCCACCCAAAAGATCTCAATTTTTCATTGGTTGTATTGTCTGTAAAGATGAACTCCTCCTGCCCACTTCTTTCCTGAAGTAAGCAGTGCAGTATTAGGAAAGAAGATGACTTTTTTATCTCCTTAATCAGTATCAGTATACAGATGTGAATTCCCTGTAAGCAACTGAGAGTAGTTTATGTGCGCAGGAGTGATGGCTCCCAATGAATTTCTGCACACACAGGAACTGGCATAACATAAACATGGCAAATTTTATTGTAATCTATACACAAGGCACTGCTTTTTATTTTTTTTTATTGCATTTGACTCATAGGAGACAGATTTCTAGAATTTCGTTCACAAAGATAACATGCCTGTAGCCATTTGATCAGTAGTATGTTATTTGTAAAATATCAGCCTATGCTAAGTTCCAAATTCCAAAGAAGACTTTAAAAGAGTAATTAAAAAAATCTAAAGCTGAGTCTAAAAGACCAAATTATTTCTAAGGAACCTGTTTCCTCCAGTAGGAGGTTAAAGAAGCCAGAATTTTCAATCAAATGCATCACGTGAAATACCAAGATTTTCAGAAATTTCTTAGCTATCAGTGTAGCTATAAAACTATGTTGACAGTGCATTGTCTGTGGATTTTTTTATGTATTTAATTGTGTTGAAATTGGGGCATATTGATTTAACTGCCCATGTGGTATATTGAGGGTCTGCAGGAGCACCAATGGACAATTCTCTTACCGGATTCTAATTGTTTCTATCATTGGCAAGTGAAAAACATTTTTTTTTTTCTGAAGTCTGAATAGTTAAATGTAAAACCGTTGCACCTAAAAACCAAACCCTGATACAGAAATCCAGTTTCAGTTGACATATTTCTAACAAGGCCTTCAGGACTTTGTTGCTGTAGGGAAATGGTAGCAATTAATATGAAATTTACCAAGTACACGTCTGTCTGCTAAGTTAATAAGTAAAACATTGATGGGTTTTATTACTTGCCAGTTGTATCCAGAAATGCAAGCAGTGAACTGTGATACTTAAAATAAATTGGCATCTTACAAATACTATTTGAGAAATAATTATAGTCCCTGAAATGATTAGCCATAATAATAAATTTTATTTTCCCACTTCTTCATGCTATTTTAGAAGTAATTAACTATGTAAAAGGAAACTTATTTTTTTGTAATTTAATCAAATATCTGTTAGTGCGAATAACTTTTTGGCATAGAAGAAAGGTATGCTTCTTTTGATATTCTTTATTTGCGGTCCAGACCATGAAATACTATGTTTGTGTTGAACATAACACTTTTTTGCACTGGAAATCTTGTATTTTCATAGTGTTCAATGTGAATATAGGGGCCACAATTGTGCTCCAAACAGTTCCTAACCGCACTAGCATAAAGGAAATTTCTTAGTAGACAAGCTCCACTGCCTTTTTGGCAAAAACATTATTCTATTGAAATAGATCTTCCAAGCAGTGATTTAGGACTGAATATACGTTTGATGTTTTAACGTGGGTTTTGACATATATTCCTTGTGAGAAATACTACAAAGGTGCTCTGGGAAGTACTTGAGAGCATCTCTTAATGAAGTGTTAGGCTGTTGCATCTGATATTTCATATCCCCACTTTTTTAGTTCTGTCCACAATATCACAGGGAATAAAAATGTCCTTTTCATCTTCCACTTCAGAATTGGAGCAGAAACTATTCTATACTATTTCTGCATTGGCTTTTTTTCAGAACAGCTTATAATTTTCCTACTAATATTTAGTAGGGTATCTTTCTTTTCATCTGTGGCTTTACTTTTACTCCTAACCTGTTTTAAAGTTAATTTCTTTTGGATTTGTTTTGGTTTGTGAGGGGGTTGGTTTGTTTGTTTTTACTCTATTGCTTATACTCTGTGATCCCTTTAGCTTCTCTCATCAGTTACTTGCATTACAATTTTTACCTCACCTTCACTACCATTCCTTGCCACCTCTTCTACTTCCTACATACAGATTATTTAATGTTTTATCAGCACTTTCACATTTTCCTTTAATGGGTTTACTTTTACATCAGCAAATGTTTCCATTTGTGACATTGATACTTGGAAAATTCGTTCTGGCAGGTTACAAGGAAAAACAGTGACTGCTGTAGTTTCTCATCTTTAAGATAAAGCTACGTATCTTTCTGAAAGACAAGTAGATTCACTTTCAGTGGAAAAATAAAATTGTAATTGGTTTTTTTCCTTGTACTTTCAGATCAAGAATTGTGGCCTTTGTGGTCCTTTCTAGATTTAAAAATAAGGCTGTGTGAAAACTTTATGTTATTTAATACTTTCAGATACAGAATAATTAAGAACTTGGATTTATTCTTTAAAAGAGGTAGAATTCTGGTTTGGTCTATGTTTCTTTGCTATAAGAGCTTTAAGTAAAAATATTTGTTCTGGAAAATATGAACTTGTTCATTTAGTTTGGTTTTACTTGCTCTTTCCAACCTTTCAAGGGCAGTTGTGCTGTAGAAACTAATGAATGGGCATGAGTTGGGAATTATGAAGAGTGACTATGTCATAAGATATGAGTACAGAAAAAAAAAAGTCCTTTGAGAATTGATTTCTAAGTAAGCAAAGCAGCAGCAAAGGAGGATTTGTTTGTTTGTTTGTTTTGATTTTACGGACTGTGTGGAATTTCAGCCTTCTGCAGTCTGATATACACACATAAAAACAGAAATAATAATGCCTGTCACAAACTTAAGGAAATGCTACAAATAATATACAAACAAGGACTGTCTAGTTGTAAATTCTAAAAATGAATTACTTCTTACCATCCTACTGTTGTTCTTACCA
This sequence comes from Pseudotriccus pelzelni, assembly GCA_035584735.1. Lineage (NCBI taxonomy): Eukaryota > Metazoa > Chordata > Aves > Passeriformes > Tyrannidae > Pseudotriccus > Pseudotriccus pelzelni. The sequence goes on along the minus strand of JAWMRA010000113.1, from coordinate 83,663,137 downwards.
TCTTGTTGTTTCTGGTGCTTAATTTGTGTGCCTGCTTTTAGGTAATATTTGAGACTGAGCAACAGATGTGATTTCCTAGTTAGGGTGTGCTGCCCCAAGTGGACTGATGAGTCACTGTCATTGTCTGTTTGGCTTTTTGCTGTCAGGCAGTTTTTGCTATCTTTCTCAAATCTTTGTGCAACTCTGTTAGCTTTGCATTGATAATTTCTCCCTACTATCTCACTATATGGTTTTCCTTAAGAGTGTCGGTTTTTCTTGTTTCAGAACTTTTTGTTTTTGATTGACTACTTTCAGAAGCTAAACTGCTATTCATCTAATTTTTACTAAGTATTCATATTTTTGTTTTTGGTGTTTCTTGATTTAAAAAACCTAAAAGATAGTCTTTGTACTGCTAGTTAAAGAAATGCGTGTGTCTTAAATTTTATTTTTCTGTGCAGCTCACCTGCAGTATTGCAGTTTACAAACCCTAAGTAGTTTCCGTAGTGAGGCACCTAAATGTTTTATTTCAAGTTGGAAATTGGAAGGGGGAGATTTGTATGTCCTTTTAAATGAAGTCAGTATATACAAGTGCTTCTGATATCCCATTTTCTGACAAAGAATTACTTTCTTCAGAAGGAATAGATTTGTACCACCTTATTGCTGACTTAGACTAACAGATTGTGCTGTCCTTCACAGCTTACTATATTCTCTACTTACCATACTGCTTGACATGATATTCATATTTGACGAACAAGCACAGCAAAACCAGTCTGGGAATAAACACAGAAAACACTTGCGTCACTTTCCACAACGTTTGGACAACATAGAAGGGTTAGCAGCACAGGATGTCTTCTGTCAGCCACATTACCTTTTCCCAGTGTCCTGGAACCAGCCAGGACAGGGATAATTTTTGCAGTAGCCAGGAAAGGGCATGGCTGGGACACAAAGATTATTTTGTACCACCTCACATCATTGCTCGGAGTGGGGAGAAGGGGTCCCTTCTGTTGGCATAGCGTGGCGGAGGGAGCTGTCGGGTGGTGTTTCCATGTGAATTGTTCACCTCTTTCTTGTGCCTTCTGTTATCAGTATTATTGCTGTTACTGTTCGTTTTCTCATCTCATCGCTGTTTCCACTGCAGGAGTAGGGGAGGGGAGGGAAATGGAGAAGAGAGGGACAGCCTGGTTTCAGTAGGAACACTAAATTGGAGAATACCATTCCTAAACCACGATACCCAATCTTGTATCTCACGGTTTCTCATCAAAACGGTCCTTAAGTATTGCATTATTCTAATTTTCTTATAGATCATTTCTATTTCTATTGCATTTAATCCTCTTTCCTTTCATTTGGCTTTACACCGTGTTACCATCCAGAGCTCATTCTTAAAAGAGAGTATCAAATTGGCAATCACCTTTTAGGAATTTGTGTCAGTATGTTCTAATACTGTATCTTTCTAAAGCAATTCAGAACTTTATTGTCTCTGTAGTGAATACTGCAGTTATTAGAGTAATCACTGCACATGAATTAGTTAACTTTTTTAAAAAACAAAGGCAAAAAAATGCTTTCAGACATTCATGAAGTCAAAATAAATCTAAAAAATGTATCTATGTTTCTGCAAAATTATTCCCACCACTCAGTGACTGTCTTCTCAAGTGCTTTTAATATAAATGCAAGGAGAGCATTCCAAAAGAACAAGTCATTGACTGCTATTCAAAAATGCCTACAAACGTGAATATTATGAAACCAGTAGAATGGCAATTACAGTCTGCGTAGAATACTAATGTGCTACTTAGCATGAAGTAGGCCTTTGTTACAAGTTCATTTTATAGGTGAGGCAATGTGGATTGTTTTCAATATGAAATATGACAGGCAGTGATATTAATAAAATCTTGTTATACATATTGCCATCACTTAATATGCAATTAAGCACAGTTTTAAATCCTAAGATAAATCATGCTGCATACAAGAGCAGCAAATTAAAAACTACTCCATGTATTTTGTCATTATTCTTTCATCAATTAATGTAGCAAGGTGATGCTAGCTATTGTAAATTTAAATTTTGAAGATTGCGGTTAGTGTAATTTTTACTCATTAATGTAATAAATTATTATTTTGTTTAACCCTTAAGTGTTAATTCTTTAATGCCATTAATCAAGTACAGAAAATAGGCTCTTAGCTATTATTTCCGTGCAGAGCAACTGTTTGAAATTATTATTAAGATTGTGAGATAAACAGGTGAAGATACAGATGATGACTTATGGCAAAATTGGTCACGTGATACTGTCTTCTCAGAAAATAGGTAACAGACTAGAGAAGGTTTGTATAAAATCATCAGATTTAGAGACTTGTCTTGAGAACAAAGGATTGTGATATCAAGAGCAAACAATTGAGGGCTTACAACAGAAATATATAAACCAGCGTATAATGCAAATAAGAAAAACTGAGGAATTTTTTTCCTACCCTTTTTCATTATGGAAGAACTAGATTGAAATTTGAAGGTAAGAAAAAACCTTGCATCTGAGAAGGAAACACCTTTATTCAAAGGCATATCTAGAATATCTTCTTTTCTGATCTTCAGATCCTGCACAAGAACATTCTAGCTGCATACTCTGTGTGAATGGTCCATGAAAATTCTTGTCATATGTTCTAATTCTGTGTAATCTTTTTTAATTTTCTACTTCACCTTTTATCTTTGAACTGTTGATATCACTGCAGATATGCTTCTCTCTAGGGCAGAATTTTCAGTCAATACTTTGTGCTTTTCTGAGGATCCACATCTAATGGATCCTAAAGGGTGAGTAAGAAGAGTAAATTCAGGAAGTACTCAGATTCTAACCTATATCTCCTTCTTGGAAACTGACAGAAGATTCTGCAATTTAAAAAAGGAGTTCTAAACATACTAAAGAATAAAAAACCTGCAAATTTTCCTTGAAAACTCTCAGTCAGTGTTTCTGAATGTTTCCAAAACTGTTTCAGTTTTTCAGAAGGAAAATGCGGCACCTGTTGGCAAAGATGGGATGATCAGATATGAGTGTAATAACTCTTTCCTTGTCACAGTAGTGTCCCACCTTCGAATGCTGGTTGCTTTCAGAAGCAATGCATGTGGATAACTCACATGAACTGTTAGGCTTTTTTTTTCTGCTACAAATGTGATGAGAAAAACTGGTTTAGGAAGAATGTCCTACTGACTCTCCCAATTATTAGTCCTGAGAATCATCAAATATATTTCACTTTTTTTTGCTGTTGCGCACTTTCGCTTGACAAAAAGGCAGTGTCTTAAGTCAGGCGGGATGAACTCACTGTAGAAAAAGAGCTGTGAAATGAAAGATGTTTGTCCCAAACACTGACAATTTCCAGCTGATGAGTGAAGAAGGCAGAAAGCTGACTTTTCAGGTTCCACTACCTTTTTTCAGCGTTAAGAAAAAATTTGCAAAGCTTTGCACAATTTCTGCTGTTAGTAGTAACTTTGTCAAGTCACTCTAATAAAGCCAAAGAAAGGCAGCAAAAGGTATTGACTTTATCCAGAAGGAAGTCTTCAGTCTCATGTTTCAACACCAGCAGAAGATGCATGTACTGTGTCTGGCATCACTTTCATTATTAATATTCAAAGATCGTGGTATAGGAGAAATACCTTTGGAATGACTTGAATTCTTTTAGTCAACCTCAGGATAGATGAGCTGGCTTGCAGATTTGGCAGTGTTTTGAAGCTTTTTTTCTCTTCAGACTTGTTACACTCCTTGTGATGCCACAACTGATGTGCATTTGTGGCTTTGCACAAGCATGGGGATTCTGCCTCTTCCTCTCAGAAACATCCTTCCTTTTTTCAGTTGTTTGCTACGTGAAAGCATGGGAGAAGCAACACACTTTAAAGACTCTTTGGAGAATCAACTAAATCTGTCCCGAGTTCTTCTAGAAAGTTAGTTGTCATCCTTATGAAAGTCATGAGGGGGTATTTCACTGTTGAGTGTGTGTATACTCTGTATGCTTCTGGGATGAGCCTATGTGTTTTTTCCGAGGTTGATCCTGTAGGTCTTTCAGCCAGTCATTCATTCTGGTTTGGTCTTGAGATCACTGTGCACCCATTTCAAGAATGCTCCCTTTTTCAGCGATGTTTGCCAGAATATCTCTCTGTTAACAAGGCTATTTTAGATCTGGCAAAGTCATTGATCAAAGTCTCAAGTTTCAAGCTATGTAATAAATAGATAGATTAAAACAAAACAAAACCAAACAAGCCCCAAACCAACCAAACCAACATAGGTCGGTTGACTCTTCATTTGGTTTGCATGAAGGAGGTTTGTTGTTACTTCTGTGGCCACATGAATGTGAATATAAGTTAAAGGAAGCAATTGTTGTGCTGATATTCCCTGTCAAGCAAGATGTACAGTTTTCATGGGGAGTACCTCAAGTTTGAGTCTGTGTGTTTTCCTAGAGAAATACCTTTCCCAATGGTCATCTACCTATTGGTAACTTCACTCTTTCCAGTGACAGAACAGGTGAGGTCTTTCTTTTCATTGAAGATTTTAGAACTACATTAAGATCCCTTGGCTTAACAACAGTTAATTTTCAGAGGAATCCAGTTCTGTGGATAATACTTAGTGAGTCCAGACTTTTTCACTGTTCCACATATACAGACAGACTTGGATCCTCTGAAATAATGGTTTAACACCACTCAGACAACAGCCTAGTTTGAGAAAAGTTTGATAAGATACCTACCTTCACATTTAGTAGACATACCCAAAAGGCCTGATTAATTACTCTTCTTATTTATTACTTCTTCCAGTTTTGACTATCATCTCCTCTTTAATAAGTGCATTTACTCAATGGCTCAGTGGGTACATTTGTTTTACCACAGCCAGAAGCTGTTTCATTTAGTTTTCCTTACTGTCACCTGGAACTGCTGTTAACTTTTCCCTTTTTAAAGGATGATGCTCATGAAGATCTTTCATAACAGTTTAAATGTTCTTGTGATCTTAAAAACAATTGCAGTTTCCTCTAAAAGGAAAGATGACTCTTCAGCTCATAGGTTCTTACTTTTCCTCCTCCCCCCTCCCTGAAAAAAAGGAGTGAAATTAAAATCATTCTAGAAGCCAGATACTAAGTTCCTTCATCTGCACATGAGTATTTGAGTTGGTAACTCCAATACAATTTCAGACATTCAGGAACTGGGTTGGAAAAAACCCTAATTTCATGCTTGTTGCTAAATCCCTGTCACTTGGGGACAGAAGTGTTTGGAACAAATGATGGGGCATAATTTATTCTGGAAAGAGATCATAGTTATTGAGAAAGTTTCATGGGAAAGTAAAGCAACATACAGAGTGGTAATGGCTCAAGATTGATCTTGCTGAGCGCTAGACTGAGATGCCAGTGAGGGAACAGTAGGTGGAATGAGTCTAATTAACCTTTTTAGGATTAAGGAAGTCAAAGTCTTTAAATTCTTATTGTCCAGAGGATTGAGAACTGAAAAGAACAATTCTATAGTTCTATATGGTGATAATCCCATCTCCTTCCTCTCTAGTAGGGAATATAAAATACACGGTATTAAGGAAGAGAGATAAACCTGTGACAAAACCAAATGAGAAATTGTTACATTTCAGACTGGAAAGCTTAAAAGCTTTACTGAATCGATGACTGTGTGCCCATATAGTATAGAAGAACCTTAATTCAATTTAAATGAGTTAGGTTTGGTCACAGAAAGAGTCAGGGCATGTGTTCCCTATTGGTTAATTTGCTGTCATCAGAGGACTCTTGAAGGAAGGTATTGCATGGCTACTTTAAAGCCATAAAAATGTGGCAGTATTCTCTTTCGTATTTATTCACACACTGCAAATTGCTGCTATTATCCCAGAAGTTTTCCCTGTGCTTTAACATACATGTAGTCTATGTGAGCACTAACGGCAATGAACACGTAAAAGCTCAGATGGAGAAGAGTGACTTTCTTCTAATAAAATAAGTTTGAGCATTAAAATAGGAGATTTTCTTTATACTGCAGCTGGTGTCTTTTACTGACTTGTAATGTTATGCTTACTATGCCGGATAGGCCAGACTTTCTAATAACTAGAAATTTGCTGGGAGTCAGTTACAGCATAACAAAGATGATCTGTGTACCTCAGTTCTGATGAAGTTTGATTTTGTCTCTTCTATGCTCTTTTAATGAGTCAATCTGTAATGATTTTCTGTTGTATTTTTGTTAATGTATTTCCTGCAGTCATCTGAAATAATTCTGAGGAGCAAGGTGGCCCGTGCGTTTAGTATGATTTGTTAATATGATCTTTTAATATCTTTCACAGTAATTTAAATCTTGCCTAATAAATTAAGCAATTATGTTAAATTGCATTAAATTTACAGCATTATATCTGTAGCACAGAGAAAAGAGGAATGTTTTTGTGTTACTGAAAGCACTTAAAGAAGCTTTGATACATTATTCTATGTATTGCCTACTGGTAATTATTACCTGATTGTAAATAATGTCGTGCGTAAAATAACGTAGCGATATTTTGAATTATTGCATCTGGTCCACAGTGAGGAACATGCCTTATTTCTTGTTCTAGATGATTTGAATGAAAAAAAAAAATCTATCTACAACTGAAGCTTAGCTTTTTCTTCAGTTGAAAGATTTGCTCATTTTCTACTCTTGCTTTTTTTTTCTTCAATACCATATTCTTGTGGGAAGTTCAAATCAAATAAAAATTGTGGTTTTTCCAGATTCAGAATTCAGAGACATGGCCCAGACTCATGGTCATGCCAATTGGACACTTGCCTTCTGTTTTCTGGAGATAGAGGAGAGAAAAATTAGGGAAGAGACAAAAAGATGGTGATGGAAGTACAGCAGGGAAAGGAATGGCAGAGCAAGTTGTAACTGCTAAGGAAAACAGGAGAGGTTTTCAGATGCAATTCACCTTACATTATCATTGGTTCAGGCCATCAGGGGACATCACAACCTTAGCTGAAATGTGGATTTTAACTCTTTTTTTTTTTACAAAAAATTAGAACTAGGTGATCTTTAGGTGCCTTCTAACCCAAGCCATTCTAAAATTCAGTTCCAACAAGTGCAAATATGTTCTTGACTTCCAGTGGCATCACTGACATGCCGTTCTTTTACTGCCATTGTTTATGTTATTCTCTAGCTGTTTTTTTCGATATTTTGACATTTCTTTTATGCAGCTGTCATACCAAATTCACATGAATGACACTGTGTTTCTGGAAACTCTAGCTAGCTAACTGTTCTCAGGGTACCTTGTGGGCCCCTACAGGTACATTTATGTCAGCCTTCTGTAACAGCTCCACCAGACAGCTCAGTAATTTGCCTAAAACGCTGTCTTTTAGATTTCTCAAGGCAGATGTTGCTTCACTGGGCTTTGTTCAGATCCTTTTTGACTTTCAGCGGACTTCAAACTCCAACTGGGATGTTGTTTCTAATATTTTTCTGGAATTGATGCGTCTGCTTCAAACTTAATTGCTTTAAACTTCTACGATATCTCTGTAGTTTGGTTGCAATAGTCTCCTTTTGGGTGACTGCATAAGAGTGCACGTCTGGTCATTTCTATCTTTATTGATAAAATATTATTTTATCTTTGTTGATAAAATCATCTGTATTTTTGCTGCGGTATTCAGCTCTTAAGTATCTAATTCAGCATCAGAACATTATGCTTCACACAGATTTTGTGAAAGATAAATGAGCTGCTTGTCAAGCTCTCCCCTGCTTGTCAATTCTGCATAGTCTTACTGAGTTGTGTTGAAGCTTTGGCGTTAGAAATTATACCTGAGCGAAAAATCACATGCTTCTCCTGCCATATATAAATCTTCCTAGATTTTCTTTATGTTTCTTGTAGGTAATTTCAAATCCTGGCATTCCCAGATTCATCCTTTCTTGATAGTATCCATTCTAAACTGCTGCTGTAGAGCTCTTAAAAACCTTTTTACACTACTGTCTGTTTACACTACTGTGCTGCTGAAGCAGTTGAAACAAACATACAAATTAAAAAATGTGAAAATTTCTAGAAAATTACTGGTTTGGGGTTTTCCAGAAGAGTCTAACGGAAAATTAATGGAATAGTAAAATTCGAAACCAAAAATGTATTTGCTCACAGTCGTACCCATTTAGTTTCTGTAAAGCCTAAAAAGATTGCAGGGAGCAATCTATTCTAAGTTTTATCATGCTTTTAGTCAAAAGGTGTATTTGCTTCTAAAATGAAGTCTTAATGCATATATATAAACTTTTAGATACACTGTGGTGAACTCATTTCATGACATTTTATATTTTGTATGATTTTCAACTAAATATGTTGATTCTGTAATTTCTCACATATTTAAGGTGAATACTCAGTATTTTCTATTGTTAAATTCTATTAATCCACTCAATTATTTGAGTGGATTATTTTATTCTACGTACATATTCTACATAGTTTTAAATACAGTAAATAAGGAAGTAGCACTGCTTGTCAATTCTGTCAGATTTTCATGATATTATGATATCCTGCCATGTCTCTTGGGTCTTACTGTTAAAGTTTGGAAAACTTACGGTATTTCCTGACAATTCAGAGGTTGTTACGGGATTTGGTGACATAATTGTAGTGGAAAGCAGATGTTTTAGAGAGATGCTAGAATCACTGAAATACCATTTCTATCTTGTTTCAGTCATATCTAAGGGAAATATTAATCCATTTTAGGAAAATAATTTGTGAAAATATTTTATTTATGTGAAATACAAATACTTTCCTAAAGACTTTTTTCTGTACAATAAATGTTTTTTATCCAAAACAATAGTGTTTCCTTGAATAGTTACAGAATATTCAGCCTCTAACTATGGAAGAAGAAAAGTAACTGCATAATAAGAGGGAAACCTGTCTTCTTTAGCAGTATACTTTTTTATCTATTAAAAGTATACACAGACTTTGATCCATTGGCTGAAAGTGGTTCAGAAAGCAGATGTCGCTTTTTTTTCATATAAATATTATGCTTGTGTTTCAACCAGCTTTGTCCTTTTCCTCTCAGAGGGCAGTACCTAAAATCACTCCTCTTGCACCTTCTTAGGTGTTTTGTTTTGCCTTGTTTTTTCATGGCTCTTCTGTTTTATTTTGCAGCAAATAAATACATGCTGAGTTCTAAGTTAGTCCAAAACCTCCTAGTTTTGCTTACATTTTTGGGCTTTTTTAATCTGTGATTCTGAACCTGGGTTGTGTCTCTGGCTTTGGAGGAAAGACTGAAGTGTGGGGTGCATATAGTTGCAATTGGTTGCAAGCTTCCAGAGCTGAAAACAAGCTTTAACTTGGTCTGAAAAGTGGAATATTTTCTTTTCTGAAGTAACTTTACATTGGTAGTGGATAGGCAGCAAATTAGACTGCAAGATAGGAAAGCATGAGAATGCCTATGCTGTCAGAGGAGATGTCAAATATTCTGCTTCTGTCAGTGGTTATAGTAGACATTCAGGTGGGAGTTTGGAGATATTTCCAGGAACATTCTTCCAGTATCCAGCAGTTTGGGCTAGCTAAGAGGACTGGTGACTGTTTCTTTTGTGTGTTTCAGGGGATTTCACTCATCTGACTGCTTCCTTTTCTTTCACCCCATGCAAGCCTTCAGCTTTCACAGTGTCCTGTGACAAGCATTTAAGTGCATGTTGTATGACAACCTTGTACCAGCCATCTGCCACTTGCTGGATTCAGCTGATGCTTTCCATTACTAATATTGGAAGAGGTAATTTTAGTAAGTCAAGCTGGATGTGAGGCAAAGTTATTATGCTTTTAGGAAAAAAAAACAAACCCTTATGAGTTGAAAAGCTCCTTTTCAAAAATTAATGAATTATGATTAAGTACAAATAAATGTGTATCTTGCATTACTGTCAGGATTGTCTGCTCTGCTAGAGCCATTAAAGCAAAGTGATTACTATTCATTTTCAGTACTTCTGTGCATTTTCTAAAGATAGGTAAACTTCTGTCAATAAATCTTTTGAAACTAATGTAGCTGTATTGTTCAGCAATCCATTGTTTTCTGATATGATTTTAATTGATAGAGGACTTTTTATTGTTGCTTTTATTCAAAACAATTTTATTACAGTAATGTCAATCTTTACCTAGAAAAATGTGATGTGTGTGGTGATTATTTTCAAGACTTGCTTGGATTACTGGCATTGATGTATACTTTATGACGCTTCTTGTAGGATGAGAATATGATTTCTATGTCAACACACAACATCTATTATTTTAATGATATGATTATTGCATGTGGTACTCCTACAGTTGCAAGTAGGCAAGTCCCCCAGAAAGAAAACCAAGAAACTACAACAAAATGCTTTAGTACTGAAGAATTCGTAACTGAGAAATTTCATTAGATTCTTTTGTTGGTTTCCTTCTCCCAGTCGTGACTTTACATGGAACTGTCTAATCTAAAAAAAAAACACCTTCTTTTTTAAATTAGACTTATGCTTAAGTAGCCCCTTTGATTTCGAAGGACCCACATTATGATAGATACAATCACAATCTTAATTTCAGATTCTTTGCTGGAAAAAAAAATGAAATAAAACAACATATTTCACATGCTTCAAGTTGTAAAGAATTAATTTTTATTTTAGAATAGACTTAAAAAATAAAATACATGACAGAAGTGAGAGTTGAAGTATATGCCTTGTAGATTGGAGTAAAATATGTTTATAAATTCCCATTATCCCAAGAAGTTTCATGCATTCATATTTTTTGGTTTTCTCTCTAAATGGTATATCTTAGTGACTTATATTTTAGCTTTCTTTAACAGGAAAAAAGTGATTAGAATTTTCTTTCCAAAGAATTTTTTTTTCTATGTTTTTGTTATGTTACGTGCAAGGCAATAGTTGTGATTCTTACTCCAAAATGGAAACATCAATGCTCTACTGCTGGTATATTTAATTTCTTACAGTACGTTGAGGAAATTGTATTACTAGATAAGAATAATATTGCTTAAGATGGCTTAGGAATTGCTTGTATTTCTGTGTGTCACAGTAAGGGCTATTAACAGATGACCCTGCTTAGTGATATGTGGAAGACGCACAGTGCATAGATGCCTCAGGCACAAGTATCTTCCTCTTAGTCATAGCAAAGAGAACAAGCACTTAAAAAGTGTTTTCCAGGGTATGCCAAGTTATTGTGTCTGGGCAGATACTACTTTCACAAGCTTCTTACTGTTGCTTCTGAAAGCTCTGTAGCATGAGGCTGGCTGGGACATTTAAAGTGTTGTTGGCAGGGTGTTGCTCAGACCAGTCACTGCACATGCTACAGCTTCTGTTGTTCCAAGAGTTTAGCTGGTGGTCCCTCCTCTGGAATTTCACTTTCACAAATGTTGGTAATTCCTTGACCCTTTCTGCAGTCCCATTTGGTCTTGATCCCTAAGCGGAATAGTTGAATCTTAGGGAGCTACTTGAGAAGAAAATGATATTCAGAATGATATTCAAAGATGACACAATTAAAGTTTCAGAACCCATCGAATAAAAGATGGAAATATTTTGAAAATTGGGGGGGAGTATAAATTTAAATAAGGAATTTTAGGTGATGTGAATTTTGGTCTAGGTACTGAAAGAGGGCATACATCAGTTTGAACTTACTTGGCAGGTGAATATTGACATGGTTATGAGGATTATAATTACTGGGAGGGATGTTTAGAAAATAGGCTTTTCAAATCACAAAACAAAAAGCTATTAAAGAGGAGTGCTAATCAGCTAAAAGCTGAATCCAGGATCATGACAATTTGTAATTACCTTTTAGCTAAACACAATAGTATTAAAAACAGAACAAAAATATTCTTAGTAAAATCTTTCATGCATGCCTGCCTTACATGTTTTAGGGATGCATATCAACATATTATATAAACACTAAAGAGCAAATAGAGATAACCTTCAATCCTACTGTGGTTTCTTATACTGTGTTTTTGTTGGTTTTGTAAATTTTAGTGATCCATGTAGAGATTATTCATATGATTGTGGAACATCCAGTTAAACAATTTCTGTGTTATTTTGAAGTAAAATGGCTACTGTCCAAATGAACATACTGTACACCAAAAAAATGTCTTGTGTTTAACACTTGAACACAGCAACGAGTAACCTGGATAGGGATTTCTTAAAAGAAAAATGAAGGGTCAAGAAGAGAATTTCCTGTGAGAATTAATCTTGTTTTTTCATAAATAAGAATGAACTGCCATTTGAGGAAACAATTCAGTCATTCTTGAAATATATTTCCATTAAACTCTGATTTAAACTGGATGGGTGTAGTAAAACAATGGTTTTTTTACTGAAAATTTAAGTTGGTCAGGATTCCCTTAGTGAACACAATATTTACTAAATGGTGACCACTTGTTGATAGAGTTTCCAGTCAGTCACTCCTTTCTTATTTTTCATTATGCTGATTTAGAAACTTTTTTCCTACAAAGTGATGCTGTCAAATATCTCTCCATTTAGGATTTAAAATTACATACTTGTTAGAACTGCAGTGTTAAAATACAGAAGACTGTTTTAGAGAAGCCTCCTCCTATTTGCAGGCATACTGAGCACAGAAATAATTTTTTTATTTCTGTGAATAGCAGTGGCGGCATTTAGTATGTTGTTTAGTCCCACTTGCCTTCCTCTTAGTTCCTGATGGAGTATCCTTTCTTACTACCAGAAAGCCAAGGCAGCAAATAAAATAAATCAACAACGAAAAAAGAGCCAGGGTAATTGTCCATTAAGCAGCATCTCCAGGATTGTGTGTTTCTAGAAATGTGTAAACAAGCTCAGACATTTTCTAACAATCATTCTCCACTTCAGATATATTCTAGTAGTTTGTGTGAGTCCTGTGTTCTGTGTTACCCAAGATATTGACTTACACTCTCTCTGTGGCCTCCTAGCCCATGAATTTGAATTTTCTTGCCAAGAATTCAGTCTGCACATGTTCATGCCTGTGCGAGCAGCCACCTGCAAGGAAGCAAAGGGGCACTGGGACTATTTGCTGAGGTGATGCATTGCTCAGTGATAGGCTACATCAAGAAAAATGTCTGCTCTTTGTCTGTTTCCACCTGTTCTGGAAAATTCATAGCAGCTTTGGCTACTTTTGCTTCCCTGAGGAGGGGACAGGCCATGGGGGATTCTTTCTGGAAATGGCTAGACCTCAGATTTGGTGGTTCTATTCTATCTTCCATCCTCCTTAACTAAGTGGTCACAGCCCAGCAGCTGGTGGTGCTGCAGTTCCTACTGCCTGTGCTTCCCTTGGAAGGCAAAACTAGCCAAGCTTTGGCAGATCCTGTTGTTTATTTCAGTCTTCCCTTTATGCTTCTCTGAAAAAATGTATACCATGTAAAAGAGGAGAAATAACCAACTTTCAACTTTATATTGAAACACAGAAAAGACACCTTGCTAGCAAAAAAAAAATTTATATTCCTGCCGCACAGGAAAGTTTTTCCAAGAAATGAGGGAGGCAAAAGTTGCAAGGAAAAATTTACAAGAAGCAAAACTGTTAGAATATGATGGATTGAGAAGATTTGGGCAGAATACTTTTCTGCTAAGATAGCTATCTTCTAGAAGTGTTAATTTTATGACTTCCTAAACAGCAGCAGTGTATAAACACTCATCTTTCCAGTTTGATTAAAGTTTATATCGATATGTCAGTATTTTATATAGCACTATGTTATGTATAATTATTTGTTGCAACATATATTTAAACTTGGTATCATCACAGGACTTTTTTTTAGTCTAAGCAGGTTTTAACTGAATTATAGAAATAGAAAAGGTGGAAAGCCTTTTGTCATTAATCAAACATAATGGTGCTTCTAAATTAAATTCAATTGTTTTAATTTTGTCAGAAATTTCAGCATTTTGGTCTTCCATTCTAAACCAAAAAGATTTTTTCACCAGTTAGAACTGCTTCGGTCTTACTCCAGAGAGTGCAGGTGTTGATGACACTTTGTCCATTGCCTAAATAAGTATCTGCGCTGCATGGAAGCAAATACTAGTTGCCATGAACATGCTCTCTTTCTTTTCTTCTAATTTTTATTTGCACTGGAAAAGTATCGTCTCTATTCTGTAGGTCCTTTGAGATATAAAAGGAATAGAAGTTACTCACCTGTACTGAGAAAGTAGTATCAGTCTTCTGCATGTGAAAGTTCCAGGCTCACAGACTTCATCGCTAGAAATATGACTTGTGGCTGATGAAACGGCCTAAGAATTGTAGGGAATTTCTTCTAAGCTCCGACGGTTGATTGGAGGGGGAACCTCTAGGCTCTGCGTTTCTAGCCCATTACCTGGAGGGCGAATGCTCTTCCCCCCTGCCCCCTGCCACGTGGCCCTGGGAACCCGTAATGAGCTCACACGGACCACCGGAGAGGGACGAGCGAAAAAGAGTTTATTATCAGGGGTAAAGGTTTACATAGCCTTTAGGGGGATTAGAAAGTAACCAATTACAAGTCTCAGGGGGCTTACAGAAACACCAATCGCAGGTAAAAGGTTAACAACCAATAGGAAGGGGTAGATAAAGGCCAATGAGAAGACCTCAAGATATCTTCCCAGGACGTTCTTGCATACAGATAGCAGTTGTTGCAGGGGATTTTTGGGAAGAAGACCATGAGTTAGCAAAAACTGCAAAAAGCCATTTTGAGACATGTTTAAACAACATTAAAAACCTCTGTTTTTACAACACCTGGGCTGTTTTCTTCATTTTCCTCACAAGTCCATCTCTGACAGGACTTTTTCCATCCTAAATATGGTAGATCCATTGCCACAGTAAGCTAAATTTATTCTCCTTTTCTTGTTTTATATTGCTGTTATTAAGGGCATTTCTATAAATTGTATAAATATGCATGAACAACTAAGACAAGAAAACAGAAATACTTTAAGTGCAATTTAGAATTGCACTAATCTATTTCCTAATCTGTTCAGTAAGACTCCAAATCTGTCCAGTAAGAGAGCAGCGGCTTGGAATTTGATCCAGGGCCATCTGATCGGCTGTTTTGCAAAGAGGAAGTATGATAAAGGGCCAGGGACCTAGAAAATAGCAGATTCCTTTAACATATTAGTTCATGTTCTTGTGATGCCATTGTAAAGAAGACAGGTAAGAGAACTTCTTCCCTGCTTTCAGATTGTTTAGTAAATATGTATTCTGTTCCAGGTGGTTGCCATGTAATGTAGGAGAAGCTTGGAGAATTAATCTCAACCAAAAGCTTTGATACTTCCTGCATTTTGAACTTGGTGATATAAATACATTCATTCTGATTAGCAGATCATCAGATCCAGCCAGGAGGTCCTTGTAACCCTTGTTTCCATCTCATGTAAAGCTCAGTCTTATACAAATAATATTTTGTTTTAATTATTTAACTCTGAAAAGTTTGTATTGAGAAACAATAATAAGAAAATAATTTGAAAAGTTAAATTGATAACTGAGGAGCATGAAAATGCATATTGCTGCTAGGAAACACATTTCAAAGTACTTGATGAGGCAAAATTGACAAAGACTGATCTCATAAAAAAAAATAGTGTCCAAAATCCATATTGCATACCCATCTGATCTGTAAGAAGAGTGATTATCTTAAAATTTGTTCTGAAGAACAGCATTAGTGTTACTTAAGGTTGGTATTAGTATATTCTGGAATAGCAGCATATATATGAGGCTTGCTAATTTATAGCCATACCCTCTGAACCTTTTGGGTAGACAAGCTCTGTGTGTGTGTACATGTGTGTACATGTCCATGCACTGCTACCCACTTACACACGCTGGTGAGCAAAATTATTAGCTCTGGTATCTGACTGCACCATTAGGTAACAATAAAGATAACCCTCTACAAATTCTGTGGCATAAATCTTCATTGGTAGTAATTGCATCAATTAGTGCTGTGGAAGACATCTAACAGAAGAAACATGGACACATTTTGTTGAGATTATTAAATGGTTTGGAAAGGTTAATAAGTCTTGAGCCAGAAAATGTTCTAGACTGATTTTTTTTTTTCCCGCATGGTTTTATCATATAGTATTTCAAAGTGCATTTGTCTCCAGAAAGCAATTATCTCAAAAAATACTTCCTCCTAACATAATCTTCCCTTAATGCAGAGGAAAGCTAATTAGTTAACTTGTAGCTTCTATTATCCATAATGAATTAAATAGTTTACTAAGTTGCAATTAGTTGCAATTTCAAGACCTACTGAAAGTAACACAATTTGGAAGAGCCTGAGGTTACAGGAGTAAGTGCCGTGACAAAATTTGCCTCTCTAAAACATATTATATTGATTTCTCAATTAAGAATCAAACAAAGATTTTTGCTTGTAACATTGTACATCTAATATCCAAATTACAGGAACTAAAAGCATAGAACATAATTTTTGCTTCTGCATATATGTTTATAACATAGTCATTTGTTTGTTTTTGTTCTGGGCACAGTCACAGTTTATCATTGTAAAGAGTTTCAGGACATGGTGCGTGTGAGGTTCTAGTTTAGAGTGGGATGAATAGCATCCTGCAAGATCCCAGGAACTACTCAGTTGCCAAAATTTAGACTTCTAATACCACACTGGAGAACCTAAGGTATACCTCCTGGCTTACAGCTGCTGACTCTGATGTGAAGCTCTGCTCATGATATGCCTTGGATACCCTTGGACATCTGAAGTGGCAATAAATTTCTACATTCAAGCTACTGAGTTCCACCCTCTGCTTCCCTCTGTCGGGCAACTGTCTCAGTTTGCTGATGCCTATGTTTGGTCAGATGACCCCCACACTGAAAGTCTTAAGAGCAGACTTTGTGGGGCTTTAAAATCATCTCTTTCATAGAATTCAGTAAATCATTAATAACAGTTATTGTCTCAACTTTGAAAGCTGTAATTTAGTCTAATAAGCAAAGTAAATACATTAATTGCATCACTCTTAATTAATAGTAAAAACAATCAGGCATGATTGTCCAACAGTTAGATGTTTGGTATTTTTTAAAAACAGACTATCTATTTACCTCTGGAAGGAGGTTTTCCCTAATTATACACTTTGATTTAATTGGATTTTAGAAGTATATAAATACTTAATATTGGGTTTTTAATATATTTTTTACTGTGTGTTCTGATAAGAGTGTCAATACTGAATTCTTGGCACAGCTTTTGAACTGTAGATTTTTCTTATCAGGTTCCAGAGAGACAGAACTGGAATAGGCAAGGCTGGGGATAATGTGTTTTGGTCATGGACCTCATTTTTAAGATGTCTAGAAAACTCAGCAAAATTGCTGTGTTGAGGTTTTGCAACAGGACAGCTGTGGTCTCTTAGTATTGCCCCTGAGGTGGGAGTCTGCCTGAAAAATGTTACCCTAGGGTGCTTCAACACAGATTTTAGGTTTAAGAACTACTAGCTCAGAAAGTCAAAGTGAGCAATATCTGAGCCACCGTCTTCCATAGTTTTACCTGAAGAAGGTGAAGTGCTGTCCTTTTGTGCGATTCTAATGGAATCAAAACCAACTTGCATTAGTTGTAAAACCTTGATTGTATAATAAAGTTCACACTTCAGAAAGTCTAACAGTATGTAATTTAGTCTGGGAAAATTTTTTGATACTTTTTCATAGACCCATGTCAAAGTCTGGACCCATCTGGCTTTGTACCAGCAGCATAAACATAGACTTGCTAGAGCTGTCGGTCCATTTTCTAAAATATATAATTAATTTTATAGCAGCTATGATTTTACTTTTCAGTTCTGATCATCTACCTACTGTAATTGCAGCCTTTTTCAGAACAAAGTCATCTCATATTATTTGTAGATTTTTGCTGTTAAGGAGGACACAGAATTTCATTCCAGAGAGACAACTCCCCAAGATTTAAGTTTTTATCTTACCAGTTATTTCGTATGTATGGAAGAGATTTGGAAAGCTCCTGTTTAAAATTCCAGTTTCCAAGTACAGGACAGGTAAACTTTATATTGGATAAATCTGTAAGATTTTTAAAATTTTTTAGTTTGGTCAGTGAGCTTATTTGACAAACTGACTCTTCCACTTCAACTGACTCAGAACTGGCTTGTGTATTTTCTATTGAGATTGAGAATTTGGACTTTTAATTTGTTTTCTGGAGGTGTCAATTGAATCGGTGATTGTCTATATTTATGAGTAAAAATATTCTTTTTTGCTTGTTATTTTATTTCTCCGAAAACAGAAATCCACCCATGCTAATTATATGCCTAAAACAAACAAAGCTGTTATTGTTTTTTTTCTGTGCATCACTATTGTATGTCACAGCCTGTGGATAATTAGGTAAAGAAAACTCAATTTGACTCATGAAGGGGAAGTTATATTGACTTTTTGTAGTATGATGGAGTGTTAGTTGTTTGGCTGTTACCACCAAAAAGGAAGCATTTCTTTGAAACAGTCGTACCAAATGTATAACTGTTCTGATTATATAAATACTGCTGCCAATTTTAACAATATTCCTTACACTATCATCCCAGATGTTGGGCTGCAGAAACATTTTCCCACTGTGCTTATGTACTGATTTATTTATTTTTTCCCCAGGTCCAGTCTGTGTATGACATTACCCAGTATGAGAATATTTTTCCCTTGTGCATGATTCTGGAACAACTTCTTCAAAATGAGACAGAAGAAAGTAACGTTTCGAACTTAGACTATGAAGGAGAAGAAAAAATCAAATTTATGAAGAACCTTGATCAAATTATTCTTCACCTCTCAGAGGAATTCCCTCTGTTTTCTTTGTATTTATGGAGAGTGAGCGTTCTTTTGAACTCAGCTCAAATGCAAATTGATTAAAACAAGCAGCCTACTTTTTAACAGTGCATTTGTTTTGGGGGTCTGCATTGGAAGATCTTTGAGCCAGACAGGATAATTGTCGTTATTGGAAAACATTTACTTTAAACTACTATTCTATACAGAAGTTTCAGAGATAATGCAATTTATTTCCAATCTTAACTATAGAAAAAAAATGTAATAATCCAGGTGCCATTTTAAATAAATGCTGTTTCTTGTAATGGAAAACAATATATTGGTGTTTCTGTACACAGTAAAAGTGGAACGAAGAAAGTTGTTTCGGGTACTGTTTAAAATAAACACTATGAATTTTAAAGTCGAGTCATGAAATGTGTGTAGAGATTCCAAGTTAGGAAACTATTGCCTGTCCTTTTAGAGTTGTATAACTTCTGTGTAATTTAGATACAGTGTCTGGTTGGCAGAAATAGAAATGTTTCTTTTTAAAATTGGTAACTCTTCATTACAAATACTTATAGGACATACTTTGTTACCGATTTAATAAAAATAGTCATTACCTGAGCAAAATAAAATCCAGTGCTCAGTTTTTCAACTGTCTTATATTTGTGTAGTTTGGCTTTACTTGTGTATGCACAAGTGTAGGCACAGTAGGCCCAATTCATTCTGAGTTGAGTAATGATTTCAGAGATCTAATCTGAATAAATATAACTCATTTAGTGGTTGCTTTAAACCTCTCAGTTCAAAATTAATGAATATTGATAAAATCCCCTTTGTGTATTTTCATTTTATCTGATTTTTAATTTTTTCCCCTGTGTGATGGTATTATATTCATAGTAATAATTAAAGTGAAATATTTTAACAGAAATTATCTTAAACAAAGAAGGTCTTTATAGTCTTCAATAATACCTTAACAGAACCAGAGTATTTATGAAATCTAGAGGATAGTTATTATGATAGACAATGTTTTTTTCTAGTAGACAAACAACATTTTAGTTTTATTATCTCTCCTAGAAATGCATATTTCCTGTAAATATAAAAAATTTTGAGCATTAGTCCTTATCCTTCCCCTTGCACTTATTTCATCAGATCAATTTTTATGTAAGGGAAATTCTCTGAAACACCACTAATTTGAATGCATTTATTTTGTAATAAACCTTTGCTTTATAAATATGTGAAATACATTGATATTTAGAAAGCGGGTGAATTGGCAGGTGAATTACTGTGATGGTGAATTGGCTCCCCAAAGAGTGTTTCTTAGTTTGACACTGGCCACTGTTCTGTTTCTTAAACTTCAAATTTGGTATGTCATATGGTAACAGTAATTAAATGCTTTCTTTTAGCAAGCTGTTTTTCAACAGAAATGTTTGATTTACAAAACAAGTGTTTCTGAATAGTCACATGACAAAATCAGATGAGTTTACCCAAACTAAAGAAAATAAATATGTAAGCTTTGTAGCTACTCAGCAGCTACCCTGCCCTTTTTGTTACTGTTTTACTTGCTTGCTTGTTTGTTGCATTAAGGTAAGAGAATCAGTTCTCCCTCCTCCCTCCACAGCACTGAAAGCATGATTACAAAAAGAGCAAGGAAAGAAGTCAACAAAATGAAGTGTTATCTAATTGATATAATCTTCATTTTTCCAAAAAAGCTTCATTCAAAAGTAGTTTGTAAACAAAAGACAGAAAACACAGGTGGATGGTGCCATCTCTATAATAGCAAAATGTGTGTTTCAAGACTCTGGTTCCAAACAACAGGTTCAGGACTAGATTGCACACCACTGCACATTTGCTGATCGACTGGCAAAAAATATTTTTGTCACTAGGAAAGCAACTCAAGCACAAAGGGACACATATTTTCTTCTTTGCAGATTGTAGCATTTTCTCACCAACAAGCTCTCTAGGCCACTGGAAAAGCTATGGATATTTTGAGAAATATATTCATTGCTGATAAATTTTGAATTAACTACTCACTTGAGACATGATTTTTGACACGTTTTTTCACAGCGTAGAGAGAGGAGATGTTTGTGTCCAGAGATGGCATAACTACATGGCACTTATGCTCTGGTGGAGATTTGAAACAGTTATGCAGCTTTGAAAGCACTGAGACAGAGTGAGAATTCCCCTTGTAATGCCATTGCAGCAATCTAGATACACACTGGCCTCTCTGCAAAAGGGATGTCACCTGGTCACCTGAGCTCTCTTTATCTGTGTCAGTGCAAAATTAAATAATTCAACCACATTAATGAGCACCTCGGCTTTGGTGGGAGCAATAACCTCTGCAATCAGAATACTCTCTAGATTGTTGTTTCATATTTCTTGAAGAGATTTTTCACCAAGATGGGACTTGCCTCAAGATGAAGTGGTTGGGGTGTCTAATCTGTGAAACGACTGCAGAGTACCCCAGTGTTTTGGCCTGGGTATCCAGCTACTACCACAAAGGACTGCAGATCTTACCCTAAGTCCTGTTTCACATTTTCTCTCTTCATGTAGATAACCTCTGATACCCTGGAACATCTTTAGTGGCACTGTCAAAGTGTGGGCTTAGACAACTGAGTTGAGCAGTGGTGATAGTGTGAGCTTAGATATACAGCTCACTACCACAAACATCCATTTAGGGGTCTTAACGTGAAAGCTAAATCCCCCCTTTATGGTACTTTATCTGTTTTTTAGTGTAGGAAATCCTAGGTTTAAATCCCTGCTCTTCAGACAGTTTCTGGTCTTGTCCAATGACTGTTAGATGTAACTTGAGTAAATGTCACTGAGTTTTGTAATGAAACAGGATGACTGAGACAGTCCTTGAAGGATTTACAACCAGGTTACAAGAAACCTTCCTGCGTCTTGGTCTTAAACTAAGACTTAAAGTACTTACTTGGTAGGTATGACCACATCCAGCTTTTAGATATTGACCTCCAGAGAGGAATACCAAACTCAGAGAAAGTATCTGTGCTCTTTGCTGAGTGTAGGATGTCTCAAAAGGACAGTCTCAAAATCCCATGTGCTGAGCATAACACATCATAGAACTAAACAGAAAACACTTTAAAAAATAACTCAGTCTGATCTGTCGTTGCTCCCCAGAGTGTGTCACCTGAGTTACACTTACAGTTTTAGAATGAACAGTTCAAGGATATTTCTTCTGTCTTACAGATTGTTTTTGGAATTTGGCAAAATGATAAGTTTTGCAAATGTAAATTGTTCAGCCTTATAAATAAAAATTATATATATATATTTATGCACATACACACATGATTAAATTATATATTTATATGGTTGAATTATCAGTGCTTATTTATTAGTAGCCTAATATCAGTTTATGATTCTGTAGTTTGTTTTTCTTCCATATTCTTAGATTCCTGGGTGACTGTCTTTTCTACCTGTCTCCATCTGTTTTAAAAATAATTTTGTGGTAGAGTGTCTTTTTTTATGAGAGTAGAAAAATTATGAGACAAGGAAAAGAAATTTTTATTCTTGTGCTGTTCATTCACTGTTCTATTCACTGAAGAATTTTACATGCCTATTAATGACAGCGGTGGGTGGGATTTTGAAGTGAACTGTCTCAGGATATTTTTGTAAGCCTAATTTGGAATATTTTCATAATGTGTTTGTCATTTATTGATTTTACAAGTTATTGCTTATATATCTCGGTAACAGTGGGGAAAAAAATTGTACCTTATTTTAATCTTGTAATAAAATTTTTTCATTCAGTAGTGATACAGAGTAACACTGTATAGTTTACTGTGGTGCAACATTCTGCTGATGTTCACATGATCTTAGGAGAATTTGAGTTGGAGGGGACCTCAAGGCATGCAGTCCAACCTCCTGGTTGAATCAAGGTCAGCTGTGGGGTCAAACCAATGTTGGTCAAATCAAGATTGTCTGTTGCTGTTTTAATATTCAGTCAGGTATTGAAAACTTTCAAGGACAGAGAGTGGATAACCTGCTTTTCTGCTTGACTATCTTCATGGTGAAAAAATGTTTCCTTGTATACAGTCTAAACTTGCATATAGTTGCTTCATTTATGACGTGTCTTCAGTCTTCCCACAACCCAGATCCTGGACCTGTCTCCTTGATACGTTTCCCACAGGCACTGGAGGCTGCTGTTAGGTCCCCTGAAACCATCTCTTTCCCAGGCTGAAGAAGCCCAGCTCCCTTGGCCCAGCTCACAGCACAGATGCTCCAGGCCCAGCCACCTTGGTAACCCTCTGCTGGACACACTTCAGTTTATCAGCATCTTTTTGCTTGAACCCCAGAATGGGCTGTAGATGCAGATTAACGAGCGCTGATTACAGGGAGGTAATCCTTCCCTCAATTTGTGCTCCTTCTGGCACAGCACAGGATGCTGCGTGCCCTCACTACCGCCTTGGCCACTGCAGGCTCACAGTCAGCTCGCTGCTCGCCAGGGCGCCCAAGGACTTTGCCTGCAGAACTGCTCCCCAGCCTGGCACTCCTGTATCACTGCAAAGGACTCTTACTTCCCTGGCTGGACACTTAGCACACAGCCTTTCTTTCATAGTCTCCTGTCAGCCCATTCTTCCAGTCATCATCAGGCCCTCCAATGACATCCATGCCCTCAAGGACTCCCAGTTTCATGTCACCTGCCAATTTGATAAGGATCAACCCTCCTCCAGGTTACTGGTGAAGCTGATAAACAGGACACATCCCCTGATAGCTCCCTGTGTTTCTCCACTTGTGACAGGCATCCAGGTAAATTGTAACCTGTTAACCACTTGATTACCAAATCATCAAATTGTCAAACCAGTTGATCACCAAATAATTTTTTTACCCACCTGGTTTTTAGCCTATCCTTGCTTTGCAAGGACACTGACCAATTCTGTCAGCACCTATGTTTCTAAAGCACTTGATTCCACAGTGGGGAGATATATGAGCTGAACTATGACAAAAACCGTAACTTGATCTTCAGCTACCGCAATAGTCCTTCCCATTGAACAAACACATTCACCTAAGCAGGAGGGCCCAGGAGACCTCATTGAAGGCTGAGACTAAAAAGGGCATCAAATTTCTCAGCCTAGTATGTGTCTGCTATCACAGAAAGTTTCATCCTTTGGAAAATCCTTGATTTAATTGAAAGCCACCTGTGAAATACTATGAAGTAAATCACTTTGGAAGTAATCAGTAATGTAATTAAGTTTATCTTTTCACTTCCAAGAAATATATCTTTAAACATCTGATTTGTATGAAATTATTTAATCTGAAATTCAGTTTAGCTTAGCTTGTTTTAAAAAGCTATAGGTTTAGAGGTAATTAATATATGTTCATATTTTATTGATCTAGACAAGGGAATTTAGTCTTTAGATGTCTTGCTGGTATAGGAACAGAGGACTCAGAATGACTGTTTCATCAAACAAAAAAAATCTTACAGCTTCTGCTTTTTTTTTTTTTTTTTTAGTCCTGCAACCTGTGAGCATGTCTAGCCCCCAGGGGCAACTAAGTGGACCAAAACAACTTCTCAGAGGTGGAAAGCCCTACTCATAGCTTGTTTTACACAGTGGAAGTGAAGGACATTCTCCAGAATTCCCAGCTTGCAAGAGAACACTGCAGTGCTCCTTGTCTGCAAGGTAAAATAGCAGTGACTTCTGAGCAAGGGTATTAAAGTACAGTATTGACATGCTGAACCTTTTTTAGCTCTTGCACAGTTGTAATTCCCGTACCTATCTTCAGCATCCTCTTGCCGGGGAGAAAGCATCTGAACTCCAAAAATAAGACTGTGGGGAAGATGAAGAAGATGGTGTATATGAACAGCACCTTTTGACAGTGCTGGAAGAGCTGAGTGGGATGAGGATTATGGGACTATCACGTGGCTGGGCGACAAAGTGAGACACAATGTGCAGAGAGATCGGTGCTCTAAAAGAACATCATTTAACCTCTTCACAGAAAAAAAGGGAAAATACAAGGGCAAAAGCAGATTGTTTTTGTAGTAAGGTATTGCCACCTCATTCCCTCACGGCTACAAATCTGATTCCAGCTTCTTCAATTTTAACCTTTTAAAAAAAAAAAAAAACAAAACTCTTTGTACCTCACTGTCCCATTGCAGGTTTCAGTGACGAGCTTAAAAGAGAAGCAGTTAAGAACTCCAGTCAGATAATAATCAAAGGACTACATTAACATTAGCATCTTACTCTGTTTCAGTTGAATAGTGAAAAAAAAGGGCAAGTTTTAAAATATTTTTAATTACTCATAATACTAAACACAAAAAAAGCATAGGATGTTTGTTTTCATTCTCTGATCAGCTGTCCATACATGTATGTTTCCCTTTAGAGCTGAAAGAAGTTTTGTATACTTTTTGTTTCTATAGCTGTATACTTGTGCTTTTTTTTGTCTGTCACATGCTAGAAAGGATCTTTTTCTGTTCTACAGTTCTTAAGTGCCTTGAGACAGTTTCTGCAATTTCATCCAGATGGTGTGCTTTGCTTAGACCTTTATTAGATCACCTCCCCCTTACATAAATTGTTCCACCCTCCCTATATTTTAATTTTCCCTTTTTCGTATAAGTAAATTCACTTAATCTGCACCTGCTTTCTTAATTGAACAAGCAAAGTTGGTTTACAACCTTGCTTTAATTAAGCCATTCTTTCAACGTGGTTTCTTTTCAACTTGCTGATTTCAAATTCATCTTGACTTCTTTGTGTTATGCCCACCTTTAGAATAGTTGTACTAGAGAGGCTCAACCTTGAGAAGAGCACCACTTAACAGGCTTGAGTTCACGTTTGAGACAATTTTTTAAATTATACTTAAGGAAACAGTCTCAGCAAACCAAGAATATCCCACAGTGAATAGAAAGAGTTCTAAAACAAGATCTTTGGGGCTGTTCTAAAGAGCAGTCTTCTTCTTTTTTTTCTGATTTCTGTAAATGCTATAGATTCACAGGACTTGATGAAGGCCAGTTCTGCCACCTTAGAGAATTCAGCTCTTCAGTATAAGTGGCTTAAAAAGCAGCACATGTGCATTCATCAACATTTTCTCCAACACAACAGCATGATAAACTATACACTGCAGATTTTAGTAATGATGTTGATTGCTCCTCTAAGATGCCCTGGTGATTTCTTGCTTTCTCCTGTCAGCTGCTCTTTCTGGTGTTTCTTGTGTCAAAGCATAGCGCTTTTTTCAGTTATAGTTACTGAATTTAGTTATATTTTGAAGACTTTCCAGCCTATGAAGACTGAAATTCATCTCTGTCCTCCAGAGGAACTGACCTCCCCTGACCCCAGCATGACAACACCCACAGATTTCATAAGTATACTCTGAGGTATTCAGCCAAGTTTGTACAGTCAGAGGAATATTATGAAGTAAAAACTCTGCAGAAAACAACAGAAATTGAAACTGCTGTAAATTACTATTATGTTCTGAAAGAAGATAAAACATAGAAAGCACTTTTAAAAGGGAAATACAAAGCTTAATCTGTTTTCATGTAATATAAATCAGCTCCATTGCGTTAGTGAAGCATTTACCTTATATTTCTGCTGAATGCCAGTAAAAACTGTGTCAGCCTAATTTTCTATTTTCTTTTCGACATACAGAACTATCAAGGGTGTACAACCACTGAAGGCTGTGAACATACTTGTATACAACTACACTACTGAGGAAGATACTGGGTCATTGCTGGGCTTCACGGCCCTCAGTCTGTCTTCCTCTGGAAAGCTGTTGCTTTTGGCCATTGCATATTCTGTACTTTGTCTTTCATATTAGAGATGAGGAAATATGTCTTGAGCCAGAAAAAGAAAGAATAAAGATAATCTTGTTTACTATTTCTCTTAGTCACTGTACTCTTTCTCCCTCTGGAGGCATGGGGTAGAGGCAAGAGGGCTAATTATCCTGTCATGGGTTTGCCTAGGGGACAATTTTTACCACACGCCCCACAAATTGCTCCAAGGCGAGAGAAGGTTTATGCAGAAAAAGAGATCTGACTGGGGAGAAAACAATATTAGGATTTATTACTAACAAAAATAAAAACTAAACAACTACATCTACATCAATTCTAATTAAGCAAAAGCACTATGTATTTACAGAAATATCCCTCCCCCCTTTGTATCAGTCCAGGAGGAGAAGG
>JAWMRA010000113.1:83536287-83630258 GCA_035584735.1 Pseudotriccus pelzelni | reverse complement strand
TGTCAGGGGAGGTTTAGGTTGGATATTAGAAAAAGGTTCTTCACCCAGAGGGTGGTTGGGCACTGGAACAGGCTCCCCAAAGAAGTGGTCACAGCATCAAGCCTGACAGAGTTCAAGAAGCATTTGTACAATACTCTTAGGCACATGTTGTGACTCTTGGGAATGGTCTTGTGCAGTGCTAAGGGTTGGACTCGATGGTCCTTGTGGGTCCCTTCCAAGTCAGCATATGCTGTGATTCTGTGGTTCTGTGATATATTTAATACAGTAAGGATCAGCAGCTGAATGTGCATGGTGAGTTCAATATTCCTTTTAAACAACCTCTTCCCATTTTCCTATAGACCTTCTCATTACACATCTTGGCAGCTTTCTTAAGGCAATGACTCAAATTTCTCAAGTGGCTGTGAGTGAAGGGAAGTCCAGGGAGTGAGATCCAGCTGTATGGGGGGGTCCCTGAGTTCAGGAACACCCAAGCAGCAGTCGCACGATCTGGAAGCCATCAGCAGCCAAAAAGACAAGGAGGGAGCGATGCCAGGAGTGAGCAAAAGGAATATAAAGGGCTCCAAGGAGCGTGAGTGACCTGGAGTGTGGTAAATCGGAGCAGGCAAAGAGGGGTGTGGTACGGCAGTTTGCAGGGCAGTTCGTGCAGGCAGGGTGAATAGAAAGGGCTGCTCTCTGACCATCCGTGAGCAGCCAATAGAGGCAGCAGAGTCAGTAGCTGGTAAAGAAGAGTAAAGATATCCTTTCAGCCCAGGTCTTACTAGCATACTAGTTTAATCTTCCTCAGTTATGGTGTCTACATGCCAGAGAGTTCAATCCCATAGAGCTGCAGGAGTCAATGAACTAGCCATGTCAAAGGCCTCCAGCCAGCCAGACCTGCTGATGGCACATGTAGCTCTCCAGGTCACAGGTTGCCAGGAGTGCCTGATGCTTCATGAAGCTGGGGCTGAAAATTAGTTATTTTGCAGTAGTTGTGCTGTGGTTGAAGAACTCTGTCACCAGGTGAAGGAGCTACAGGAAGAAGTGAACAAGCCTCATAGTGTTCAAGCAAAAGAGCAAAAGAGAGATCAGTTGTTTTCAGAGACACTGCAGTCTCAAGACTTTCAGGAGTCTCAAACTTAAATTGTAGTGGAGAAGCAGGTGGACTTAGAACCCTGCAGGGGCAATGAAGTGCCAAAACTTGAGGAAACAAGACTAATGGGATCCCTCAATCTGCATCATAAGGTGTTGGGTACAACGTACTGCACCTGAAATGTTTCTACACCAATGCACACAGCGTGAGGAACCAACAAGAGGAGCTCAAAGCTTTGGCCCAGATCCAGAGATTCAGTATCATTGGCATAAGTGAAACCTGGTGATATGAGTCCTGTGATTGGAGTGCCCTGCTGGATGGTTACAGGCAGAGGGGTGGCACTGTATGTAATGGAAGGGTTAGAATGTATGGAGTTGGCACTGGCACAGTTGAGAGCCTCTGGGTAAGAATCAAGGGGCAAACAAATAATGCAAGATGTCATTGTGGGAGTCTGCTACAGACCTCCCAGCCAGGATAATGATGCCAATGAATTATTCTTTGAGGAACTAAGAGACACTTCCAAGTCAACTGCCCTTGTCCTTACGGGGGACATCAACTTGCCACAAAGTAACTGAGAGCATCACACAGCTGGTACAACCCGGGCCAGAAGATTCCCAAAAAACCTGAATGATAACTTTACGGAACAGATCCTAAGGAACCTGACTTGGAAATGAGAAGCTGGAAAGCAGTGTCGTGGAAAGGGACATGGGGGTGCTGGTCAATGGCAAGTTGAATATAAATCAGCGGTGCCCTGGCAGCCAGGATGGCCAACCCTGTCCTGGGGGCATCAAGCAAAGCATCACCAGCCAGTCAACGGAGGGGATTGTCCTGCTTTGCTCTGCACTGGGGCGGCCTCGCCTTGAATATTGTGTGCAGTTTTGGGCACTGCAATATGAGAAAGATAATAAGCTATTACAGAGCATCTAAAAAAGGGCAATTCTGTCATTTTTTGGATTTCAGTTTCAGCAATAAAATTCTTTTCTTCCACCAGTCAGTGAAAAAGGTTTGTGCTTGCAATCTCACACAGAACCAGACTGTTCCAGAGAGGAAGTGTCCATCTTAGAGACTCCAACAGTTTACACATTTGCCATCTGTACTCAAAGATCTTCAGCAAGAACATGTTATTTCTAGAGTCCCACTTCTGCAGTACTTCTGACACCCACTCATTCACACCATTTTTAAGGAGTACATCATATCAGAATGCAGAACTGCTGCACAGTTACTTTAACTTACATGGTACACTGACTTCAGTTTCTAAATGCATGCAACCAGGATATATGAAAATCTGCTGCATAAATATTGTCAAGAAGCAAATACAGTTCTACATTAAAAAGAGCAAAGGAGTTTGTGATAATGAGGAAGATAAAATAGAGGACCCTGAGTCTCATTTATAGCTGTGCGGCTAATTGAAGCTACAATACAAATCAGTTGGACAAGACTTGAGTTGCAGGAAAACATATCCTCTACTTTACAACTTGTCTTTTGAAAAAGATGCAGCTACATCTTTCATCTACAATATTTGGAGAATAGCTCCCACTAATATTTCATATGATCTTTCATATATTTTTAGATAGGGATCTAGACAGCACAGAAATGTGTGTACAAGCACAAAAATATGTGTATGAGTTCATAAGCCTTGAAATTAAAAAACATACTGGGGAAAATTTCCCACCTATTTGAACGAATAGGTTTCCCAGAACTACTTTTGCCTATCATTGAAAGATGTCAGCAGCTGCTTTGGAGAAACACTAGGATACATTTTGGGGCTCAACTTTGGGTCTTCCATTTCTTACTCTTGAGTTCTGAGGTAGAGCTCACTGTGGCCTTCTTCAAAAGAAAATCCTGAGGCCTTTGCTGCTAGATATACTAAGTGCATGTTTTAAAGCCCAGAAAATGGTTATCAACCAGGATACCTGCTGTGACAATGAGTTGAAGGAACTCGCTGGCTGGGAAACAGACAAGGATGAAGTAACACCTCTGGCAATGCCTGGTCAGAATTGAAATGACAAGGTAACAGGGGAATACAAAAAAAGATCAAGCTTGAAAAGGCAGATAATTATAATCTAGAGCAAACGAACAGATGGCAACACTATCAATCAATGAATAAATAATAGTGCAATCTGACTTGACGGGACAATTGGATGAACTCAGACGACACCAGGCACATTCCACCTTATATAACTAAGTGGCAGTCATGAAGCAGAGAAGGATGTGAGCACATTCATACCCTACAAAATTGAAAATACAAAATTAGCAGGTCTTATATGACTGTATATATTTGAACTGCTATTGTGATGATGAATTTATATGTGGATTATCACCTGGAGATAAAAGCACTAGTTACAGAATATCTCTGCAACTGGATTGGTCCTTAAGAAGAGAAATGAAAAACAAAACAAGGAACACAAATGAACAAAAAGGGTGACTAGCATTGTTCATTCTTCTCTGGAGAGAAACATGTTGCCATTAATAATGTTATTAGTCACATACCTGTGCAAACTTGCAAGTGAATTTAGTAACACGTGTCATCCACTTTGCTCCTTCCAGTTCCTGTTTTATAGTTTAATTTCCACTACTGAAGTACAGCAGAGTTGTTAGCTGTACAGTACTTCAGATGCTGCTGCAAATTCAATTTCAGTTTTATTTTCTCATTTGATATGTCCGTGGAATAGAAACAATCAAGAAGATTGACACTGATCACAATCTGAATTGTCATGCCCAATCCTTGACAAAGGTGTAAGTTAAAAAAGGTGTCAGTCATTTAAGACTCCTGACTCTCCAAACTACCCTGTAATGTGCATCAGAATGGTGGATTCTTCACTGCGTGCAAATAAACCTATACATTATTCTTTGCTAAACAGAATTTCCTAGATAGAAGAATTACTTTTCAAGACTCACGTAACTTTAACAGTGAACATTTGTGGCAATTATTTTAGTTTAAAAGTTACATACAAAATCCAAGGTTCTTTATTATTTTTTATGATTATGTTACGTTTTCTTTCAGCATATATTTTATGCTAGTGTCTTTTCTTGTACTAAAGAAGATTTCATTTTTTATTCAAATCAGTGCTTTATTTTCTAATTTCAATTTAGTGTCTGCTATTTTCAGCAACATGATAGTATTTGCAACATCAGTGTGTGAACATGCCCTAGCCACACATACATATTACCTTTACTTTTGTTTTCACCTGCAAAATAATGCCCAAGCCATAAGACAATGGGGTGTTGAGGGAGAAGGACAGAGAAAATTAATGATAATGTGGTAAGATGAACATGAGGAAATGAGCTCACTGTCTTTCACTGGTAAGCCACAGGAAGATGGCTCCATACTGTTTCACACATTCACAGCTCCTGAGCCGTGACTTTGTCTTTCCTGCAAACAGCACGTTCAGGGCCACCCAACATTGTCAGAATACCTCTTTAATGGCATCAGGAATGTCTGAGGCTGAGGAAGGAGTGCTAAGTGCCTGGCTCTGTAAATATCACGAATGGGGATATTTCAGAACAGAATTACTGAACGAGGTCAACAAAGCTCATAGATAAAGGAGATGTGGTTGAAATAGACTAACCTAAATTTTCTAATAGGCTTTTGAGAAATTCCTCATCAAAGGCTTCTATGGAAACTCAACATTCAAAGCTTTAGGGAAGGTCTTTATGTTGATAAATAACTGGTTAAAAGACAGGGAACAGAAGGTAAGTAGGTTAGCCAGACAGCTCTAGCAATGGAGGGAGGTCATTAGCAGAGTTCCACAGGGATTTGTACAAGGGATGCAGTTATTCATCATATTCCTAAGCAACCTGGTAAAATGAGTGAGCAGTGAGGTGAGAAGGCTTTACAGCGATATTAACTTATGCACAGTGAAAAGGATGATGGCTTGCTGCCTGTGAAGAATTAGGAAAGATGCTTATGGAAAAAAGCCCCTAGGCAATAAAATGGCAGATGAAATTCTTTGTAGTTGAATGCACAGTGATGCACAGAGGGCAAAACAATTCTAGGATCAAGAGTTATTATATACACAAAACTGCATGCATTTCAAGAGAGCGTTAGAGGACCCTACCACATATCATTCATTGGCTTGTTCTAACTCTCCTGGTTGGCTTCTGCTCACAGTCTCAGTTTGAGGTGGGATACTGGTTAGAATGGATTTTTGGTCTGACTGGGTTCAACTGTTACGTTCTTACAGACGTAACTGGAGTTCTAATGGGGTCTATATGACAGAAATACCTTCTGGTTTAGGACTCTACAGAATTACTGTGTGTTTGCATGGCAATAACCATAAACTTAAACCTGTCAGCATCATGTTAACAGTTAACAGCATCATGGACCCTACGGACAGGTTTCAACCCTCTTGAGTGTTCTTTATGAACTAGACACAGGCCCCTCTACTGGCTACATTGTGACCATCCATGCATGACATTTTAGTCACATAAAATGGAAAGATACAGAAACCTTCTTCACCAGAGGATGAAGATAAAAAGTGTTCAATAGAGAAGGTGACTGAAAAAAGAAAATGACAAAACCTATTTCTTTCACAACTAGCAAAGCCAGAACATAAAATGGTGTGAGATTTGTCCTCTGGAATTTTAAGACTAAAACCCCTTCCATTTGGCCAGACAAGTACATTTCCTGGAGCTTTTACAGCTAATGCTGAAAATCTCGGAGAACAGAAAATCCTTCTTGCAGAAGAACAGATAAGCTTTATCAAGAGGAGCAGCATTCCAGCACAAGTTATGTTTCAGGATGTGTAGCCATGAACACCTAATGAAGTGACTTCACAGAAGCCTAGGCAATTTGTGTATATGGGTGTCATTATCCAGTTCCACTAATGAGGAAAGGCAGGTATAGATTCACCACTCAGTAATGACCTTTTGAAGTCCCAATTATATGTCCTAACAAGAAGTCTAAGATAGAAGGTCTCTACCTTCATATCTATCCATCCATCCAAGTGGATACAATGTGTCTATATCTGGGAACAAGTGGTGATCTATCACTTTGCTATTCACACTATGTTGGAAGTACCACTTCCTAACTCCCTACTAATTCCTCTGCTAAGATCATGAAAAACAGAAATAGTCCTGGGAGTCTTCACGGTCCCAAGCAAGGGAGGAATCAAACTGCAGTCAAATGAAAGTGTCAAAAAGAACAGCTAGGAATTGTGACAATGATTCAGCTTATGCTCATTGTGTGAAGTACTCTGCTAAATACAGTGCCAAGAAAATTCTTGGTTTCTCCTTGTTAAAAAGAATATGCTGGTACAGATGTGGTAAATACCAGTTCGATGAATAAGATACTAAACCATCCCTTGAGTTTATCATTGTTTCTTATGATAGGAGCAGGCAGAGACTCTGCTGCTCAGTGATTTCTCAAATGTTCTCAGTTCTCTCTAGCAACTAATAAGGGAAAAGAGAATCTCAATTAAATTACCTTACAGAAGGAAGGTAAATGGGAATAGGATCTCTTGTCAAGAGGATCAGCCCGATACATTCACAGAGATCAGTGCCAGACACTGGCTGAAGATGACTGCTTCAGCTTCTCATAATCCTAGCAAGCAAGGTCTAAAAAAGATGTAACAAACTTCTGTCCTTCTAGTGTTTAGACTTTTCTAAACTTATACTGTTTAGACTCTTACACATGTATGTAGGGTTTGTAGGCAGGGATATGCCTTTAATGTAAATGGCAATGGCAGTTAGCAAGCAAATTTCTCAACGTCTCACAAGTATCATTCATCATGCAGGGCCAATATATAAATCCTTGGAGAGCCCAAAAGGCCCTCACGCAAAGTGGAGAACAAGAGTTTTGACAGCCTAAGAGCCAACAGTGACTGGAAAGAAGGAGGAAAGCAGACTGTTCCACTTCATCAGGAAGCTATATAGAACAGAGGAGGCTCTGGTTGTAGTCTGCCCTGTGTCACTGTTCAGTGCCACTCATTCCTGCAGTTATCCTCTGAGCATGCCTTACCACAAACAATCAGGAATGTGTCACAAAAAACACACCTGCAACAGGTTGCTCATCTTTACAGAGAGGCAATTCAAATCTAATCGTCAGAGATTCTGCTCTGGAATCAGCTCCTTCCTCAGCTTGCTCGCATACTGAGAACACAGCCATAAGTGCTTGTCTGGGTGGGTCAGAGGTTTCCTACCATGCCAAACCCTGTGTGAATGCACTTTTTATGGGAGTAGGAGGGCATGCCAAGCAGGTGCAAGATATACTTCTGTGGCTTCACAGAGGGAAAAGTAAAGAGACTGTACTGAACCCATTCCCTTCATCACAGGCTTATTTAGAACATCTAACACTTACTACAGATTTCAGCAAAGATGTTCATTAGTAGCAAACGTCCCTGTCCAGAGGTACAAAGGAGAATCTCCTGTGCATCCATAGCATGGCCGCATTCTCATTACATGCAATGGAAAGAATATTGCTGGTTTTATTTGGAATTCAGCCAGATCCTGTCACCAAACTAACCAGTGAACTAGAAGTGTTGAGGGGAAAGGCCTACTTATGCCTTTTTAATCCAAAGCAAACAGCAATCAACAACATATTTTCCCATTTCAATCACTTTCCTGATTTAACAAGCCACTCCTCACTGTACTAGGATAACATTATTGTTTATTGCTTGCTCATTTTTAAAATGGAATCCCATCTGTTCTGCTTTATTTCTGCTTATTCACAAAGTTTCCAATTAAACAGGGAATGTATGGCTCAAACACAGTGAAGTGATGGCTACATCTTCATTTTTATCTTCTGCTTTGGAATCCTGGTGGCTCATTTTAAAAAAATTCTTAAACATTAGAAAATATAAGCACTGTTGTGAATGGGAAGATGTACATAGGTCCCTTTACAGGTTTGTTGTTTTCCTGCCTGTTTCAAAATAGGATAGGGAAACTTCACAAAATATAATAATACCACAGAAGACTCATATTACTTTGACATCAATTCCATGCTGGGCTTTACATGCAGAAAGTCAGCAAATTCAAATATAAACAACACGACAATTTCTGTTCCTATAGCATAAGATATATTGGTTAAGTTAGACCGTGTGCGACATTTGCACCAAGGTACATGCCCGTGCACCAACATACTTGTCCAACCTCTTCTCTTACTAATACCCCTCTATTTGACATAGTAGCTTTGTTTGATGTTCCTAGCCTTAGCTGCCCTTAAACATTGTCATTTCCATTGACTGGTTCATATACTCTGCCTAGAGATTGGCATTGCAGAAGCAATATCACTAATGCCTTTTGCTCTGAAGATCTAAACAACAATCATCACATCTCTTAATTCTCCCCATGCATGTCCTAAAACACACTGACCCTCTAATCCCATGTACTCTGCTCTTCCAAAAAGCTAATAGAGCCAGCCTGATTTAAACAGTCTTCTCTAGACAAACTGCCTCTATAGTTTCTCCCAGTCTGTCTCCCATTCTTCACTGATAACTCCATTCACCCCTGGAATCTGCTGTGGCACAAACTATTGTGCCTCCACTGCTGAAAAAAAATGGAGACAGCTTTGAGTACAGAGAAAAGGATCAGGATTCTCATGGCTCTTGAATCAACCATTTCCATGCTTCATACAGTGTGCACAAAACAGGGATTTTTTTCATGGAAATGAGAAAAGAGGGACTAAAAAAAATCCACATTACCTAATGTAGTGCAACTTGTATGTAATCTATAACTGGAGCTCTAAGTCACATATGTATGATGAACATGACCTCTCTCAATTCTGCTTAGCTTATGCATCATCTCTTCTTCAATAGTGGAATAAAGCTGTGGAAACCCATAAAAAAAAAGGGTCAAGCTAAAGGTATTCAGAAGTACCCATGAATTTTATTACTGATTCACAAGAAATCCACATTAATTGTCAACATTGGCCAATGAACCAATTCTGCAATGTCCTTACTGTAAAGCATATACAAATTATTTGCTCTGCACTTGCTTTTCACGGCCACCATTTCACAGAGCACAATTTGTCTTGAACAAACCACTGACATATATTGAATAACATGTTGAAAAAATCATTGATGCCTTTTTTAACCTTCAGTATGTTGTATAGTATGTTCCAAATACATGGAGGATAGAAGACATTGTTAAAATGCAATTGCTGAAATTCTTACCTACACATTAGTGTAGGTTCAAAAAAATGTAATCTAAAAAAAAAATTAAATTTCCCTTTTATCACTTTGTGTTTAAGAAATGCTTTTCCTGAACAATTAAAACATGCATGTGCTTTATTTTGCTCCCGATTAGCTGTCATTTTCTGGTTCTCTTCCACTAAGCTGATCTTTGGCTTGTACATATTTCAGAGGAAAGCCTTTGTAACACGTATAATCCAAGTAAAAACTCAATTTTTTTAAATCCTAAATTAGATACAAATTTAATCTGATAGTTTCACATCAAACAGACTACCTTCAAATGCTAGCATGTAACTGGGTTGCTTTCTTTCATCTCCATTGCTCTTTGTCATATCCTTCAGTTTAATTTTGCTTCTCTCTTTAATCCTTCTCATTAGACTTGTTTATCTTTAGCTGTTATTCACTGTTCTACCACATAGCAAGTCATGATGTTATTTCATAGCAAAGGAGGGCCTAATCATGTTGTCCTAACAGCAGTCAATGGCAAAATTACCATTCACAAAACAAAAAAATTACATATTACCCTGATAAATTTTAATTGAAACACTTCTGCACTGCTGGCTAATTAAATACCCTGACACTATGCCTTTGTTAATTTTTACTTTCCTGGGTTGAAATACTTGAATACTTCAAGAAATTGAGTTTCTCCTCTCTTCTCTTTCCCTTGAAAGCAACAAACTCATTCCTTTCCTTTAAAATGTAATTATGTTTCTTACCATCCACGCTGTGACAAAATCTCCCATCCAAGTCCCAACTGCAGCCATCTTCATAAAATTTTCATTCCTGATGCCCATGAAGTCTGTTATAATGTATGCACTGTGGAAACAAGAACACAGACTATAAGCTACACACATTCACTTAATGCAGTTATAAAGAACTTGCATTAGTGACAAAATTTATGATTAGCTGTGAGAGATTTCCCATTTCTTTTATAATAACTTTTTCTGCTAGATCTGAGTCTTGACAGAGAACTGAAACCCATATAGGTCAATTCCAATTAGAAATGCAATGTGAATTGGATTTTGAAGCTCAGGTCTCTTTTGAAGGTGCTAAAATAACAGTTGGCAAAGGATTATGTAAGGCTTCTGGAAGTAGAAACTGTTTTACACTTTTTAACTCTTCCTTTGAACAAATGGAATTGCAACATTCTCGGAATCAGTGACTTTGCAAAAACTTTATGAATAAAAATAAAAACTTCTAAGATTTCTTTAAAAAGATAATTGAGCCACTTGACTTTTCACTCCAACAGTTATACAACCATGTTTTTTTTTTACACAGTGCAAGCAAGCTTTGCAGAATTTCCGTGAGATGTCACTGTTTGTAGATTTATACACTGAATTTTCCCAGATATATTTTACTTAAATCCAAAAGAAGCATCTCCATTCTGCTTAAATAATGCCACAGATAGGATTTAAAACCTCACATAATAATTTGACCTCTAACTTCAAATTCATTAAGATGCTATAAAGGACAATTAAAAAGGAAAAGTTCCTCGTGTTGGATTAAAACCTTTCTGAAAAAATATAGCTTTTAATATACTCATAACCTTTACTAAAAGACTTTTATAGTGTTCAAGAAGAGGTGACTCTCCTCAAGAGCTAACACATTGTATAATGATGGCAATTGTGTTTTAACTTTACAAGTGATATCTTTGTTTCCAAGATGCTTGTAAATATTGCTTATGTAATGTTATGCCCATTTAGAGGTGTGCACAAGTGGCATAGCTACATGTGAAAATGTCCTGGAACACTGTGCTATCCACTATTCAAATTCTACCATTATTATATACCAAATGTTGAAATGTCTAGGCCCTAACAGATCACATCCCTGCAATTGGATCAGTGCAAACTGATCCCACTGTCTGGGCCAGTTCTGTTAAGATCTGAATATCTGAAGAGGACAGAAGGTCTTGCTAGCACATATTCATGCACAGCATAGTCTCATTTCTTAGACACACTTTAACATGTTCTAGGGAGAGGGCAACAGCAGAAACCAAAGAAGATTGAGAACAGCAAGTACACCCCTCACAGATACATTTTTCCAGATGCTTTATAACTGGAAAACATTTGGAATTCCTTTTTTCCTGCATCTTGGGTATGCTGTTCTTGTAGCATCTGTGAAGGCACAAAATTATCAAGTCTGCATTCCTTAAGGAGGTGTCTTATTCACAAAGAAGGCACGAGAGTAAATATCATTTGTAAGGACTGACCCTCAAATGCAAACCATATCTTAATCTTTTCCATCTATGGGAAGCATATACCCCAGGGTTCTCACCTTTTCTCATATGCACTACACATTCTCTTATGTGTTACACGTGATTACATCTGTACAGTAAATAAACACGTGCACAACACTCCCAGAAAACAGGCCACTTGGGTGACTCCTATAGCCCAGTCACATATAGTGGGCCTGCCACAGCCACCCCTGGCAGGCTGCTGGACACAAGACAGGTTATCCAAAAAGTCTGAGAGGTCACTGAGCACTGAATATGGGTATTATCTAGTAGAAGAGATATCAAACCAGACACAAGCCTTTCTTTTTTTAAATGGCAATTGAAATTCTCAGTGTAATCACTTGTTTTTACAAATGTTAAAAGTATCAGAAGGCTTACAATAAGATAAGCTGGATACAATACTTAAATACACAGAAAGGCCTTGAAAGCCTCTCATCATCCTAACAGTTCTTTTTGTAATTTGAAACATGAAAGCATCCAAGAAGCCTGCTATAAGTTGTGCATCATAGTCTATAAGTAATGCCTAAATAAAATATGCAAATTGACAGGCCTTCAGTTAGAGTCAAAGTAGCATATTATTATAAAGAAACTCTTGGGAACATAATCTGTGCATGTTTTAAGTGCTTTTAGTGATTAAAATACAGAACTTTTTGCTAACAGGGAGAATATTTTTAGCATTGTCATCTTATTAGAAATAGCAATTAAATACACTATTATTTTATTAACTGTTAGATTACACCCCGTGTCTTTTATGCTCTCTGCACTATCAATTTCATTTCAAAACTCAAATAGAAACTGATTACTTTAAAATAGGGATTTGAGGTTGTCAACAATTTTTTTAAAAAGTAATTTAAAAAAAAAAATTAAAAAATAGAAAGAAACCAAGCCATTCAGTTTTCATTTTCAGGTTTTAGTTTAAATATAAATGAGAACAGTTGACACTTTAAAAAAATGCCACGCTTTCCTGGTGATGTTATCAGGATGTATATTACAACAGCACCAAAAGTAAAATTAATTTTATTATGGACAAATCTCCACTTTTTTTTCTATCTTCAGTTAGGGATTAGAGAGTTTTCTTTAATCATTTAGATTGCTTCTTGGCTAGGACCCATGTCTGCACCTTGCAGAAGGACTCGTAGCTGTTGGATTCCAGTAAACTATCATGGGCAGCCCAAGTTTTCTGTAACTCGTCAAAAGGCTTCTGTTTGATTTTCCATACGAGGTTTTGCAGCAAGGCACAACCATGTTGCATGAACACCACAATACAGGGAAACACTGAGCAAAAAATATAAGGAAACACTGAGTGAAAAAAACACAGCAGTTAAAGCTCAGAGTAAAAAAGCTCTTCAGAAAGACAGGATAAGTGTAAATAACTGAAGGCTGAGGAGCCAGTATTCGTGAATATTATAGATTAAGGACAAGTTTGTAATTGGGATTTGAAAGCCTTTGACAGTAAGACTGTATTGATCTTTGTCGGCAAGCTGCAGCTCTAGGGCAACTGCCCTTAGCAGGACAAAGTTTAAGGAAGGTTGACCAACATTTTAACAGAACAGGACAAAAAGAGGAACCAAAAGAGACTGAATAAACACAGTTCTAAAACAAATTTAAAAAAAAAAATATAGAAAACATAGGGTACTGTCTACATCCATGTTGATACAAAGGTATGTTAATAATCATGAGTCAGTAAAAAGACATAGGAGCTTGACATATTTGATCACTTTTCTGGACTTACGAGTTTTCACAGAATGGACAGAGAGGAAAACAACATCATTAGCCCAGAGAAATTGTTCAAAGGAAGATATCAGAGCATTTTTTCAAAGGATGACACTTTACCAGCTGCTAAGGTTTTTAATCTTACATTGGACAAAGATGCACAAGTCACTGTGGTGCTACTGACACTGTTGCAGGCACTGGAATAAAAGTCAAATACGACTGAGAATCAGTGCTGAGATGGTGTTTTCTTGACCATCACAGGATCTAAAAATGGGCTACCTGAACTTACACACTTGTATTTAAGTTTAAACCAAGAAGTCAAACTCTGAATGGAGCTTGGTCATACTAGTAAATGCAGACTAGAGCATGATTCATCCTTATACTACTGTCTACGTTCTCGGTCAACAATCTATGCCTTACATTACTGCTTGACGGCTAGTATTTTAGGGAATGGCCTGCCCAGAGAGGTGGTGGATTCACCGTCCCTGGAGGTATTTAAGATGAGGCTGGATGTGGCACTGAGTGCCAAGATCTAGGAATCACAGTGGGGTTGTATCAAGGGTTGGACTTGATGATCTTGGAGGTCTCTTCCAACCCAGTTAATTCTATGATTCTATGATTCTCTGATAACATCTCTATTAATTCATATTAGTGGAGATGTTATATTGTTTGGACAATACTATTTCTCTAAAAAATAATTCAGCTAACAGGCACGTAAGTATTTATATGGCAGGAATGGACACAACAAAAAGACTAATTTACTTGATGAATTCAGAATGATCATCTTGTGAATACCAGTATAGGTTTTACATAATGCTAATGAAAAATATAAGTGCTTCAGTTTTTTCAGAAATAAATCTTTACTTTTGAAATGCAATAGACATCTCCTTGATTAAAGTGATCACACACCAGCTATACACTGTCTCTGACAGTTCAATTTGACATACAAGTCAGCATTTTCAGGCAACACATTCTAATTCAAGTTAGAATAGTAAAAACAATAAAAATAATAAAAACCTTTTAAAAGAATAATGAAAGAATATTTAATAAAAAAGAGCCACATGATTAGAATTGGGAACTTCTGGGCAACAGAGCCATAGTTTACATTTTTTCCCCTAAATCTCTTTTTCCTTATAACCTAGCATGATTATTATCAAGAGGGAAAAGTGAATAAAATAGCAGCAAGGAATGTGTCTAATACTGAATGTCATCCTTTGTTATAGATACATACAAAAGTATTAGAATTGCTTTCTCATTGTTAGCGTTTTTAGCTGGAGGGTCCCAGTGAAAAAGAATGCAGCTCATTTAAAAAAGTACAGGAAAAAGTTAGTTTTGTAAACTTTATATGTACACGTGCACTGCTTGTTTATTTTGTTGTGGAGATTAGTGCATTCTGTTGTAGGGCTTGTTATCCATGGGTCAGATGATACTGTCACTTGCACCAGGTGAAGAGCCAATTCAGGATCCTTCTAAATGGAGCAATCAATGTAATATTGAAATTCATCTTTTGGTAGTGTTTGTCATCCAAATTCATCAGGGGAGCTATGGTACAAAGAGCAGGTAGTTCTGACTGTCTGTTTTTCATGAAGAAAATGTACATATATTTTACAGAAGCATGTAGACTCCATTTCCCTCTAGTGCTGGTGTTATCAGGACAGCTAAAACTTTCTTGTACACAGAGTTCATATAGGCTACATAGGATTTATGGACCAAAACTCATCTAATGTAAACATGAGGCTTACACAATTATTTAGTTTTCTGACATGAAGAGGACTGAATGGAGATGTAAGGATACACTCTGCCTTACACACAGCAGAGAGCATTTCAGAGGATCTCAGTCAGACCATCTGGTATTCACATGAAGAACTGTCACTGAGATATGTTTCCTCCTTCTCTCCCTCATAATCTTTTTGCTGTCAGCTTGGTTAGCCTATTTATTATTTTATTAATGATTGTCAGTTACTCATTCTGATCCTGATTTTCTTATCTACAGACTTACAGGTAAGATTTTTATTCTGATCTCGATCAAAAGCAACAATCAGACTCTCACTGAAGTCCCTGTCAACTGGTAATGAAGGAACTGTTTTAAAGTGTGTAACTGTTAATTTGACACAAGCAAGAGGGAATAAACAGTAATATAGAGGAGTTTTCATCTTGCAAGTTGTGTTCAAATACTGCAATGTGTCCTTGAAGGTCTCATACAGGGGACACGTCTTTTCTGTGTCTGAACATGAATGTTGTTTATGTTTGTTACCAGATTAGTGATTGGTGTATCAGCTTTAATGTTGCTCAGTAAGAAGTTGTTAATAGAATTTTAAAAATCATGGCCAAAGACTTGTGATTCTGAACTCTCTGTCTTGTACAAGTATTGAAAGACATCCTGTGTCCCCGTGGAGAGACGTAGCCAGTGTGTGGTTTTGAAGAAGTACATTTTCTTTTCTCCAGTAAGAAAGCAAATATCTAAAAAAAACTGTTAAGAAACCAGGACTGGATTTTTTGGTTCCAGTTATCTACTGTCCAAGATCAAAGCTCTGACTCCTGAACGAGGAGAAGCTGCTCAAAGGTTAATTCATAATTCATCTAATTGAAACTTGCAGAGTAGACGTGATCAGGATGTGGACCAGAAGTAGTATTGCTACATAGGGTTTTTGACTGAAGACCTGAGAGGAGGTTGAAAAGATCTGGCAGGCATCCATGGAAATTAACTAGGATAGTCTGAGTCCTTCTTGGAGGGATGCATCCACAAAATAAATTCTGTATGAATTAAAGCACAACTAAAAATATATTTTGTTAAGTTGTGTACATTTAGATTATAAAGGTTATAGGAGATTCATAGAAAATCTGTGGGATTTGTTTTTCCTTCTTTTTTACTTCTCTTGTTTTCTGACACATTTAAGGAATTGACACCATCTCAATCATTCCACTTTTGCCAGAAGAAAAAACAAAATCATTGTATTAATTCAAGCGTGTGTTAGTTCAGTTCTTTTTTTTTTTTTTTGATAGACCATGTTTCTTAGTTTCATTCTCTTGTAATATTCTGGCCTGCACTGATTTAGTATGGTCCTTTTGTTTATAATCATCTTACTACATCCTCTGTAAGGGCTAGAAGAACTTCTTACAATGTGCCAAATTTTTAAGTACGTTCATAAGAAGATGAAGCATTGAAAAGATTCCCCAAAAGTCATTTAATCCCACTTGTGCAAGCTCAGCAGATACCATATGACAATTATTTCACTAAACTGTTCCTAAAAATCTTCTAAACTTTGCTATGTGAACCCATTCCTGCTAAAATAAATAAATAAAACTGCATGAATAAATAAATAAACAGCAATGTACTAAAAAACTAAGAATTTTTCACTATAAATTTTTTAGTAGGCATTTCATCTTCAAAAGCATTTTTCAGTCCCTTCACTTTAGTATTATTAGATAAAAATTGTATTCTGTCATCTTTGTTCACCATAAACTAGTGCTTACTTCTATATAATGAATTAATAAATCAAATGAATGAAATCCCTGAATAAAGAAAGGAATTTTTAGCACATAATTAGGAAATTATTTGATCCCATTGGCGACGAATGACTTCCTGGATGACAGCAACTACTTAGAGCTGAAGACCTTATGACTATTCCCTATACTTGAGAAGAAGTTGTACAAGACATTCCTTGCTTACAACTGTGGCACTCAACTTTTATCTATTTTGTATCGAAGTCATTTCACTGAAAGAAAGACAAGCTTAACAACCCCATTTTAGCCTGTAACAGCTGAACCCCACTGAGACAGTACATCTGTACCCCTGA
Source organism: Pseudotriccus pelzelni (assembly GCA_035584735.1). Taxonomy (NCBI): domain Eukaryota; kingdom Metazoa; phylum Chordata; class Aves; order Passeriformes; family Tyrannidae; genus Pseudotriccus; species Pseudotriccus pelzelni. Next base: position 83,613,317 of record JAWMRA010000113.1, on the reverse strand, counting down.
GCTTCAGGTGGCCCTTTGGGTGCCGATGTGCCTCAGGCTACATTCTGTTTGCAGGGATCTCTCAAGCACAGCTTGAGGTAGCACATGTGATGGGCTTCTTGGCTGGAAAAAAATTGCCTGATATTTTCTGAAATGGCATTACGTTGCAGTTTCTGGGATTTGAAATCAACTGGTCTTGTAGTTGAGCTTCTGCACCAAAACACAATGCCATTGTGTTAAATGGCCAATATAATTTGAATGCTGGAGTAGAACTCTATCAGTTCAGTATTCTTCTTATTCAAAATGTTTTACAGTCTGTTTTAGAATTCGTATTGTGATCTAGGTGTACATTGCCTGTAGAAACCAGGGGAATTCCTTTCCTGCTGGTTTTTTGGTGACTCCAGTGGATTTCTTCACATTTAATAACAATCTAAGTAACATCTAAGTAACAATCTGGAAATTATCAATATTTTTAACAGGAAGCAAAGGATTAAGAGGAAATACTCTCCAAAACGCAGTAAAACAATCAAGCCTTTTTACTTCTGATGGAAACCTAATCTCGAAGTTTAGGACATTTTTTTTCTATTCCGAATACCTATTTAAGCATTTGCTTTAAAGCAAACATTAGAAACATCTTGCTGGGGTCATCTAGACACAGAAGTAGCACTTGCTCAAATTCAGAATTTAATAGCAGGGTCTGTTCTTGTAAAATCATGTGTCTGTAGAGCTTAAGGATTTATTTTGAGGCTTTGAGAAAATACTTTCTTATCTTTTCTTTATAAATTGTGTATCTTAGCTGCCATAAAACCCATACCAATAAGTCGAATATAAGTGTGTGTGTTATCTTTTTCCTGGGGTTGTTTATTTAATTTGAATGCAATTTGATCACTGTGAAATCCCATCTTTTAGATGTTAATCTTATAATAAATCAATATGCCTAAGTAGTAAAAGAGTATATGAAAGGAATGTCCACTGGGCATGACTAATTTTGGGGTTTGGTTTTCTTTTTGGTGTGGACCATATCACTAGCTTTGTTTCTAAATAACAGCCCACTGATGAGTGAAATGATCCTTCGTCTCTATAGTTACACTCTAGTCAAGCAGCACTAATCTTGTTACTGCTTGTCACCATTCTGCAGAGGGAAATAATAGCCTGGGCAAGCTGGAGGGAAGGAGAAGCAGGGGGAAACTGCAGAGCTTGGGAACCGAGCACTGTAATAGAGGCTGCTGAAACTGCTGTACAACTGGAGGATTGCTTTGTGTAGTATTTCTGGAGACATCCCTGAGATGGAGACTTCCATGTGTTAATTCTGGGGATGAGATGCAGCGTAGCTGTCGGTGGGTTCTGAGCATGAATTTAAATGCACACAATTATTAGTGCTTACCAGTGTTTAAGTTACAGTGGAAAAGACCAGCCTGTGCCTCCCCATGGAACAGTAAATATCTTTTGTTCAAGGTTCAGACTGATGGACATTTTGACCCTCTGAGGCTATTTGACGTGTGTAAGTGATTACTCCCAAATGCCAGCCCTCACCAGCCTGGAGGGATCTGGAAGCCCACTGACTTCAGAGGATGATCATCTGGGTCCTTTTTGAAGACAAGAGTAATAAGCTAGTTTATAAAGTGTCTTCTCTCCAGTGTCAGAAGTTGTGCCCATGAGAAAAGCCCCCTCCACATTTCTGATGGGGCTCAGCCTGACAGTGATGCTGCCTGGGGGAGGTGACTGCCATCTCTTGGTATGAGCAATGCCCAGGGCAGATCTTGGGGCTTTCAGGCACTCTGCCCCTGCTCTGTGTCATAAAGGTAGCTCTGTAAGTGAGATTTCTTGTCTTTTGACACAAATTAATTTTCTTCAGAGAACACTATTTTTTTATGTCTGTTTATTAACAATCATATACTAGCATCAGGCTGTAGGCAAAGGAATGTGCCTTCCTCTGTGCAATAGTAAAGACCCAATTTTGCCATTAAACTCCAAAAAACTAACTTATCCTTGAGTGCTGCTAGATCCAGAACAGATCTGAATAATCTTCACTTCCGTTGTAGTCCCACACATCCTCCAAGATCTTAGCAATGGAGGATGTTGAAATTTCCTTCCCTTTGCAGCTCAACTCTTACAAATACAAAGATGAAGTCTCAAATATGAAATAAATAAACAGATGATATCTCTAATTAGAGTTTACTGATTGGTGGTTGTCTTCCCCTTTATGATTGGGATTCATAGCTTGGGACAGCAGCATCAAATTTTCTGGTTAACCTGAGTTTTCTAGGTGACTAGGTAATGAACACATCCACAGGGAAGTATGTCTGGTGTGTTTTACACGTGTTTCCACTCGTCATTTTTTCCCACTGACTGCAAAGGGTTGAACTGCTGGCAGAGTCTTACATAACTACTGATTTGAATGTCTAAATTAGGTAGCATGGGTTCTACCTGAGATGCTTACCTAGTGTCTGTCATTTGTAAGGCATTTATGCCTGTGTGAATGGGAGCCCATATCAGGTTCATTTGTCAGTGGATTTCTGGCACATTGCAATGGTGATTTTTGTGATGGGTTTGTTCTCATTGAAATAACGTGTATGTATGAGTTCTTAATTAGCTAAGAAAAAATGACACATTTTTATTTGAAAACAGATTTTAGAAGAGTAATGAAGAGACATAAGTGGAAAATAACATGTATTTGCTTGTGAAAGGCAGAAAAAAAGTCAATATTTGTCAAGGTGCTCAATAATCATCTTAAAATATCTTCCACCTCCCCATAGGAAATCATTCCTCTTGCTCTACAGTGAATCCATCTCTGCAACTGCTACGTGCTGACAGGCACTTGTGTCTCTGGGTCCTCCCACTTCCCAAACCAGTTCTGCCCCTGCTCTCCATGTGCTTTCTTGTGGCTTCCTTAACCCCAGTCCCTGCCCTGCCTGCTGCCATCTGCCAATTAGACCTGAGAAGAGCTGAAGAAGGAGTGATTTAGAGCAAAGGAGAGGTGCTCTCGTCAATGAGCAGGCTGTGAATGGAGGAAACTAAGCCTTAGATCTGAGACTGAACCTGCGCCTCCTCTCCTCCTTCCCTGCGGATGGTGCTGGGTTTCTGAGAAGAGATAGGAAATTACACATTCTCCATGCTGTAATCTCCTCTCTTGGCATTTTACATAGGGAGAACACCGTGGGACTGGATTCAACCAGACTGGGTGTAGAAAGAGCTCTGTGGCCCCATTTACTGCTGAACTGTGGAGATTATGAAGTTTGTTTTTTTTTCCTACCAGTCATTTGAAGCTGCTATAACTAAACAGGCTCATGGGCTGAGAAGGAAACTCAAGACTCATAAATGTTCCTGATCCCCTCTCCCACTGTGCTTCTACAAGGTGCTTGGTAAGGTGGTAGTTAAAAGGTTATGTCTAGAGCTAAATACTCACAAAAGATCCCAGTGGGGGGAATAAGACTTGTTAAACCTATGGGTGACAGCAGCAGGGCTGAGTCCTAGTGAGCATCTACTAGGCAGCTTTATGAACTGAGGTTGCTACAACTGAATTAATGAAAGCATAAGATTGGGTAGTTTCTCAGGAGAAACGCAAAACAAGGAAGGTAGGGCAATGCCCACTGACACTAGAGCTGTTAGTGAATGGGATATGAGTGGAGAGAAGGAAGGAAAATGAGCAGTAAAAGAATATTTACTTAACAAGTCCATTTACAACTGGGTGGGGAACTGGAGAGGTGGACTGCTTACTGTCATCATTTACAAGAGGAAAATTTGAATTTGCCATTTAGAATAATGTTTTATTTTCCCCAAGCTGATGATGAGTTTTCATGTAGCCTTACAGTTTACAGAAATGTAAACGCAAAAACGTTGCCTAGTACAGCTATCCAGTGTAGTTTCCCAGAAATTTAGAGTTGAGATTGCAGCTGGTGTGTCTTTACTTTGCAGCACCTTGGTTTTCCTGGTACAAGATGTAAGTTTCTTTTAGGGCTTTCTACATGGTCTAAGGATGATGAGTAATACTTGTGTCTTTACCGTGTTGTAGGGATTAGCAGATTGGAGGGTTTTTAGGGATTTGTAGGGAGCTTGGTTAATAAAACAGTAGGAACATAAAAAATCATAAAAGGGCCTTGCCTTGAGTCTTGTTAGTTCCTCTAACAAATTTTCCACGAGAACCTTGTCAGTTTTAGAGAATCCAAATAAATTGCATATGCTGGATCACCTTTATCTACTCACTCATTGATATTCTACTCAAGCACCAACTTTTTAGTGCAGCAGGTGCAGACACCATGCTGACACCTTCCCAGCAGACTCTCTCTACCTTCTTGTCCTTCTTGTTCTTCATTACAGGCTCTATTGTCTCGTCAGAGCTGAAAGTTAGTCTCAAGAGTCTGTGGTGCCTTGACTCCTCTCCACAGTTCCATTGATGTGAGGTTGTATCAGCAGTCCTCTGGCATAATCCTTGTTTGCATGACAGCTAACTCACGAGGGGGCATTGCGGAGTGGGCAAAACCTCGGGCTGACTGCTCTGGTGTGCTGAGGAGCTGCTGTTGCCTGTGCTGAGAAAAGAAAAAAAGAACTGAGCATTAATTATTAGCAAACACTGTGTTAAATAATAGCAAAATATTTGATTGAAGTTGTCAGTAATTAGAAAGAAGATGAATCATTCACAATCTGCTACCTAAGTGTCTTAGCTATTATATTAACACACAATAAAAAAGAAATTATCAGAGGGTTTTCCACATGTGTGCATAGAGGGCACAGCATATAAGTCATTCTCACTGAATTGTCACTCCTGTGACTTTTGCCCATTCTCATTTATTCAGGCCACTCATCCTCTTATGCTCTTTCTAATAATATGGCTTTGCTTCCAAATTTGGTATACACAGGCTTTGAAATTTTGAAAGCTTAATGTGTTTGAGGCATCTTTTTAACAATAAAAGACATTTATTTGGGATTCTTCATTAAGGCCTTTGCTACTGCCCACAGAAGCATTGGATGAAACCACAGTTATGACAAATGTGCTTCTTCATAGTTTTTGGAAATACTCACACGTGAAGCAGTACCCCCTCAAACCTGTCAACTATTTAAGTAAAGATATAAAACCTCCTTAATTTTATTATTTATTATTATTTCACTCCGCTATCCCCAATTTAATCACTTGACTGATGCTCTCAGAATATTCTGCTTTTGAGGGGCTTTTTTAATATTCCATTTGAAATAGCTTTTATTTCTGCACTGTGCTTCTAGGGAGAAATTTTTCCTTTCAGGTACTTAGGGCATCTCTGGAGGGACAAAGCAAGGAGTCTGGAATGGGCCAGGGCAGCAGCAGGAAGTTACCCAACCTATATCACTGCCCAAAGCAGCACCTTACTTATTTCTGCTCTTAAAACAACCCAAAGATGGGATTATCTGCTACAATATTTTGTTCTCCTTAGCAATGTAAAGTTCATATTAATCTTTAACTGCAACCATTAGTGCTGCACATTAGGCCACTACTTTTTGTCTGGCCATCATGGACAGAAGGGTCAAATTGTTCCTTTGTGTTTTGCACAGCCTTCAGAAACTGTCCTGCTTTGGTCTTCTTTCCTGTAAAATAATCTTTGTGTCTTCCCATATATTTTCCTTTCCAGTCCTGTTCATGTAGTTGATTTTTTTTCCACCTAAATAAATTATTTGTATGCAATTTTACCCACTTTTTCCAGCCCTTTTTGCCAGTTGGTAAAGATCACTTGTTTTGTGTGTCTTTTTCCATTACTTCCTTACAAAAATCAGAACTTGTCACTGTTATTCTGTGGTTTTATATAGACCTCATGGTAATTTAGGGTGGGGAATGAGAGGGCAAGAACAGGTTTAAGTGGGAAAGGATGAAGAGAATGAGACAGGTTCTTTTACATATTATTGCATCAAAATACCTGCTTGTCTACAACTCCCATGTAGAACTGTGCAGCACTAATATAATGGAAACACAACAGAACCACAGAAAAGTTTTGAATAATACATATTATGTACTATCATAAAACTATAATAATTGGTCTGACTTATTTTCTCCTTTGAATTATATTATTTAAACAGTCACAGCTGAGCTATTTTGAGGGGAAGGAAGTGTGATGGTTGTGTTTTAGCTGATCTTGCAGAACTTTTTCATTTCCTGAGCAACAGTTTCAGATATCCTTGCCTGGACACCATAAAGGCTGCAAAGGCTGGGTCAGATCTTTGTAACCCCTCCTTCCATTCCATTTCCTTGTAAAATTTTCTTCATTCTGGGTGGACCTAGTCCTGGAGCGACTTTGTTATCTGTCTCTTTTCTTTCCCCAGGCTTCCATGACTGGCCTCTATATCTGCTCTTGCATGAAAGGCTCTGTACAAAGCACAAATGTTGGGCAGTAGGAGTGGAGGGTGAAGAATACCTTTCTGGATGCCTTTGCTCTTGTGACATTCAGTTTCTGTGTCCTCTCCTGAAGTCACTGGTATGATTTAGTTATCACTGTGTTGCTCATAATAGAACACTCTCAGATAATCAATGCTCCCCTTCTGGTTTAAAAAGCTCACACCTGCATACCTTGAAAGCCTGTGGTGATTTTGTTAGGTTAATAAGAGATAAAACTGTTTTCTGGGAGGTTTATAAGTGCTGCATTTCTTGTTTACCTCCCTAAAGTTTATTTAACAGATAATCTCTATTGATTTGAAACATCAAGCTGTGAGTAACCCTGAGATAAATTAATAGCTGACACAATGCATAAATAAAGCATTTAATCAGCCTCCAAATCTATTAGGGTGCTATGTAATAAAACAAATTTTGTTATTCTGTAGAAAGTCATAAAAAGAGAAGAAAAAGTTCTGAATGCCCTTTTGTGTGGTGACATCAAAGTGCTGAGATTACCAGTGTTTTGAGCTCTCTGATCTGCAACTCAGTTGTTCAAAGTCTTCTGTGCTTGCTGCACCCATGTTTGACAGACACTCTAAACCCAAGTCTGACCTGTAAGTATGCAATTGCCATAAGAGGCAGAAGACTGACCCAAGATCTGCTTAGCCCAGTGATGTATTTGTCCTTTACAACACTGAACTTAGGGCTGGTTTGAGTTTCCCTCCCATCAGGCTCATTTGGGCTTCCCTGCCATCAAGCTCATTGTTTTCTTTAATTGATAAATTATTGTTTCCAGAGTAGCTGAATTCCTCTTATGTTTTACAAAAGTTTTAAGAACTGACTTAATGAGACTGTGCTGACATCATCCTGCTTCAAAAGAAAAGGAAATACGGGTGACTGTAAGAGTCAGCTTGTGTTACTGGATAAGGGCTCTTGGCTAGAACAGAAACTCTGAGGTTGTTCTTCAGCACCTGATAGCTGCCTCTTCAGACCCCATGCCTGGCCAGAAGCTGTGACTCTGTGTGTCAAGCTGATCTGCTAAGACAGGCTCTTCCCAAGGCTCTTTTTGTCCTCAGAAAGTTTGTATGTGCTGTCAACAGTCTTGCTGGCTTGCACAAGAATGGGGAAGCTTTTTATTGACCTGCAAGACTGCAGTGTATTTGGAAAATCCCATCACAAATGGGAGAATTTTCCCTCAGCTAACAAGAGGTACAGTCCTCCCTAGTCTTTCCACAGTCCCCTCAAGAAAGTGAACTCTTTCTGTGTGCAAGGAGAAATACAGATGGTTTACTTATTAGTTCTTAAGTTATGGCCTATGGCAATGTTAAATTATTCTGCAGATTACTCCCTTATTTAAAAAAGGAAAAAAGAAGCACACATACACCAAAAAAATCCCCCAAAAATCCAGCACCAGAGCAGAGTCACTGCTGAACAAACTGTAAAGATGGCAAGTTGGGCAGAGTTTCAGTGTTACTTTACAAAATAAGAATTTTTTAAGCTACTTTGCTTGCTATTTTTTTCAGAATTAATGTGTTCTTAATGGAGTAATTTTGTAAATATAATATTGAAGAGATTAAATACATTCTTAAAAAAGAAAGGCATAAAGTATGGTCAGGATATATTTCACAATTCACCTTTGGACCCAGTGGTGGGTGATTAAATCACTTTCCTGCAACCTTTGCATTGCAATCCATGTTTCCAGCTTGTGTTTCTGCTGTACATCTCTAGAGCAAGTCTTACTGTTCACTTTTATGAACTAGATTTCCTAAATTTTTTATTTATGTCACGCAAATGTAAAGCAATAGACTAAAGATTGAGATCCATATTTCTTCAGGAGTAGTTCTATCATGGCAGTCAGATGTCTTGGCACCTTCAAAACAGCCAAATTTTATGTCCATTTTCAAGAAGGGGAAGTGGGAGTCCAGAGAACCACAGAACATTCAGCCTCACATTACTCCACAGTAAGATTATGGAGAAAATCCTTCTGAAAGTCCTTCCTAGGCAAATGAAAGACAGGAAAACTGGGAACTGCCAGATCAGGTCTGCCAAGGGTAGTTTATGTGTAATTAACTCTATCACCATTAGTGATGAAATGACCACTGCAGTGGATGAGGATAGAGCAGTGAATGTTATTTTACTGTACTTTAGCAAGACTTTCATGGCATTTCATAGCTTCTTTCAGCCAAAATGAGGAGAAATGGACTATAAGTTGTGGAAAAAAAATCTTGGACATTTGGTCTCAAAGAGTGGCAGTCAAGGGATTGAAACCTAACCGGTAGCTGATAAAAATAGTATTTCTTGAGGGTCAGTCCTAGAAGTTGAACTTTTAAGCATCTTTATCAGTGACCTGAACAACATCAAGGAATGCATTCTTATCCATTTGATGCACAACACCAGAAGAGTGCAAGTCAGAAGAGTGCAACATGCTGAAGGGCAGAGCTGTGATTCAGAGGGATCTGAACAAGAAGAAAGGAACTGCTCAATGAGAACATCATGATACTCAGCAAAGACAGATGCAAAGTCCTCCTCTTGCAACAGAACAACCCCAGCAAGAGTACAGGCTGGGAACCTGCCTGCTGGGGAGCAGCTCTGCAGAAAAGGGCACAGGGATCCAGGCCTTCCTTATTCAGGGATTTACAAAGAAATGACAAAAGGCAGCTAAATTCCAACTAAACATCAAGAAAAAATGTCACAGTGAGGTTGGCTAAACACAGGAACACGTTGCTTAGGGACCGAAAATTTTCCAAATTTCTCTCCCCCATAAATTTTCCAAACCTCAAAAGGCCTTGAACAGGCTGATCTAACACTGAAGTTAGTCTTGCTTTCAGCTCCGCATTACATTAGATGTCTGTGAGGGTCCTTTCCGGCCTGAAATACTTTATGATGATTTTTATAACTTTCCCAAAAGGAGCTGGCAGGTTTCTAACTAGCTATAGAATTCAGAACTTTCAGAATTCAAAATATCCCTCCTAACCATTTTTTCAGCAATGTACCTCTACCACACCTTTTTTCTTCAAAGAAACTGTTTGTGACAATAATTTCCTCTTCTGAACAGCAAAGCCAATGTCCGGGCTGCCCTTGGAGACCTGGTGCACAGCATAAATGAAACAATTTGGGAACAAGGATGACTCTGTGTGTCCATTGAGCTGTGGTTCAAAACCAAAAGTGTTAGACCTTGCAAACTCCCCTTCTCAGATGACATCAGACGGATGTGACAGGGAGAAGTTAAGCTGGGAAGTCCTATTAACCTTCTGCAGAGAACAAGTAACTGCAGAAGTCAGTAAGATATACTTATTCTGTAGGAAAAAAAAGAAAAAAAGTATAACCTTGGGCAGAGGCGGAGAAGTGATTTTTAAGTTTTAATATTTCTCAGCGGTGGGAAATGAAGAATGTTTTGATGTCCATCCATCTGCTCTTTCTTGTGAAGGTCCTTGTCTTTCCTAACACTCCTTTCCCCATCACATGAAGGTACTCATCAGAATTGGCAGTGAGAGATTTTTCAAATGACAGTCTCAATTCTTACTGCTCCGAGCTTTTTCTTGTGGGTGTGTATTGAAATATTTCTGCTAGAGCTGAAACTAATAAAAAATTCTCTGTAGCTGAACTGTGTGCAAGTTTGCATTCTGGTTACATTCTTTAAAATTTCAGCCTTGTGGGAAAAGGGAAAACTTACAGCTGCAGTTTTTATAGAGTTTTAATGTCTGAACAGCATATTTGCTCCTGGTCTTTATCAGCTTTCTAGCAAGGGCATGGCACCCTTTCCACTCCTTTGAAATTCCTCAAGTTTTGTGTACCCTGTTAATTTGCTTAGGGGAATGTTCCTGTTGAACAGCAGTACACATCTCCAAATCAGTCCCAACATTTGCCACTCTGAATGCTGCCCACTTGTTCCTGCAGGGTTTCCTGGTTTCCATGGATTAGTTTCCAATCTGTAGCAGTGCCTCACCCCATTACCGCTTGGTACCACTCTGTGGACGTTCCATCGTGGAGGTACCACTCTGTGGAGATTCCACTATGGAGGCACCTCTCTATGGCTCTGGCTCTAGCCACAGAGTTAACTTGGGCAGAAACAGGTCAGTCTCTGCCCACATGGGAACATCTCAATGTTCAATCAATTTTCCTGCAGTGAGATTGGCAGGACAAGCAGCTGCATCCCATGGCATAAGCAGCAATCAAGCTCCATCTCTGCCTCCCATAGCTTCTGGCTGAAGCCCTGCTTAACTCAGTTCCACAGCTCAGCATGCTGGTGCAGGCTGAGCAGGCACAAGTGTCTGTATGGTTTAGCTGAAGGCAAGGACATTTTTTGTTACAAACGTGTGTGTTAGCAGCGGGACAAAGCTGCCCTTCTGATAACAGCCCGCAGAGCTGTGCCATCTTATAGCTGAATCTCTACAAATCTTTGGCCCGTCTCCAAATCCTGCACAAAAGAAAGAGTGGAAAAAAACTAGTTTTACCACATAACGAACCATGCTATTCCTCAAATGATGGCTTTGAGGACACTGCTACAAGCAAATCAAGCAGCTGTCCTGCAGTGCCCCTGTTCTCATTCAACCTTCCCGAAGGGCAAAAGTATGATTTGGGTTGAAGGTGAGTAATACTGAGATGAAAGGTTTGATAAAAGCTGTAGAGACAAACTAGGTATGTAAACACCAAGGATATGATCATTAATACAGTGACACAAATGAATCTCCCAAGGAAATATCTGTTCTGCCTTTCCTGTTGGATAGCTCAGACTTTACCCCAGTTAATCAGGCATGACCATCTAATCAGAAACTTATTGTGGTAAAGGCATCTTACAGCTCACAGCAGCTGCACACGGTTAATATCACTGTAGCAAAACATGAGCAACTGCAGTTGTGGAGGCATATGTTAAACTACACTTCATTGTGGCTTTGCTGAGTAGGAGCAAAATGAACCTCTCTGTAATTAGTGCCTGGTGACAGCAGCAGCTGAGGCAAACCTGAACTGAAGTACCCCCAACAGGCTAGTGAACACCTAGATAAATACAAAAATAAGCGACTCATTTGATTTTCTGTCTTTTGTACCTTCTTTTGAAGCTGCTTGAGTTTTGTTGAAGATGTATCTTTTTGAACTGTTGTTTAGAGCCACTGTTATCGCTTTTCTATTGTACCTAACCCTCCAACTGTGCAATCACTTTTAAACACAGACCAAACAGCTAAAGCACAGTTTATATTTTCTTTTTATTGGCAATATTTAGCCTTCTTTTCTCAGAAAATACTAGCTTGATTCAATATAGTAACTGCAACTAACAGTCCATCTTGGCACAGGTCAGTTTTGTGCCAGTAATCCTCACATGAGGATTTTGTTCCATTTAAGACTTTTAAAACCATTTCATGAAACTGGAATTGTCTCTACATTACAAAGCAAAGCTCAAAAAACCTTCTGTTTGGGAAAGGTAAGATTGAACACTACAATGATTTCCTAAGAATTTAAGGAACAGTCTGTTGGCCTCTAACAGAACAATGTCTGCTTCAACTCTAACTTGGAAGATTTGAATTTAGCTCATCAGATCACAAAATGCAGGGAGAGAATGAAAAATTCTCCCATGTCATATGGGAAACTAAGGCATATTGTTTTGTGGTTTATTCATTTATTTTTTTTATAGGAGACAGATCTCATGGTGACAACTAAAAACTCCACACCTCTTTGGGAATTTTGTCTTGGACCCTTATTATTCACGTATCCTTAGCTCAACAGCACTGTGTGTAATTTGACGTGCTTGCTCTTTGGAGGTTACTGTGAAGATCTACCGAGTGTAGAAATGATGGAGCCATGCCTGATCCCAAATTTGAAAGCTGAGAGATGAAATTTGAAAGTATACACTGATATTTTTCTTCAGCTTAGTTTGTCATAGATAACCTTGAAACATGAGTTGCTGGGAGTTTGTATCACTGCTTTACTGTCATCAGGCTGTGAGTGTTGAAGCTGTGCTCTAACTAAACAGGAGTGCTGAAAAATTAATGTTGACCTAATTGCAATCAAATAATATATTAGCATGTATATCTTTGCCTTATCACCTAATCACAGATCTAAAGAATGTAGCCAGAAGTGGATGTATTTCTTTCTGAACTGGTAGGTATTTTCAAGGTTTGAAGAAATGTGTTCCTTCAAAAAGGAATGTAAAATGGCTTTTCATTCATTCCAAGACAAAAAAAGGAAACAATAATACTTCTTATCAGGACTGACCAGGTTTATAGCATCAGTAGTGTGTGTAATGTATTTTTTCCAAGTGCAGCATCATATCTAATATTACAAAGATACAGAAGTGATTACATAGTACCAAAGGGCATATTACAAGCTGACTTCTTTGATCTAAGATAAATTATTGGGTACAAAAATATGAATTCAAAACACTTGTACTGCCCTTAAGCTGGTAGAAAGGCATCATATATCTTCCAAGTTAAAGCACTATCCTATTAGACTTTGACTACTGGCAGCTGCTTTCTTGAAAGAAATTCCTTTAAGGAACTTGATAATCCTGGTACTTATTTAGAAGAGCTTCATATTGCAAATGCAGAGGCTAAAAATTACCTCTTAATGTTGCATTTCCATTACAAAAGTCCTTTTCAGTCTTCCCATACATGGTGCTGTAACAAGTGTAGTGTGATGCCAATATTTTATATAATGAGCTAATGGCTGGAGTCCGCACTATGGAAAAGGTCAGAATCCATTTGATTTGATATTTTTCGTTCACAGACAGTTCCCTTCTTTCCAGTAGCATGACTCTTGTGGGTGAGCACTTCCCTTGTTGAAGCTGGGAAAATGCTGAGAGCACCATTCACTCTGAGCGTGTGTGTGTGTAAGAGAAAATGAGGAAACAATAGGGCAGTGGAGTAGGTTTTCAAACAGCAGCTCCCTGGACACTTTCTGGTTTTTAGCCAATGGCTACTGAGGAGTGACTATTTAGAAGCTTTAGTTTAAATGTTATGTTATTAAGAATGCAGGCACTGCTTACTCTTGTCTGTGCACATTCAGAATCTTAAGGGCACATGTCCTTGGCTGTGCCTTTGGGTCAATTCTTGTCCTAGAGAAGGAAGAGAAGGTGAAATAGCTTCACACATGCTAAGGTGGCCAATGTGCTTTTGTGCTTCCAAGGTATAGTTAACATCAATTTTGCTTCTCCTTCTCTTCTGTCCAACAGATACTTTTTTAACTATCTGTACATCATATAAACTGAGGGCAACGGTTGGGTTTTTTTGCCCTACAGTGTGTTCTGTATTAGCCCAAGGACAAAAATGCCAAGAGTAGTCAACTTAAAGCATTTTCAGCTTATCACACAGTATTCCATTGAATTTCTCTCAACTGGGGTTGCAGGTATAGCAGATGAAAATTAGCTTTATGTATTTATTTAAATGTTACACCGTTGTTCCTATCACTGTCGTGCCACTGTTTGCGTTGCCTTTCTGCAAATGTTGTGCAGGAAGATTTTTCCAGCAGAACCTCTGCAGAAAGCAAATGTGAAACTTTGCATTGCAGTCCTTGTGAGACATGCATTTTCAATTCAATTTCTATGAGCACTGGCACCTGCACATTAAGCACATCCTTCAACCTAGCCCTCATCAACAAAACACTTAAGGATTTGACTGAGTGCTCTCCTAAACTGGGGCCTTCAATTCTGAGCTCACTGCAGTTGGTGTAAGCTTTGATGAGAGCTGCAAGTTGAGAAGCCCCAGCCTTTCAGCTTCAGTGAATATGTGAAGTGCCCTTAAAAGTTTTCATTCTGCTTTTCTAACCTGGACTATTAATTTCTCCTCCTACTGCAACTCCCCTTAAAATGCTGCAATTTGTCATGCCTTGTTTTTGCCCCTTGATGCATTAAGTTGAGGACTAATGTAGTGCTGTGGGAGAGCATTTTGTTTGTTTTCTTGTTAGTGTTTGTTTGGCAGCTGATTCCCATCCAGATGGATGCAGAGGCCCTGCAGATGCCACAGCAGACCTTACACTTAGTATTTTAGAAAGCATGTAACTTCAGCAATTTATACATCACTGCTTTCTGTCACACCTTAAACAACAAGGAACAGGAGCAGCTCCCTTTCTCTCTGCTCCTCCACTGACTTACATAATTTTCATCAACTCCTGCCAATTCTAATCACAAAAAATCTTCAGAGAAAAAGATGCCATGTATTTACCCTGTTTTCTCTATTTCTTTTTAATATGAAATAGTTACAGTTCTTTTATTATTGAAGACTGAGGATGACTCATGAAAGGAAGTAAACACAGACCCAGCCTGAACCAAAGCACTCAACCCTCACTGATTTAAATGAGAATTGAGCACATGCTCAAATGTTTTTATTAATTAAAGCTTAAATAATGCCCCAGAAATTGAGTTAAACTGTACCTCTGGATCTACAAGCAAGGATCTTCAGAAAAATTAGGAAAGAAGGGTACCATGGCCTAAAATATTAAAGATAACAGCATTTTCAACTTCATGTTTCTAAAACTGCATTTTAATTTAGTTCTGGGAATGTTCGTTCTTTCAAAAATAAGACATTCAAAAGCAACTACTGTTTGAATTAATTGTCTACTGTATATATTTAATGTGTGAGTCAGATCAAGTGCAAATTGCCTTTTAGAAGCTGCCTGATCAAAAACTTGTTTTATCTAGGGCTGACTTTTCCCTTCAGGTTTAATAACTTTCTAGTAAAGAAAAGGTGTCAAGGTTCCCCTTTTCCTGTGCAACTATGCAATAAAAGCCATCATTTTGTCTTTCTTATGCTCACGGGTTACATAGCATTTAAAAAGAGTTTAAGAAGATGGCATTTTGTGACAGTTATTGAATTATTCTCCCACTTTCAAGTTCTGTATCACAACTGAAGTAGGTTTGTTAACATGCAAGTTGCATCCTCAGCAACATATTTCAGTCAATTTATATTGATATTCTGCGGGTACTTCCATTCTACATGTCTCTGCTTTTATTCTAATTTAGAAGCAGCAAGAGGTTAAGCAGGATTTAAAGGAAATACAATAGACAATAATTCATTCTATTGCATGCCTGAACCATTTGCAATTATGAGTGGTATTGAATTTTTGTAAACTGAATTTCTAATTGAACTTCAGGAAATATTTGCCATCATTACATTTCATAAAAGATAAGAAGCATTGTAGAAGGTTTAATTTTTTTAATTAACTACTAAGCAAGGTAGACAGTGTTGTCTTTCAATTGTCAGTAGAAAAGGCAGCAAGAAGGAGAGATTAGCAAAGTTAATACCAGCAATAAACCCTCTGCCTCAGTTAAAGGTAAATGAGATGTTTGTAGCTCTTCCAGACCTGGTGAACTTCATTTTTTGACAGAAAAAACACTTGCTCAAAAGGTGTTGGAGCCAGCAGTAACCGGCTCTGGAAATTCAAAAAGGGAATGGGTGAACTGTCACAAATTGCTATCATAATTATTGCTTTCCCCCTTTCATTAGAGGGAACAGGGGCGAGGAGAAGTAAGGGAGCTACATACCACTTAGCATAACTTTAATATCCATAAAAAAATCTGAGACAAACAATTCAGCAGTATATTCATAAGTAACTGGAAAATTATACTGAGAAGAGTTGCCGTCAACTCTCTTCTCATCTAGCTTGTAGCATGTACCCTAATCTTTTCAGATTCAAGTAACTCTTTTTACAGTGGGATAATGGCATTTGTGGGTAGAATGGGACCGTGAATGTTTCATACCTTGATTGTTAGTAAGGTTTTTTACAATGTTTAACATGATATTCACAAGCCACTACAGAATCATAGTTTAGATGAAAGAACCCTAACCTGCAAGCTAAACTGTGCTCAGGAAATACTTCTCAGCAGTTTCTTGATGAAAGGGGAGGATTTATTTATGCAGCTCTATGGGGTTTTGCTTTCACTCTATTCTAGTTTGTTTTCAACAGCGGTCTGGATGAAGGAACACGTAGGGTGCTTATACTGAAAAAAACACCCACTAGAAAGTGCTGCACATAATCAGATATAATAGGGATAACAGAGAATGGGGAGCACTGGACTCCCATCTCCAATCTAGGTAGGTTGGAGCCGTGGGCAATCATTAGTGCAATGACATTTAACAAGTCCAAATATTGGATTCTGCACCTGGGATGGAGTAATGCTGGGCACAAGTATACATTTAGAGAGAAGTGGCTGGAGACCAGCCCTGCAGAAAGGATTCTGGGGGTGATGGTTGGCAGCAGTTTCAGCATGAATCAACAGTGTGCCCTGGAAGCCCAGAGAGAACCTCACGTCCTGGGGTGCATTAAGCACAGCATCACCAGCAGGCCAAGAGGAGCGGTTATCCTCCTGGATTCAGTGTTGGTGCAGCCTCAGCTCGAGAACGGAGTTTGGGACCCTACAAGTTTAAGAAGACTGAAGGAAGAAGGAATGTGTCCAAAGGAGGACAACAAAGCAGGTGATGGGCCTGGAAGGAATGTCCTGTAAGGAGCAGCTGAGGACATGAGGTTTGTTTAGGTTGAAGAAAAGAAGGCTGAGAGGTAAGCTCATGGCTCTCTACAGCTTTCTGAAGAGGTAATGGGGAAGAGGGAGATGAAGAGATGGGAATGGTTCAAAAGTGTACCAGGGGAGGTTTTCGACTACACATTAGGTAACACTTCTTTATGGAGAGAGTGGTCAGTCACTGGAACAGGCTTCCTAGGGAGGTGATTGATGCCCCAAACCTGTCAGTGCTTAAGAGGCACTTGGACAATGCCATTAATACCATGCTTTAACTTTTGGTCAGACCTGAGTTGGTCAGGCAGTTGGACTCGATAATCATTGTAGGTCTCTCCCAGCTGAACTACTCTATTCTACAGAGCAGTTCTCCAGACATTATAAGGTGGGACTGAAAAAAGGTTTACCACTCTGGGATGTATAAATTACAAGTACGCAGAGCAATCCTTCAGTTACGCTTAGTAATGCCCAGTCCCTTGCTGCAATACTCAATCAGGTTTTCAGCTGCATTTCCAGGAAAGAGTGGAAATGTTTCTGAACAAGCTGGAAAAGCACCTGTCCAGAGTAACTGTGGGGCAGGAAAATGTGCATTTCAGATCCTATCCAGCAATACTTCTCCAGGGTTTTCTGAACAAGACCAAAGCACGTGAGATAATATAAAATATTCGCCTGTGATTAGTTTTGCTTGTGTTTGTTTTGAGTTGCTGCTGTAAAATTTAACTTGCAATTCAGTTTGACCCGTGTCCTCATGAAGTTCAGATGTTAATGCAATACAAGGAAAAAACCACTTTTTTTCCTTGTTCTTTCATTTTTGTGGATGAGGCTTTTCCAGATGGTGTTTGTGAACAAAGAAATCAAATATATATGCATAGTGGCTACACTAATGTTATTTCTGCTTTGGTTTTGTTGTTGTTGCTGTGGTAGTTTCTTCAAAAAATACAGGTTTATTCTTCATAACATACTGCCATCAGTTTGAGGGGATGATTCTGGATGCTAACAACTTTGAGGATAATCCTCTTTATTGTGGGGCTGTCTTTTGCTATAAGGCAGCAAATTGCTGTTTTCTTCTGTTTACAAAGTTTTTCTGTGAAAATTTCTTCTGTATTTTTCCTACTAATCTGTTTTCTTGAAAAGAAAACTCCTATTACACACATCGGTTACCTTAAAAATATTTTAGTTTTACTTGACGTATTTTCTAGTTTTAATTCTAATTAAATTAGAGAATTGACAATGTCTGAAGTGATTATGTATTTATTTTGTCCACACGTGGAATCTGTTTATAACGTTTTCTCAAGTAAATGCCAATGGATTCCATTTCTTCAGAATGTTGAAATTAATATCTTTTAGCACTAAAAATATATGCTTCATTTCTATCAAGTTTGAGATCATGCAAGAAATGCTACTCTTTAGGTGTCAAATTTCTCATGTCACTTAGTCACATATTTATGCCTCTTTTCTTATATCTCTTCTGAAATGAGACATGATATTTAGAATACTGCAGATGGCAGCAATCTTTGAATCAGTTATGCAAACCACTAGCTGTTTTCTCATAGAAGACATAGATATGAAACCTTTGCAAATACTCTTTTACATGTTAACAAAGAAATTGGCCTTTAAAAAAGTGATAAGGAAATGAAGTGAGTTCAAAAATATCTGAAAATCATCAACTGGGTGGTGTCATTTTAGCAGGATTCCTGGATCCTTCTATGGTGTGGGATGCTTGAAATCCTAACAGGCTTTACTTATCTGAAGTCTTACTCATTCTTCCGTCAGCGTCTACGCTGCTTTAGCAATCACCACCTGGCTTTCTGCAATGGGGGAAGAGTTGGTTGCCTCCCATGATTTGCCAAGTCTTGTTATAGGAATTAGGGCAGACCCTAAGAGGGGGGTTGCACCGGGTGTTTAGGACCAGCTGAGCCAGCTGAACGTTTACTTGTGCCACCAGTAGGATGCTCCCCCTGACACTATTCTAGAAGAAAATGTGAAGCTGAAGTGGCTGGTCCTATAAAGTATTTCAAAATTTTTTACACTGACCAACACACAAATGTTTGTTGAAGCTGGAAAGGGGGAAGCCTGCCTCTTAGATCTTCTTTTTTTTCTTCATGCCCATGGTGACAATCCATGATAGTGCTCTAGGCTCAGCGGGTATTTACTCATATCCAGGATGGGCTGCAAAGTGAACTGTCAGTGTGGCAGATTGTCTCTCACAAGGAGAAAGGGATGAGAGCTCTCCCAAGAGGAGACAAGGGGATTTGAAGCCCAAGTTTAGAAGGTATTCTGGAATCTGAGGATGTAAGGAAGCACTTGGTGGTTTACCCTGGGCATGTGGGGGATTAGTTCAGTGTCTGACAGCCCAGACTGAGTCCTAGAATTAAATACTGAATGTGGATGAGATGTCGGCATATCGTATGTGGCTCACGGGGAAATCAGCTCTCTTGGGAACACCCCCTCCGACACAGCTATTCTTACTGGATATCCAGGGAACTCAGCCTGACTGTTGTGTTGTCAGTTTGAAGCTTTCTGATGGTTACTATAAGGTCAGATGGGCCCCACTTGGGACCATGTTGCCCAAGCTCTCTCTCTTATCTTAGGTCATGGCAAGGCATCCCACTTCTCAGGAAGAGGCATGTGGGTCAAGAAGAGGATGGTTTTGATATTGTGGCTATGCAGCAGTGAATAGCACCGTATTAAACAGGCGTAGCTGTGCATCTCAAATCAGTCCAGGTGAAAGCTTTGATAGAAATATTTGGGTCTCTTTGTATGGATGTTTGGAAATGAGTTTACAGTCTGTAACTCTATCCAGCAAAATTGCACCTCCTACCCAAACCAGTCCCTCTCCGAGACCTGTGTTACTGACATCAATGCCTAGAAACATTCCTCACCAGAAGAGTAGGACCATGATTCAGATTTTTTACTCATTAGCTGAGGATCTTGTTGCCAACTCTTAAGAACCTTATCAACTTTCTCTTTCACTCATGCAGCCCACATGTGTCAAAATGAAGGTTTTATTAGGGTGCTTTACATTAAAATGGAGATAAACATTGTGTTTTCTTGAAGCAGTACAAGACGGAATCAGCTGATATACTTTGTCACAGCTCTCTAAAGATAATGAAGCTATACTAATTTGCATTAGTTAAGCAGCAGAGCTGCTCTCTCATACAGACTTCTATGCAGATAGGCTGGTAAGACACTGGTGATAACAATGTGATTCTGGCTGAGATGGAGTTAATTTTCCCCGCTGCAGCCCTCATAGTGCTGTGCACTGTTTGGGTATCTAGAAAGGTGTTGATAATGCTCCAGTGGTTTGGTCCAGCTGAGCAGTGCTTTCACAGTATCAAGGCTGTCTCCCTGCTTACTCCTATCATCTGTAGACTCAGGGTGGGCAAGATCTTGAAAGAGGACATAGCCAGGACAGCTGACCCAAACTAAACCAAGGGATATTCCATACCATACAGTGTGTGTTCAACAATAAAAGCTAAGGGAAAGGAGGAGGAGGGGGCATTCATTATTATGACATTTGTTTTCCAGAGCAACTGCTACAGCTATTGAAGCCCTACCTCCCAGGAAGTAGCTGGACATCATCTGCTGATGGGAAGTGGAGGATAAATCTTTTGGTTTTCCTTTGTTTCTGCACACGGCCTTTTCTTTTGATTTAATAAACCGCCTTTATCTTGATCCATAAGGGTTTTTTTCTGTCTTATTTTCTCCACGCCCTGTCCTGCCAAAGAGGGGAGTGCCTCTTGATGGGCATCTGTCATCCAGCCAGGTCAACCTACCACAGAGATGGAAGCCTGACACCTTCTAGCACATGACTCAGGTAAAAAACAGTCTGAATCATGCCTCTGCTGAAGAGGCTGATAGGCAAGATTTAGTTGTAAGTAAAAGGTGGAATTCTTACTGTTTTTCCTGAACTGGCTTTTGGTACTATTAGGAAGAGCTGTTCTATTGTACCTTTGCCTTTAAGGCAAGGGATTTGCAATTTTCACAACTGCTTGGAATTTATCATGTGCAGCTAGGAATCACATGTTTCTCCAAAACTAGCTGGAGACATACTCCATCCTCTCTGTTTTTCACCTCTTCACTCTCCCCTTTCTTCTCAATTCTTAGTCAGTGAGGACAGTTTTCCTACCTTTTCTACCTCTTTTAACAATCTTTTGTTCTCTGTCTTGCTCACTTGACTCAAATTTTCTTGTAAGGCCACCTGCTCAGAAGGAGTTAAATAATATTTATGTTATGTACGTGCATTTCTACCTGATAAAGCTCTGCCTTTTAAGTGACAAAGGAAAACAAATTTCAATAATTTGAATATGAGTAGATAATAAAGGTTGAAGGGATTCCATGAAGTTGTATTATTCTGAAAACACAGACACCCTTTGGCCTCCATGAGCCTCCAAGCTGAATCAGAAGTATGCCAGTCCTACTTAAATACCAGCTGGAGGTCTCAAGTCCCTTTGCAGTTATCACTGTTTAATTCATGCAAACTGGAAGCAAAAGTGATGATAACCAAAGAGAAGTTTCCCTCCTGTTTCCCTTCACTGGGAAGTTAATACAGTTTTCATGTCTTGTAACATTCTTTAGTGTTCCCATGGATGACTGCATAACCACAGCATGACAGCCAGGGGCAGTGGGAACGGAGACACTCCAAGCCTCGTAACTGCAAGGCTCTGGGACGAGTGACATAAATTCTTTTAAGAAATTAAATATTTTTTTAAGTGGAAATTTTATGTCAATTTGTGTGTGTGAGTCTATGGGCTGTATGAGCTGGTTTTCCACTCAAAATTCAGTGTGGAAAATTCCTGTAGCTGCAGGTACTTTTCTGTCTTTGAGTCAGATACCCACTGAGATATAATATTCATTTCATTAGGTTCATCAGTATTAATGTTGTTCAGCTCCATTTAATGAAAATTGTAAATTAACATGTGCAGTAGTTCTCTTTCACTAACTAATTGATAGATGATGAAAGTTCCCATGTTACCAGCTAGTACATCCTCAAAGAGAGTAACTAGAAACAGTGGCTTAAGGGGTTTTAAAAATGCATGTTCTTAATGACAGTGATAGCCAGTATATGCTATTTAAGAGATACATGCAAAAAACAAGTATTGCTACCACGGGATAACAAAATCTTATACAAATCATTTTCTTCCCTGGGAATTTGAGTAGCTATTGTTCTTATGCAGGAATGGTCTTTGAATACATATTTCAGTAGCATTATGTACTTCAGCATAAGGATTATCATTCTGAAATCTGTTCTCCTAGTTGGGGTTTTTTTGGTGGACTTTTAACTTTTGATCGTGAGCTTGCATCTAACTGAAGTGCTTATACAACTGACTGCTGATTGCTAGGCAGGAAAGCCCTGAAATAGTAGATGTTTTCCAGGAAGTTAAAATAGAGGATGGCAGATTCTCATCTGATGTAATCAGCTGATCTGCTTAAAATTGATCTGTATTGATTTGCATCAAAGGATAGGAAGGAAGCCTGTCAAGGAAATATTGAAGGACACTTCTGTCAATGACAGAGGCACACAGTGCCCCAGAAGCCCATGAGACTTTATCAAGCCACAGCCAAGCCCCTGTTGCCAAAGGAATCTTTGAATGACCAGTAAGGGGAATAAATGAAAAATCACAAGCTTCATCAATGCCAGCTTGTGGATTACTTCAGTCTTCCTAAAAAATCAGCTTCTGACTTCTCCTTCTGTAGTTACATATGCCTATAAACCTTTGGATGGTGGTATCAGAGACAGATGAGAATTAAAAATGCAAAAAGGATCTGCAAATAATCCATTCTGCTGTAGGAAGTATGGAAAAGACGACAAATATAAGCTTGCATATCTCCCAAGTCATCACGTTTTAAAAAGGGAATAAACTGATGTGAAGAGAAAGCAGATTTAGTCACTCTGTAGCCAAATGGTTTTGCTCAAATTGCAAGAAATCTCTGACTAGGTCTCGCAGCATGAAAGTTACCCAAACACTGTACAAACTGTGCAAGGCACCAACTTGCTTAAAAGTCACGCTCCCCTTGCCTTAGTGGACCTGCAGTGGTGAGACGCTTCTCATCTGCAAGTGCTGAAGAGCCAGGGCTCAGCACCATTGTGTTTTCTGAGTTCATGTGTCCCAGGAAACAGATTGCTTTCCCGAGACAAATGCATTGTTTGCTTCACCCTGCTGCCCGTCAGCAGCTACTCAGATCTGTACGGTGCCAAACCACATGGCCCTTCCAAGTGAAGTTCTTCTTGGCAGGAAAACCCAGGGGTGCTCAGCGAGGTAACCTGAGGGCTGCTGCTCTCGCTGCATTTCTTTTAATTGGGCTGAGCTGCCAGAGTGCTGTGCAGAAATAGGACTTGCAGAAGCTGCAGAGACTGAACAACGTGGTAGGCAGTTTTCATTTAACTGGAAGTGAACCTTATAAATTCAAAGTTTTTGTTTTCTTATCCCAAACTTGATTTCTCCCAATTATTTTTTCGCAAGCATATGCATTGCACACACCCTGGTTTTGAACAAAATGGTTCAATACTTTTCTATTGCCCTGGGCCCAATCAGACAGTGTGTAACCAATGCTGCAGCTCACTAATGGAGCAGTGGTAAACACGGCCTTGCCTTGTACTATTTTTATACTTAGCCCACAAGTAACATTATAAAACAAGTTTCTGAGATGTAATTGAACTACAATAAGGTCTGCTAGAAGAAAAAAAGTATTTCCAAATGCCTTCCCGCCTTTCCTTCTCTTCATCCTGAAAGTCATTCCTGGGTTACGCAGTATCTTATATACTCTTTTATTATGTTTAACTGTATCAGGTAATTTAAATGCCAAATAAAACAATTAATAATTGTCTCATTGAGGGAAAAACAGACTCATAACACTTTTCTTCTTCTCTTGCTGTTCATTTTGGCAAGAAAACTAAGGAACTCATGTTCTAGCATCATAATAATGATGGGAACGCTGCTCATAAGAAATTCCAGTTATCCCCTGGATTTATTATGCCCTTTCCTGTTTGTTGGTTTGTTGGTTTTTATTGGGGAGGAAGCACTGATTTGCTTTTTATCCCTGGTTAGCAACCTATTTCTTATGCCTGTTGCAATCCAGTTCCGTGACTTGGGGTTTTTGGCTGTGACCTCACTGCTCTTGCCTATTAGCAACATTTTACTTTGAGGAGATATGCAGAACAGAAAACTGGATCATCTTTAGCCACTCATTTTGCTAAATTTCATTGTGCTAACCTGGTATGTAAAGAACCAGTATGTAAAGAATTTTATTCCTACTCTGGTCTTACTCAGTTAAAGCGAGGTTCACTGTTGGGTACAGGATTAGATGCACTGACTCAATGCAGTCACTCTTGTGTTATTATTTCTAAGTATAGGTAAAAGTGTGAACTCTTAATTCTTTTTTATTATTATTATTTTGTTGTTGTTTTTTATTAGCTCCTGAAGTCATAGAGCATTAGACTGAGCACAGGAATCAGGCAAAATATCAAAAGTTGGTTGGGATCCATAACTCTTACTTGTTAGCCTGTTCTTTAGATGCTGAAAGAGGACACAGACATACACTGCTCCTCTTCCCATTACTATTAGGATGCATGAACATGTCTTTTCACTCCTTAGTGCCCCAAGTTACCTATAATCTCTTGAAGAAGGGATCCAGGGGGCTTGCCATTTATTTCTTCCTAAAGATTTAAAGCAAGTAAGAACTTCTTTCCATATTTAAATAACCCATGGCATTATACCCACTGCAGAACTGTGACTACGACTAGACACTGTATATTCCACAGATGATACAAAACTATTCAATATATATTAGATCAGGCTGAAGGCTGACCTTTTTAATGATACTTGGAAAAATCTCTTGGAGAAGTTAATTGGAGCCAAGGAGGGTAGCCATGGTCATCCACCCATCATCCTGACTCTATCTGTCCACAGTGCTATGTGGACAATTGGGAGTGATTTGTTTTGTAGGGCTGTGCTGCTTTTGGCTGGGCTAGAGTTTACTTTCTTCACAGTGGCTAGTATGGGGCTGTATTTTGGATTTGTGCTGAATACAGAGCTGTTTATATAGACATGTTTTTGTTACTGCTGAGTAGGACTTGCACAAAGCCAAGGTCTCTTCTGTTTTAGGTAGTGCCACACTGGTGAGGAAGCTGGGGGTGCGTGGGAGGCTGGGAGAAGATACAGCACAACAGGTGACCCAAACTGACCAAAGGGATATTCCATACCATATAGCATCATGCTCAGTACATAAAGTAGAGGCAGAAAGAAAAGAGGGGGGGATGTTTGGAACAATGACATTTGTCTTCCCAAGTCATCATTACCCATGATGGGGCCCTGCTTTCCTGGGGATGGCTGAATACCTGCCTGACCATGGGAATCAGTGAATTAACTCCTTGCTTTGTTTTGCCTGTGTGCATGGCTTTGCTTTGCCTATTAAACTTTATCTCAACCCATGAGTTTTCTGGCTTTTACCCTTCTGGTTCTCTCCCTGGCTGCACGGGTGGGGGAGTGAACAAGCGGTTGCATGGGGACTGCCTGCTGGCTGGGGTTAAACCATGACAAGGGCATGAAAAAAAAACGTTCACATTAGTTGCCCTACTTTAGGGAATGAGCAGCCCTTGAGGTGCATCTCCATGTCTGAAATCACTGTTCTCTGAAGAGAGGGTGCCCGGAGCACGTTCCCCCTCCTTAACTCCCTGTGAGTCCTGCCTTCCGTGAACTTTCAGGTACCTTTCTGACAAACTCTTTTTTGTTTAATATTGAAACTTCTTTCAAACAACCTTTACTAATAAAGCCATGAGATAGAACTCTCTTACTTCTTTTCCTATCTCTTAACTGCCATGTTTATGCATGAAGCAAATTATAATATCCAATAACTTTGTATTCCTAGGAGTTTTTATAAATATTTAAAGTGGTTGCACTCTGTTTAAAATTTCCCATGCATTAGAAATGCAAGGGACTTTAAATTAAATTTATATTGCATATTTGAATATTGGATGTCAGTATACGCTAAAGTTATTTGGACTAAAGCAAGTGAAATACCTAATACAAATGCAGAGATTTGCCTTGACATAGTGTTTTGATGCATTGGCAGCTTATACAAGTACAAAAAAAAGATGACATACATTTCAGATTGTTCGGCAAAGTTAATGATCAGGTCAAAGTTGTAATTTGCAAAGCTAAATAAACTGATTTGCAAAGCTAAATAAACTGATGTAGACATGAAACAATATCAAATTTTGAGGTTATTTCTTGTCTTCTTCCCCCCCCCCCCCCCTTTGGCTTCTGTTGTTTATTATTTTGCATTATGGATCTCCTTTCTCTGTACCTTGTAATGTTACCTAGTCACATAGGTACTGGGAATACAATATATGTTTATTTCCATTCAGTCTCTCTTGCAAATCATATTTCATTTGCTTAAATTTTCTGTCCTGGAAAGCAAAAATGAAGATCCCCTGAACAGTCCTCAAGAAGTGCCCCAGTTACTGCTGTCTCACATTAATGAAAATTGTAGTCAATATAAATAATGAAAAAAATAAGCAAAGCAAATGCACAATTTGCAGTGCTTAAACTCTGTCCTTCATTTCTCTTCTGTTTCTTCCTTATTTTAATGCTGTTCTCAAAATCGTATTTTCAAATACAGCAAGCGAAAAGCATTGTTAAGCCTTTCCAGTTATGCAGATTCTTCAGTTTCCTTTTGCCAGGTCCTCACAGTCAGCAGTCACATAAGAAAATGGCAATTATTTTGTTTCTTCACTGTTATTCCTGCCTATTTCTTTTAAACAAAATTAATTGTTTTGGCCAAAAGATGTGCAGCTCACGATAATAAGAAATGTAATCAAGGATTCTGAAAAAAAGGCTAAGAGTGTAGAAAATTTACACAGGTTCAAGATTCTAAAGAAAGAACAGTTAGTCTGGTTTAGCTTCCTCACTGCAGAAGTCAGAGCATTCTATGCATTTTGGCTCATGCTGATTTACCCACTTTTAGCCCCATTTGAAACAGTCTTTCAGGAAGCATCTAGAGTATGGAGAAACCACTTATTCTGTGAGTTAGCTTTTCTGTTCCAGAATGTGCAGAGAATTTCAGCTGAAATTTGCCTAGTTTGGGTATTGTTTTGTATGCTCTTCTCTTCTTCTAAGAGATTAGAATCCTTAATATAATATTATTATATATCTGTAATGATAATCTCATCCTTCTCTGTTACAGACTGAACTGACTGTCTCTGAAGCATAGACAAGGGGGAGAAATGCAGAGCATAAGCTGACACAGACGTATTCTGCATCAAAAAGGCAAGAGGAAATAGAGTGACAGCCCCAGGGTGCTTTGGTGCCATGCAAGGGGTGGAGGGAAAAAGTCACACAGCTGGGACTGGTTAATTGTGGGCTTTGGGAAACAGGAAATCAACGGAGCGTATCCGGATGAGACACGTTTGTGGTGCTTGGTTCACAGCTCTTTCACTGCAGAAGAGACAAGAAGTGTACTTTGGAGGTACTGTCCAGAGTTAGAGATTAATTAACCTTGGATAGAGGTACTTATAGTAGTCTCCAAGTACCTCAGGTCTTGGTTTGCTATGTGGGTAAGTAATGAGAAACTAGAATAGACAAAATGGAAGTAATTAAGATAAAGGGCTGGAGAAATTAATAGAAAAGTAGTGCGTGTTTCAGAACAGTCACTGCTACCTAACAGGCACTAAGAATTCTATGCTTGGGAGAGGTTACAAATGATCCTTAATCACCTGTCCTATAAGAACACTGATGGCCATTAAAAAAAATGACCCCAGTTAGTAAGGGAAACACCACTTCTGAAAATCAGCAGAGTCAAAAAGAGAGCTTAAATTTATTCAGCTATCAGTAGCATGACTGGAAAAAGGTTGTTAAGTATGAGATATGGCTCCATTCCATGTACTACAGCCTGTGGCAATGGATATTTTAATAAACTTCACTTGGAAGAAAATAAAATGATTTCTACGAAAATACCTGAGGTGTTTTGAAGATACGGGAATCCAAGGAAATATATTTAATGGCAAGCATCCCTATAATGCAGAGAAGTAGGGGAAACGCAAGTATGTAATGAATATAGAACAGGCCTGAGGAAATAAATGTTGGCGAATTTAAGCAAACCATGTGCCTTGAAATGTAAAACAACCAAAGTATATTTCTTCAATACAACAGTGACTGGTAGGACCAGTAGGATACATTTATTAGCGGCAGAGGAACTGAACTCGCTATCACGTTAAATGCAAACCCCCTGAAGGAATAAAATGTTTGGATTGAAAAGAAATGGGGCAGTGCACAGTGCAGCCAAGCCCATTAACAACAAGTTTTCCCTTAAATTGCCTCACGAGGAGCTGTGTAAGAGTCCATGCTGCCCCAGCAGGCAGCAGCTCCTCAGGTGGAGGAGGGGGTGGATGGGGTCCTTGGCTGGAGGGAACGGGCCATGCAGGGTGGCAGGGGAAAGGCTGCAATTAGGAAGTTTCTCCTCACACTCTGAAGTCACTGATGGCACCACTGCTTATTGCTGCTGGGACAAGCACAGTGGCAGCATGGGGAGATGAACTATTGTTAAGGACAGCAGCCTTAGAACTGTGATAAATCCAGGACTACTTGATAAAAAGTCTTCTTTCTTGGGGCTCTTTGCTACAGTAAGTACCTCCCTGCTTGGCTTGAGTCTGAAACCAGCCCCAAGTAAAGGCTGTTTCTACTTAGTGATATAAACTTTGGTATTTTACTCCATAGACAAATAGTACAAGAAAGTTGTTTCTGATGAATCAGTCTGAATACCATCATGGTATGTGTCAAATAGATGCACTAAACAGAGGTAATTATTTCTTTAGCACCCAAAACTAAAAACAGCTTACACAAGGTTTTTGAGTGCGAAGCAAAAGCAAGGCAAGGTGTGAGAAGGCTGGAGATAGTTTTTCTGCTTGTGTGCAGTGCGGCCATGCTCTAGGGACCTTAACTCCTGGAACTGACAGAGAAGAGCACTCTTCATCAGCTGTTCTCCCAGCCAAGTCTGTAATAACATTACTGGGCTAGGTGTAGCTGGATACTGATTATGCACTTTTTCCTCTAGCAGAGCACAACATTTTGAAAGCTTTGTATTTTTTATCAGGGAGAAAATTCCTCAGGTAATCACTTGGTATCTTTACCCATCTCTTCCCCCCTGTAAACTTGAGCAATTTTGGTGACAGTGTTCACTGTTGTTGTTTCCATGAGGAAGCTCATCTCACTGCTCTGTGGACCTGGACGACCACCTTGTCTATGCTGTAAGAAAATAATTATACTACACTGTCGCTACGAGCTCCATGTGAACTCTTATACGAGGAAAATGTAATTTTATTTTAAAAGAAATCTTTCTTCACTCACATTTTCCCACTCCTCATAAGCACCAGGACAGGTGTCTCCAGGTGGTCACCAACTTCGAGACCTCTCCATGCTGCCTGGGCTGACAAGGGTGGTCAAGCTTTGAAGTGTTCTTTGTGCCCTTTAGGAAATGCTAATGATTTTTCCCTCCCCATCCGCTCCCCTCCCCTCCTCTGCTATGCCATTCCATCCCATCCTATTTCATGTCATGCCACCTTTGTGAGGTCACAGGTTTTATTCACCATCCTTTCTCACTTTCTTTGGGCAGCCTAAGGCTCTAGCCTGTTCTTTATCTTCCCACTTTAATGGGAATCCTTACTGTTTGAGTGTTTTAGTTTGCATGTAGGCTATCCCTGCATTTCTAGTTGTCCTGAGAAACTGCAAATAGCTGTGCTTTGCTGGCATGTCCATGACCTGTTTATCCAGGTGCCACCAACATGCACCATTCTTACAGCCTTTCTGTTCCTTTGGGTGCTCCTGCATCCAGACCTACCCATAGAGGCGCTGTTCATGCCAATCTTAATGCTTCTGTTACAGTTATCTAAAATACTCAACGAAGCTCTTCAAAGGCTCTTGTCCTCACTGCTTCTGCCCAGCATTTTTATGAAGTGAAATGAAGGAAGAAATCTAATCTTACCTTTCCTTGTGATTCTTAATAATTCAGAGTATATTCTTCATCTTGTGCCTTTGCAAAACAATTCCAGTTGTTAAAAATCTGAAATGTAAAACACCTCAGGAAAAACATTAAGCTTCAATGAATGTATGTAGTGGGAGGAAACAGAAAACCTCTGGGTTCAATTAACTAGTTCATTCACATCTTTCTTCTGTTTCATGTTACAATGATTCTGCAAAATATTTTCAGTTTGATATTTTCCATGATTATTCTTGCCCCAAGCAGATGAATGTGTCTCTGCAGGGTTTTTAGAGCTGTTTCCCTTTGTTGTTGTTAATTTTGAAACAGAGAGTAATGTAGTTTTCTCGAAGAATTATTTTTCAGACAGAAAAGATGCACTGCAGTGCATAACTGCTACGCATGTTTAGCTATCCAAACAGAACTCAAAAACCAGAAGCTGCAGAATGGCTCATTAGGGATTTTTTGTAAATACAAAGGAAATACAAAAACATAAAGGGAAATTAACCCAAACTTTCAGGGATCCATGAGTTAAACAAATCAAGTAGACTCACAAGATTAGCAATAGTAAAACCTTTTTAGTACAAAAATATTCAGATGGAGTGTTTTAGTTTTAACTGGTGTCATTCCCATACCCATTTACATACTTATAGCTACTCTGATAGTATTTCTTCCTGTCGTTTTCCTGTGCTATAACAGAAAATGGTTTCTGAAATGTAATAGCATACAGCTTCTATGGCCAGAGTTGAATCTTCTCTCGATAGTACTCTGGGAGGTTTGATGTTAATTTAGAATGCAGTGTCATTTCCCAGGAGTTATGGGTTAATTCTGAAAAAAAATTAACTGACCTTCAGATACATGTTGCATAAATGGTTCTTACTCATCCATATTCAAAACAAGACTTTTAAAAGAGGCTCTATGTAGCTCATATCTACGAGACTGATCTCAGGGAAAAATAATTGCTTTCAAAATTGCACTTACTTGACTAGAGGCAAAATTTAAAAAATTTCTACCTCTTTAAAAAATCATCTTGCATTTGAAATTTATTTTCAACTCTGCGGTTGGTTATCTTTGTCAGAGTTTCAAGCAGGAAAAATAATACTTATGAACCAATAAGTAGTGGATAATTGAGGCCTCCTATAAGGACAAACTACTGTTTATGTAAACACCTCAGTGGTGCCAATGTAAGTGAAAGTGTGCTGAAAAGCCTTTTTATTTCACACCAGTCAGTCTCAGATAATTGGTTTCTATGAACTTGTAAAGAACAATCCCTTTCATGGGATTTGAATATCCACTGTACTTTTGTGTTAAAATCACTTTTTACAATGCTTTAATGCACTTACATGTGCTCAGAGATAACAGAATAGCTGCCTTCAAGTTCCTTAAAATATATAGACTACCTCAGAAAACTCCCTGAGTTTAAAATGTTCTCATTTTATAATGCAAGTAAATACACATTTTCCTTTTGAACAAGGAGTAGAAATTAACAAATTCCTGTTTTCTAGATTAAATTAAATGGATAGTAGTACCTGTTTAGATGCATAGATCCCTCAGCTTTTTAATATAAAAGCCCTTGTTTGGATGGGTGGGTTTCTTCTTCCTACTTCTGAAGACTTTGGCCCAGACTCTTTACTCCCAGAAAAAATGTGCCTCTGGCATACTTTCTTTCTCCAATGCCTTTTTTTTTCAGGAGTCAGCATTGTTAAGTCCCATGTGAGAATTTATCACACTTCTAAAATATTTTTTTTTATTAGGTTTTAGTCTGTTCATGCTCCCCAGCTGCTCTGTCTGGCAGCTTGTGAGTTTGAAGGCCCAGAGCAAGCCCTTCACATTTGCATGATGTGGGTAATACAGGGAAAATAAGTAGTAAAGTAGAAAAGGTCTGTGTGCACTGGATACATATTCCAGAACGGCATGCCAGGGATGACAGCAGAATAACAGTGTGCCTTGCTGCAGGATCAGGAGATGGAATCATTGTTCTAACTGTCCCATGGGAGCAGTGCCCCTATCCTGGCTGGGTCTGTGGTCTCTGTCTCTGTCCACTTGCTTCCAGGTTCACTCTCCATAAGCAGCAATTTCAAGAGCTCTAAAGTTTGTTGCAGTGCATTCACCCCTGCTTGTCTCACAAGGGTGAAAAGAAGGTGGAGCCTCATGACATGATATATATTTTGGGGAATATTTTGTTCTCGTTCCCTAATTTTGCAAATGTTAAAACCATTTTTAAATATATTCTGAATTAGGAAACACTTTAATTAGAAATCACAAATGAAAATTGTTTGAACCTTCTGATTTTCCTTTTAAAGCTTTTCCCTTATGAAAAGTCTAAGTATTCTCACTTACGAAAAAGGTCAAAGACACGAAGGTCCAGAGTATCCTAGCATGTAAGTGTCAACCCCCTGCACCCAAACCAAGGTCTAAAGGGGTGTTAACCACCACTCATTTTCTTTTATGCAGTCCTGTTCAGATACTTTTCATGCTTGGAAATGAATGTGGCTTCTTATGGAGAGAGCAGTGTTATCTTCAGGGTGTTAAGGACTGGGAGGTTCAGCCCCTGCCTTCTAAATGAAGTATGTACTTCAGGCTTGAAAACTGTGCCTGTTGGATTGGGGAAGAGAAGGGGGCTCCAGACAGTTTTCTGGATCTCCATTTGGTTGTTGTTTATTGCAAAGGCGCTTAAAATTAAAGAAAACGTTTGTTCAGATAAATATCCACTTCATCTTTTTCTTTTTTCCCCCTTCTTCCTTTTGTCTTTCTGTCCTTTTTGTAGTTTATCTACCATTCATACTCCTCTCTCCCTTCAAAAAACAACAGAAAACCCAACAAAACCAAACTCTAGTTACTCGCACCTACCTGTACGTACTTTTCTGTTTTATCTGCAAATGTGTAAAACCACAGTCCTGATCTAATGCTTTATTCTTTTGTAGCAGGTGATAATGATGGTGGTTGTAGAGATAGAGACATAGATGTTCTAATAGACCTAAATGGATCTGAATCCATCTTTTGGCTTTCCCAAAGTAGTTTCTTACCTGGGCCCCAGTTCCCTTTCTCTAGAGGCACATATTTTCTCTGTTAAAGGTGTGTAGAGCACAAACTGTAAGCCTTTCACTCTGGCTTTCCTTTTTCAATTCAGGATAGTAAGTTAAAGACAAAATATTAAGTATATCCACTTACACTGCTATGTCTAAATATTTCTGGTTTTTTTCTGGTTTTACGCTTCTACAAAGAAATCATGTGTACAGCCATGGACCCTGCTCACTGCAATGTGTATTTGATTTATGTAACAGTGAGGATTGCAAAATCTCCATTGCTTTTCGGTCTATGGGGTTGTGAGAACTGACATTCAAAAGTGGATCAAATATTGCTGGTGCAGTCTATAAACAACCTAAAACACTCTAAGGAGTGTGAATAAATCTGGAGCTCATTAACCCATAAAAAGTGCTAATGCTTCACTATTGTCATTGTGAGCCTACTCTATTTAGGAGTCCAGGTGAAGTTGCCTCAGTATTCCAGGAATTTTGCCTGAGGCACTACTACCAAAATCCTGAACAAGGTTGACTACATAAT
Source organism: Pseudotriccus pelzelni (assembly GCA_035584735.1). Lineage (NCBI taxonomy): Eukaryota > Metazoa > Chordata > Aves > Passeriformes > Tyrannidae > Pseudotriccus > Pseudotriccus pelzelni. The sequence continues at coordinate 83,580,030 of JAWMRA010000113.1, read as the reverse complement.
TATAATTACGAAGCTTTAAGGGGAGAAGTACTTCTGAATACACGATCATTTAGGATGGTGGATGGAGCAGAAATTTTGGAAGACATGACATGAAATTAATGTTATTCTTGCAATGACAGTACTGAGTTATGTTCCCTTGTGCATCAAAGGAAGGAATTTTTGGACAGAAAATGTTTTGATCTGTTCATGAGCAGAAAACATGGGAAGTACCCAGACTTTCAGAACATGTAATTTAGAGGTTTCTGTACCAGTGCATGTAGGACACTTAGAGTTTTCCAGGCTCCCAAGGACTGAACATTAGTTTTTCCATAGTTATGGATAAAATATTTTTGTTTTTTAAAAAATCCCTCACTCAAGATAAAAGGATGTCTAAGTGCTCATTGAGACTGAAAATTTGAAATTCAGGAGGGCTTTATGCATTCTGCAGCTTTTCACTGCCAATGCCTGTGGCTCGGGCTAAGGGATTGCTGGCTTCAGAAATGTGACTGCATATGCCGTTCCCTTGTTTGCAGAAGATTAAGGGCTTTTTCTTCATCTTTTCTCTTTTATTGCTTTAGACATGACTTGAAGCTGACACCAAGCATGATCACAATTTATACAAACCTAATAGATATCGAGTGTGTCAGGACAAAGATCCGTGCCATTAACTAGTCTGCCTTTTGGGAGTTGCCTGGGGAAAAATGTATGCACCACAGGTTGCCTCAGTGGCCCTAGTAGTAAACTATGACCAGTAACTTTTCACCTGTGTGCAAGAACATGCGAAAACCACAGAGAATAGAGTGGAGAGAAGAACATTTGCAAAAAGATACTGAGTTTGTTTTTTGATTAATCACCAGTTTACAGCTCCTTCTGACTAATGACAAATACTTGGATCAAAATTTTATCTTCCTGTCTAGCACAGAGGGGAAGGATGACCTCCGTCGACCTCCTGTGGACACTTTTCCTAATGCAAGACAGACCCTTCCTGAATGAAGATAGTGATTAGATCTGACTCCCCCTTAGCCTTCTCTTCTCCAGACTAAATAAATGCAGTTACCCCAGCCTTTCGTAACGTATCATATGCTCCAGTTCCTAATCATTTTGGTAGTCCTTCAGTGGCCTCACTCTGTTTGACAGTCTCCCTTTTATTCTAGAGGGTCTAAGCCAATACACAATACCTGAGATGTGTCTTCACAATTGCTGAATAGACGGGAATAATGTTTTCCCGTGGTGTCATGGTGAAAGCAGTTTTGTTCTGCAGTACTTACTGTCCATTCCTGTAAACACAGTTCCCAAGAGTACCAGGTGTAAATAACATAACTCTAACAACTTCTGCCTAGTTGTCTTACTCCTTAAGTCATTGTGGTCTCATTTGCAGAAGTTCTGGTAACTCCTTGAAACCCATCTGAGCTACGTGACTTACTTTGAACAAAGGAGATTTTATTTAATGAGGTATCTGAAAAATGACATTATGATGAGCCCAGCTCATTGCAGTAATATCCACAGCTAGAGGTTATATTGTTATTTTTAAAAGTTCCTAGTCTGTCTCCTAGGTTGTGCTCATGCCAGAGCTTGCTGAGAAGCCTGACTACAGTTTGTGAAGCTCTCAGACACTGAAACAAGTACCACAGAAAAGCTCATGAGGAATTTAAGACCTACCTTCAGAGAAATGTTTGAAAATAGTATGGAATACATAGTGAGAAGACACTAATAAATACTGAAATTTTGTATATGAAGCAAAACCAAATTGTGTCTTGTGCTGAAGTGGGAAGGGATCTCTTATGAAGAAAATGTAATTTTGAATTTTTTGTCTGTATCAGAATACATACCTAAAGGCAACCTTAATCTTGGCATTTTCTATGTGTTGAACACTTCTCAGCCTTTATAACATACTTATAACTTTAAGAGTATTTTTTCTTCTAATTTAGTAATATCTAAAGTGCAGTTATTTAAAGAAGCTTAAATTAGGTTGTACCTAAAGGTCAACTAATATACACTAATATAACTGTGCATAAAACACATCTGTGTATCCAAAATCAGCTCCACACCCCAGGATATGCTATCACCTTGTAGCATCAATACAATCTGTGAACACAGAGCTGTAGTTCCTGCTCTGGCTAACAATTTTTTTAGGGGGAGGAGGACTGAACGTCCAGTCTACAAAGGAGCTGGATAGAGAGAGGGGTAGAAGGGTCTAGAACTTCTGTCTCCATCATAGGTGAGAGTTCTTGGTAAAATAGACTACTGGGCAAAAGGGGACTGTTATTATGGTATTTCTCAGAACCTGCACTGTGCACAATTAGTGATACTGAAATATATCCTTACAGGATAATTATTCAAAGGAGAATGCAATCTATCACAATACAGCTGGAGTTGGAAAAATCAACCAAAGGCTAGAGCAACCAAAGCCTTTCAGCAAATATAATTCTAAGTGTAAAATCTGAGTCATTGCTACTGCCACTAAACTGTTCTTTTGAGTTCTGAATGTGCCTGAAATGTCATGTGAAAACATAATTGCCTCAGAGCTGTCTCGACACACTCAGAAGCACCAATGCTCAGCTGGTGTTGACTATGGCCTGACATCTGGCTTATATACACCCTTAAAGGAGTACAGGAACCAGGTATTCTTCCAAGCCATGTGCTTTGCTCTGGCTGCTGTTCCCTATCTACCCTAAAACACTGCAAAGGGAGACATATTGTGTCTCAGATGATGCCTGTCTTTTTTTCCTAACAGCATGACTAGATTAATTAATATTCAACTTAAAATCAAACCTTTCTCTCAAACTCAAATCCTTTCCTTCACAACTGTTACCCAGCCTTCTGCACACACAGCCTGCTGATCTGTGCTATAACATCTTTCACATCTTTATTGAAGAGCCCATTGTGCACTATTTCTTAATTTCACACAATCATCCTAAATTCTAAACCTGGTTTTCCCTGTCCTTTCACCCCCTCTCACTTCAGTGTCATCTGCAAACTCCATAGGTATATTGTGCTGTAAAAGTTCTTAACAGAAACATTGAGCTGTAGCCATATCAAGAGAGACCTCTTCAAAATTCCGCTGGCACATCTTCCATTTTGACAACACAACATTAAAAAATACTTTTTCTTGTTTCCAAGATTTATAATCTTTCATCAAAATCTCTGTCTGACAGCTTTTTCTCCTAACTTGTTTTTGGGAATATCGTATATAAATGTCAAACTTTTATGAAGTGAAGATATGACATATACTGCTCCTCCTTTTTTTTGTCTCATGAAGCATTTAAATCAAATTTACAAATTCTAAATTGGCTGGTTTATATCTTGTTGTCTTCATCCAGGTGTCCATAAATTACAGTTTGAGTATTTGTTACCGTATTTTTTTCTAGAAGCTCCATCCTTGCTAGTGTCTAACTCCCCAGCAGGTCCTTTATTCTTTCTTTAAAACTTGCAATATGTTTGCTCATTTGAGTCTTTTGGACCATATCTCTTCTCCATTAACTCTGAAAATTGTTGTTGGTTTTTGCTTGAGATTGTTTCAGCCAGTTCTCTAAATACTTTACAGTGAAGCTCATCAGCCTTAGTCAGTTTTGAAAGCTATAGCTTAGGTAGAATCAGAGACGTGCAACAGAAAGACAAGAGACAACATTTGCAGGTTGCAGTTGGATGAAACTGGGGAAAAAATCACAGCTTTAGTCCACACTAAGCACTTGAAAAGGTTTCTCAGTAAGGTTATAGAGTTTCTATCTGGATGACCCGGGAAAATGTTGAAGCTGGCACTCCTTTGAAAAGGGTTGGGACTGGATGACCATAGAGGTCTCTTTGATGTACACAGTTCTAGTACTCTGTATTGATTTTGTCACTTCTCCTTTTTCCTCTGAAGTTCAAGGTTAAACGGATTTTTGTCTCTGATCAAGCCAGCTGTAAGCATAACAAAATTATGGTTTAGTAACAGTTCAGCTCTCCTAGTTTTCTGCCATCCTCCTTTCTACTCAGTGACAGCAGCAGTCCCCAGTTCCCTTGTGTCATTTGTTATTGCTCCTCAGCTGGGTTCCCAACTGTTCTGGGAATGAAACAGGTAGGTCATGTGAATGACAAATATTTGTAAACTGCATCACTATGGTTATAAGATGGTGTTTCATGTTTCTAAGACTTGTTCTCATAAATTTCTTTCATTGTTTTTCATGTCCATCTCATACTTATTTTAATCAGTTTCCAGTATGATCCTATCATGCATAACTTGTACTGCAAGAAAAAGGCTTGTATGAGTTTAAAGTCTAAATGTGCTATATCATAGGCCTAGGCAAACAATAATTAACATCACTCAATTAAACAGATAAGCCAAAGCATTCTCCTTCATCTGTATAAGGTCAGCTATTTCAAATCACATCTCTCCTTGGGAGAGGCAGTGGGAGATTAGCCCATGCTGTGCCATGAGGAGATTCATCACTTATAGTGTAAGTAAAACCAAATTATTACTTCCTTCATCTTTGGTGTACTTAATCATGGCACAGAGAGGGCCTGTGAACTGCTGAGTTTCACACCTCCTTGTTAAGAGTCTGGAGGCTTAACTGGGATTACAGTATTTTCTGCCACTTTCATATCTTTGAGCTGGTCCCTGCGTTCTTGCTGCAGACAGTTTCTAAGAAAGAACATAAAGTCATGTTTTTTGTTCATCTCCACACCTTTCTGTGCACAAAGTCTGCAGCTGGTCTGCATGCTAGACAGCTCTTCCTTATGTGAGAGCTGCTGTGTGGCTTGCTGTAAATATAACTAGCTTGGCCAGTATGATCATTGCTTTATAAACCATTTGTCACAGCTCTCCGTGTATTGTCTGTGTCCTTTATGATACTAAGCACACAGAGGAAGCTGTAAAATAATGTATTTGATTATTTATTCTGGAAAGTAATTTCTGCTGAGTGAGAGAACAGCAATGACTAATATGTCGTGCCAACTCTTGGCAGGCTAACCAACTTGCACAATCCCTTTATTTGTAATCATCCACCAAGCAGAGATGCCTTTCAAAACCTTTTTTTGAGCTCTTTATAAGTCCATCTATTTTCATTCTCCCTTTATATTTTCTCTCTTAACATCTTTCTTTATTTGCCAAAAGCAAAGCCATATTTTTTCCCAGCAGTACTTCTAGCAAAATGGGAAGCTAGAGTTATTTTTAGGTGGAGTGTTGACACCACCTTTTCTCCTCTGCTTCTTCAGATCTACTTTTATTTTATTAATAAATCCAGAGTGTTTAGATATCTGAGAATTTTGCTAACATTACACATTAACATGAAATAACAACTTTCTGATTTATCTCACTTTTCAGTTGTGTCTTTAGAACCCAGTAATTCAGGTTTCAATACAAACATTCTGTTTATGACTCTGTATATTGTATTTGCTATGAAGCATATTAGCTTGCAAATCCAACAGCTGGCTTGTCTAATGTCTTATCAGCAGTTCACTCAAGTGATTCACATCAGTTCACATGTCTAGCTTCTTTTTCTTAAATTATATTAGACTTTCTGAATCATTATCATAATCTTTTCGGCATTCCTACACTCTGCCATGCTTGAAGAATGACACTATGCTATATGAACATGACTGACAATTTTTTCAGTTGAAAAATGTTTAAAAAGCATTCATATCTTAAAAAACGAACACTCTTTTGAAAAGTTAACCTAATACAGCATTTCTAAGTAAAATTACATGTATATTTCTATCTTACTATCCTAGTTACAACATCTCAAACTCCCTTTACTCTTTTCATTAAAAGTATTTGTCAGGATTTCCCAGAAATATTAGCCTTTCAATCTCTTTTTTGGTATAGTAGCATATATGAGTTTACAGATGCTAATTTCAGAGAGGCATGAGCAATCAAAATGTTAAACGAGGTCATTTTCCATGCACTAAAGTAGATGTCCTGCAACCCTTTGCTGATCATCGTTTGACATGTTGACATCGTTTGACATAGTTCGCTGTCTTCCTACTCACATAAATGCAAAGAAAAATGGTATTTTTTTATTGCAGTCTTTAGGGAAAATTCAAGAAATGGGGAGCAGAGGCAATGGATACCACTGATGTATCCTGATGGAAGCATTGTCTTTGGCTGTCACTAATAACTGTGAGCAGCATATGTACTCTGGGAACTCTCAGCAGTGTATTTTTGTGAAATGATGGACCTCTAGAATCACCCTGATACACTATGTCCTCCAAGGTATTGTAACAAATGCAACACCAGAAAAATCCTTTGGAAATAAATACTGAAGAAAAGGTGGTTCACTAGAGAGAGATCGTTAAAAGACTTTCAGTGGTGTGTCAAGGCACAACCTGAAAAAGCAATTTATTATCCTGTGCATGTGGTAGCCTGGCACATATGCCTTTAAGCAACAGGTTTGGTTGGTTCCTGTAGAAATGATCTCTGATTATTATTGTTTTTGTAGCACCTCTTGCAGTGGTTAGTTGAAAGTGCTGTCCACAGGCTATCTATTCTACTAAGATTTCAAATTCATTATGGTCATTTTTCAGAACAAGGAAATCCATTTTCTATTACCCAGAAGATGTTAGCTTCATGTGTTTCTAAAGGAGCACAATTGTGGTGGTTGCCGATGGTGAGTGAGTAATTGACTAGAGAAACTTTTTGTATCCACTTTGGCATGATAAAAAGCTAGTGCTGTTCACAGGAAACATTATAAGTTTTTTCTTTGTACGGAGAACTCATTCTTCGTCCAGGTAGTAAGCGCAAATAATTACATGCCATTTAGTTGAATAAAAAGATAGATGACAGAAAATAGGAGAACACTATAGCAAAGAGAAGGAAAAAAAATAAACTACTGTGTAAAACTTATAAATCATTTTTACCTCCACGTAGTCCTTGAGATAAGAGGTAATAGTTTGCTTAGCTACTTTAAAGGGAATATGATCTTAGAATTAATACCACATCCTTAGAATTAAAAATAAACAGCTTTTCTACATCCTACTGAGACCTCCCTGGTATGAGCTGTCATGGCTTGAACTCTTTTCTTGCCACTCTTGTGGTGGGCTGTGCCACAGAGCAGGGCTGGCACAGCCCTGCAAATAAGCTGTGGGGAACGGGTGTTGGGGGAAAAATCTCAACAGACACAGAAATCTGTGAGTCGTGCAATGCCTCAATACCTGTGCCTGGAGCTCAGTTACCTTTGTTTTATCTCTGGTACTCTTGTCTTTCCACTTCCACTCTCTCCAGTCTGGTAGATAGAGGTCATATTTCAGATTAACATATGCCCTCTGAAATTATGTTTTTCAAATTAATTTCTTTATGCTTATTTTTTGACAGTCAAAAGAGAGGAAGGAGCACAGGGCACCATGACATGAAAAGCATTTCTAGCAATCACAAGTAGGGCAGACACAAAGTTGTTCAAAGAGCAGCAAATCCCATAGTCTCTGTTCATACAGTGAAATGGGTTTTTTGCATTTTATGTTTTGCAGTTCATGACTCAGTTTCATAAGCTGGCACTACTGTTCTTTTTCTTTTCTTAGTAACTACCACAACAAAACACAAACGAGCTCCTCTATTGCAACATAAATTTGCTTTCCCTAACTTTTAGCAAAACACAATGCTGTAATTTAGCATTGAATAAATGCTGAAATCCAAAGACATCATAATCAACTAGTAGAGAATAATATATTTTTGCCAGGCTGAGTATCTCAATGGCTACACAGAAAGAAGCACTGAGGGAATTTAAGTACCAGTGAGGAAGATTTTGGTAACTCATTAAGCATGAAGGAGAGTACAACAGGAAAGCGAACTGCAAATGAAATTCCAAAGAGTCAGACAAGAAAAGAAGAAGAACTAAACCCCAAATTGTCACTGAATATGATACTAAAAGTCTGATTTCAGCCATCTTGTAGACAGGAAATCTCAAAAATGTATAATTTAATAAAAGCTAATCAGCACAGATCCATTACTGGAAGTCCAGACTTCAGAAATTCCCTTTAATACTTTTGTATATACTGCAACAGCTGAAAGCCATAATGAATCTGTATTTCAGAAAATATTTTAAACCGTGATGTAGAATAGATTATTCTGCAGAATGTGGGGGAAGGTGCCCAGAGCAGCCATCAGGTGAGTGCAACAAGCCCTGACCCAGGGAGAGGTGTTCGCAGTGGCGTGGGACACGGGCACACTTCTCTGCTGAGCAATCTGTATGTGTATGTCCTGCAGGAGGAAAAGGGAGGATTTGTGTGCTGAAGCATGGCCTGCCATGAGAAAGGATGCAGACTGCCTTGGCAGGATGGCCTAGATTATCTTCCTATCAATAGAGACAATCACAGCCCTCCTGCCCACCTCCAGCAATGGGACATTTCATCAGTATCTTCATTAAGACACCGTGGGATAGATTTAGTCCACTGAGACACCTACCTTAGAGCTGTACATTGGTTTTCTGATGAAGCTCTTTTCCTTCAGCTGCATGCTGCTCCCTTATCCATCAGTGAAATGTGGCTAACTATTTTAAAGTCCTCCAGGGGAATATTTATTATCCTGGACCTCGGTTCTGGGTCAGAGTCAGAAAGAGAGGAAGTTTCCATTCATGGGTTATATTTGCAACACTTACTGATTTGCTTGAGTCATTTAATTCCTCTTTGCCTCACTTACCCTAAGCTGAATAAGAGAAAATATGCCTTCATTCTCTTCTGGGTGCTTTTATCCTTTTATATGGCAATGACTACAGTACCAGTAAGCATTTTGGGTTTTGAAAGGCTACAATGATCATTAAGGAAGCTCAGTACTATTGTAATACTCATAGATATTCATCAAAAATCTGTGTTGTGTTTATTATGGGTCATGTGCAAGCCAAACTCTTTATAGGCTTGTATAAAGGAGGAATATTTTGCCTTTTTCCTGTTAGGGTTTATCTCACTGTCTCATCCTCTGAACAGATTCAAAGTGGTTGTCTTTGCCAAAATTTTAGTGGCATTAAAGACTTACTAGATAACCACCTCCTGTTTTGACACTCACATGATACATTCTTGGCTCATTAATCAAGGTCATACTTATGCAGATAGTAAAAACTGCCTCTGATAACAGATTTTCTGTTGGAGGATTTTTCTTATTCAAATGCATGTTAGACATAAGAACAATTCTCTTTTTCCACTTTCTTCATGATATGTTCAATTTGAAAACCATCTGGAACTGAGTTTTAAATGAGGCACAGTTTGGTTGTTCATGCTATTGGTAGGATGATGTAAACATTCACATTACACACATGATAAAATAACTGTAACCAACTGGTTTGTGTCTTTCCTCCCCAGTGAAAACAAAAAATTCTTGGGGGTTAGCTGTCTGTCACAGTGAATTATAAGCACAGACTATTGTGTTTGAGGAAAGTGTCTCTAATCAAAATGATAGAACTCTGTCTATGAACTACTATCCAATCAATAATAATAAAAAAAGAAACTGTGCATCCTTCAGAAATGAGGGTAAAATACAGATAAGTCAAACACTGGTATCACAAGAAGTTTTGATGCTGGAGGTACAGTCTCCTCTGTACCCTGTGTAACAAAGTAAATCATTGCTTTTGGGATAGTGATGGCAGTTACATGTGCTGCCTATTGCCCTGAGCCCCAAACATATCTTCATGTTCAAAGAAAACAGAAGTCTTCTTTTGATGTCCTGATACTGATATCTGCTTTTGTTATATGTTATAATGGTTCCTTTGCTTCTCTTACAGAGAGTGGAAAATGATCATAAGCTGAAAGAGAAAGACCTTGTACAGGATTCAGAGTGAAATAGCGTATTACTCATTCAGTTGTCGTACTCATTTCCCGTATTACAGCTGTCACTGAAAGGTAGTCAGAGTTCATGTTGTACACTATGTTTGTAAATGGTGATGCTATCTCATTATTTTCCAGGTTGTCTGCAATTAACCTCTTATTCTGAGTGTGGTGAGAACGTGCAGTAGCAGCATACAACATTTCAAATGTATTTCAAGGTGCATCTTTGTCACTTCAGTCACTCATGAGGGAAACAAATGCTTCCCTTCTGATTTGCATGCATTCTGGTAATAAATAATTCTTATCCTTAACATCATGTATTAGAAAAAAAGAATAAACTTCATTAATGGCTTGGATGCTTGTCATCATTGTCCGAATTTTGATAGCTCCTGAATCTTGAACATAAGTAATGCAAGCAGCAGCAAATGGGTTGAGAGTCTTAAGGAGATCATCCTGACTCTGGAGCTGTCTATGATGAAGACTGGCCAGAAGCTAGTCGCAAAATGAAGTCACTGTGCTGTCACTCACACCCTTAGGAGAACTTTGCAGCACTCAAATTTACTGGTGCTTTGAGAGTGCAATAAAATGCAGAAGTGCTACTCATTTTTATTTTCACTCTCACACATGCTGCGTGGTAACATACCTATATTTATACCCTGTTTAAAAGTTAGCCTTAGGGACCTAAGCTTAGCACCTTACCCTCACTCTGCAGTCAAATATGATGCTCCTTCAGAAGGCAATTCCACTTATCCTTGGATGATGGTAATAACAGGTGAGACAAACTGTTCCTCTGGAGTTGCCTGTTCTCCTTAAGAGCACAGTTTGGAGTGATGAGCTTCAACTTGGGCAAGGAACTTCTAACCTCTGGCATTGGTTGGGCTTTGCCTGCTGATTTTTTCCTTTTTTCTATAAGACAGCTGTTCTAAGCTAATCATCTGGTTTCCCACCTACAGACAGCAGAGAGCAAAGAGACTCTCTGAGGGATGATTCATCCTCTCCCAAGATAAGTATCTGACACAGGTGGGAGTTAGCCGAAGTAGAAATTGTACTTTAAATTAATTTCTGCTGGTATTGTTCACTACTTAAGCAGTCCCTTAGGAGGAGAGCTTCTTATATGACTTTTGCTTCAGAGAAAAGAGTAGCCAAGTCACCCCATTGCTATAGGATGAGATCTCCTGGATGTTAGTCTGAGGATTGTTTCCCTGCATAAATGAGGGAAGTGCATGGAGGAAAGGAAGGCCCTTGGGAAAGGTGTGAGCAATGAAAACTAATTTGGGACACGTAAGAGGGTATATGTGAGAGGCAGTGATTACAGAAACAAATAAAAAGGGATTTGTAGGAGAAGAATGGTACAGGAAATCAAATAAAGCAAAGATTAAAGAGCAAAAAAAGATGTGAGAAAAAAAGATAATAAATACAAATGCCATCAGAAATGGATGATAAAGACACTGTGAAACTGGGGCAGAAAACGATGCCTTAAAGCAGAAGTTTTTGAAGAAGTTATTTACAAAATAAAAGTATAAGCTGTTGTCAGCTAAATCAGCTGTTTTATTACTTCCATTTCAGGATAAGTTCCTGATAGAGACAAGTAAAGTGTTTGTGAAATGTGCCTGTCACATATTCCCAGGCCAGGCCATTAGAGAGAAGTGAATTCTATATTGCCCAAATATGAAGTTTAAGAAGTGTTTGGATAATGCTTTCAGACACATGATGTGATTTTGGGGCTTTTCCTGTGCAGACTCAAAAGTTAAACTCAAAAGTCCTTGTGGATCCCTTCCAACTCAGAATATTCTTTGATTCTATGATTTACCTGTGCTTACTCTGTAAAACCCACCACTAGGTCCTAATTATATGTCTAGAGATTTTTTTACTTTATTATGTGCCCCAGTTGTCAGACTGTTGTATGTTAGGAGCGAATATAAGGGAGGAACGGCATCAAGTGATACAAAAGACCCAGAGGTAATCCAAAAATCAAATATCTTTGTCAGGAAGACAAAGGAAAGTACAATCAAAATTTGGATTTGTCCCAGTTTCTAATTCAAAGGTAAGAAATCAATTAAAAAGGAAATAGTAAAAATATAATTTCTGGAATTACTATTTTTTAAAAAATCCCTTGCTCTGGTCCTTCTTGGATTGCGCTGCCTTCATAGTGATATGATCTTCCTCTGCAAACATGTACGTGATTGAAAATTATTCAGTGTGTCCTGAAATTGAAAAAGCTGTTAGTAATGCAGTAAATAAGAAAACAGTCCAGTGCTTAATGTCTAGTTACAAATAACAGTTTGCAATTTATCCTGACTGCATCATGTAGAATATTTCAGACACTCAGCAGCATACCAGTAAAGCAGTACCTAGTCAGATGTGAGGATACAGTGATTTATTTTTACATTTGAAACAGAGAAGACCATATAAAAATGTGGCTCCAAAGAAGAGATATTTTGAAACTTAAAATTACTTTAATGTCACACATTTGAACAATTTTGTCTTTATAGTGAGAACACCGTTTCGCCCTTTTCCTTTCCCCCTTTCCTTCCCCAACCACAAAACTTGCTGGTTGAAAAATGTGCTAATGTCTGATGAAGAAAAGTCTTTGAAAGGTAGAAGTGGAAGTAAACTGTTGCTCCGGCCAGATACTTCATTTGACTAAGCAAAGATGTGGATATCCCTTACACTATGTGTTTGGGGCACTGAATAAGGCCATATGTTTGGGGCACTGAATAAGGCCATAATTCTGGGTTTCTCTCCACGCACTCCAGGGCAAAGGAGGGGACCACCCTTAGCATCCTTTGTTTTGCTGATCTTGTAATGGCTTTCCTATATCAATGGTGGGGGGAAAAGAAATCTTTCATTCCTACCGCAAAAAATTTACTCACATTCACAAAACATTTTTAATTCATGTCATGAATACATGGAAATAATATAAAAGGACCCATGTCCTCTCCATCTCCAGTGAATGGGAAGCCACTTCTGTTTCACTTGATGCTTCTAATACCAGGAAAGTTACTCCTTTAAAATTCGCTCTTCAGGGAAAGGAGAATTATCAGTTTCTCAATTTTTGTGCATCTGTTGATGTTCATACAGACTGGGGAATGAGATGCTGGAAAGCAGTGCCACAGAAAGGGACCTGCGGGTCCTGGTCAACAGCAAGTTGAACATGAGTCAGCAGTGCCCTGGCAGCCAGGAGGGCCAACCATGTCCTGAGGGGTATCAGGCAAAGCATCACCAGCCAAGTGAGGGAGAGGGTTATTCTGCTCTGCTCTGCTCTGCACAGGGGTGGCCTCATCTTGAACGCTGTGTGCAGTTTTGGGCACCACAATATAAGAAAGATATTAAGCTCTTAGAGAGTGTTCAAAGGAGGGCAATGAAGATGGTGAAGGGTCTTGAGGAGGAGCCGTATGAGGAGTAACTGAGGTCATTTCATCTGTTCAGCCTGGAGGAGACTGGAGGGAAACTTCTTTGCAGTCTACAGCTTCCTCATGAGGGAAGAGGAGACTCAGGCACTGATCTCTTCTCTGTGGTGACCAGTGACAGGGCCCAAGGGAACGGCCTGAAGTTGTGTCAGAGGAGGTTTAGGCTGGATATCAGAAAAAGGTTGTTCATCCAGAGGGTGGTTGGGCACTGGAACAGCCTCCCCAGGGAAGTGGTCACAGCACCAAACCTGGCAGAGTTCAAGAGGCATTTGGATGACATTTTCAGGGTCATGGTGTGACTCTTTATGGCTGGTCCTGTGCAGAGCTAAGGGTTGGACTTGATGATCCTTCCAACTCAGCATATTCTGTAATTCTATGATTATGCAAATATGTCCCTAGAAAAGAACTGGAAAATGTGCTAGCTGTGATTCTTGCAGCAAAGAGAAAGTCAGCCTCTCCACTTCTAGCAGCACAAGGAGGAATCAGGAAAAAAAAGTTCTGACATTGACAAGTAGTGTAGTGGTTTATATTTTTTTTAACTAGAATGGTAAACCTGGTTTGCAGATTTTGCCTGAACATTTTACCTGCAACATGATGCTTCTCCAGGTGGGATTCAATTCAGGACTACAGCATCTGAACTGAGATGATCACATGCTGTGTGTATAACTTACTGTGACAGTCAGTGGGGATTTGATCACTCTAGGGAGAGACTCAGCTGTCCAACCATTTGCTTTGGTGCTAGCAGAAGTACTCTTCTACTGAATAGTTCTTCATTCACCAAAGAGGGAGTTCATCTCCCCAGTGTGCTGGTAGACACTTAGATGTGGAATAGGATGAGATAATTTTGAACTGAATCTTACTCTTCTAGGCTGTTCAGTCCTGCTCACACAGACAGTGATAAGTGCTTGTCCACAGCAATGCAGATTCACAGTGCAGCAGCTGTGACGTATTAATGCCATGTGGACAGAGAATTCTACTATAATGTAAAGATGGAATGGTTATTAGGACACATGAATGTATCACTTTCAAGTAAGTACATAAGAAACATGAACAGGGAGTCACTTCACCTGATTTAAGATCATCACTAGTCCTAGCTCTTAAGGTCTAAATAAGGCTCCTCTAAAACAGAAATCTTAAATACTCATGGAGAAAAGGGACTCCAGTCCTCCAGAGAAAGACCCTGATGTATTTAAGTGCTTCATTTTCGTGTACAGGACTTGACTGTGTGGCTACGGTCCACAGTATTCATTTGAGGACTTTGGACAGACAGAAAACTCTACCTAAGCTACACCTACTGTGTAAGCTACAGTACAGAGCTGTGTTGTAACTTAGACTAAAATAATTATTCTCAGGCCATTTCTTCTTACCTGTTGTCATTGTTCTTGACACAGCAAAAGTGCAGTCCTGACTACAGTCCTTGGATGCAATTAGAATATAAACAAAACCCAACAGTTTGACAATTGATCATAGGAGGTTAATGGAGTAGGGACTCTGAGTTCTTTCATGTCAGAAATGAAACTGCATTCTTCCCTTGGTATTAAAAGTAAATCCCTTAAATTTCCAGAATGTTTTGTAAGCCACTTTTAAGTATGCTTTAGCTATTGGTATTTGTAACATTGCTCAAAAGTCTGAGAAACAGATGCCTTAAGCTGCATATCAAAAATGCCAAATGGCCAGCACAAAACTACATCAGTGTTTTGTCAAAATGCTGAGAAAAGTGGAAAGTTCTTATCTTTTTATTCCAGACTAACAGCTGAGTTTCATTCTTACTCAAAAGGATCATGAGCACAGTCTGTTTCAGAGCAGAAATCTGAGCATTAGAAGTTTAGCCATGACTCTGGACTAAAGCTGATCCATGAACCAATAGAGGCTTTAAGAATAATACTGGTTTCATTCTTTGAATTAAGTCATAGAATCATAGAATGTTTGTGTTGGAAGGGATCTTAAAGATCTTCTTGTTCCAACCCCACTGCTGTAGACAGGGACACCTTTCACTTGATCAGGTTGCTCAGACTCCCATCCAGCCTGGATGAACACCACAGCGTGGACATCCACAGGTGTGGACATCCACAGCGTCTCTGTTCCAGGGCCTCTACACAGCTTGCTGTCATTGGCAACCTTGCTGAGAGTGCACTCAGTCTGATTGTCCAAGTTACCAACAAAGATGTTAAACTGTGCCAGTCCCAATGCCAACCCCTGAGGAATGCTACTTGTCACTGTTTTTCACTTGCACATCAGGCTGTTGACTGCAACTCTTTGAGTGCAATCACAGAGCCAATTCCTTATCCACTGAGTGATCCATACATAAAATCCATGTTTTTGCGATTTAGAGATAAGGAAGTCATGCAAGACAATGTCAAATGCTTTGCACAAATCCAGCAGTGCTTTAGCCCCATCATAGAAGGCCACCAAATTTTTCAGGCAAAATCTGCTTTTAGTGAAGTCATGTTGGCTGTCACCAATCGCCCTCTTATTTTCCATGTGCCCTAGCACAGTTTCCAGGAGGATCTGCTCCATGATGTTGCCAGGCATTGAGGTGAGACTGATTGCCCTGCAGTTTCCTAGGTCTTCTTTTTTCCATTTTAAAAAATGGTTGGGGTGTGTGCAGGGGGTGGAGTTTCTCCTTTTCCGGTCAGTGGGAACTTCACTGAACTACCACAACTTCTCAAATATGATGCATAGTGGCTTAGCCACTTCTTCTGCTAGTTCCCTCAAGACTTTTGGATGCAGCTTATCAAGTCCCAGAGAGTTATGCACCTTCAGGTTCCTTTGATGATCTCATACCTGACCTTCTCCTGTTGCCCGACTTTTCCTTCTGCCCCATCTTATTGGTGAGAACTAGTTCAAGCAAAGCACCTCTCCTTTTTGGCTCCTCTACCACATGGATAAGGAAGTTTGTCATGATCAATGCACTGCAGGAACTCCTGGATTGCTTGTGCCCTGCTGTGTTGATTCTTCAAGGCATATTGGTGTGATTGGAGACCCAGGGCTTGTGAACATGAGGCTGCTCCTGTGTGTCTATAGAGGGACACATCCACTCAGTCTTCTCGGCTGGGTGGCCTGAAGCCGACCCCCACTACAATGTTGCCTGTCCCTGCCCACCCTTTGATCCTGACCCATAAGCCCCTCATCTAACTCCAGGTGAAGCTCCACGCACTTTAGCAGGTCATTGACATAGAGGGTGACACCCCCTTCTTTTCCTGGTCCTCGTCAGTGTTCATTGGGAATACTTTCTACTGTTCACATTACACCTCTAGCATAACAAATCTTTTATTTGAAGACTATAAATCACTGCTAAGAACAGTACTTAACTGAAAGCTGAGGTCTTTCTTCTGTACATCTGAGAGTCCAGCGCTTACAAATGTGAGTACAAATGTGAGTGAGTTCCTTCCCCTGCTAAGTGAAGTATTAGACTCCTTTAAGAGTCTGGAAGCTCAAAGAGAGAAATAAAAGTTACCTTTGTAGGTGGCTTCTGTTCACATGTCATACCTAGCCTAACTAAACTCTGCTGTTGGCTTCAAAGGCCTTGTGCTCCATGTAGGATAACCAAGTAGATAACCATGGCTGGCTCTATCAAGATATGAATGTATATTTTCAGATTCTTCCTCATTTCAAAAGGGACTCTATATGTCGGTATGACTTTTACAGCAGTATGACAGCAGCAACAGTTGATCAACAGTTGCTGATCAACAGTTTTAGGCCCAAAAAAGTGGGATGCTTATATATAAAACCGTCCTGCAACAGCATCTGAATCCAACATCACATAGCTAAGACTTGTCTGAGAAAATTGTGCTCCATACACCTTGTTCATTTCAATACCATAGCACATGTAGACAATACACTGGAATAGACTCTTGAAATAAGATGCCTGCTAACAAAGGATGATTTGAACAAGTTTGAGAGAAGATTTTTTACTCAGATTTACTCTGATCCTTTGGTACATATATTTTAACTCCTAAGAAGAAAATCTTAGATCAAATTCTATCCATTCCCATGGGGTGTTTTGGTTCTTTTTATAACTCCAAAACCAACAGAAAATAGGCTTACATTCTGAAAAATACATTACAGAACCAAACATCCACACGGTTTCTGTTCCAAAGGGCTTGTGCCTTACCTATTTGTCCACTGTAAATAGCAAAGATGGGTGTCAGAAATCACAGGACTATCAAGAAGCTCCAGTGTATTACATATAAAAACAAAATAGAAGCAATAAATTATTTCTGAAGTGAGTTACACATAAACATTCTGATATACCAACTGTAATGGTCTAAACATATCCCATTGTCTTTTAAAGGATTTTTTGGTCCACATTTTCTAGTCTACACTGTTTTATTATGTAAAACTCATTCACGAGTTTTGAACATTTGTTAGTTAAGATATTTTTTTCCAAGAGAAAAATTAAAAATAAACATTTTTTATCTCTTAAGATCTGTGGTAAAACCCTCTACAATGGTTGTGCTTTCTTTCCTTAATACACTGTTGTGGTCAGTTCTTGCTTCTTCCACTGTGATCTAACTATAGGACACACTAAAAATATTGTATTAAATTCCCCTCTTGCAAAATAACTTTAGATCTAGTTCTGGCCTTCAGTGAATGGAGGGTTGTAAAGATAACTTACTGTTATAGTTCAACTGATATCTATATTCACTGCAGTTCGAAGGAAGAATATAGTTGTATGTTTCAGTCACAGAATATTAATTTGAAATATATTGATTCCCCCTTAGATCAATACTTTCATAGCATTTATATTTCCATCTATATGCAAAGTTGATGGTACCATTTGGAAAGCCATAAAGGCAGAATTTATTTTTAGGTAGGTCTTCAGTGTTTGGTATTTTATTACGACTACCAAAATAACTGACCATGGGTTTTTTTTCAAGTTCATCTGTTTGTGTGGTTTCCCACACATCTTAAGAGGAAACTGTGAAAATGCTATGTTAAATCTCATTTTAATTAAACTTCAAAAGTGTTTACACATCCTTGTTGCTTTCAGGAAGTGGACCTCAGTGCAAACAATTCAACTAAATTGTTAAGTCGGTCAAAACACTTCATAATAGGAGAAATGTAACGGAATCAATCAATTTGCCATAGATGTGACTGTTTTGCTTGGTTTTTGCCTCTCTTTGGGCAGCAGAGGGGGTGTCATCATCCTGCTCGTTCATTATAGATACTAGAAATCACATTTCACAAAGGCACATTTACTGCAATGTGTTAGCAATCATTGTAATTGATTTAAATGCTTGAATTGACTGAGTACATTCATAGATTTTTTCATTAGTTGGCTGCAAGATAGCGTTGATGAAAACTGGAACATTTTGTTGTACTGCACAGAAGGCCTTAGAAAATTTTTGTGATGAGCAAATTTGTTTTTTTCAAGCTGCTGTTCTGAGTAGTTTTCAAGTGAAGGTAAAGATTCGAGTGCATCAAAAGGTGAATGCATCGTGTTACCCTAGGCATTCAGCCTACGTATTTTTAAGGAATGGTAGCCTAACAAAATCCAGGATTTAAATAAGCAGTGAGAAACAACATTTGTCAGCACATTTCTGCAGCTTGAAGTTTCCTCTGGATGCCACAGGAAGGACCGTACTCCTTGAATAAAGAAACTAATCAATTAATAATTTTTAAAATGCTAAATGTTCTACCCTGAATTTTAATAAACCCTTGAAAAAAATCAAGGATATGAGTCTAAAGGTCAAAGCTGAATAGGCTACAACTTGGGTTCTTTCTTCTCCTGGGACAAGCTACATGTTGGAGCAAGAAAACCAAGATGTATAGGAGAAGACATTTGTACTCCCAAACTTTAGCCCCTCGCAAGAGACAAACAGCTGCTAAGTAAATTCTTCTGCAGCAGAGGGGAAACCAATCCTGGTGTCATTAAAACTCAAACTACTAAACTTACTAAACTTAACTTACTGACTGTTTATAATGAGAAAAGTGAAAACAAGCACAGCCATGATTCTTGGTATGAGGCTCAAACCTTGTCCCTTAACTTAACTTCATCACTGCCAGCACAGAAATCTTAGGAAAGACTGGTTTCAAATTCAAACCCCGGACAGAGGAACAGAAAAGCTGAGCCTGGCAGTGTATAGAAACCAGAGTGCTGACAAGGTCAAATCAGCCTGATACAGTAAACCACATTGGTTTTATTGTTATTCATTGAGGTCAGTTAGTGATTTCTATTAAGGTAATACATTCATTTCCACATGGATTTTTCTCTTTATTTGTGCTGATCAGCTGTTATATTAAAGGGGTTTTGATTTATGAATATTGACAGGCCATGTTCTGCTTTCAACTATAGCAGTAATAAAATTCAATTCCCACTGTATAAATCTGTAATGCCAATAGTCAGCTTATATAGAAATAGGTGAAACTGATGGTGGTATTTTGATAACTAAATGTAATCTGTAAAAATGAAACACCTCTATGCACTTTTTTGAATCACAAACATTCCAATTAGATCTACACCTACCAGCTATATGCCTTTGATACTTACCTCAGGTGTTACAAGTTAAAGGATTCAGAATGAATCAGGATTTATTTATTGTCATTATATGATAATTTCTATGTTTTTAAGGATCACTGATACTAATTTGTATTTGTTCAGGTCAGTGTCTTCATAACACCCAGTAAACAAAGTAAGAAATATTCTAATTAGGATAAATAGTGCCTAAGTTAATTCTTTGCTCTTTCAGTGGTAGCATAAATTACTTTCTGATTGCAGAACTTTTGGTTAATACCTGAGGTTCAGTCTTTCCTGTCATTTATTCTCAAAAGTATTTTCATGTGGAACAACTTTTAAACATCGGTGATGGTTTTTAATGGTTAAGATTTTCCAGGATATTTTAGCAAAGCCATCTCGATTTTAGTTTGACTCCAGAGTTTACTCAAGCTGCCCTAGTGCCCACAGTCCTAATTTAAAAATTTATTGAGTCTCAAACTATTATTCAGAGTGTTCTCAAACAACGCATCTCCCCTGTTCTAAGCTTTTATGAAGGAATGATTAGAACAATAACAATATCCACAAAAGTTAAAAGCAGATAAAAAGTCTCTGCAGAGGATTAGGAAAATTCTCACAACCTGCATTCTCAAAACTTCAATGCCAATGCATATGGGCTACTTAAAAATATAAAGGTGACTTTTATATTTGCAAAATCTTTCCTACCTGATATAGCTGTAAGGTTGGAATGTTTGTCAGTCATGTTGGACTAAGAGGGAGAAATTTCTCTGTTGCACCTCTTTCCCCTGAAAGACTGTCTGCTGGGGTACGCAGTGATTTGTGCTGGATAGTCCCCTCTGAAATACAGACTCGAACTAATCTTCCCTTGCTGGTACCTTTAGTTAATTCAATCAGTCCTTTAGACAGTTCAGAGAAAAGATATCTATAAATTACT
The DNA here is from genome assembly GCA_035584735.1 of Pseudotriccus pelzelni. NCBI lineage: Eukaryota > Metazoa > Chordata > Aves > Passeriformes > Tyrannidae > Pseudotriccus > Pseudotriccus pelzelni. Next base: position 83,559,524 of record JAWMRA010000113.1, on the reverse strand, counting down.
TTTTGTCTAGATGTGAAATGAGTATCAGTGCAAATACATACTTTTGTCCATAACTGGATTTTTGGCGGTTACTTGAATTCATGAACAACGTTCTTAAAGAGTTAGTTGACTAAATGTCTTTCACGAATATTAGCTAAGGTGTAGTTAGTTCTGGTTTGAGATGGAAAAAAAGAATTTGTTAACATCTCCAATTCCCTGCCATCTGTGTCTACTATGGGTCTGACATATTTCCTTTTCTGTGCACACTGCTCTATATATTGCATGGTATCGTTGTTTATTAATCTCTGAGCCTACCTAATTGCTGGACTATGGAGTTCCAATTTCCTAAGGAACTGCTCCATCTGCCAGACTCTTACTTACAAGGTAAGTTTACATTAGCTGGCACAAAACCAATGCTTATAGTCTTGCTTCAATTTGGGGTTTTAGAGAGGATTTTGCCAACTCAGCTGCAGGGAGCGCAGAGTTGAAACCACATAATCCTCCATGCAATAATTTGGCTGTTCTTGAGAGTTTCCTGACAGCTGCACTCAATTCTGTACTGACCCGTGGTTCAGAGATCCAGTGGTCTCCAAGCACATTCAGGAATAAATTGGTCATTGCTAAGATTCATGATCTGAGGTAAATAACACTTCACCATTGGCAATATCCCAGCTGCAGCAGAAGGAAGCTCAGGTAGTGCTACAAATACACAGGAAACTTCTCTTGCAACAAAAAAAAAGAAAAGAGCTATTTTTCCTTACATTGCTTTATTTGGGGAACCTGCTGCTATATTTGAGGGCAGAGTGAGGGAGCAGGAACAGTGACAGAGGTGGAGGTTTCTTGGCAGGGCAGGTGAGGTTGTTCTGTGAGCACAGGGTTGTACAGCTTCTGGATCAGAGTGATAGGATGCAAAACTCTCACTGAGATTTCAGCTGCACAGGATCAAAATGCATCAGTCTTGTCTCAGCTATTTAATGAATTATTTTATTTTTTTAAAGAAGTAAGCTTTCACCTGTCAGTGCTTATAGCTTAGACTCAGCTGCAGCCATTTGTGGCTTCAAACTCATATTGAGACATGATCCCTATCCCATATGTTGGCTATGTTTTTAATCAGAAAATGGACTGCAGTGGATCTCTTAAAATGTCCATTACTGAGTTTTAAGGAGAATTAAGCAGGTTTTACTACCTTGTTACTTCTGCCTTGACAAACACATTTTCACTGTGACTCAGAAAGTACAGATTTTGGTCTTTAAAAAAAAAAAAAAAAGGAAAAATGTCTTCATCACCCTCCTAGTTCAGCACCTTAATATTCTTACAATTCACTCTCAACTCACTGTATGAATTTTCCTTGCAAACCCTAGTCTTGTAACACCTAACAAAGACCAGACTGTAATACCTGTTTAAGGAGATCAGTTGATGCCATGGCCTCCACCAAGGACAATTTGAAGGCTAGATGGGATTAAATTTCTGGTGCCTAATCTCTCACCTCAGAGGGGAAGTGACTAGTTCCTTACGTTAGTCTGTGTGTACTTTAGCAAGGCATTTTCTGTGGGGGATCCTTCAGCTACTCTATATCCTCTGTGATGCCTTAACTTGTATTAGAGTTAGCCAGTTTTGCTGTCCCAAGCACACTCATGATGCACAGAATTTGAAGAAATTGCAGCCTTTCTTCGGCACCCAGGCTAGTGTTCCAAAGAGGAACTCTGGAGAAACAGATTCGGCTTCTCCTGGCTGTCTTTTTCTTAGGGAAGTGGACATGGATCATGAGGTTCTGGTAGTCTTCTCTGCTATACAACATACAATATTTTCACTGCAACAGGCCAGTTTAGAGAGTCACTTGGACATGTGTTGGTAGGGATAAGAATGTACAAGGCAGGTTTTGAAAAACAAAAAAGGTATACCTTGAGGTCTTTGAATAACTGAATATGTTTGGAAAAAAAATGGCAGACGTGAAACCAATCCTTATGCTTTAGCAATGAAAATTGGTAATGAGATGGTAATGAAAAATACTGTGCTCTTCTCTGTATTGTAATGTGTTTATACTCACAGAAGAAACATCCAGATTCTACCAGAACTGTCACTGTTGTTCACTCCAGATATTTCTTATCAAAATACTTAGGAATTTGAAAGGGTCTTTACATTCTTACACACTTGTGCTATTAATATAAGATAATCAAGTAGGGGCGCTTACAGTTGCAAGGGGTAGATGAGGACCTTCAGGAAAGTGATGAACTGAGCTCAAATTCTGACTTGTACTTTTCTCATTTGCTTTTTCTTTTACTGTTATGTCATTATTATTATTATTATTATTATTATTATCCACTACCATCATCATGACCATCCTCATCCAAAATAATCATACTTCTTACTATATAATCTGAAACTAGTATAAAGTAGAATTGATAACATGCCTGCTCAGCAATTTGGGAGCAAAAGGATAAAGCAATTTGCTTTGTGCTTCCTGCTGCCTTTGCAGATACTCTGCAACTGAATCTGCTGTCTTCTCTGCATAATTTGAATTTTTTTATCCTGTGTATTGTTGATACTGTCATGAAGCTGTGAAGAGGACATACTGCAGAAAGCAAACAGGCTTCCCTCTGTTCAGTTCTAATTACAGAATCACACAGAATCACAGAATATTCAGAGTTGGAAGGGACCCACAGTGCTCATTGAGTCCTTACTCTTAAGTAAATGGTCCAGATTGAACATGCAACATTGCTGTTACTAGCACCATGCTAATGTCCCTCTGCCTTGACTCTACATGCTGCCTTCACATTTTTCTCCATTTATTGAACTCTGTAATGCAAAGTATTTTTGAGCCTATTTCTGTCACAGAAACTCCGACAAAATCCACTTTAGCTAGATGAATAGGAAGAGGAAATGGTTTAGCAGAATGTTTCAATTGTGTGATGGTGGAAATCTCTGTGATTTTAATAGTTACTATTTGGGACTTGCATTCCTTGAGGGTTTCTCCTTGCTGCTTTTCTATGCTCTTTTCTCACTAAAACCACCTTAGACGTGGCAGTGGGCTGCTGTCAGTGCTTCTGTAGTGTAACGTGAGAAGCCAGTGAGAGAAAGCTGGATGCATTCCTGCCCACAGATAAATGGTCACTGTAGGCACTGCAAAATCAGAGACTGTACAGAAGAATCTATTGCTGTATTAGCATTACCGATTTGCTTACAAGATCCAAATAATGTTAAACTACTTTTTCTGTACAGTGATTTAAAGACAAATAATTTAACATCCCTATCTAATCAGATTTGCAAATCATTAGCCTGGCAGCTCTGAAAGGGTATGAGAATATAGCCCTACAGAATAAAAAGTAATAATACCTACAGACTTCTTTTCATCACTTTTTTTCATTTTTTGTTTTACCTTGGTCCCCAGGTCAGTGGTCATAACAGTTTATACAGGAATATGAATGTCAAGTTGCACCAGAGTCAGGGAGAATTGTTTGCCTTTTCTGTGCATAATAATTCTTCTTTCTTCAGTGTAGAACTCAGATTAAAAAATAAACAGCCACCTCCATCTGTGGATCAGATTGTTTTCCTAGCTTCTAAATGCCTGTTTTACCTGGGTTCCTTTAGGGTTCTATGTGACTAGTACAAGCTATCAAAGAAAAGAAAATAATTCTACCTGTTCCTGAAGTATAAATTTCAATTAGACTGCACTGTATATAGTCATAGTATATAGTATAGTTTGTACTGAGTTGTACAAACTGAAGGAACTGCAATATTTAAAAATAATGATCTGTAACAGGATTCCCTCCTGGACTTTTTGCTACAAATTCAATTTCCCTGGAGAAAGAAATGATAAAATCTTTTTTTATGTTCCCCACTTTGTATACGACTTTCCAATATCCTTATGGAGTTAGAAGACCATCGTTTAATTAACATTGCCTGGTTAAAGCACAGTCTTCCAGCAATGAAAACACAGAGGATATTGCTGTGCCTGGTGTGCAGCAGAACATCTGTAGCCAGCAAGCAGTATGTCTCAGCAGGGTTTGTGCTCTGGAGAGGCCTAGCATACTGTTAAAAATAGTTCAGTTAAAATATTTCTGCAGATAAATAATGAGATGTAAATAACACAGTTTTTAAAAAGGTTGTTTTTTTTCCCTTTGTATTTCAGCCTAAATATGGACATTTTCTCTGAGTCCTTATTTTTTGGCAATTATTCTCAATATCTAGAAAAATCTTATGCTGTGGCCATCACAGTGGTATCTAAGGAAGTTTTTCTCAGATAAAGGTGCTTCAAGAAGTCACACAAAAACCCAGAAAGTAAACTGAAATGTGCCTGAAAGAAATGAAGAACATTTGTTAATTCCAAACTTGAATTGGACCCATTTGGAGCAATGTCCCAAGTTACTTTGTTCAGAAACACTGGGGGGATGGAGTTAATCTTAGATGGAAAGTTGCAACTGCAACAGCCCTTTGCAATTCTTAATGAATACTAACCGTCTTCTTTCCATCTTGCTTTCCTCTAGTAAAAGTGAAAAATCCCATTGTAATTCTCCCATCAGAACTATACAATTCCTGTTGGCTGCAAAGACATTCCAACAGGAATATAAAGCATTCCTTCAAACATTGACAGTGAATAAAAATGACAACCAAGGGGTGGAAGGAGTACAACCTCATCTAGATGGTGCTTTATAGCTTTAAATGGCAGCAAGGAACAATACAGCAAGTTATTACCAACACTCAGAATATTTCAAATCATCAGAGTGTGTCCGCAAATAAAGGCATATGTTTTCATTTGAAAATGTTCCTTTTTAATTGAGCCTGTCTGTGTGTAATCATAAATTTTCATTGGTGGTGTAACTTGGAGTAGACAGCACTTGTGCATTAACGTTGTGTATGGAATGGGTTGAAAACTTAAATATCAAACAGACGAGTTAAATTCTCCATTTTCAGCGCCAAGACAATGCACATTTCTAGACTTCTTAATATACTCTGAGACTGAAATGGAAAAGACAGCAGCTGCTTCTGATGATATCCATTGCAACTCTGACAGATGGCAATGAACAATTGGAAATCAGTGTTTCCCAAAAACACTTTATAATTGAGGATCTTTACTGCCTGATTTTCTACCAGCATTCCAGTAAAAACATGTAGATTTATGCTGTAACAGTGCAGTTGGTTTTTTGTGAGAAGTACTTCGTTGAATTTTTTCTTTCAATAATGTGTGTTAGAGTGGCTGACATCTCCAACATGACTTCAGATAAGTGATACTGGTATTGTTCTTGCAGATATGTGCAGAGAATGGAAATGGAGAACAAATTTCTTTAAAAAAACCAAAACAGCTGTGCCAGCAGAATTTTGCTGCCTTGTCAGGGGATTTATGAAATTTTACTTCCTTAATTGTTTCTTTCACCTTGGATGTTTCATTTGCCCCATATGATGCCACCTTGTCTTTTTCACTTAGTCTCAGTAAAAGTGAATCCTTCAAGGACTTTTCTAACACTCCCAGTGGTACAGAGCAGAATTATTTTTCCAGCATTTCTGGAATGTGATCTGAGGTGTCAAAACCAATCACCTGCCCAGAATCACACATCCTTACTAAGCATTTTATCTGTGCTCAGTATGTTAAATTGCTGTTTGATGTTTCGGTAACAGTAACTCTGTATATGGGGTAATAATCGTATCACCCAAAATATAAATAAAAATTTAGAAAAATAAAGAGTCTTTACTTAATCTTCTCTTGGAAGAGCGGTCTCTTGGAAGTGGAATTAATCACTTGGAATACATTCTGTGGGATGATCTTTTCTGTTCTTGGTATGGATATTGCAGTAAAGAGCAGAACACTTGAACAGAGAACAATGCTTTTTCTTTTTTCCAATCCCCATCTATTTAAGTTTAAATTTTGGTTAGATGCTAGTTCTAACAGGGCTGGAAAACAAATGTTGGGGGAATTAGGTGTAGGAACTGGGAGGTAACATTATGTAGAAGAGATTAATATTATTGTGGGCAGTTATTTCTGTTGTGACCACCTTATAAACAGATGTTGAAAACTGAGAAGAGTTTAAAAAAATTGTTCAAGACTTTGGAATCCTACACTGTATGAAGATCTTAAATCAGCACGAACCAAAGAGACAGTTAAGAAGGGATTTGAGATTTATCTGTGCAGAGAGGTGGCAGAGAAGTTTTTGATGATAAAGAGCTCTTTCATCTAGAAGACAATGTCTTATGCATTTCTCCAGTTATGAACAGACACTGGATAAATTCAGTTTGAAATTAAAGTTCAGATTTGTAGGCAGGCAGTTGTTGCAACTACTCCGTAGGAAGCAAAATGAACTTACAGGGTCTCAATAAGTCTCAGCTTGAGATGTGTCTTTGAAGTATAAATGATTTACCTGATCAAATCTGAATGAAAAATTATTTTAATTAAATTCTATGGTGTGTGTTTTGTGGAATGTGAAACTTGGACCATTATCTGTACCTCCTGGATCTAAAATCTATGGACCAAGAACTAGAATATTTAAGGGGCTCATTTTAACATAAATCACAGGTCTTTAACAGAGTTGTAACAGGATAAAGTGTCCTTTAAGTGAGAGTAAATGTAATTTATGCACACTTAAAAGGCACTTTACACTGCCTGAGTAGTGAGAAGAGGACTTATTATAGTGACAATAAATCCTTACTTGTTTAGGAATAAAAGGGAGCCTCATGATCATCTTGTGTGACTGATGGCAGAGCACAAGCTATAGAACTTCATACAGTGTTTCCCACATCCAAGCCAAATGATGTGTGCTTGATCTTTTGGGGGGGTATTCTGTTTTATGTCTTCATATCAGCTTCTTGATTCTCTTCACTCAAAATCTAGCACACCTTTCAATTTCTCTTTCAAAGGGAATCCTGTTAGTGAGGAGTAGAATATTTTTCACTGCCTTTGACATTCACAGACAGACTTTATCTGGTGAATTTGAGGAAAATGGAACTAAAAGTAGATGACCAGCTTCTAAGAGCGGGACTGAAAAATGCCCTTTCTTCACTGCATTAGTTTTCCTCTGAATAAGCCAAACATGTTAGTTTAGGTTATCTTCCTGAAATTTGTAAAAATGATTGGTTGTACTTTTTTATTCTGGTTAAAAAGCTTTTGTTTGACTGAGTTACAAAGATCTAAATCATAGAGCTAACAGTATAAGTGCTTTTGAATAATTGGCACTGCACTGCCTTGCTCTAGGACGTGCTACAGTTGCCTTAAAATATCATCAACATCAGGATCAGGTTTAGTTCCAGTACACTCTAGGGGATCAGTTCGTCTCCTGAATGTATTTGCTATGTCTTGGGAGCTGGATCATGCTCTAAGGTAAAAACCTCATGTGTTTAGGTGTGCTCACCAAGGTTTCTTAAAATGAGTTTGCCAGACTTGTGCAGTATATGTCCACAAACATGAACACGTTTGGAAACAGGTCTCTCTGCTCAAAAGTCCCTTTGAAATACTATGTTTATTTAATTTACTGTAGTTCATTTACTTTCGTTACATCTCTTTTGTATTCCCAATGTGTCTTGTTCATTGTCCACTGCCTTCTAAGCCATATTTTTTTCAGAAGTAACAGTCTTTAGCTTGTGTCTAAAACTAAATATCTGCAAGAGGTTTGTGAGTGGTAATGGCTGGAAGCCATAATATGCTGAAAAGTTATACTCAGAGGTGAAATAATACCTACATCAACAATAATGTCTATCAGGAAGTTGTGAAAAGGTCAGATTTGTTTAGGGAAACAACTTTAGTTACAAATTTCATTACCTTTCCAATCACCACTGAAAAAGGCTGGAAATTAATAGGAAGGTCATTTGTAGGAGCTGCACCTTTGCCTGTCATTTTACTATGGCAGTGACATAGATATCTATGTGTTTATGGTGGAAAAGTGTTTATGAGTATTTATGGGGTTTGTAAGACCTTCACTGAATGTCATCCTAGTGATCATGGTAACTACTGAAAGATGAGGGAGAAAACATTTTTATGTGCAAATGAAGACTAGTTCATCTAGCTCCTTTTTCTGTTTTTCTGTGTAGTCAATATATTGTTATTAATGTTATATATTTTGAAACTAGTTTTTCATACTGTTAAAAGTTTAGGTAGATATAAAGATAAAAATGATCATGAAGGATATGTTACACAGAATTTGAAAATCTCAAATGGTAGGGATTACTGATGAACTTCTGAAGTGTTGCCAAACAATATTACCTCAGTGATGTTTATGGATTTAGAGCACATACAGGATGCTTTGCTTGGGAAAATTCAATAGATCTTGATGAAAGTTCCTGAATCCCTAATTAACGGAGTACTTTACAGAGGCTTTTTTGCTTAAGATCTATATAGGAAAGAAAACTGCAATGCACTTCTCAGCAAACCATCATGAACTTTCCTGTAATTGGGCTCAGACAAAATCAGTGAAAGAAAGGCCCTGGCAGGGACTGGGACACCTCTTGCAATGCTTCTTCCCAGCTTTCTCAAACTGCATTTGGTCTGTGCTGAACAGTGTGCTGGAAGAAAAGCTTGGAGCTTTTTGCAAAAGTTCTTCCTTTCCTGTCAGCCCCAGATTTCGTTCAGTAATATCTGTAGCTTTTAAATCCAGTTGTAGGATGCTTGTTCACATTTTGACTTGATTGATGTAGCATTCTGGATATTACTTGGTGTGACATTTCAGATTTATGTATGCCAGCTTAACCATTAGCAAAAAATTCTTCTGGAAACTTAGAAATGTCTTTGGAAGGGACATAACATAGAGAAAAGATTGTGTTAAGGGTAAGAAAGCCAATGGTGGAGTTGTAAGAATAAATTATTAAATTGCTTTTGCTAGGAAAGTTTCTTCAAAGCTGCAAGAAAATTTGTGCTTTAACATTATGACTACAATCAAGTGTCAATAGCCAGACTCTGATGGCCATGATTGAAGTCAGTGCTGTGTACTGGGGAAGTTCAGCAGCAGGTTGCTTTCTGCATATTCCTGTGCATAATAGACCTATTCCCTAGTTACACTGGATGACTGTCATAGTGATTTATACCTTGTACATTCCATTCATATTTATTATTGCTACAACCTCTTAAATATGATAGTTCTTTCACACAGGTACAGTCCAGAAAATCAAATTCACATTCCAAAGCTTTATAATTCATGCTACAGTGAAACTGAGTAAAACATATTTCATTAAATACTTCTCAAATAATTGATTATTCTGCAAGAGAAGGCTCAATGTATTCTTTCTTATTCATTCACTATTAAAAATACTTTTAGACCTCTATTGATAACTGCCATATGCTATCATCTAACTTTTTAAGAACTCTTCACACAACATAGATTTTTCTTCTGCACTGAAAAAGAACCCCACTTCAGACAGCTGAAGCTGAGATAAAAAATGGTCAGATAAAACATGGTAGAATGGAATGAAAGCACAGAGAAAGCAGACTGCCTGATTTTTATCCAGAAAATATGTACTCAGAAAAGTGAAATGTCAATGATTTGAAGTAATTTGTAGTGGATAAGTAATAGTCATGCTTATCTCTTCTTAACATTTAAATAGGAGAAATAAATACTTCTATTTGTCTCTTAAAATGGTCTATCATACTGCTTCACTGAACATTTCAAAGTGTGGCAGAGTAAGACTAGCACCAAAAAAAATTGTATTCTCATAGTGATTTAGAAATAGTGGGATGAAAAAATCAGTATATGCAAGCTAAGTTACAGAGGTCATCAAATTAAGTATGGCATGGGTCAATTTTTCAGTTCAAAATATGACAACAGGTCATCAACCTAATCAAAATGATGATGTTTCACTTTTTTATAAAAACAAATAATTGCAAGATATCTGTTTTAATCAGTTCAACCTCTCTGCAGCTGGAAGATCAGGAGCTCATGTTGATTTGGTTTAATGAACATTAATCAAAACACAGTTCTATCAGTTCCTTGGAGGTCCCTGATATATTAATTAAATATTCCATTCAACAAAGCTAGGTGTGAAATGAGGTGCAGATCACCTCATGAAATTCTGTAGATCATTATTTGTATGTTTTCCTCCCTCCTTACTTGAAAATGAACATGACAGAGACACCTTTAGCTAAACCTTGGTGTAATATCGAATACACACCACTGCTCAGTTGGCTTAGGATATAGATTTGCAGCAGAGAGAGGCACATAAGGTGTTACAACATTTACAGAAGTGCAAAAAGTGCCACAGCCTTGCAATTTCTAACCTCTTTTTTGTTACAGATCCTTACACCATCCTCAAGGAAACAGGAACATGTGATGGACATGAGACAACTGTTAGCAGACTTAGTTTTCTTGTTTATTTTGCTCCCTAGAAATAATTCACAGATCCATACACACACACATTTTGCAGATATGGGATAAAACTCCAGAATGTATTACAAAAATCTGACTGTATAGAAATGGGAGGAATACAACCTAATGATCTCCCAGAAATCCAACTGCTGCTGCTTTATGTTGATTGTAAAACTACACCCTCATGGGTGGCAGCATATCTCCAGGCCCATATTCTTTTTATTTCCCTCCCTTTACATTGTATTTCCTCCTTCTTTCTTCATTGTAGCCATAGTCTTTGAGTGAATGTCTTGAGCTTCACAAAGTTCTGTGCTAGACTGTACTGCTGGTGGCAGCTGAAAATGCAGTCACAGCAAACCCATAACCTGTGCCTGCCGCGGTTACAGCACATCCTGGACCGAGGCCAAACCGATCAACATGAGTCAGGACTTGCTGGCTAATGCAGAATGCAGCCAGGAATTTCACATGGGACAAACGGTAAGTCACCGACCCCAAGGAGTCCTTGCTACATGGGAGAAGAGGCAGAGATCTGAACTCCCAGTTCACTCCCTCTCCCATCTCAAGGCCTTCTTCAGCTGCAGGTGGAAGATCTTTATCAGGCTCTGGGTCTACAACAACTAAAATAAATGTCAGTACAATTCCTGTAAACTTACAAGACATGTAAAAACAGCTTTTTTCTTCCTTTTTACCACATAATTCTGCCATTACTCTCTGTGAAACATGGAACCATGGTTGCCTGAATGATGAAGAGGAACTGCCACACTTCTACAATTGTTTGGAGTGATCACTATAATACTGTAGTGTTTGCCCACAAGAATCAGTTTTTTACAGTCACCTGGTTTTCTGGAGTTCTGTTTTAGACTGGGAAATAAGAGATAGTCTGAGATATTTCACACTCAGACAAAGGCAGCATTAGATTCCGTGATATCTACCCCACACACAACAGGTAGACATGGGCAATTTATCTCTGCTCTGATGCTATTGTTTTAATCTGAGCTAGATAAGAATTGTCATAGACTAATTATTTTCCAAGTCTATTTATGCTGAATTTCCTAATTTTGTTTTTCAGTATGTCCTCAGGTAGAAAATTCTAAAAAAAAGGCTAAGTCAGAATAAACACTTTCAGTGGCCTTTGTAAATACATTACCTTTCATTTGGTTTTGCTGTTGGAAAGATGGATGGCTTGTTTTGACATGAATGAAATGTGGATTTTGTACATACCAATAACTGTGAAGAACTGGAAGTTTAGATTAAGCAGCTACTCTTTCCTATTTGTTTATGAAAAAATAGTTACAAAGTAATGACTGCTATGGAGAAAAAAACTGAGCCATATATCTGAATTTTTTCCCATGGACTGTTTTTAATAATCACATGTTGAACTTAGTCTCATAACTTGTGTTCTCTTTAGCAAACCAAATTATTTTAAGTGTCTCTGTGGAAGTTATTGTATAATATATACACTAGTTTGAGTTCTTCTCAAACAGAAACAAAACTAAACAAAAAGAACTCCATAGGATTGATAAACTAAATTATAAACTTTTTTGAAAACACAGCAGACTGAAAAGGGTTAATATTTATAGTTATTTCTGGAAGGGCTTGCTTTTATATTTTCTCCAAATATATTGGCTATTATGCAATTTACATGATTGACAAGTATCTTAGCATTAAATAAGATTTGCACTTGACATAAAATTTGGCAGAAATGAGCTCTGGTTTGTGATCATACCTTCCCTATACATGTGTCAGCACCTACATTCTACTTTCAGAGGGGCAGGGTGCCTTTTAAATCCTCAGCTTTAACTCACCAAGAAATGTAGTTGTTGTTCACTATGCAAGCACATGACAAAATATTATGATGTTTCTAAGTTATAAAATAATGTAAATCCCTCGAAAGTTATATATATATGTATATACATACTTGATGTTTAATGTTCCTTTAAAGTCATAACACAGTGTATCTGAGATAAAGTTCAAAACCTAGGGGACATAATGGCATAAAATGACCTTAAAAGCATCTTGAATTTACATTTTCTTATGCAGGTCTGACTTCTGATAAAAAGAGTGGTGGCTAAACGATGGTGCAAGTGAAAATAATGACTCATCTCTGTGTGTTTGAATGTACATTTAAAATATTCGGAGAACTTAAGCAGTTTATTATACTTCTGCTGATCTCCCCCCACCAAATATTTTCTGTTAAGGCCTTTAGTGAAGCTCTAAAGTGCTTAAACATAAAAAACCAAGGATAAGTACAAATGGTTTATCTAGTAAAGCACATTTAAGGAATCAATAAAGACCGTTAGCTGTTTTAATTAAAAAAAGACAATAGATGGCTTTCAAGTAAAAAATTCAACAACTTCACCTATCTGTCCAGCCTGGTCCTGCCAAAAGAAATAGTACTGTCAATGTATGAACATTTGAAAACCTATGACTGAGCCCATGAAATGCCCATCGGTGCCTGTGCATCTTCAGGAGGTAAATTTGGCTATTTGCTTTCTTTCAGTATTGTATCATATTTGTTTCTTATTAAAGCTGTATTGATCTTCCACCAAACAATGTTTCAATTACTTAGCATGCTGACAAGGCAGCACTGTCACAATTGATATGGGCAATTAAGCAGCCAACATTGTGAGAGGGATACAATTTACACGATAGATAATGTTATTGGTGAGGTTCATGTACCTTGAAGCAGAATTATTGAGTATTGCTTAGGGATTCTCAAACTAGCAAAGTCATATGCTCATTTTTTCACTGTTAGCATCTTATTAGTTCATTGCTACTTTAAACATATTGTTTATTTTGCTCTTTAGGAGTTAAGTATGTGTTTATCCATCACTGACCTAGAAACCTATGAGGTATGTTGGGTTCTTTCACACCAGAGATATTTATAAGAACAGTTTGCATCATGCCTAAACTTTACTGAAGAAGTGGAAGCGCTAAATCTTGTTATCCCTTCCTTAAAGTGCTCAAAGGATTGGCAGAGTTTGTTAATGCTCTTTCCATACTTCTCAAAGACTTCTGTAATGTAAATAGGAAGTTTCATAAGCATCCACACACATCACCTAACTTTTTCAAAAACTAAGCCACTTACAATTCCAGCTCAGAGAATTTTCTACCTCCAGCAGTCCAACCACCTCTACCTTCTTTCTCTGAAATGGACCATGCTTCTTGCACTCTCCGAATACATCATGAATTGAGAAAACCACAGCAAAGAATGCATGCTCAATAAAGTTCGATTCATTCAGTGTAGTAACGACAAACAATACTCCTGGAGTATCTCCAAGAGTCATAAAGACCAACATGCTGAGAAGTCTCAGAAAGTGATGGAGGCACATGAGGTCTGCAAGTTAGACATGTCAACCTGGTTGATTTCCCTTCCCCTTTAAAGTAGAGCCCAAAACTGGCAGTCTGTACTCCTGTTCTTACAAGTTAGCATCTTGGGGGCAAGTCTGTTTCTGTCTGCCTTGGTTTCAAGTCTTCGAGCTCCAAGTGTTCCATCCTCTATTGTTGTGGTGAGATATAACTCAGAGACAGTGAGGACAGATAGAAACTGGCTTTGTAGTCCTTTAGGCTGTGATGATTTTGTGCCCAAAAGCAGCTACAAGGTGAGCTGAGCTGAGGGCAAGGTGATCCTACAGCTACATCTCATATCTTCATTCCCCTGTCTGAAGTTGGGCTGCTTTGAGAGGTGAAACATGTAGACATCATGGGAAGGAGGACAACACTCTCAATCCTTTTAAGACACAAGCAAGGGGCAAAGGGAGCTGTTAAAGCTGTTAAGCAAAAACTGTCCCTTTTCCATGGGCTAGGAAAGAGTGCAGGCAACACGAATGTTTCACCCTGGACTGAAGACTATGATGTATGCAGTGATACAGCAGGCAGCTCTACCCCATTCAGAGCCAGGATCACTGGACAACTTAGCATTAATTTTCAGATGACTGAAAACTGTGCTTTCTTTCCCTGAAACAGCAGTAGTTACCTTTAACATGGCACATTTGTAGTGAAAGTTCAGGTCGTTACATGCTCTGTCCCCTCTCCACCTGCAGAAGTTCAAACACACATCTGCAGAAGCACACGCTCACCACCATGGCTGGGTCATGGGGGAACCCCTGTTTTTACCTTTTGAATATATGCCAGTGTGGTGAAACCAATATTGACCTGATGAAGATGTGCAAACTTTCTGTCTGACTTACTGACTTTCCCATAACCTTTTTCTGATAGACCAGTGTGACTTCTTTTCAGTAGTCCTGTTGGTCAGAACATGCATCTATTAACTTAACAATAACCTGTTGTGACAATGAGATGAAAGGAGTATGGGAAGTACTCACCTGAGCTGCTCCATATCTCAGAGGTTTTCAGCAGTTTTTCACATGGTGGGTTTTATATTTTTGTTGTTATCAGAAGTCCGTGTAAAATAGCTCTTACCACCTACCTACAGACTCGGACTTACAAGATGATAAGTACTACTATGCTTCAAAATCCACTCCTGTGGCTGCAGGACAAAGCTTATGGTGCAGTAAAGGGGATAGGCCAACGTGGAATTGAATTCTCTGCTTTTGTGCATTAAATCTAAGACATAACCATGACTGAGTAGTGCAGCACATTGAATAAGAGATTGTTCAGGCAATGACTTCCAGTATCACTCTTCCACTTACTGAATGACCTTAAACCAACAAACCTGCATGCAAAGATGGTGCTAGTATTATTCCAACATCGTTCATCATTTGCTTATGTCGTTTTAACAGGACAAAATCTGTTCTCTCCTTGATTCTTACTGCATACAATGTTAAGCAGAACACTCTTTACAGTTCCACATTTTAAAAGTGCCTATTGACCTTACTGAACAGAGCTACATTACTGCAAAAATTATTCTAAATATTTACTACATCTGTAAGTCAATATACACTACAGCTCTAGAAGCTCTGGACTGACAAAGGAAAGAAAGGTATTTTCATCTCCCATAACGGGAAAGAATCATCTAGACACAGTCCTGTGTAACATGCTTTAGGATGACCCTGCTTGAGCCGGGAGGTTGGACCAGATGAACCACTCTGCTGCCTTCTAACTTTATCCATTCTGTGATTTTACAAAAAAAAAAGGAAACTAATTGTGGAGAAGTTATTCGTCCAGTCATGGGGCCAGCCATTGACAAAGAAAGGAGTAGTACTCAGAACTCTAAAACCCAGGCTGCAGTGCCTATAAAAATATTGGCAGGAAAACAGGTGAAAAGAAACATAACAAAGTAATGGAAAGTTTCCAGTCTTCTCTGGTGAGGAGGAATGCGTAAAGAGTACAAAGCAAGATATTTCTGTCTCCATCCACTCAATTAGTCTTGCAACCTCTTCTTTTAAGGACCTTTACTGCAATCTCTAGAGAAACAAGGATGAAAATAATTTAACCTTAGACTTCACAGACCATCTTACTGAAGAATTTTAATGGCTGATGGACAATTTACCAATTTGTTTGTTCACAGTCTCTTTCTTCCATCAAATGGTCAGCAAAACTACTTCTCAAATATTCCATTAAGTTTTATAATTACTACTTATTGATTACTTTAGATTCTTTATTTCCAGACTCTTCCGTTGCATGAGGAACCAATCTGCAAAATGCCTCTTTTTGGGTTATGTATTGCTCCAATCCATCATAAGGGAGTTGAATTAGTTCAATACGTCATGAAGGAGTTGCTATTCTATTACTCCCTAATGTAACTACTGACAGCAACATACAGGGAGCACTCCAGTTTTATATCTAATGTTTGGCTTCAGCATTCAAATATTTAAAGTTAATTTTTAAAGACTTAATCAATAGTCATAGTGAAAACAACGGATCTCTGGTGGAAGAAGCTATTCTCAGAAAACTAAAAATATGGACCTTTTGGAGTGGGTCCAGAGGAGGGCCATGAAGATACTTAGAGGGATGAATCACTTCTCCTATAACGAAAGGCTGAGAGTGTTAGAGTTGTTCAGCCTGGAAGAGATGTCTCCAGAGAAACTTTATTGCAGCTTTCCAGTACCTAAAGGGATCTTAGAAAAAAGATCAAGACAGATTTTTTTAGTAGGGTCTGTAGCCATAAGACAATGGGTAATGATTTTAAACTAAAAGACTGCAGCTCTAGACTAGAAGAAAAAAATTTTATGATGAAGGTGGTGAACCACTGGAACACACGACCCAGGGAGGTGGTAGTTGTCCCATCCCTGGTGACAATAAAGTCTGAGAAATGCAACCTAGTTGAAGATGTTCCTGTTCATGGCAGGGGTGTTGAACTACATGACCTTTAAAGTTCCCCTTTTAAACCAAATTGTCCTATGATTCTATGACTCAAGTGAGAATTTTATCCGGATAAATTGAATTGAAAACTATTTATATCTCTTAGAAAATGCGATCACAAAGAAAGGCTTGAAAATGTAAGGAAAATATTTTGGCTTTGCTTTTGCAAATTCATGCCTTTGGTTCATGCCAAGACACTAACGTACAGAGATTTCTGAGAACCTTGTCTCACTGTGCACTCCTGTAGAACCCAGCATGGTCAAGATACAACCAGCCCATTAAATAGGACAAAGCTATAGTGTTAAGAATATATTCCTGGTACAGTTTTAATCTGGACTGACTGGCAGTCTCACCAGCCATTTCTAGAAGAATCACAATGTTTGTCATGGTCAAGGAACTACTTCCAGTAAGAAGTTTGGATGACACACCAAGGAGGGTCTCAGTGCCCTGAGCTGGAGGACAATCAATGACTGTGGGAATGGTCAATTGTCTGTTGACCCTGAAATTGTGCAGGATCTGCTGCTTCATCTGGATCCCTACAAATCTATGGGATGTGATGGGATTCATCCAAGAACCCTTGAAGAGCTGGCTGATATCATTGCAAAACCTCCTTCATGATTTTTGAGCAGTCTTGGGAATCTAGAGATGTTCCAGATGATGGGAAACTGGCAAATGTTGTCCAGACTTTCAAGAAGTAGGACCCCAGAAACTACAGGCTTATCAGTCTCACTTCAGTGCCTTACAGAGAATACTATTCTGGGAGGTATTGAAAAACACCTGAAAGACAGTGCAGTCATTGGTCACAGCCAGCACAGCTTCATGAGAGGAAAGTCCTGCTTATCAAACCTGATTTCCTGTTATGACTAGGTAACCCAAGTATCTGATCAAGGGAAGCCAGTTGATGTAATCTTTTTGGATTTTAGCAAAGCTTTCAGTACTCTCTCTCACAGGATCCTTCTGGACAAAATGTCCAGCACAGCTGGATAAACACATCACACAGTGGGTGAGCAGTTGGCTCATGGTTGAGCACAGAGGGTAATAGTGAATGGGGTGACATCAGAGTGGTGACCTGTCACTAATGGGGTTCCACAGAGCTCCATCTTGGGCCCTGTGCTCTTCAACATCTCCCTAAATTACTTGAACACAAGACTGGAAGGGATACTAAGCAATCTTGCAGATGATCCAAAACTGGGAGGAGCTGTGGACTCCCTTAAAGGCAGGGAGGCCCTGCAGAGAGACCTCAACAAATTAGAGGATGGGCAATCATCAACCACAGCAAGTTCAACAAGGGGAAGTGTTGGATTCTGCACCTGGGATGGGGCAACCCTGGATGTTTTTTACAGACTGGGAATGAGATGCTGGAAAGCAGTGCCATGGAAAGGGACCTGGGGGTCCTGGTCTATGCTGAGTTGAATCTGAGGCAGCAGTGCCCTGGCAGCTAGGAGGGCCAACCATGTCCTGGGGGGCATCAGGAAAAGCATTGTCCACCAGTGGAGGAAGGGAATTGTCCTGCTCTGCTCTGCACTGGTGTAGCCTCACCTTGAATATTGTGTGCAGTTTTGGGCACTGCAATATAAGAAAGATTTTAAGCTCTTAGAGAGTGTCCAAAGGAGGGGCAGGCACTGAACTCTTCTCTGCAGTGACCAGTGACAGAACTTGAGGAAATGGCCTGAAGTTGTGTCAGGGGAGGTTTAAGCTGAATATTATAACAAGGTTCTTCACCCAGAGGGTGGTTTGGTGCTGGAACAGGCTCCCCAGGGAAGTGGTCATGTCACCAAGCCTGACAGAGTTCAAGAAGCATTTGAACAATGCTCTTGAGCACATGGTGTGACACCTGGGGATGGTCCTGTGCAGGGCCAAGAGTTGGACTCGATGATCCTTGAGGGTCCCTTCCAACTCAGCGTATTCTGTGATTCTGTGAAAATACTATGGATATGGGCTGACCATGCCACCTGGCCTCAGAACCACAGAGCAGACCCACTTGCTGCCATAGTCCCAGGCACAATTTTCTGCTTAAAAAAGTTTCATCTTAACATTTTCCAGGTAACCAGAGGAAAATAAAAGCTAGATTCTCAAAACTTCTTGAAAGAGCAGTGTCTCAAGAATTGAAAAACAGTGTCAAGAAAATAGCTTAAAAACTGTCTTCTACATTTTGATATGTAAACATGTCAAACCTTTTAAAATGAAAAATTAAGTTTCCTGTATTGCTTATGCTTTTTGCATATTTCTGCATATATTTCAATATCTTTTTGCATTTATACTGTACAGAACAGAGTGAAGAGTAGGCAACTATGATGGAGTGACAGCAACAGTCGACAAGGTAGGACCAACAGGAAATTGTTGTTATCTGTCTAGACTCTTGCAGCATCTTCGATGCAGTCCCACACGACTTCCTTATCTCCAAATTGGAGATGTGCGGATTTGACAGATGCAATTTAACAAGTCCAAGTGCTACAGCTGGGTCGGGGCAATCCCAGACATGAGTACAGACGGGGAGAAGAAGTCACTGAGAGCAGCAGAGTGGAGAAGTACTCGGGGATTCTCATGGGTGAAAAGCTGGACATGGACAGTGTGCACTGGCAGCCCAGAAGGCCAACTGCATCCTGGGCTGCATCAAAAGCAATGTGGCCAGCAAGTCGAGGGAGATGATTCCACCCTTTTACCTCATCAGACCCCACCTGAAGTACTGCATCCAGCTCGGAGTCCTCAATGCAAGAAAGACAGACATGTTGGAGTGGGTCCAGAGGAGGGGCCACAGAGATAATCAGAGGGGTGGAGCACCTCTCCTATGAAGACAGGCTGAGAGAGCTGAGGCTGTTCGGCCCAGACACAAGAAGACTCCAGGGAGACCTCATTGTGACCTTTGAGTACTTTAAGGAGCCTTATAAAAACATGTAGAAGGACTGTTTATACAGGCAGATAGTGATGGGACAGGGGACAATAGTTTTAAACCAGAAAAGGTCAGGTTTAGATCATATATTAGTAAAATATTGTTTACTGTGAGAGTGATGAGGCACTGGAAGAGGTTGCCCAGTGAAGTTGTGGATGATCCATCTCTCAAAGCATGCAAGGCCATATTGGATGGGTCTCTGAGCAACCTAGTGTACAGAATGGTATCCCTACCCATGGCAGATGGTTTGGAACTAGGTGTTTTTTAGTGTCCCTTCCTACCCTAACCATTCTATGATTTTATGGACAATTGAAATAACCACAATACAGACTCCCAGTGAGAGTTCTTTGGACACAGGAATCTCCAAAACACCCCCTTTTCAGATGAGTATGCTTTTCAATGTGGTATGTGTGGATTGGATTTCACTGGGTTTTAGAATTATTAGGCGAGTATCGTTACATCTTTATAATGGCCTTATTTAGTAAATTCCAGACACAAAACACATCCACACTCTGTTGACTTGAACAAATGATTATATCAAGTATGGCTCACTTTGATGCTACAACCTCTCCCAGAAAGGGAGGGTAACCCAGGTTCTTGTTTAATAAATCCCTTGGGGTAGATTGGAGTGAAACAACACTGAATAATTAGTGCTTGTAAATATACATATGTAGGGTTTATTTTAGAACAATTTTGTTTCAAAGGCAAACAGGTATGTTGCTGTTTTGGGTGTTATCATCTACATAATACAGTAATATTAAAGCATAAAAATAACACTTAAGGAAATGTATAAAGAAAGGAAGAGGAAGAAAGGATAACATTGGAAAGATATATATATAGTCACCACCCACTGGATCCAGAGCTAAAACTTAGTAGTTGCAGCTTTCATTTCTGTTGTTTGAAGTGATGGTCTTGATCCATTGGGGGTGGGGGAAGCCCATCAAACTCAAAGATTTCATGAGTTATTATATACCTCAAGCTCAGTTGGTTATGCTCTGTATCACTCCTGGGGTGGGAAGTTTTACAATGGATGGTGTCATGGGATATGTCATGGAGTCTTCAACACTTCCTAAGACATTACAGCTGCCTATTATGATCACAGTCCATCACCATCCAACACTTGAGATTAATAGCCCAGGCTAGGTGTGAAATGTCTCCGAGGTTCCCCAGAGGGATTTTTACAGCAGAGTCAGCATGTAAGGGAGGACGTTGGCGTGATAAGAAGGACTATCCCATCTCACAGGATTTGTCTCTTCTCAGCCTCTTCCCTCACCTGGAAATCCAGTTTGTAGCTTCAGGTGTGCATTCCCTTCTGCACCTGGGATAGTTTGACAATGGCAGCCCCTTATCCTTTCAAAGTCCAGGGTGGGATAGGACTTGCTGGATGAGCAGCTGGTTTTTTGTAGTTTGACAAAAGTATTTTGTTGATCTTAGCAATGTTTAAGCCACTAACCATTTCAGTCTCTGATACTTGAAACATACAACTGATTTGCTACAGGTCACCAATTAAATATTTGCTTTCCTACAGGTAGTTTTCTGTCTTTGTATCCAACATGGATTCCATGCTGTAGCCAGCATGGAATTCGTAGCCATAAAGTTCCTAAGATTTGCAGGGAGAATGTGCCTTCTTCAAGCCAAGTCACACTGAATTTGTCTAAATTAAGATTTGAGGGAATTTTTTGTTTGTTTATTTACTTATACATAAATACTGTAACCTTTTCCACTTATGTTTTGGAATATGGATGAAATTAAAAGGTTGCCCAACTTCATTAAACCAGAGGCAAAATAATATATGGTATCCATCCTGATATTGCACTACAGGCATTCTTGGCACTATGAAATTTTTAAAAGAATGTGGAGCATTCTGTCTGAGCTGCCTACATTCCCCAAGGATCACTTGTAAAACAAGATGTTTGTAATTTAATGAGATTGACCCACAGAACTTAAAAAAAATTGCAAAGAACTGAAGGCTTGAGGATTTCCAAGAACAACAGATCTGCCCATGTGTCCAACTTGTATCAGCTGCTGTACTCTGAGTTAGTCTTTTATAAGTGAATATCATCTGTTAACATATTACATTACATGTTTTTCTGTAGTTTCCTATTGTAGATATGAAGAAACAAAGCTCTAAGCAGACACGCACTGAAATTGCATTGGAAGTTTCATTTAAACCCACTGTTTATTATTCTCCTCCTCAACCAGCTGCAGATAACCATAAAGATAAGAATTAACGACTTAAATACAAATGTAAATGGTATCAATAGAATGCATAAGTTCCAGTGAGACTGTGAATTAATTCTGTTCATGGGGAAAATACCTAAATAACTTATGCCAAGTTATTAAGTCTTCCTGTCCCTTGTGGTGTAGTTTCCATAACTCACGGAGTTCATTAAAGGGTTTGAATAAATATAAGTCATCCATGGAAAGTAATTAATCCTGTTACCTGTTTGGTAAGACCTTTGTGTTCTACTTTATTAAATGCACCATATAAATATTAATAGTCCAGCAAAAATGCTTATGGAAAAGGTAAAATTTCTGGGTTTTCTTTTATGTTTTACTGGAGTATTTATCTAGGGTTTTTTTTCTTCTATTTTCTTTCTTTTTTTTTTTTTTTCTTCCCCTGTAAGTAAGTAAGAAACTATGTGACCAGTGTCAGGGCATTATTATGCTACCAAAGTCAGGCATTAATAATAGCTCATTACATGGCAAGGCTACTCATACTCCACTGAACTCTTTGCGAGATTTGCCATTGATTTCAGTGAAAGCAAAGTCAAGCCCACTGAGTTTCAAGATAATTGCTGTGAAGTATCCGTTAAATAATAAAGGAGATTATTAATAACTGGACACTAGGAGGCTTTCATTTATCATCTGATTAATATTTTAAATTATCTTTAGTGCAAGCAATATTCAAGAAACAAAGCATTGCAGCTTGTCTGCGTAAAAGTTTGTTGTTAAATAATTAACTCATCTGAAACTGAATGAATGGTTCTTTATACCTGTGATTCTAGAACAGCTTAAAGCAACAGGAAATTGTTTTTCAGATTTGTCAGAAATTTTGCATAAGTAAAATACATGGTATATATTTATACCGTATGTGTTTGTGAAGAGAGCAAACTAACATATAGTTTTGGATAAAGAATAATCTCAAACATTTGTGGCTTCTCTCAGAAAATCCTGCTTTTATCCAGAAGTCATAAATTCATTCGTATTTTGAACTGAATGTATGAAGAAGGACTTCAACTTCATAAGACTATAAAGTAAGCAAGTACGATAATGGATTAATAAAATTTATTTAAAAAGAACTTTAAGGGAAAGTTAAAACAAAATGACTGCTTAAAAGACTCCTTAAAGATTGCAAAGATTAATCCCCAGAAGCTCGCCATGACAGGGTGTGTGGCTCCAGCTGCCTCTCCAGTGTCTCTGCTGGCCTCTGACCACCAGAGAGCTGGCACAGCCTCCTCCTGAGCAGCACACACGCTGTAAATGCCCTGTGAAGGAGAAAAGGGGCAGGTTGCTTGCTCTGGGAGGAGGTGGGAAGCAGAAGGCCATTTCCATGTGGCTCTCCACACTTGTGAGGTGGGTCCTGGGGCGAGAATTCACCCACTGAAACTTAATTTGGACAAGACAGAGAATGGTAGCAGAAGAAAACAAGGAAGGCATGGCAAAATATGGGCTTAAACAACTTCGCTTCTAACATCCCACTCTCCAAAACAGAGCCAACTCCTTCAGTGTTGGGGATAGGCTCAGGACTGTGGAAGATTTCAGAGAGTGGAAAGAAACCAAAGACATCCTGCTTGAATCTTCTGCCTGAAAGATGGTGTTGTGAC
>JAWMRA010000113.1:83498630-83536187 GCA_035584735.1 Pseudotriccus pelzelni | reverse complement strand
GATGAGGCTGGATGTGGCACTGAGTGCCATGATCGAGTAATCACAGTGGGGTTGGATCAAGGGTTGGACTTGATGATTTCGGAGGTCTCTTCCAATCCAGTTAATTCTATGATTCTATGTCCTACAAAATCCAACTTGTTGCCATAAGAAAAAAAAATGCTAAGTACCTGCTGTTCAATAATTCTTTAAAACTTTTGTGACTTGAAACAACCACTACAGAAAGCATCTGAAAAGCCTAATTGAGAAAAAGCATATTCCTTTGAGATGAAGTTCTGACATTTTTATACACATTTTCAGACCCCCCAAAAATAATGTAGCATTCTGTGATTTTCTCAGAGTGAATCTCAGTTTCAACCTCTAAGTATTTATTCTGATTTTACTTAGCTAACTCTTTATCTCTGTCAAGGATATGATTTGCATTTTATTTGTAAGGAAAGCAAAGATGGATCCAAACAAGAGACATTTAGAGTGACAAGAGCTGAGAGACAAAAGAATAAAATTTCCAGATTAAATCTTCGCAAATGTTCAAAACAAAAAGGGAATAGGAGATGACAATACAAATGCTGCTCCAAGGGAAAAAGCAAAAAAGTTAAAGTACAGTGTTAGACAACTTCTTCCACTTACTCATTTTTATCACTTTCAGAATCTTGTAAATATAACCTTCTTCTTTTCTACTTGGAAAATATTAAATGCATTAGTAGGCTTCCACTATGGCAAACCAGTATTGGTGTATTTTTTTTTTACTTCCTTTCTTATTCATTAGCTGAAATTATGAAGAGGATTAATAAGATATTTTCTGTTTCTAGATCTCACAGTGCAACAAAGTCTATAATGTATTAAACCATTTAGAGACAGAGTAATTTAGAAGAGTTTTTTTAGAGATTGGTAATGGTATAAACAAACCAAACAATAGCTGCTTAACTCTGCTCCTTAAAATCATGAGCCCCATCGATATAGATGATCCCAAAAATGTCTCAAATAGAATCTCAAATAGATGTGCTAGATTCCCCCAGTCAGGTAACTGAATCCTGCCTCTCCTTACAGTCAGTGGAGTCTATAGTGTCACTGACTCATACCAAAGTAGAAATCTGCTTTTGATTACCTTTGTCCTGCCTGATCTGCTTTAGTTTTAGTTCTGAAAGCAAAGTCAAAATAACTAGTGTTGGTAACAAGACAAGGCAGAAGCCTGCTGTGCTGGTTTAGAAAGTTACTTTTTCTGGGGATAAAAACCAAACACCTCTCCCAGGCATACAGAGACACAACACATACACACACCTCCCTCCCCCCACTCCAAAAAAAAAAAAAAATAAAACCCCACACAGCTAAAAATGTCCCCAGCTCCTGCCTTGACGGACATTCTAACTATGGAAGTGCATTCAGAGAAAGACCTCCTCTTTTGAAAAAGAAGAGCATGGCAGGATGTTTAGTTCAGACACTTAAATTGTATTAGCACTTTTAAAAAAAATCTCCTCCACATTCCAGAAAGGAAGAACCAGAGTAATAACATTGTGCAACTGCAACCTAAACAGTATCTGTTATCAAATTTACACTATTTTTCTAAAATATCTACATTCACATTTATAAGGCACAAAACCACACTCAATCTAAATCACATCTTTCTCATTATGCTTTAATAGCAATCATCATCATCCCATCCTTCAAATTTTATAGTAACTCCTAGTAATACAGCAGTGTGGTTTATCCATGCTGATATAATTTTTCAGTCTAATATATTTCATACACTTCGTTAATGAAATAAAAGTATGTCTGCTGCTTTCTACTTTATAAATTCCATGTGCTTATGCTGTCTTTTAGGATGTTGTGCGTGAAAATTTCAGACAACATATGTACAGAACCTATGTATGTTCAACATATTTCAAGTACTTGATCACATAAATGAGTAAAACCAATCTGACTAGATATGGCTGTATTTGTACAAACCAGGCAATTACACATTCATCTCTTGTTCCCTTATTTGAGGTCTTACGTATATGAACATCCTCAATTTGCAGATGAACAAATTCTCTTCTTGAGATACAAAAAAGTAACAGTAACGAAGGAAGTAAAACTAACAAAATACCTGATTCACATGAAAACAGGGTTCTCACAATTTCCTGAATTAAAAACATCCATGTATTTTGTTTTTCAAGATCTCCTGTCCTATGGATTTTCACTACAGTAGAATATGCTAAGGATTTAAAATTACGGTAGTTTCCTCATGTTCGCACAGGATCCAAAGCCAAAACCAAGAATGCTACTCGAGAATGGATGGTCTTACCACTATTCTTTATTTCTCCAGCACAGGAATCCACAGCCTATCAAACAGCTACCATCTTTGTTCTTAACCACAGAGCTAAGTATATCAAAAGCTGGAGGTGAAGAGGTGGCAAGTATGTCCACAGTCAAGGGGAGGATGGTTTTTGACTCGCTGCTGTGTTGGGGATAGTCTAAGGACTGCAGAAGACTTCAGACAGTGTAAAGAAACGAAAGACATCCTGCTTGAATCTTCTGCCTGAAAGACTGTGTTGTGATCTTTTTCCTGTTGGTCAAGGACACACATCTCCCTCTGGAGAGATGCTGGCAGCCTCCTGCAGAGCAGGGTACCTGGGAAATAGCCACCCTGGCCAATCCCCCCGTGTTCTGGCTTGGGACCACCCTCCTCTTCCCCTGTGGGTCATGTTACCTGACCAATCCTAAGTCCAGGTGTCCCCCTATCCCAGACTTCCCCTCTCCTGCCCTTACAAACCCACCATGTTGTCCAGTAAAGCAGATCAGCTTTGACCTTCAACCTGCACGTTGTGTCTGTGTCTCGTTCCTGTGGGACTTAGCACGTGGAACTGCAACTCAAGAAAAGGACCCTCTGGTCTCGGATTCTACCCTTCTCCCATAACCAGGACACTTCAGCACAGGGCAGGACTGGAAGAATTTTAATTTGATTATTTTTCTCTTCTTTTAATCTAGATATTCATAGGTCATAAGATTTAAAATTTAAAAAAAAAAAAAAAAAAAACACAACAAAATAAAACCAAACAAACAAAAACCAAGAAATCCCCAGTCCTATATATTGCATTCCGAAGTCTTTGATTTTTTTCTTTGACAATCTCAATAAATTTTATGGAAGTGGAACATAGAAGTAAGCTCATCGAGTTATTTTTGTTGTTCTTTTATTTTTTTTTCTGACACTCAATCTACAGCAAGCTGGCTGTATTAGTTTTTTTTAATTTAAAAGTAAGCAAGAAGTAATTTCATTTAATTGCTTCTGTATTCTGTATATCAGTAATTCTAAATATAGTTAAAATTCTTGGTTTTTTTTTTTTAAATATATGTGTATTGCAATGTCAAACATCTGTAAAAGCACATAGCACTGAAAATTTTCATTACAGAAATTTTTATGGTGGCTTCACACTGTTATGTGGATGAATCTGCTCTTCATTCTCCCTCTAGGGTCATGAAAAACACATCTTTGGGTTGTGTCCTCAAAAAGTACAGAAAATAATTGGGTCTATTTGTGTCCTTGCTTGTATTTAACTGTATGCCATTTTGAGTGCAAGAACACTGAAAATGTGTTCTTCTCATGACAGATCATCTTAAAATCAACTATCTCAAAGCAATGTGACAATACTACTATTTATTACATTCAAATATTCTTCTTAACAGTAATTCAGTGACGACTATTTAGGTACATGATTGCCAAGGATTGGTTCCCATTGGTTTCCTTCAGTTGCTTTATGAAATGAACATAAGAATTGCATGGATGAGAAGATAAATGTTCCATGTGAAAAAAAAAACCAAAGGCAAGAAAGAATTTCATAGCTCCTTGATGTCGCTCAGCTTCACGTACAGAGTGTTACAGCTTGCAGGAGTGCTAATTAAAACTGATAGGTATTTCATTTATTTGACATGTCTTTCAAACAGCTTGTAAAACTTGCCATTCCTGACAAGAGGAAGTTCCTGCGCCCATGAATGTGTGTGATTTACAAGTCTTCCTTCTTTTGCCTTCCAGATGTAAATGTAAATGATCTTTGAATGAAAGAACCAAAAGATAGAGCTGTACATGCTAATAATAAGGGCATGACAATTCACACTAGGAAAGAGCCTTTTGTTTTCCTGTCACTTTTAGGAGATCAAAGAATGAGAACTGGTTAACTTAAGTATGATATTGACATTGGTTTCCTTACAATTTTTTTCTAGCAAACAATGTAATTTCTAACATAGGACAAAACTGACACTATTATCACCTTATTGGAGAATGTACTTAGCAGCTCTGATTTGTTAGTTTTTCCCTGAGTGACAGCAGTCTCAAACAGACCTCAAATTTTCTCTAACACTCTGAAGGAGATATTGTTGTAGGGCGTGATGTCATATTTGGTATTGTATCAAAATCAGCAAATTTTTTTCTTTGTTTCAGTAACATTGTTTTTTTCATTACTAATAGCCCACGTGGCCTAGAACAGATGAACAGGCAAAAAACATGAAGAGCCTATGCAAGATCATTTTTGCTCTGAGGAAGATTTCCCAAAATGTGTGAGGTGTACAAAAGAACGTATATAAACATAAGTCTTCTTCAAAACTTTTTGATGGCAGCTTCCTATTTCACCTGCCATGAGCCAGAAAAAAAGATAAAAATTAACATCTTCCTGACACCCTGGTATATCTCTCTACAGTGAAGGCTTGCACCATTGAGAGTAATGTCAAAACATTGGATGTCTTTGCACTCAGAGTGAGTGTAAGACTTTCCTTGACAACCTGGGGGGAGAATTTAGCTGCTTTGAGCATGCTGTTTGTAGGTCTTGTTTTTCAGGTTGATAGTTTACTGTTGGGTAATTTTAGAGTAATTCCATTCTTTGTTTGATTTTTATGATGATGGTCCATACAAAAAACCCCTCAGTCAACAAACGGATAATTTTGACCTGTGTGTGTTATTAAATAATACCCACCATTACATTGTACTGTATTTCCCTGGTTATTCTCTAACCATCTATGGTTAAATGCCTTATCCTTCTTCCTTGCATAGAATAATACTATGGTTTGAGTTGGAAGGGACTTTAAAGATCATCTGGTTCCAACCTGCCTGCCATGGACAGGGACACCTTCCACTGTACCAGGTTGCTCAAAACCCCATCCAGCCTGGCCTTGAACACTTCTAGGGATAGGGCATCCACAGTTTCTCTGGACAACCGCTATCAGTGCCTCACCACCCTCACAGTAAAGAATTTCTTTCTAATATCTAATCTATATCTGCCCTCTTTCAGTTTAAAACCATTGCCTCTGTCCTATCACTCTGTTGCCTAAAATCAAAGAAAAGTTCTCTGGACAGTGTAGTATAGTAAGGCAGAGAGCAGGTCTTTAATTAAGGCCGTAAGGTGCACAAAATACATTTAGCACAAGCACACAACATAGGTCCTACAATTTTTATAGCACTAGCTAATTATCATACCTAACCATTACATCATGGTTACACCTAGCCCAAAAATTGTCTGTCCCTCAGGCCCTCCCTCAGACCCATTCTCAGACACACCTCCCCGAAACTGAGGCAAGGGTTGCGAAGATCCCTCCTTTCTCCCATCTTCCTCTTCACCAACACCTTCTGCTGGTTCTGCTTGGAACCATTTCAAGGATTCTGGGCTTTCTAAATAGTTTTGACTGAAGTTTTATCAAAGAATGCACTGCATTTATCTTGTTCTGGTGTACTCTACAGGCTATCTGCCTTTTAGCTTGCTAAAAAATCTCTTTCTACTGAAATCCTTGACGAGAAACATAAAACAATCTTTTGGATTTTGGTAACAAAGTATTTAGTAGCAAACTCTATCCTGAAATTATGAAAATTATAAAAGCTGCATTAAAATCTATACACTTTTAAACCTTAAGGCGTCAACTCCATGCCCTTGTAAAAAGTCCCTATCAAGCTCTTTTGTAGGCCCCTTTCAGGTACCAAAAGGCCTACTAGAAACACCTAGTTTGGCATTTCTCTTTTTCCGTCTGATCTCAGGCTGATGAGTGTACACAGAGAAATTTGTTTTTTATAGATCCTGATCCAACACAAAGAACTCTTTGCCCTGAGATTTCAGCATGCTGCTCTGTAAAAGTTTGTTTGATGGTATATAGAGTAATTTCAGACTAAAGGTTTTTAGGACAAGACAGATTGTACAATTTTTATAATAAAGTATTTTCAGAGTTTCATAGATCCACAGATCCATACAAGTTGGAAGGAACCTCAGGAAACCTCTAAACCCACATCCTGATCAAATAAAAGCTTGAATCATGTATTCAGATCAGGTTGCTGAGGTATTTTTCTGATCAGACCTTGAAAATACCCAAAGAAGTTAAACAGGACACATCCCAAGATAACCCCTGTGTTAGTCTACTTGTCACAGCCATCCAGATAAAGTATGACCCACTAATTATTCTGTAAGCTCAATCATCCAATAATTTTGTTTTACCTACCCAGTCATCCACCCATCCAGGCCATAACATTCTAACTTGGATACAAGAATATCATGGGAGACAGTGTCAAAAGCCTTGCTAAAGCAGAGATAAATGACAATAACTGTCCTTCTCTCATCCATAGGTTCAGTAATTTTATCACAGAAGGCAATGGCATTGGTAAAGTCCTTGGTAAAATCAAAATTCTTTCCTCTTTGAACTCTGTTCCTAAGCACACAAGTGTGGGAAACCTTATTGCTGAAGACTAAGGTAAAGACATTAAATATGACAAAGCCCTTATCTGCATTTGGTCTCACTAAGTCATATGTCTCATTCAACATCAAGTCCACAGTTTTTGGTTTTTTATTCTTTTCCCAGTGAGATAATGGTAGAAGCTCTTCCTGCCCCTGCCAGTTTTCCAGATGCTATCCCTGCATGCCTGGGCAATATTCTTCAATTTTCTTTTTCCCTTTCACTTTTCCTTTTCACCTTGGAGCACTGTCACTCGTTCTTTCATTAGCGTGACTGGTCTCCTGATGTGTTCACTCAGGCCTCCAGAGTATCAGGATGGATCATTCCTGTGCTTTAACAAAAGATGCCTTTCAAACCTGAGGTCCTTTGAGCTTCAGAGCTACACTCCTTGGGATCCCATATTAGTTACCTGAATAAAAACAAAAGACAAAATGGTCATAAAAGCAAAGACACTGTCTGCAGCACTAATGATGCTGCCAACTGTTAAGTTGCAATGTACATACACTCCCATTTGAGCCTTTCCCCTTGAC
Organism: Pseudotriccus pelzelni; assembly: GCA_035584735.1. NCBI lineage: Eukaryota > Metazoa > Chordata > Aves > Passeriformes > Tyrannidae > Pseudotriccus > Pseudotriccus pelzelni. The sequence continues at coordinate 83,528,982 of JAWMRA010000113.1, read as the reverse complement.
CTGAAGAACTAAGAAGGAAATCAGATGAGTTCCTGTGTCTCACTTTTCACCCCAGAGCTCACTGTAGGCACTCTTGATGTGCTCCATGTGGTCCTGGGTAGTCTCACTGTTGCCCATGTTGAGTGACATGAGATAAAGGTCTGGACAAGCCTTGGCAGGCTCTGTAACATAATCTGTAAGATGGATCCTCTCCACAGTGTTACAGTCTCCACTGTACTAATACTACAAGTTCAAATTTGAGAGCATAGAAGACTCACTGCTCCTCTGTCAGAAATCAGAATTCTCCATCTTTCCCCATCTTGGGATTATCCAGCCAGCATATGTTCAAGCCTCCAGCTGTCCCTCTTCGCTTGCATCATGTGGCTCAGGATATCTGCAAGGTTTTTACAAAGGCTCTTCCTCTTATTCATGAGGGATCTATTTGAGGCTTATCACTTGGAAATTTCTGAAATATCAAGTTGTTCTGAACCATACTGTGCTGCCTCAAGAAAATTGCTTTTCATATATTAAGTATATCAGACTAAGCAAAAGCATTTTACTTCAAAATCTGTTTATATCCAAATGCCATCTGCTGCTGGGTGGGTTTTTTCATGAAATAAATGTTGATATGCAACAAAGGTCATACTTACTGCTCTATTGATATTTCAGCATGACATACAATTTTGAAGAGGAATCTCATGCAGAAACGATTTGTTTTGCTATAGAGATTGGGTGTAAAGTTTAAATGCTCCATTGTAAAATAAAGGACAGTTTTTGTACCTTGGGTACACTGGAATCAGCACAGTCATTAATTTTTAGAACAGCTGCATGCTACTGTTACAGCACTGGAAGTTGTTAATATAGGGAACCTACAGAGAACAAAGGAAGAACAAAGCAACTACTTAAATTACATCATGGTAGTGATCCGTATTTCTTCTATAGCTAATTTCTATGTCTTTATACTTTGAGATATCCAACTAGTAGGTTAGAATTCCTAGGAGTCATCTCCTGTGATATCTTAGATTACATCAAAATACCCCTTTGCAATGGAGATTACATTATTCTTTCTAGTAGCAGAAGATAATATTCTGAGAATGTCCTAATGTAAAATGTGAACACTGCAATGTAAACATCTTGGTAAAATACTCAGGACAATATCTCTGTTCCCCATATTTCTTTCTGACATGATGTGTTGGCCTCTGTTAGTGGGCAGTTCTGCCACTCATTATTGAGTCTCAGGTAAAAATCTCTTCTCAGAAAAAGAAATAACAGTAAGGTAACAACAACTAAACAAACACTTCTGTGAGAAGCTGCCAGAAGTTTTAGCCACGTCCAACAGATGCAAGCCCAGCTGGCTCCAAGGTGGACCCATCACTGGCCAAAGCCAAGCCCATCAGCAATGGTGGAAGCACCACTGGGATAACAGATTTAAGAAGAGAAAAAACTATTCTGCAGAAGCAAATTTCAGCCAGAGAAGACAGGAGTGGGAATATGTGAGAAAAACAGCTCTGCAGACACCAAGGTCATTGAAGAAGGAGGGGGAGGAGATGTTCCAGGTACCAGAGCACAGATTTTCCTGAAGTCCATGGGGAAGGCCATGGTGAAGCAGACTGTCCTCCTGCAACTCATGGAGGTCCGTGGGGGAATAGATATCCATCTGCAACCCCTGAAGGAGCCTACACTGGAGCAGGAGGATGCCCAAAGGAGGCTACAGCCACATGGGGAGCCTGTGCTGGAGAAGGTTCCTAGCAGGACTTGTGACCTCATGGGGAACCAGCAGTGGAGCAGCCTGTCCCTGAAGGACTGAACTCCATGGAAGAGACCAATGCTGGAGCAGCTCATGAAGAATCAAAGCCTCTGGGAATGTCTCATGTTGAATAAGTTAGTGGACAGCTATTTCCCATGGGAGGAACCCAATGCTGGAACACAGGAAGAGTGTGAGGAGGAAGAAGCAGGAGAAACAATGTGTGATGAACTGACCACAGCCCCGATTCCCCATTCCCCTGCACCACTCAGAAGGAGGAGGGAGAGAAATCAAGAGTGATGTTGAGGCTGGGAAGCTTCTCTCTTGCATCTTCTACCTGCCTTCTACTCTATAGGTCAGTATCTGCCTACAGTTTCTGAAAGCAACATTATTGGAGATAAGGACATTGATGAGGAGGGTTTTAGTCTTGCTTTCAAGATCCTTATGCTATGTGATTATCCCAAGGAGTTCAAACACCTGTCTGCTTGTGTCATTCTAAACACTTGCAGCTGCCTTCTCCCTGAGCTATCTGACCTTTCCTGAGGGTCTTTACTCTCATCTCCTTGGTGTGAGAGTAAAGAGTAAGTCCAATGTCAGCTAGATGACTAGAAAGAAAAATCTCCAAAGGAGAGCAATCTGAAACAAAATGTTGATATTGATTGACCATCTGACAGGAATTGAGCAGTTTGAGTTTTCTCCTTTCCATACACAGCGATCCATAAGAAATGGAACAAGTTTGTCCACCTCACAGTCCCTGTGTGGCAGAGTGAGCTGCCGTGACTGTTTTCACGTCAGACTCTGTCAAGAGTCTGACAGCAATGACAGTCAATCAGAAATCTTCCCTTACTTTCTGAATTGCTAGGCTTTATTTTATTTTATTTTATTTTTTTAAATTTCTTCATTAGGTCATGGTTTACTTTCTTATTTTTTCCTCTTGTGGGAAACTAAAGCTACCCTCCAAATCCTTACCCAAATGGAGAGCAATTTAAACACAGTTACTGCTACTAGCTGTGACATAACTGGAAGAAATGCTAACCTCAGGAAAAAATGAGACTGCCTTGTTTAAATGCTGGAAGGAGCATTCTGCCTTTGTGCTTTCAGAAGTAGACAAAATAGGGAGGAAGAATCACATTTCAAACACAATCCTAGGCTTGTCTTCTTTTCCCTGTTTCATACTTTGCACATTTTCACTTGCTTCACTGAGATAAAGAAAGCTCAACCCATTCCTAAAGTGATGTAAAACATACTTGAGAAATTTGTCTTCCTTCTAGAAAAAAACTTTTCCATTTAAATATTCATTTCTTTTCAGCATCTTTATCTTGAGGGATTTCTTACATAGATTGTACAGAGATGAAAACTGAAAATCTGCATTTAGATAGAAATATCAGAATATCAGAAATATCTTCTTTACAAACTAAGCAGTACTGTTCTTTTCTTCCTTCCAGTAGGACATGAAATAATTTTGCTCTTCCACTCCTTAATAATGACACTAAATCAGGACTTCATGGTCCCCTAAACACTAACAATGAAGACATTGTAACAACTCTAATTTTTTATGATGAACTGGCCTTCCTGCACTGAATGTCCAAAAAGATAGATCTTTTTGTTTACTATAAAAATCTTCTGGTTTTCATTCAAGTATGATAACCACGTTAGAGGTCAACAGAAACAAATGGGAGAGTTAAGCAATAACATTTCTATTATATTCTTGCACAAGGTCTTGCTGCAATCCATGTACTTTGAGAAAAAGTTTAGAAGTGACTGATGAATTTTTAATAGTTTTCCTCGATTTCAGTGGCTGCTGTTTGTTTTCAGTCAATAATTCACATGGTTACAGAAGGCAGCCCAATTGATTTTTGCTTCAGCAGTACTTGGGCAAGAGGATTGTGAAATGCTTAATAACCTTTTCCACATGCTGGGACAAATCCTGCCCCAGCTCACATCCAGGTAATATCACTGATTTCACGAAGGCTGGATGAGACCCAGAGGAATGACATTGGAAGCAACATACGTACAATCTGTATGAGAAGAGAAATGCCTCATTCACTCATGGAATACTAGGTAGAAAGAGAGAGGGGAGGAACACAACTTGAGAATAAGTGAAATTCTCATGCTCAAAATGATCCCATACACTCTGTTGGAAAAATACTAACATGCATGAAAGGAATAAGATTTTCCCATTAAGACAAACAGGGAGGGTATCATGGTTTTCTGTTTTTTTTTCCAGAAACAGTCTTTGCTTAGAGGAAAAATTAATGAAAATTGCTGCTGTAGCACCAAGCATATCAGTAAGTTACAGCAAAATGTCTTTAACATGGCCAGGGTGGTTCGTGCTAAATCTACCAGACAGTAAAACAACCGGCAGAGTTAATGAGGTGAATTCACAGTCAGGGGGTTTTCAGGAACCACGCATGACTTGATTGTTATTATGATTTCCAGAGAAAGCAAGTCAGTCATGTAATTGTACTTCCAGTTAATAATGATATGTGCAAAAGAGCTTCCTCAGAGCTGTGTTTGTAAGCACTGTGCTTATGATAGGAACACATTTGCATTGGTTGGTTCCCAAAAGGACATTTTACTTTATTTTACAAAAAAGCATACAGAAAGCTTGATGTCATTTAACATATATTTGTGTAAATTAACCTAATGAAACTTGTGATATGGAAGATGGAAGATAAGGCAGTTTGAGTGCTCAGACCCTGGAGCGATGTATCGTGATAGATAATGATGTGTCTGAGGAACCCAGTGTTCTGGATGCATCATTAGCAACCTGCAGGTGTTGAAAGATCCGTTGTAGTGCTGCCGTTCGAGTAGTGAAAAACAATTTCACCATCTTCTTCTGAAGACAGACAACCTTATGAAGCCAATATCAGTGCCCTGGCCAAAACCTTTAAACACATGTTGACATGAACATGTGATCATAGAAAACTTTACAAAAATCATATACAAGATATGTAATGTTCTTTGGTTTTATAATGAGCCTTATTGCAAGTTTAGAAGCAAAGGGGGTTGATCACTGTGTTGCTGTCTCTCTCCCCATTTGGGAAACAAACTTGAAGCAGCCAAAGTTCAATTTCTGTACTATGTAGGGCCAGGAATGAATAGAATTCCTGCATGGATTTAATGTTAACAGAATACTTTCTTTGAAATTATTGAGCCAAGACTTTTACCATTCACTCAGAAAGTGTTTCCACCTGAAAATAAAAACTGTTGTAATTAAATTCAATAAGTTTAAAAGCACTCCAAGGACTGGGACTGCACGGTATGTTCATATCAGGTTGTAATGTATATAAACAATTATATATAATATATATATATATGAATATATATATATACCATTCTATCTAGTCTGTATCTCGTCTTCCCAATACATAAATGTGTGTTTGTTTCAACACTCTCTAAGATTCTTACTGATGTTAGAGGACAAGGCTCTATAAATGCACTCTGGAGTTAATCAAGAGAAACCATTTGACTGGTAGTGTAAGCTACAGGATACAGAAACACCAAGAAGAAAAGTGACATCTTTGTTTTATAAGCAAAGCATGTCTAAGTGGTATTGATATGCTTCTTGTAAAGTGAAGGGTCAGAGAAAACCAAATGCAAGAGATTTGCCTTTCATTAGTCCATCTCCATTTATATTAAGTTGCCTGCTTCCTTTCCAGTGCATGCTTCAAACTGGAATATTCTGCTTTAAATCCTTCTAAATCCTTTAGGAAACTAAAGGATACAGGACTTCTAAAAGTAATGTCACTCTGCTGCACTTTCCCATCCTGAAATGTTCTCATTCTTTCCAGAAGCATGTTTTTCACAGTAATGTTACTTTAAAACTACTTGACTGCCTGGTCAAGTCAGGCTATGATAGTTTCCAGCAGGGCATCTTCCCAAGTATTAAAGGAACGGAATAGCCAATACTTTAAAAAAAAAAAAAAAAAAAAAAAAGCAGGCAGCCAGTAAAGGCTTTTAGCACTTAACAATACACTTATTATATTCCTCCTAGCTAATAAGAGAAGTTCTATGATTTTCTATACAGAAGAAATCACAGAATCACAGAACTACTGAGATTTGATGGGACATCTTGAGACCAGCTAGTTCACTCTCTGAACTTAGATAGGCTCAGCTAGAGGAGGGGGCCCAGGGCTATGCCTGGTTGGGTTTTAAATCTCTCCATGGATTCATAATTTCTCTGGGGAATTTGATCCAATGTTCAACCAGCCTCATAATAAAAGTACGTTTTGGTGTGTTCAGATAGAACCTCCTGTATTTCAGTTTGTGCTCTTTGTCTCTTCTTCCTTCAGTGAATACCACTGAGAAGAACTTGGCTTCTTCTTTACTCCCCACATTAGGAATTTATACTCATTGATAGTATTCCCCCTTGAGCCTTCTCATCTCCAGACTGAGCAGTCTCAGCTCTTTCAGTCTCTCCTCTTATGTCAAATGCTCCAAGCCCTTCATTATCTTTGTGGCCCTTTGCTAGACTGACTTATATATCCACATCTCCGTTGCGCTGGGCAGTCTGGCACTGAACCCAGCATTCCAAGTGCTCCTCACCAGTGCTGAGTAAGGGGAAGGATAACCTCTTTGACCCACCAGAAATAATTCACCTTCTGCTGCCCAGGATGCTGCTTGCCACCATTGTCACAAGGATGCATTGTCAGCTCATGGTCAACTTGTTGTCCACCAGGATCTCCTGGTCCTTCCCAGGAAAGCTACTTCAGGCGCAGCAGTATTTCACACTATTTAAGCATTAAATACTATTAAAGAACATGTAAATGATGCCATTTCTTCTGTCTGAATAGGTTATTTTCTGCAATGGGAGACTGTTGCTTTAATTGTCTCCTATTAAGACAGATAAAGAAGATTTTACTGTAATTTAAAGAATAACGAATATTTATATTTTTAATGGCATCCTTTGTGATACTATATCACAGGCTACAGAGTTCTGCTTTTACTTAACCTAATAATAATATGCCTTTTGATTTACTTAGAACCACAATTGCTCATTAGAGATTGAAGACATCTGAATTGGAAAATGAGCCTTTTAGTCACTCAGTCTTGGCACTAGATGAGAAATTAGACTGAAGCTTGTTCTCTGAGAACATCTTTCTCAATCCCCAGAGCTTAAATTTATAGGAACCAAGAACATTAGTGCCATGTGTGAAACTGTCTAGATGGTTTTTAGCAAGAAATCAAGCCATCCTGTGTTCCCAAACCATTCTATTCAGTATGGGGGTGGGGGTTAAGTAGTGTTTTTGCAGAAAAAATGAATGGAAGGTTGGTCTTCAACAGCCCCACAAGGGGAACCAGAGGGGCAAGTACCGACCTCTTTAGCCTCATGACCAGTGACAGGACTCAAGGAAAGGGCCTGAGTCAGGGCAGGTTTAGGCCGGATATCAGAAAAAGCTTTTTCACCCAGAAGGCGGTTGAACAGGCTCCCCAGGGAAGTGGTCATACCACCAAACCTGACAGAGTTCAAGAAGTCTTTGAACAATGCCTTCAGGCATATGGTGTGACTCTTAGGGATGGTCCTGTGTAGGGCTAAGGGTTGGACTCAATGATCCTTGGGAATCCCTTCCAATTCAACATATTCTAGGATTCTGTGATTCTTCTGTTGTCATGTCCCAGCACAGAAAACAATGTAATGTTGATTTTGCTCTGGCTTCTCTGGCCCGTGTACAAGATGCAAGGAACTAGTTGTGGAAGAGCAAGGCAGTGTATATCCTAGCTTATTGGAAGTTTACTGCCCCATGACACATCTGAATAAAAGTGGGAAGGGTTATCTCTAACACTGTTGTGCAAAAGCTTACAGACCCTATTCCAGCAGCAATACGAACCCAGTAGGGATCAAAAATATAAAAGCATAGTCTAATTTCTACCCCCTGGACAGGAAGTATGGGCTAAGTTCTTCAACAACTAGCTGACTCTAACTGTAGAGTTTTCCTACAGCTTGCCTGCCTGGATTTACCCACTTCATTCTGCCTTGGCTCTGGGGAGCAGGACCAGCAGGATAGGTAATTCCAGACCTTCCTCTCAGCAGTAAGGGAGGATGTCTTCTGACCAAAAAGTTGTATTTTCATGCAGAAATGTGTCAGTATGAGCTCAAGAGCCTTATCAGTAAGCAGCAGAAATGCTTTCATGATGGCCTTTGAAACTTTGCTCAGGAAGCAGTTCCACTTCTCCTATTCAAAAAGCACTAAATTCTTTCATTGCTGATTCATGATGCTGGTTTTTGGTGTGATTCCTAGGCCCATTCTCTGACCTGCACACATCAAAGTAATGTATTTGGAGCTGGACATCTCTGCTGTCCTGAGATCCATGAGATTGTGTTTTTAAGCCCTTTCCTATCTCAGGCTATTGTTCAATTGACAACTGCTTCAGGCAGTTTTCCCCTGTGGCAGAATTAGGGTGTAATGCTTAACTTTAAACTTGTGTTGTGGCTCTGTTGTTGAGTACCAGACTGGAAAGTACCAATAATGGTTTGAGTGCATCTTACAAAATACGTATCTCCTAGTTACCCAGGTGCAATTTGTTAGTCAGTTTTGTGGAGATGAACCCAGGTGTCATGGTTAAAGTAGGTTTTGTATTCTATTCCCTTTTTCCAACATTGTTTTAGAGAAATTGTTTCTTTAAGAGTCGGGGCATGAGGGTGCATAGAGAGGAGTGCACAGTCCCGTCTGCTGGGGCAGAAGTGAAACTTTTCCATTTGGGAACCACCTCTCTTCCTTGGCATGGGCGAAATAAAAGGGAACTCTGCTAGCCGTGTGGCTCCACACACCTTGGGCTGCTGCTGAGCCGGAACAGAGCTAAGCCCAGCCCAGCTGAGCGGTGCAGAGAAGCAGCTCCCAGAACCTCACAAATGCCGTCCCATGAAATCTCACCGTGGAGTCTCAACTGAGTGGAGCCAAGTCAGAGCACAGCCAAGCCAGGAGGAGCCACCTTCTTCAGCAAGAGCCTGTGAGTTTGCAACTGAGTTGAACGGGACCTGATCCTGACTGGGTGATGGTAACTGAGCAATTTAATGGCATAATTTTCGTGGACAAATGTATTTTCTCTGGTTTTGCTCTGCTCCTGTTTCCACATGGTTTTTATCTAGCTGGGGAGGGCATTAAACCACGGGAACTTGTCTGCCACAGTACTTTCTTTGTTCTCCCAGGCAGAACGTGGGAGGAGAACAAGTGCCAGCCCTTACTTTGTCTGTGCACCAAGTGGGAAGAGACTAGGAACAATTTCTGTGTATTATTGGCTTAAACCATTTTGTTTGTATTGTTACAGTTGTTATATTTCTTTTCAGTAAACTGTTGGTTTTTTCACTTATATCTCCTCACATTTTGTCTCTCCGTACTGGAAAAAGGGGGAGGGGCTTTAAAAAAGTGGAGGGGGCTCATTTGTTGGAGTCTCCACCCCAGCATTTGTATTAATCCAAGACCCCAGGCAATAATTTTTCTAAAGCTGACATAGCTGTGTGGATGGAAAAACATCTTTACAAAGACTCTTTCAGCCCAAGGAACCATGAACCACTCAGGGACTGACCTGAGGGCTCAGCCTTGTCTCCTGATATCACTGTGGCACCTTGCATTAACCAGGCTGTCAGGTACATCTCAGAACCACCAGACCTCCCTGTATGCCTGGAAGGGGAGTCTTTTCAGCTGTCTGACTTGGAGCACTAGGTCTGAAAACCTCATCAAGCCACTGCTCATAGCACCTCAGAGAGCTGCGCAGACTGCTTCCTACGCATTTTGCTTGTCTAGTTTATTAGAGCTCCTGATTTAATAAGATCTGTTTAGGTTTCAAGCCCTTAATAATCCAGGGCTTTTCCACAGCCATCCTTTTAAATTTCCACCACAAAGAGTTTATTTCCTGACAGCTTTAAGCCAGCTGATAGGTGAGCACTGCTCTCTGGGTGGTTGTCTGTCTTCTAACCTGACACATAAATGAAGCCCTCCCTATGTATGTGTATATATCAGATTGTGCTTGACAAAACATGTTATTCTGAAGTTCTTCAGTAAATACCATAAGCACCAGCTGTTCACTACACTAACTACATCCTTGCCTTAAGAATTAGCTTATTGTTAAATGAGTGTTGTAAATAACCACTTCAGAGCTTTGGGGACATTTTATTTGTTCTGTCATATATACCAGCACAGCAATATTCACGCATGAGACAGATGTTCACCCATGATAGTTTACATAGACAGAGTTCCTGATTTCTGTAGTTTTAAGAAATAAAATGCACTCATGAGAGAAGGATGGTATTTCCGCTCTCCTCACGTCCCTAAGCCTTTCAGAAAGATAGTTTCGGATTATGAAATGCTCACTGAAGCCTTGGTTTTGAGGCAATTAAGGCCATTGCCAAACCAAGTGAAAAGGATTGCTAAAATTCACAGAACCAGGCTATTCACAAAAACAGTAAATTCTTGCGTGAAATCAGTGGAGGAAAGAAATGCGCATGCTTAAGAAGTAAGAGTGTGATGGTGTGATGGGAAAGAACTTCTGTGGCCTCCAGAAGTTGAAGTGTCTCAAAGGTGCTCAAAATATTTATTTTTAAAAATTTTGAAAATGGAAAAATTCTACTCTTACCTCACATCCTTAGAAAACCTCTTGATCTTTAAGGAAGTACATGAGGAGGAAACAGACACGACTCACAGGAAAAAAGATTTTATGAAACATGCATACATAGATATTATCTGGCTTCTTTTTCCCCATTCGAAAGAAAAGAAAAAATAAAAAAAAAACCAGAAAATGTCACATTTTCCTTACGCGTTAGGCTTCAAATAATCAAAAGTATTCAGACTTTTGGTATGACATCCTTGAGAAATGTCATTTACTTTAAAAAACACCTGGCAAGGATTACAGACAAGTTTTCCTCAAATTCCTGTTTCCAGTGCAGGAAAGTTGTAAACCAAGTCTCCTGAATTAATTATCCTTTCTCAACTTGAAGGATACAAATGAGAAGTTAACAGGGTTACTACTTGAGAAAGCCTCTTCTCTCACAACTTCGGATTGCAGAAGGGGATACTAAGAACAAAAAATGTAATTCAGTAACTGTCCCTTCATAAAATCTTGTCTTCCCCTGCTGTGTAGCAAAATACTTTGAATTTTCAAATGTGTTAAAAGTGTATTTTGTGTGTGTAGTCTTGGACTGACAGTGTTTTGGACACAGAGTCACTGGTCCAGTGTGTGGACATTTTGAATTCATGCCATGTTTCTGAATCTGATTCTTTCCATTCGGAAAACTGGAATAAGGAAAGCAATCTTTCTATGTGAAGTGCTTTGGCAGTTAAAAATGGAAATAGATGAACTAAAAAATAGCAACATGTAATGGTAATATTAGTAACATGCAATTTAATAAAAATTTATCTAAAACAAATGAACAACCATTGTTGTATTTCTCAGCAGTAAACTTTTGCCTAACATAGAAATATACGCACTAACAGCATTGAGAAAAGGAAGATATTTAGATCAGTCCATGAATTTCATCTTAACAAAATTACCCATTTTTTTAAAATTAAAATAATGTGCCAAATTTCAGTAAATATACCAAACTATGTAGTACACAGGTAGTTAGATTCATTCAGTAAGATTTTAACACTGCTGAGGGCAGATTGAATTTTGACACTGACATAAAAACAAATAGCATTTATTATTCAGAAAAATCCTTTCTGTTGCTAGTAAGAGATTATAAGCATCCTTGAAGAAGTACTATTGGGTCATTTTGACATTTAATATTGGCATACAAAGAGAAATACAATAGGACTTTAAAGACTGAGAAAAAACAATAGCAACAAGCTTATTAAATCTTTCATCATTATGAAAAATGTGGCATATTTGTGTTAGTGTTTCTTTAAATCCACTTAAAAGATTAAATTTTTCATTTAAATCAATTTAAGATTGCATGTTCCACAGTATCTGGCTCTTCAGAGCCATAAATTTTCCCCAAATGTGTTAAAAAGGTAGGGAATTATTCATCAGACTAAGCATGAAACCCTAGTTACTGTACAGGGAAAACCTAAAAATCCAATTTTCCATTGTCCAATGCTTCCAATTTTCTGTGGGATTTTTTTAAGTTTTAGTGCTGTTTTACAGATGGATCTGGAAAGAAAAAAATAAAAGAGTTAGAATTCATTTTTTCCAGACAGTAACATAATACATGAAAATCCAAAGAAAATAATAATTTCAATTACTACTTCTTCAAAAAGAATGCATTTGCAACTAAGATACCACACAATGGGATAGTGATCTAGTAAGTTTGATTTAATTTCAACCACTTAAAACTACTCGTTATCAAAGATTTTTGACTTTTACCAAAGAACAGCAATGACAGAGGGAATTATAAGAATGTGAGACTGACATTTCTCTGTCACCCATTTATGGCGGCTTTCTAATTTGGAGGGTCAGCAACTTGAAATGTCTTTAATCACAGCATAATAAAGTTTTAAAAAATGGGAGAAATGAAACTCTAAACTTTCTGCAGAATTATATCAAGCCCAAAGGGCAAAGGCTGTCACTGTAAATATCAGATATACTGTGTTCTACTATTTCATCTAACTCTGCCACAATTTGTCCCAGTTCTTCTAGGAAGCGTTTTCATTTTCCCTTCAAACTTCTACGTTGTCAGAAGAATCATTAATATCATCATCTAATACTTATTTTTAACAATGAGAATAACATTCTACTGTTGTAGGATAAATGAATATGTACAAATAAATTAAATGTAACTTTTAGAAGCTTGAAGTAAATGTCCATCTTTGCCTGAAAAATACTCTCTTAACACAGAAGACTTTTTTCTCTCATTCAGTGTTTCTTGATTGGTACTGTATCTTATATTTCACTGACAACTTTTCCTATTTTGGATTGACCCTGGCTTTATTTTCCAACTCTTTGTTTGCTTAAGAAACAGAATGGGCTGATGATTTTAGGATGTTGTCACACAGAGCCTCCTTGAGCTCGCTGATATAAATCTTGCGAGTGTTCTTGTGCTAGATACACTGCTGCATCAACATTAAGCACTTCAAACTGGAAAGAGGCTCTGGGGACCAGTCAGACACCTACACATGTACCGTGCAACAGCTCCTGGGGCCTAAGCGACACAGGAGAGATTAAGTCCCCACACACAGTCTGTAAAACACAGTGGAGAAGCCTCAGCCCAGCTCTCACCACACAAACCCTGAAGTGTCCTTTAAGGAGGTTGTTTTCTTCACTATTATTCTTCTCTATGTTTACCAATTCTTTTTGTTTTCCAATTTTATTGGAATAAATAGAGAATTAATAAATAATAAAAATAATAAATAAACAGAGAATTCCCAATTCTCTGTTTACCAATTTTACCTTCACCCTGCAGTGACTTCGCATGATCTTCTTTCCTCTGGAAAAAAAAAATATTTTTTTTGTTACAGCAAAGCAAAAATTACTCGGTTTTTGTGAGGTTACACACAAAGAAATTCACTTTCTGAAAAGCTTAGGGGGAAAACTAGGCTCCCTATGACCCAAAGCCTGATGCTTTTACAGGACTGCAATGCCTTGCATTTTTCTGCCTTAGAAAAGACGCACTAGTGTTGAAATTGTGATTTTAGAGACATAGACTCTAAAAGACAAGACTGTAAGTTTTACCATTCCTCTGGTAGTGGTTTGTTTCATGATGCATAAAGCAGCTGTGAGGCTGGAAGAATACAGAAGAAACTATGGGGCCTATAGCTCAAAGGTCAAATAAGGAACCTTTAGAGCTGTACCATTACAGTGCCTCATCTTTAGCAGCACGTTAGTCATCCGATGCTTTTTGAGCTAACTGGAGAAGGAACATGACTGGCGGTTTCTGGTAAAGCAGTCCACACCAAAGGACGTCAGACAGAAATGCAGCCTCTCAACTAGCTTAAGAACTTTGAATAATAGAAAATCTCTTCATTCCTTTAACCTGCACCTAACCTTTAAATACCACAGGCTTGACACCACCTTCTAACCCTCAAACGCCTCTCAAGAAGCACCTGTGTGTGCAATAGCTCTTCTTGAAAGTGAAGGTCTATTTGGATAGCCATGCAGTAATTTTTGGCTGCTTTTAGCTTACTCTTAAGACATGTCTATTCCCAATTTGTTTAGAAGGTCCTCCTTGAGACAAACTACTACTTTTTCAAGGATAATGCTGTCTAAAACATTTCCATCTTTCTTACTGCATGGTCTGTGCAGTGCCATAGTTTTTCAGTTTTCCACAGCAGACTGTACCAGGAGGGTTTATGCTCAAGTCTTCCCCTATCGTATTTTGCAGCTGTGGAGAACTTGCTCTTACACCCTCAGCATTTTCCCTGTAACCCTTGTTGTCATCAGGAAAGATTTTGATTATTTACACAAAGAATTGCCTGATGTATGCAATTTCCTGGAGAGTGTTGGGGTTTTTTACCTTTCTACATGTTCACCTCATACATACAAGAACTTCCAGTGACCTGGAGATTAGTGGTTTAAAGTCTTTTAGGAAATTAGTAACATATTAAAAATAGAGCTTCTGGGTTATTTGTCTACCAGTTGAACACGCTATGAATTCAGTGGTTTTGGAAACCAAAGTAGACCAAAAAAAAAAAAAGAAAAAGAAAAGGCAGGGTATTCAAGCATCTTCTACAGTGACCAGTGAGTCACAGCTCACTTGCAGAGTCACTGGGGGTATAGCACCATCCCCACTCAAAGCACACGAGCATTTTTCCCTAGAAAGCATCTCTTTGCAATAGCAGTTCTGCAGGAGGTAGTTCTGAAGGCAGGACAGATAAAATAAAGGAATTAATTTTATATATTTTTTAAAATTGCTCCCTCAGTAAATGAGCTGCTCAGACTGTAAATATACAGCTTGGTTTTAGATTGCAGAGTGCCTCACAGCAGCTCCATTTCCGCTTTTGAAAACTATCTTACACATTTTGCAGCACTATTAATAATGAACAATACTTGGTAAAATCGAACAAGCTGGGAAACAATTTGGTATTGATAACATGAGGTAGTGCAGTATCGAAACATACATTCCCCAGGTTCTAAATTCTTCTCATCTGCCTGCTGAATCTAAAAGCTGAATAGATTTCAAAGACCCTAAACATTTTAGCTACTCTTATAAGAGTTTTCTTACAATTTTAATGAAAAACATAATTTACCACAATTACAGTTTAATTACTTCATCCTCACTATATTCTCTCATATGATAGCTATCAGAACTAATTATTTCCTTTTCATTTGAATTTAATAAAAAAAGAATTGGGCCAATGTAATTAGTAGAGTAAATCTAGCTATAGTAAAGTAACACAGCTGAGATTTTATGATGCATCTACTGGGGCACCACTAGCTTAAAGTGGGGAAATTTGTACTTTGAAATAAATCCAGATATGTTAGGTGAAATAAGAACCACTCAAATGCCTCTACATTTTCACTTAAATGCTTCAATAAGCAGATCTAAATCTCCATATAAACCAATGAACATGTGTATTGTGACTGGAAAGCAGCACAGAGCACCCTTTATGATCTGAAAATGAAGATGTTACAACCTTGCAAAAAAAATTTGAATCACAGCTTGTGGAAATCAATGTGGTATCCTCAAATGTTTCAGTCACACAGTGTGCTGATAATATGTTTGGTCAGGAAATTTCTGTCAGGTCTGCTTTTACCATTGATGCTCCTCAGACCTTCTGACATTTTCAGTACAATAAGTAAATTTTAATAATAAAGTTTGATCTACTTGAATCTGCATTTGCTTTTGATGTATTTTCTCAAGATACTTTGACATTCCCTCTGGTCCATGGCTTAAAAAAACCAGCACAGTCTAACCTCTGATCTGATTACATGTCCTGCAAGTCATATGGTTACAGATGCACCAGCAGAGACGCAGGCTTCAACAGCCACCTAAATTCCACCTTTCTGGAGACAAGGCAGCAACAGAGATGCAAATTAATGATGAAATTGCTAGAAAAGAAACATTTTCAAATAAACCCTAGGAAGATGGCAGAAATTGTATTAAGCTCAAAAGGACAGCATGAACTGTTCTGTTTTGTGAAAGTCCTAAGTATGTTGTTTTGATAGAAAATATCAAACAGAAAGTCTCATCATTTTCTAATCTTCTTTTTCTGCCCCACAGAAATAGTAACATTTTCTATCCGAGAGAAAATCTACTTTTCATTCTGCAGTAGTCATCAGTAAGTTTGGAAGAGGATTTTATTTGCAGCACAGAAGTCTTAACATTGTCGATATCTTTAACTTAAAGGGCCAAAGGACTTTGGAATTGCCCTTTATTTTTCCTTTCTTTCAGAACATTAATTTCACATTCTTAAACTCATTTGGTACTTCTCCAGGTTTAGATGTTATTAGTTGTCATTGCTTCCAAGCACACTCACATTTTTTCTCTTGCTTATGTTGCCTACCTAGTTTGATCCACTCTAATTTGTTTCCACGGCAAGTTTTTGGTAGTAGGGGACGTTACCAGGGTAACTTCTTTCACAAGCTGCTAGAAGCTTCCCCCATGTCTGACAGAGCCAGTGCCAGCCAGCTCCAAGATGGACCCATCACTTGGTACGGCCAAGCCCATAAGCTATGGTGATAGCATCCCTGGGATAACAGCCAGAGAAGAGGGAATATGGGTGAGGAACAGCTCTGCAGACACCAAGGCCAGTGAAACAGCAGAGGGAGGAGGTGCTTCAGGTGCCAAAGTAGAAACTCCCCTGCAGTCCATGGGCAAGATCATGGTAAGACAGGCTGTTCTTCAGCAGTCCAAGGAAGTCCATGGGGGAGCAGATATCCATTTGCAGCCCCTAGAGGAGCCCACATCAAAGCAGGTGGATGCCCAAAGCAGGCAGTAACCCGGTGGGAAGCTCAAGCTGGAGCAGGCTCCTGGCAGGACCTGTAGCCCTGTGGAGAGAGGAGCCCACACAGGAGCTGCTTTGCTGGCAAGATTTGTGAGCCCATGGGGGACCCACAATGGAGCAGCTTGCTCCTGAATGTCTGTACTCCACGGAAGAGACCTATGCTAGAGCAATTCAGGAAGAGCTGAAGCCTGTAGGAAGGACCCAGGCTGGAGAAGGTCATGGAGGATGATCTGCCATGGGAAGGCCCCATGCTAGAGCAGGAGAAAAGTGTGAGTTCTTCCTCTGAGGAGGAAGGAGCAGGAGAGACAACAAGTGATGAAGTGACTGCAGCCCCCGTTCCTTATCCCCCTGCACCACGGAAAGGGAGGACTAGAGAAAATTAGGAATACAGTTAAACCCTGGAAGAAGGTTGGGATGAGGGGAAGGTATTTTTGGTATTTTGTTTTACTTCTCATTATCCTACTATCATTTGATTAGTAACAAATTAAACCAATTTCCCCAAGTCAAGTTTGCTTGCCCATGATGGCAATTGCTGAGTCATCTCTCCCTGTCCCTCATCTCAACACCCAGGAGTTGTTAGTTTAATTTTTCTCTCTCCTGTTCAACTGAGGAGGGGAGTGATAGAGGAACTTTGACAGGCATTTGTGGTCCAGTCAAGGTCAAGCCACCACACCCATCCCATGCAGCTTCATGCCTTCCTTGCAAAGTTTTCCCCACTGTTTAGTGCCACTTGTAAAGATTTGGAAAGACCAGGCTCACTGCTGTTCCAGAAGGAATGTCTTTTCCTCTCCACTGTGCAGTAAAATGTCTTTGCATTCCTCAACGGCCTTTACAATATTATTTTAATCTGTCCATTATCCAGATTATCCAGTCACTTCAGTTGTCTCTCTCAAATGTTCTAAATGTATCTCAACACCGGTAGGATGAAAAAAATGTACAAATCTCTGTATTACAATCCATTTGTCACCCTTTTATTCTTTCTTTTCTTTTGAGTTAAAACCATTGTTCTCTGTACTCTTAAACAAAAACAAGTGTGACATACTTGGCATCAGTTTCAGTTGAAAAATTTTCACTTCACACTGGCTTTTCTACACAGAAATTAAATGGGTCATCTGGTCTTTAATAAAACTTCCTGCAGATCATCAATCTGTGAAGTTTAAGATTAATCAACACTTATTGACTTCAAACAGGAATGGAAGCTGGATTTCTAAAAACACTCAGCAACAGTCCCCTGCTTGTCCTCATTGAAGTCTATTGGCCTCTGAAGGTGATTTCAATGAGTTGCAAAAGCCATTTAAGAAATCCCAGTCTTTGTGCTTTACAGACAAGGTTATTGGTTAAAGAGCATCTTCATGTGATGACCTGGGTTATTTCAGTATCCAGGACTCTGAAGTTTATAGTAATTTCCTTTCCGTACAGAAACATTGATATCCTCTCAAAAAGGCTTTCCAAATATTTCCCAGGTTCTCCATATACTGCAGAATCCAGTGAAATATGGTAGTATGAACACTTCTGTTACCCATTTAAACAATATTTTGAGGGTTCTGCAGTTTTGGTACCTCAGTGATTTCTGTTTCTGTGCTTGCTACTCAGAAAAGCAAAACGTCTGCAGAAGAGAAATTAAAGTATTTTGATAACCCTTTGGCATCAGATAGGGCTCAAAACTTTTAATTTTTTATAGCATTAAGACTAAGAATCAGAAGATATAGGAAATGAGCACATTTTACATATTTAACATATCTGACATGCTTAATTTTGTCTCTTAAAATCACATCGTGCCTTTTACCTTTAGGTAGGCCTACTAGTAATGCCCAGTCTCCAGAAACTGAAATCATTTCAGTCTGTTAAGGAGCCCTGAGAGTATCTGAAAGATAAGAACATTTTTCTAAAACATTTTTAACCTGTCTTTATGTGTGACCACCATCTGAATAGACATATCCAAGATTTTGTCTCACTAAATGGAAACATGTTTGTTAAAAAAAAAAATCTTAATAGAATCACCATAGAATAGCTTGGGTTGGAAGGGACCACAAAGATCCCCCAGCTCCTCTCCCCTACCCCTTGCCATGGCAGGGATTTCACCCTCGGGTTGCTCAAGGTCACATCCAACCTGGCCTTGAACAGTTCCAGAGACAAGACATCCACAACCTCTGTGGGCAACTTATTCCAGCACCTCACTACCTTCCATGAAAGAACTTCTTCCTAACATCTGGTCTATATCTCTCCTCTTCCAGTTTAAAACTCTTCCCCCTTTTCCTATAGCTATCTGCCAGTATAAAAAGCCACTCTCTAGAGTGCGACTGATCTGAGATTATATCCCAGATGTGAGATCTTGATCTTGTCCTAAAGTACAGAATCCTAAATTTTAAACCAGTAAATAACATTACGTTTGTGTGAAAATAATAAGTGGATATATGGTATCACACAATTTCCAGGACCTCTCTAATCACTTACATTTCTGGCTTTCCAACATTCTTCTGTCCTCTAGGTAAGAAAATACTAGAAGTTGCAAACTATGACTTTTCACAAGACAGCAACATTCCATTCTATTTTTAGAACCCAACTCTTCCTTCATTGACAGCCATAAATATTGTAAATGTGACTCTCTCCTAGGTGGAGATACAATGGGACTTCATCACTGCCAACCCCAAGGGTTTTTCCAGGGAACAACAGCAGTAGGGCCCAGCTCAAGTTCACTAACAAGGCTGCCAGAGAACATTGTTCAGAAATTGCATTGAACTCCCTGGGGTTACTGGGAGGAAAAGGCAATCTGGTCCATCACTGCTGGATTCTTCATTAACCTCCATCAATCCTAACATTATACCTGCCATTATTTTCCTGCTGCTAGAGTCTAGGCAATGCTGGCACTTCCAGGGCATTCCTGACAGCTGGGTTTTCCTGACAACATTCATTAGCAGGTAATTTGCTGGTTACTCTGAAGGACCATGTTGTGTTCTGTGGTTTGAGATCTCTAACATACACCTGTTGTGGATAATGAATTCTAGCAATCCTTGCTATAGTTACTTTCATTAAAAGATGCTTTTAAAAGCCTTTTAAAGGAACAATTAAAACACATCCTTTTCCATTCACAGATTAATTAAACCTGCCAGCTTTTTATCCAGCTATGCCCAGTTGCAGATGCTGGAGCCACACAGGCCTTTCCTTTGTTGTGAGGCTTTCTAAAGGTTTTCTTTCTACTTTGTTTTGCTTACTCTGTTTTGCTGCCACTACTTATTCTGTAAGATTGAGTTTCAAAATTCCAGCATTCCAGCTTCTCAGTCTGAACACTGAATGTTTATGTCCTTTATGTGCAGTGAAAACTGCATTCTAAGCAATGTTTTAGAGCATGTTTATTTGAGAACTACCACGCTTTTGGGAAAAAAATCAAGAAATTTTAGCAGTGCCTTTGGTTGATGTGCATTTGTGATACAAATTAGGCTAAACTTTGAATATTGTTTTCATGCCTTTTGGTGTTTTGCTATATTGGTAGAAATCTGTGTGTTGGATTTTTTGCAGTCATTCCACAGGTCATTTCCCAGTACTGCATGGATCCACTGCGGTTCACTGAATACTGATTGTGGAATTTTTTATCTAACATAGCTAAACCATAAGCCAGGTAAATCTACTCTTGCAAGTCCAAATGCAGTGCTGGACATGAGAATACCAAGCCCTTTCTGATTTTTGAAGCCATTTCAGTGCACCTTATCACAGCCCCTCCTATTTAAGAAAATATTTCAATTTCTATTTATAAAGCTACTAATGCCTGATGCAGTTGAAGTTCTCCCATTGCCTCTGAGAAGAGAATTTCAGCCTCAGTGGGCACCTGATGCACCATAATTTCTAATGGCATTTTCCTGTTTTCCCTTCTTTTTCTCATCATTGCAAAGCTAAAGAAGTGAGTTTGTGTGTGCAAGTTAGTTTAAACATACCCATTACTATAAGATGATTTTTTAAATCTGCTTTCCTATCCCTTTATGTAACAGCTCCTGTTTTCCACGGTCATAATTTTTTCCTGTGTGAACGATACAGGCAATGCAAAAAAAGTTATAATGAGACAGTTGGAATTGGCAAAACTTTTGTGCTGCTCTCCAGTCAGGGCTGTCCCCAAAACAGACAAGTTTGAACTTGTCAACCAAACCTGGAGAGAAGCAGTCAGGATTATATAGAAAAGATCCAAAAACTTATATGGAAAGCTGTACTTTGGCATAGAGTACGCTGGATAGGTCCAAAGGTGAGCACTCTATTGCCACATTTAAGGTTTTATAACTCACTGGCTTTTCTTTAAGCACTGGGGGCAGCTGTGTCCAGGTGCATGGCATGATTATACCACCCTTTTACTGCCTGATGCCTGCTCCAATAGAAGACTCCAAGGTGCAAATGGCTTGGGAAGGGAAAGGCTCCTTTCACTCCAGTTTCTTCTACGTGCCTATAATTATGTGCAGCATTTTCCCCCATCTCTCATATCAAGGTCTGCTTGGATAAGGCTTTGAGAAACTTGGTCTAGTAGAAGGTGTCCCTTCCCATGGCAGGGGCATTGGAACTAGGTGGTCTTTAATGTCCCTTCCAACCCAAACCATTCTATAGTTCCGTGATCTCTCCTACATACTGCGTGACTTGGGTGAGCAAGTCTTGCTGCTCCTCAGGGCTCTAGTGAGTAATAGTTTAATAAAGTTATAATTCCTTGCAGTGTCATGTATTTTAATGGTTCCACATTTCCCAGTTCCTGTGATTTCCACTCTCTGAAAGTCACTCTCAGGCTTGGAATGGGAATTAAATACAATCATTCTGTTAGGAGGGTAACACTGCTTGCCAGACTCATTCAAATTCTGCTGCTTTCACCCAAAAAACTGCCTCCAACAGCCTCAAAAGACCAAAGTGAGGAAGCTCTGCTCTTAGAAACTCCATCACCTGCTCACATAGTGCTACAAACAAACCTCAAGTCAGATTATGCTGCCAGAATTGACAATTATACCATTCCATCATAGCCAAAGAAATTCACTTTGGTGATAGGGAAAAATGGAAGAACTTAGGAGAAATTGAGGAAATAAGGAGTTAGCAATAATAATAATAATAATAATTAAAAAAAGAGTTAAGGAAATTTAGCTGCAATGGAATTAAAATTGAAAATAAGTAAACATTAAATCCTGCCTTTGAGCTTCGGAAACCATTGCTCTGACATGCTATCTTCACTGTTCCCTGCTCCTCTGCTGTCAAAACTTCATAAGGAGACACAGAAATTACATTTTAGGTTTATTTTGATCTATAACTCAAAATAATAGGCATGCTGGCCAAGAGCTGCTTTAGATTCTGTTTTCCTTCCTACTTCACTTCTTTTCTCTTACCAGTGAGCTTTGACCGCAAAGCCCTTGTGAAGGGATGTGGGGACACATATGTTGGGTGGTCCATTTTGAATTCTAGGGAAACAATAATAAATTCAGTACTCAAAGAGGTGTGTGGAATACCAAGTTCTGTTACAAAGGGCACCACAAGTTAAAGGACAGCTGATTCTGAGAAGATCTGGTGATCTGATTTCTCAGTCTCCACACAAAGAATTGAACAGTAGTGCTGAGTGACTTATGAAAGGTTCAGGATGGTAATGTAATCTCTTACAAACTGTCCTTTTGTTTTTGTTCTTTTTTAGTTTAGTAAGTCATTCAGAAGATTTGCCTGTCCTTTTTAGCTTTTAATGCTGAGGCAACTGCTCTATCTTCCATGTTCTCAGTTTTTCAGTCCTTTTCCCCCACTATTTAAATAGTGTGACCCTTCTGTGAGGTTTCCCACTTACTTACCAGAGAGAAAGAAAAATTTGCCAACATCAGACCCTGAATGACCACTCTATGTTAATGAAGCGGGGATTTCCCTCTGTGGTTGGGGCAGTATTTGGTACAGACCACTGGAGTGATAGGAAACAACAGCCATCAGATTTTACTGCTCCTGGACCAGTGGAAGGACAGGCATTCCCACTTTTTGAGCTGTGTTTTCCCACCATGGAAGAAGTCAAATCAGTGGACATGTGTATGCCATACCAGCGTTTCTCCAGATGTTAAAAAAGTTCATTAACATTTCTGTTCCCTCTGAATACTGGACAAGTACATTGTGCTCCAGGAATTTTTTTTTCTCTTCACCTCTAGACTCCACTCTCTGTTTGCATGTTCACCACCACATTCAAGGTTTCACACCTATACTTGACAAAGCTTTTCTCTGAGAATTACTAAATCACCTGATCTCCATGGCAACTGGCTTTATGGGACTGCTAATTAACTGACCTCTGGGTTTGTAGAGAACTGGCATGTACTATGTCTTTCCTAGAAAAAAACAGTATTTCCCAAGCCATCCTTTTAACAGAAAAGACTGCAAACTCTTCCACTTAATCTACCATGCAGCCTCCCTAATATGTTCATCTGTAGACAAATTAAGTACTTCTAAGCCACTGTACTGGCAAACTTTTCTTGCCCAGAAATCAAGGAAAGATCGCATACGGAGTTCTCAGCAAGAGACCAATTCAGACGTAGTTACCAGTTACCTACACGCTGTTGGTGTATTTTCCAAATTAAATACCCTGACCCTACTATGAGGTAGCCTCCAACAGAGAAAACAATGAGTCTCAGACCTTCATTAAACAGTGTGTGGCTAAACACTGCTTTTTCTTCCTCAGCGTTTAATGGGAGGCAGCTGTCTGGTAGAGAGAGCAGGAGAAACTGGATGAAAAGATGCCAGACTCTTTGCTTCCACTCCAGCAACTCCTAAAGGATAGCTTTAATAGGCAAATGAAACAGCAAGTTTGAACACTAGCCTGATTTTGGTTTTTGTTTAAAATGAATGCATTTAGTGATATGTGAAGACAGTTCATAAAAGCTTTTATTTTTGTAAAAAACTAAAACAAACAAACAAACAAAAAAAATAAAAATAAAAAAAAGACTCTAACGTGGAAACATTCATAATACGTTTCCTTGCCTGAGCTGTCTTGATGCCATTTCTTCTTCAGTTGTTTTTCACAAGCTCTAGGATTTGTCTTTAGCTGACTAGGAAATTATCTCAGACCCACATTTGAATCAGATCTGGAAATACTGTGGGAGGTCTAAATAGTGTGAAAACACCTGTTCAGATCTTGAAAATAGTTTGAAAATCACCTGTCTGTGGGCATTAAACATTGCAAAATCCATGATTCCAGGGCACTTCAACATTGATTAAAAGTCCTTTTAATACATGGCTATTCAGCAAATACCACTGGAATTTTCCTGGGAAAATTACTATCATTGTCTGCACTTTCAATGGTAACATATACACGTAAAAGAATCATCTTTAATTAAGGTTGCGTTTACTTTTTCTGATCTAAGGTACCACAGTCCTTGTAAGTCAGTTCATCATCCCACACTGTAGTTATACAATTGTTTGGTCTTTATAGCAATTCCTGGAAGTGTTTTAGATGCACTCTTTAATTATTATTTTTTGAGAGTTGTTACTTATGTGTCTTTATTTAAAAAAAAAAAAAAAAGAAAAAGTAGAATATATCCTGGCATTTTTTGTGCTTCTATTTCTGGTCAGTATCTGCATTCTTTCCACCCTCACACACGGTATGATAATAATATTTCATTCAGTGTTTCTAGCAGGAGTCATACTTGCAGTATCTTCAGTATCCTGCATTTTGACTCAGAATAAAGTATACTGCTCAGCAATGTCATGAGCGTCCTGATTGTCACCCTTTTTTTCTGAGAGAACTATATATTTCCCTTTTGAGTAAAGGTGGTTGCATTGTTTACCTTGGCAGCTGTTCAGCACAAATGGCAGAACCAACATAGACACAAACATATGTATACATTATTTTAAAGAATGCTTTTTACTTCTTTTAGCCATCTTATACCATCACTGCCTTCTCTGATGCAAATTAACAAATATATAAATAAAATAATAGAATGTACTATCTGTGTTGACTTCACTAGAAAACAGCATTTTATGATAGAATCACAGTTCTAGCAGTAAAACTGCAACTTAACCCATGTAAACACATGAACTCCTCTCTCATCCCTAAAATTTTATAGGAAAAAAGCTGAGATGGCACACTGAGGAGCCCAAGAAACTGATTTTGATCTTGGTGAATAGAAAGATTAATAGGGGTGCATAAGCACTACAGCAGCCAGCTTGCCATTAGCCTTCTGTGAAGAAGAATGTGAAACATCTTGTCCGCACAGTGTGGATGTGAACACCAAGGAGAAGAGCAGTGAAGACACGACTCTTCTAAAAAAATTAGAAGATTCTGAAAGTCTTCGGAATAGTGGCAAAGAGCTGGACTTGTCCTAGATATCCCAAAACTAAAAGAGGGCTAGATAGATGATTGGTCGCTTTTAAAGGAGGGAAAAGAGAAACTTCCTTGCCAGCTGAGCTCACAAAATGTGGAGGTACTTACAGGAAGGAACCTGAAGGTTTTATATAAGAGTTAAGACTGTTGAATAAAGTATCCCAAGTGGAGAGCACTTGGAAGAGGACTTAGGCTAGATTTGCAATGGGAACAGAGAAATCTTACAATGAGTATTGGACTATTTTATCAACTATGCAGAATTAGCATTGCTTAAGAACACATCTTCTGAGCATGACATTTCCTATCAGAAAGTTGTAGTTGTTAAGTATATAACACTAGCTGGATATAAGAACTGGTAATGAATTGCAATATGTTATATGCATAAAAGTTTTAAAGAAGTAGTAGGACTTTAAAAACGTTTCTTTATGCCCAGGCACCAAGAAATGGGTCAGGATGTTGGCAGATTTTATCAAAAACTGCTGGAGGTATGTGTAAGGTTTATGAGTTAAATTCCGTTTCAAATTTAAATTCAGCCTCCTAAATAAAGGCATCATCTTTGAATCCAGGATGACCATCTCCTGAAATGGACATTCAGAATTCAAATGTCTGGTTGTGAAATCTTGGATGTTAAAATCAAGATAAATGTCATTAAATGTCATGAGCAAGTGAGGCACAAAATATTCTCCAATGAAGAGTCAAGTAATTTAAAGCCTGTGCAGTCACCAGGCAGCATATGGGTATGTGACTTAGTAAGCCATTACTTAGTGCTATGAGGTTATTACAAAACAAAGGCAGGTTATAGACAAGTGATCTCTTTTTGTTCATCCTATGAACAAATACTTGTCATAAAAATGGGATAAATCCTGGGAGTCTGCATCCTGAAGCTTGACTGCAAGGGACAAACCAAAGGAAGGAGAGCTTCAGTGGGAAGCTCTGAGCACAGCAATGTAGATGCACTTTGTGACATCTCTTGGTGATCTGCACAACTAATGGGCATTTGTGTTCTTTTTGTACCAAAGGAGTGCAAGCTCAATTACTTCCCTGAAAACTCTTGCTTTTACTTTGAGAAACTATTCTTGTGGTATATCTTAATAAAAGACCTGTTCTACAAAGTTGATGATATTCAAGTTGAAACTATGGTGGCATAAGGAACAAGCTAGAAAATTCCCTCAAATGTCAGCTAATCCAGGAGTGACCTTGCAGGCCTCCTTCAATGAATGTTGCAACTAAGCTGCTAGATCTGAGCTTCTCATTTTTTGGATGACTGTAGTCTCTGTGGTTACAGCTCTTACGCTTCATAGACTAACTATGTCATACTAACACTATGGCTCAATGTCTGCTTTTACATGTGAATGCATTAAATGCCAATATTTTATGAATTCATATACAAACAATACGATCTTATCTGTCTGGGAGAGACTTCCTAAAGGAAGCAAAATGAGACCGTGACCTGTGTCATATTCACAAAGTAAGCATCATCAGTTTCTACTAATTAGCTTTCTGATATAAGACTTGCTTTATCCCAGAGCCTAGACAGAGACTATGTAAATGTTAATAACTGAGTGGATTCTGACAACCTTTTATTATGGCTTACAACATTTGCACTAACATTTAGTAGTACATTTTGAGAGCTAAATTCAAAGAACTGATCTACAAAGTGCACTTAGATTAATACTGAATTTTAAATGCTTGTTATCCACCAGCTAGTCAGAAAACCACTGTTACTAGCGCTGTACTTAAGCAGCTATAAAAGCTAAAGCTTAGGGTCAGCAAAGGGTGCTTTCCGGAATCAAATGCTAAACATTTAATATGGTGTGGATCTTGTGTTGCACAGTTCTCAAGGCAGTGGAAAGGATTCATCCGTTTATGAATTAATCCAACCTTTGGCATTGTCCTTCTTTCAGAAGAGCCACTACCCTACACCCACCCACTGCAAGTACAGTGCAGTGTATGAATCACAGTATAAATCTTTGGAAATGCTTTCAAGGGGCAGGAAACATCTTGTTCTTTGAGTCTTGGAGGCTAATATGGACCTACTCACACAGTACATTTTTTAGCGGTAGGTAAAACTGAGCACCTGACTTACTAAGTTACTTACTTAAGGACTATTCAAAACAAATAAAAAGGTAACAAGGAAATTGATAAATGAGAAGGAAAAAGAAAGTGACTGTAATGAAGACCAGAGCTCTTTGGCTATTGATTAAGGGAACTGCTCAAGCCCGGCCATGAGGAGTGTCATATGAACTAACTAATAAGGAGGGGAAAAACATGATAATTGTGAGCATTGGGGGATATTTCAGGGGATTCCTGTGAATCTTTTGATCAGCTTTTGGAAAGGTCTCGTGGTACTATGTCAAACATATTGTGGAATGTTTAGGAAAATGGCCAAAGGAAGGATCCTGGTGCACCGCGGAGCAAAAAGCACAAGTAAAAAAGAGAAAAGAGGAGAAAAGGGGAAGGTCACATATAAGCAGCCATATACCCACGGCTGGGTACAGCCACTACAGCGGGGTAGGTAATGCGCATGTTAGGCAAGGTCTGTGCTATATTTGAAGGATGTGTGAATGTTGGTATGCTTGCAAATCGGGAAGGAGGGTGGGGACTCTGCATATTTCACTGGTGAATTTCAGTCCTGACTCAATGACTGTTAAGAAAGGAGAGGATGGGAACACAAGCGACCAGGGAGAGTTTGTCAGCACAAAACACCTCATTTCTCTTGAGATATAACATTATAAATGGGATAATGTGAAATGACAAATTTCACAGTAGGGGGTGACCTTGCTGACCCCATGTGGAAGCTGACAGCAAAGCCCCCGCACTCTTCCTGGTCGGTGCAAAGAAAAGACATCAATTTCCATTGCTACGTATTCGGCATCCTTTGGAAGAAAATTTTCAGAAGGCAAATTGCTAAATAAATATCTCATAAAAGAAAACATCTTTTCCTATATTGTTTCAGTGAAAATATTTATTCTGAAAGAATGCTTCTTTAATCTAAAACAAATTAAAGCTGTTAAATCTTCCTGCACAAGTTGTCACAAAACCAGCACAAATCCTTTGTCAACAGTTTTTATTAGCATAGAAAGTCAGCACAGCAAGAACCATAACTGTCTATCCATCTGGTATTGGAACAAATATATGTACATATCTATTCAAAAACATCAGCTGACTCTAGTACTCCCCACAGTCTCGATTTTCAGACTGTGGTTTTAAACATTACAAAGCAGGATGATACAGCCTTCATACAAAAAAAAAAAAGTCGTGCCTTTTGTGTACATCGTTCTGTTCTTTACCTTACTGTGTCTGTAGACAATATGAAATGTAAGAGTGAAACTAAGGTTCTGCAGTTAGGGCAGAAACATCATTAACTTTAGGTTGCTCAGTTTAAACAATGAAGGACCAACAATGTGTTTGAAAACTATGTTGGGCTATGGGGGATGTCAGAGGACAACATCAACTTTAACCATGTGTAGTTATAAAGCATTTTTCTTTATCTCGTGTAGATCGCAAAGGATTTGTCAGCCTCAGATAGTCTTCAGTTTAGAATCACAGAATCACTGAGACTGGACAGAACCTCTGGAGGTTGTCCAGTCCAACAGCACTGCTCGGAGCAGGGAGCCAGCTAGATCAAGTCGTTCAGGACTTTGTCCAGGCCATTTATAAGTATCTCCAAGCACGGAGACTCCACAACCTCTCAGGGCAACCTGTGCTGTTTTTTGATCATCCTTGAGGTAAAAGCTTCCTTCTTAAGTTAAAATGGAATTTCTGGTATTTCCAGGCAATTCCATTGCCTCCCAGCATATCCCTAGATACCACTGAGAAGAGCCTGACTCCATTTTCTTTAGTATTTATATGCATTTATAAGATCCCCTTGAGCTTTCTCTTCTCCAGATCGAGCAGTCTCAGACTTCTTAGCCCTCCTCAGGCATCAGATGCTCCATGCCCTTCATCATTCAGCCCTTTGCTGAACTCTCTCCAACATGTTCATGTCTCTCTTCTATCAGAGAACCCAAAACTGGACCCAGCATGTCAGATGTGTCTCTTTGGTTCTGAATAGAGGGGAAAGAATCATCTCCTTTGACCTGCTGGCATTGCTTCTCCTCACTTTCCACTTATTGATCCTGTACTTTACCAGTTTGTCTGTATGGATGCTGTGAAAGAAAATGTTGAGAGCCTTTGCTTAAGTTCAGATAAACAACATCCACTGCTCTCCCCTCATCCACCAAGCCTGAAATCTCATTACAGAAGGCTGTGAAACTGTTTAAACAAGATTTCCCTTCTGTAAATCCATGTTGACTACTCCCAACTACCTGCTTCTCCCTAAGCAAACTGGTCTAGTGGAATGTATCCCTGCCTATGGCAGGAGTGTTGTAACACAGTGATCTTTATGGTCCCTTTCAACCCAAACCATTCTATGATTCTACGATATGTTTGGAAATGACTTCCAGGAGGATTTGGCCTGTACAGACTTGTTAAATGGTGGGTTAGTTCAGAATCTAAGTATACATGTTTTAGCCAAACATAGGAAGGGCAGGTAGTCTAAGCCCAGCTATATGTGTGTTGTCCGGAGGACTGTTCATAGAATGTGATGGGGTTTGGAGATTTGGGGGTTTTTTTGGAGTGCTTAAGCCATTTCAGTTGTTCTTATACAGATAAGCAGGAGACAGAATATCCTTCCAATATTTATTTCTTGGAGACTTAGTCAAAAGGCGAAGCTTTTGAAATTACATAAATATATTCTGAAAAATTCTGGTTGCCTCCCACATAAATGAATAGTCCTTTTGCTATAGGCATAAGATTTGCATACCATAAAAGTTGATCCTGGGTTTTGTTTTAATATCCCTGTTGAACACAGCAATGAGGATAAGTTTGTCAGAGAAGGACTTTTTAGTGCAGGAACTGAAGCGAGGGATTAAAAAAAGAAAATGAAAATCGACCTGTAAGTGTTTTTGTGTGAAGACTTTTGTTTCTACACTGCTGTCACTCATGGTGATGACCTTATTTTGTTTACTTAAATGTTCATTGCTATTTGAGATGCCTTAGGCATGTCCACATACATTGACCTGATAAATTGATATAGAAGCCCTACACCTTTCCAGAGCAGCAGATGGAGGACAGGTAGGATACACACAGCACCTCAAATGGCACTCAGTACCAGCTTTGGGTGACTGAACCCCACACATCATCCCACCTACCCTCAGAGCACACAACAAACACTGATGATTACATGACGTTTCCTCTTCAAAGCAGAAATGGTTTTCTTCCTTCTACTATTAGATTCAACAGATAGGAGAGAAAAAAAGTAGTCAAATACATTGTTTTCCCTAGGCCTCCCAAGCTGGATGCCACACCTGTACAATTTACACTTTTTCTACCCTGGCACTTTTAAATGTTTCAAAATGTCTCATTAAAGCTCCAAAGGGGGAAGGGTTTGGTGTTCATAGTTGTCTCAGTTTAAATGAGACACAGGTAAGATTGAATTATGTCCAGGAAGGAATAACAGCCCTTTATTAAAAGTAT
>JAWMRA010000113.1:83473208-83498530 GCA_035584735.1 Pseudotriccus pelzelni | reverse complement strand
AACAATAATCCTATACCCAGAGCAATCCCCTTCAAGACAAACAAATAAACCCAACAGTGGGAAAAAACCAAAACAAACAAAAGAAAAGATTGAACCAGTTGAGTTCACCCTTTGAGGCAATTATAGCCACAGTCAGCAGGAGACGCTGTTGAACCGCTGGAGATGTGGAGCCTGCAGTTGTTCAGGTCGGTCAGCAGAGGGCGCCGTTGAACTGCTGGAGAGCCCCCCCCCAGCTCCCGGGGGAGAACAATGGTGGCTTTTCCTCCCAAGGGAAATGGGAAGGGAGGAAAGGGGGGAGGGTGGTCCAACACACTGGAAAAAAAAACCTCACTCTTTCTCGCTGGCTGATATGCAGAAAATAGTATAAAATCCCGTCTCCTTCCGATGGAAACTCGAGCAAGGGACTCCAACTGTGCCAGCAGCACAATTCCCCGGAGAAGCAGTCCGGTCGCTCCCTCCAGCTCCCGGTGCACCAGCCAACTCCGCCCACACCACCCCCCAGCCCCTAAGTACCGGCCTAAACCTCCTACCAACTTACAAAGCCCGGTTTCCTTGGAGACAAAGTAGAGTCGTTAACTGTTTCTTTGGAGATGGGGTAAGTCGTTAAACACAGACAATGTATCTCTGCCAGGCCTTTGTATTGGGCCATTTGGTTATTCACAATACACAAAAACCCTAACCCTTCCCCCCCACACTCACAGAGCAAAGGGAAAGGGTAAAATTCCAGGAACCAAACCATGACAATAGTTAATGGGACAAATGAGTTGCACCAAATCATAGAATCATTATGCTTGGAAAAAACCTCTAAGATCATCAAGTCCAACTGTCAACGCAGCACCACCACCACTAAACCGCATCCTCAGGTGCCATATCTACATGTTTTTTGAACGCTTCCAGGGCTAGTAACTCCACCACTTCCCCAGGAAGATTGTTCCAATGCTTCATGATCCTTTCCATGAAGAAATTTTTCCTAGCATCTAATCTAAACCTCCCGTGGTGCAACTTGAGGCTGTTTCTTTATATGCCGTCATTTATTACCTGGGAGAAGAGACAGACACCCACCTCACCACAGCCTCCTTTCAGACAGTTGTAGAGCAATAAGGTCTCTTTCCAATTAAATGAAAAATGGAAGCCATGGCTGTAGTAGCTCTTTTTGTAGGAATATTGCAGATCTCATTTTTTCAGATTTGCCTGAAATTCTACCTCTTCCCTCCCTGTTTAGTAGTCAGACAGGGTCTAAGGGTTATATCTGTGCCTGATTTAACACCAGTCCTAAAAGTGATAAAATCTAGTTTGCTAAGAAGAGAAAATCTCAGCAGAATAATAGAAAATCATACATCCGTTTCAAAATATTGAATTAAGATGTCTCCATGTGTTCTTTTGCATTTAAATATTTGCATGAGAACATTGCATTTAAGGGCAGATGTAGATTAATTGTTTGTGTGCTCAGTAAACCCATGAAGACTAATAAAAATAATTAAATAAGAGCACGAATAAAATACATGATGTAAGTCATGGGGATTGATGTATAACAGTTAGGTGCTCACTCAAGTGTTTCTGTTATTCATACTCAGTATAGAGAATATATTTCTTTCCTTTCCCTGCAGCTCAACAATAGAATGGAAATTAAACGTGTGTAGTACTAGAGATACATGTCACTGAAAGGTTTTGGAAAGCAGAAGACACAGAAATATGTTCTCATTTTAGATAATTCTTGGATGTGCTGAAAGATGAAAATTATGGAGGCTCAAAGATGGTTTTAAATTAGCTCTAACGTTCTTTAATACTGACCGGTACATAATACATCTGAGGGATTTGGGAGTAGAGTCAATCTTTGGTATCAAACAGTTCAGCAAGGCAATTTCTTTGGAGTTTCTATTTGCCCAAATTCCTGTTCTGCAGCACGTATTACAAGTACCTTGGTTCGTTGTGCTTTGGGGGCCATCTTCTACCTCAGATCCTCTGTCAGGAGAAGTGGCATGGTAAGGGGAATACAGAGAGCTGCCACCTGGGTTCACCTTTGGCAGCAAGACTGTCACGATACAGCTCCTCTCTCCTTCCCTTCTCAAGAAGGGATGGTGGTCCAGAAAGGCCCAGCACCAGGAACTGCAGACCAGGAAAGATGCTGCAACATGATTAAGGTGGAGAAGCATGAGAAAAGGGGCAAGCATCAAAGAGGAAAGCAGGATCTAACACAAAGAAGTGAAGAAATAAATTCCATGCTGTTTTCTTCCAATTCTTCCTTTTTTCTTTGTCTTCCATGTCCTTATTCTTTTTCCTTTTCTTCTTAAGAGCAAGACTGTTCATCGTGTTCTCTAATGAACTGAGAATGCATTTTCTTAGCCAGCTTTTCTGTACCTTAAATCTTTATTTCCTTGGTTCGACTTCTCTTTATTTTCTTCCCCAGTATATTTTCCCTGGAACTCTTAAACAGGTATCAGCCCTAGCCAGTCTTTGCTACAGTTTTAGTGTTCAAATACTAGAAGTGACTCATCTTTTTCATGTAACTCCATTTATACCAAGAAATAGTCCTATGTCATGATAACATAAAAATACTTGCCTAGAAATAATTCAGATATTCGTAAAGTGAAATTACTTTTCTCGCCCATTTTTGTGCTCCAGGATGTGCGCTGTACAGTTATTTTACATTTTTACCAGTAATGAAAGCAAACACTTCTAAAAAGTATAGTCTCCAGTGGTTAAGCTGACATGACTGGTTTACAAAAATATAAACAAAATTTCAAAATTTACTTCAAGATAGAAAACCTTCCTTGCTACTTTCATTTTACACAAGACTTTCTATGTGTATATCACTGTAGTCCAGTTCTGCTCAAGAGAAACAGAGTAAAAGCACTGCCCTGTTGTCTCAGTGGGATAGGACTGTTATAAAGATTAAAATGAGCCCATCTGTGTTGGTAACAATTAGGCAATTTAAACATGTTTAAGCTCATAAATTCATGATGATCTCTTTTCCTTTAAGCTAAGGGCACTGAGATCTTTTTGGATCTTCTTTTCCTTTTTGGGTCTTCTTTTCCTGAACAGAAAAAAAAATGTGGCAGAAGTTTCCTCTTAGGTGGAAAGAAATGTTCCCCAATGGGACACTTAATTTGCTTGGGGATCTTCTTCCCCTCAACAGTCACAAAGGTGCTTAGAGAAACTATTTCATCTTTTTGAATCGGAAAAAAGAAATACCTCTTGCAGTCACTTGACTGTCAGCTCAGGACGACATCAGAGTTGGGAAGAAGAGGCTGTTTCCTAAAGGTTGATGCCACTCTCAAATGTCTGCTTGTTCATTAACACTGTAACACTCAGAGAAACTTTTTTCTGCTTCATCAAGTTAGCTGAGCCGCCAGTACTCATGCCAAGAGACACCTTGCATTCTGCAGTTTGTATAATGCAATCAGATGGCTATTGGCAGTTGAAATACAATCAAATGCATTGTTTTAAATGGCAAAATTATACAGAAATTTTGTAAACTGACTGATTTCTCTGCTTTCTCTATAGACCACAAATCAGGCTAGGCTGTTCCTACCTGCTCATTGCCCATCTCCCATTGGCGAGTGTGGCTGCCATAGAGGAAAGCACTGGACATTCTGGCTGAAGACTATTAACTGGCTCACAAAATAAATACCTTTAAAGGCTTCAAAAACTGCTCAATGACCGGCTTTTGCTACTTACTGCTTAGACACTCTTTGATGCTACTACTGTAGTGTGTTGGTCCACAGCCAGATATACCCTTAAAAAACAATGTGTGGGGTCAATCCATCCATCAGCAGAGTTCTCATTTACCACCCTGGGAAGAGATGGTGTCACAGCCAAAGCAATAGCAAAGTGTCATCTTTCACTAGCTCTCAACTGTGAAAGTCTCCTGACCAGCCCTTGCCTTCTCCCAAATGCCACTGAAAAGTTAAAATTAAGCACCACAGTAGACCTTTACAAAGGTATTAATCTGTGTGGTTGTTGACCTAAGAAACTTTTTTTATTTGGATCCAATTAAGCCATCAACTCTTTCAAAGTTTTGGTTTTACTTCCAGCCATCTTATTTTCCAAGAACTGTTATACATGATACCCATATCTCTCCTTTGCATGCATTTATTTTTGTTCACACTGTGCTCCTTAACACCAACCCTGGGGGTTGTTCCAGTGCTTTTCTTTTTATGCTGCATGAATCAATGAACTGGACACTAAACCATGTATCTCAATCCATACATTTTATCAGTTTTACACTTCCAGTTCTCTTTCCCCCATTAGGCTAGGGGGGAGTGAATAAACAGCTCTGTGCTGCTCAGTTGCCTGCTGGAGTTAAACTATGACAACTTAAAAAAAAAAAAAAAAAAAGGAACAAAGGTATGTCTGACCTGAGCTCATTATGTACAAAAATAGCTATGGTATTGCAAACTTTTTTTTTTTTTATTTAGTCAGAGAAAAGCCGGTATTTTCATCAGATTGCTGATCATTGCTTTAATGCCTTTGTGCTTAACCTAGGAGTGTCTTTTTCAAACTGCTTTGCTGGCAAAATAAATGCCAATAGGAAATGATAGGATAGTTTAAAGAAATGCCTTTCCATAGGGCACATTGCTGATTGCTGTTATGTTATTCTGATACGGCAGGACACCAAATCTAAAGAGAAAAGAGGTTTAATTAAATAGGAGAGCACACATTGCCTGCTAGAAACAAACCTGACAGAAAGGTTTGTTATTTCAACTCAGACCGTGTTTCCAGCACAGAAGGATCCTATAAAGCCAATGCAGTTTCCTTAGTAAGTAATTGAGGTGCTCAGGCGCAATGCAGAGAGCAAATGCCATGTAAAAGATTTTCTGGGAAGAGTCAATCAACCCTACTTCTGATTAGTAATTCAGACAGAGTTTATCATACAAATGGAAATATAATCATTGTGCTGCTGAATGGAGTGGTGTGCTGGTGCAGAACATGGCTTCTGATTCAGTGGTAGAGTACACAGACCTCAGCCAAGACTCTGGTAAGCACTTTATCAGCTCACAGGTAGATCCACTCCCTGCTACAGCCTGCCTACATTTTTACCTCTGCAGATAGCTTTTTTGAGCACATCAATTTCAATGTATTACTGTATTTTGTTTTTAGTAAAATCATACATTATAGGTTTGGTATAGCTGTTTTAATACATCAGAGGAAGTGGACATTCACTTGAATGCCTTTCATTTTGTTGCTGCAGAATAGCCAGTTCCCCTTCCCTCTGCCTGCAATGACAGGGAAGTTGTAGCAATAGGATGAACAGCATCTCTCTGAATTATGTATGTGCACACAGGTGCAGTAGCAGCCCTCAAGCAGCGCTTGCTGCCTAGCACGCAGTTACTCCCTTTTAAAACAATGTTATGACAGAGAGACAGGCCAAAGGGCTAATTGCTCAGTGGCCAGTGCAATTTTGCACATGAGTGTTATGCAAACATCCACAAACAAGTAATACTATCTCATAATGACAGTGTAATAGCAATGGTTTCATCTGTTGCAACGAAGAAAAGAATAGTTATAGCACTGATGCATCAACTCTTGCATTTTAACTGTGGTATAATTGCGACACTAAATAAGTGATATCACTCATAAGTAATATCACAGATGTTGTTGTGAAGAAAAGGACACATAACTACGTAACTGTATTGTGATATCATAAAGCAGATTACATTTCTTAGAGGAAGACATATAAATATAGAAGGATGTCCTTATGAATTATTCCATTTGAGGGCTCTCTGTGTTCTACAAAAACTCACTGTAAACTGACAGTCTTCAAATTTTGCACATGGTTTAACAGTTTGAAATATGTAAAAACAAATCTACAATAAGCTTTAAGCTATAATTTACAATAAAGTCAAATTCTTTGGACTATGCATTGGGTTCCTAAAACTGGTTCCAGTATGAAGGATATTTGTCTCAATTCCTGATGGAATTTATTTGTGTTATACTGGGAAGTAGAAAAGCGGAATGTAATTAATTTTACAGCATAAACTTTATGCATGCTGGATTTAAGAGTTTGAAGAAAGAACTGAATGCAACTTCAGGAATATAATCCAACATTGTCTGACTGCTGAGCTCACTGACAAAGACTGAAACAGCATATGTATTTCATAACAAATCAGTGCAGAAAAAAAATAAAAACACAGTATAGTTTTTTTGTGATAGGTTCGCAGAAATCCTCACTGAGTTTTCATTGTGGTGTATATGTTCACATAAATTTTTTTCACTGGTCATCAGAAAAAATCATCATTACCATAGTACAGAAGTTAAAGTAGGGCCTCATATGATAAATAAAACATAATGGGTAATGAAAAAAACATTCCCCAGTAGTCATATTAGGGCACAAATCCCTTTGTCTCACCTGTTCATCAGTCCTTTGGAAAAGCCCAAATCATAGATTCTGATTTAATCATAAAATCATAGGATCATTTAAGCTGGAAAACATCTTTACTACCATGTAGTCCAATTGTTAAGCCAGCACTGCCAAGTGCACCACTAAACCACGCTCCCAGGTGAAACATCTACACGTTTTTTAAATACCTGCAGGGACACTGACTCAGCCTTTTCCTAACATCTAACGTTAACTCCTCCGATACATGTTCATGCCACTCTCTTGGGTCCTGTCACTGCTGTCCTGAGAGAAAAGATCTGCTTCCCCTCACAAGGAAGCTGTAGAATGCTGTCAGGTCTCCCTTCGGCCTTCTCTTTTCCAGACTTAACAAGCCAAGTGACCTTCACTGCTGTATGGTTTTCCCTCTAGAGCCTTCACCATCTTCATAACTCTCCTTTGGATGCTCTCCAATAGCTTAATACATTTCTTATATTGTGGTGCCCCAATCTGCACACAATACTCAAGGTGAGGACGCCCCAGTGCAGAGCAGAGCAGGAAAATCCCCTTCCTCGACTGGCTGGTGAGGCTTTGCCTGTTGCCCCCCAGGACACGGTTGGCCCTCCTGGCTGCCAGGGCACTGCTGAGCCATGTTCAACTTGACATTATCCAGGACCCCCAGGTCCCTTCCAGTAGCACTGCTTTCCAGCATCTCATTCCCAGTCTGAACAAACATCCAGGGTTGCCCCATGCCAAGTGCAGAATCCAGCACTTCCCCTTGTTGAACTACCTATGGTTGGTGATTGCCCAGTCTCCTAATT
The DNA here is from genome assembly GCA_035584735.1 of Pseudotriccus pelzelni. NCBI lineage: Eukaryota > Metazoa > Chordata > Aves > Passeriformes > Tyrannidae > Pseudotriccus > Pseudotriccus pelzelni. Next base: position 83,491,393 of record JAWMRA010000113.1, on the reverse strand, counting down.
TGTGGAGGTCTCTCTGCAGGGCCTCCCTGCCTTTAAGGGAGTCAAGTTCTCCCAGTTTAGTATTATTGACAAATTTACTCAGTAGCCCTTTGAGTCCAGGTTGTCTACTAAGATGTTGATGAGCGCTGAGGATAAGGTGGAGTCCTGCAGAACCCCCCTAGTGACCAGTCACCAGTCTGATGATGCTCCATTCACTACAACCTTTTACACCCAACTCACGAGCCAACTGTTCACCCATGACATGACATGTTTATCCAGCTGGAAGCTGGACATTTTGTCCAGAAGGAGAGTATCAAAAGCTTTACTGAAATGCAAGAAGTTTATGTCATCTGGCTTCCTTTGATCAGCCAGGTGGGTTACCCGCAATTACCTCTCTACCATGTAACTTCCAGTACAGCATGGAAAATAGGAAATTTGAGCTGAAACTCAGACTTCACAGAACCTTTCTTGACATCTCTACAGTGCAAAAGCTTTTCTTTTGTAAATGGCTCTACATTAAGAAGATAGATGTATCATGACTAAGTAATGTTTCAGTAATAGGAGTAGAGTAAGCAGTAAGTAGATTTAATGGAATGAAATTAATCGACAGGAAATTTGGTTTGCTTGCAGGAGAAAACTCCTCCTGGGAGATTAATTTATAACTGTCACTCAATAGCACTAATTTTGTCTTTATATCTCTCCAAATTAGCTGTCATAGACATGTTTCTTGAGGAGCAAACCAAAGTGGTTAAATCACTAGCAAACCTGTCCCACTGAACTATGCCGGAAAATATGTTGGACTGTCGGAAAATTGTCTGGGCACTCTACATTTTTTCATCATACTGTATAAAGTGGAACAAAACATGCCTGAAATTTCACTGAAGTTTTCAAAAAACTTGATTGCTTTACTGTGATGTATGTAATCATAACCTCTAAGTAAGGGCGGCTGATGAACACTGAGCTTTATGAGCAAAAAAAAACCAACACTGGCCTTTGTGTTGATCTAATAATATTTTTTTCTTACAAAAGAAGTTGAAAAGCCTTCAGTTAAACTGGGTAAAAGAACAGAAACTGTCTAAAATAAGAAAAGGCTTAAATATATGAAAATAAGAGGATACCTGAGAGAAAGTATTAGTCTGAACTATTCAGCTTTCATGGCATAATAATGTATTTCAATGTGCTATCTAATTTATATGCTGCTGTATGCACTCTTGATGTCAAAACAGAAAAAAATAAGCTTACAAATATTCATGCAACTGCCTTCCTGTAGGGAAAATGCAATTACACATGTATTCACAACCTCTGGCTATAAGGAATAACAGTAGTGATTTGATTTTAAATTCCCCCACCCTTGCCTAAGAAACACAGATCTCCTTTTACAGTGATGCGTTCCCACAGGGTGGCTAAAATTCAGCCCAAAGAAAACCTCAGAATGTTATTGTGGAAAAGAAGTGGGGGTTCTGACCACTGAAAACAGGAAACAACACATTAAAACAAAATCTTGCAATGAAAGAGGAAATATAACTGAATTGAACATCTAATGTCCTTGGGTAAAATGCAACGTGCTTCATAACTGCAGCTGAAATGTCCATGCTGCACTCTACCTGCTCTGATAAATCTCAGACTCAGCTTATGTCCTTGCAGTTGCTGGAGAGAGCATTAAAACAGGAAGGTCCCCAGAGAATCTTGAAAGTATCATTTTTATTTTATTAGTTCTGAGGTAATAAATTTTTATTTAATTTAGGTACCCACAGATGAAGCAAAGATTCAGTTTGAGGTTTTGGAGGGGATTTTTTATGGACAAAGAAACATTCTTGGTCTGCCATAAAGAACATGTAACACTATTTTGAACATATTGCAAGACCATCCTTTCACCTGGGCATTAACGGAGGTAGAATTTTTCTTAAGGAAAGAGTATGGGGCTGAGGATAGAGCCTTGTGGTGAAATGTCTACGCTAATTAGGTTTACCAAGACATGTTGTTGGTCTGAAAAAGATATAGGTATACATGCCGACTGATATGGACTAAGGGCAAGAAGTTTCAGGAGCAGACCTCCAGGACAAATTAACTGGCTCATTAATGAAAAAGCACTGCTTCTCTGTAGGTCAGCTGAGACACCACAGGACATTCCAAGAGAACAGTAGCTCAGGTCCAAATTGCTGAGGAGCCATGCCACATGTTTGAGTTGTAACACAAAACTGGGATATATTAGAGAGACATATTTTTCTGCAAATGGCTCATTAGGACAGGGCTTTTTGTTCTCCCTGTTCCAGCATGTCAACCAGAAGAATTAATTATCAGAAAGCCCTTAAGTTAGATGACTATTTCTCCAGGAGCAACTGCGGGAAAAGTTAGGTCCCTCTTGTCAGTGTATCATGGAGTCTTTGTTGTGTACGGCTTCAGATGGAGGCTTTAATTCTTATGAAGGGAGAGGATATATGCTAATTAATTTGAAGAAAAGGTCAGCTTCATGTTAATAACCAAATTGAACTGGTGCCTCTCCGTAAAGGTCACTGGAAAGGATTATGATTATACACAGTTTTAACATAGGAACTATCAGCTCCATCATTTGCAGATCTTCAACAGTGTTTTTTCTAGAGTTGAATTTTGCAGAACTGCAAGAGTCTGAGAAGAGTTTTGCAAATTGAAAAATGGAATAACTGAGGAACACCTCTTCTGGGAAATCATATCAGAAGATTTTTTATATAGTCCTGTCACTGACACAATATTTATTCCACTAGACTAGTAAAAATCCTTGCCTCTAAAACATGCAATGTACCATGTCCTCTGCAACTATTTCTCACAGGCCAGCACATTCAGGAACCTGCAGCATTCTAAAAAAATCTTAATTTTAACTAGATAGATATAAGCTTTCTTCTCTTGGAAACCTGGGAGAAAGGAAAGGGAATGTCTAGTGTCGTATAAAAAAACCAATTTCCTTTACCAGTAATCTTTTGAAACCCCATTGCTATTATTTGTGATGCTTGTGTTTGAATAGGGTCTATATCTTTCCCTGTACAGCTCTTACATAGATGGAATTATTTATTTTCCTGTTAAAATGGCCATTTCTACCAACAGCATCTGTAATTCACTCTGGTTTCCTTCGCATGGTTAGTTTTGTTAAAACCACAGGAAAACAGATGCTTCTTCAAGTGCAGAAAAGCAGGATAAAACACCAAAAAAATCAGCTGGTCCCTTTGACAGTAGTAAAATGTTTGTCAACCTTCAATAAAGAGTAAAAGGATCTCAGAGAGACCTGGCAGGAACGGATCCCACACAGTAAGCCCATAGGCTTTTCTTGGCTTAGACTTGGACCCTGAGATGAGATCAGATGGTTAGAGCTCAGTGCTCATAACACCCAAGTCATGAGTTTGATCCCTGTACAGGCCATTCACCTAAGAGTTGGACTCAGTGATCCTTGTGGGTCCCTTTCTAGCTCAGAATATTCTGTGATTCTGAATACAGCATCAAAGACATGCAGGTAAATGGCAACCTTATGAACAGAAGGATTCCCAGACTTCAGAGAGGCCAGCAGGACCAGGATAACCAGGAACTCCTAATTTGTGGGCACTGTTCAGTGTAGTTGTCCCTCCCTGTGTGCCTGGCTTCAGAGGCACTGCACCACTGTGGGGTTTTTTTCCCATCCATGCCTTCCACCTTCCCTCTGCCCAAGAGCTCACTGAGGGCATCAAACTAGTGAACCCAATGACCAGAAACCCAGTGGTCTAAGGTCCGTGGCAGGCACTTTTCTGGGACAACTGCTCCTGATGAGGCACATCACTTTGCCTTCAATGACACCGTAAAATTCCTTTATCCTTTCCTTTCTGCAGGTTATGAGGAATAGACTGTCATAAACACCTTCCCCAGCCATCACCTCCATGCCCTACAAAAACAAAAGATAGGAAGACAAAGAGTTTTATTGCTTTTTTTTCTTTTAAGCAAGCACAAAAATTCTGTGTAGAGGACTGAACGGTGTACAAAGAGCAGGGAGAATTAAGCTGGGAGAATTCAATTTTTTGATCCTAATTTTAATACAGCCATGAGGACAGACAGGTGAGAGTATGGGAAAAGGCAGAGGGGGAGAAAACAAAAGAGGAAGGAAAAACAAAAGAAGAAGGAAAAAGGGACCATATATAAGACACAAACTTGAAACAAAAAGCAAAAAAACCCCACAACAAACAAACAAACAAAAAACCAAACCAAAACAAAGAAAATCTATATTTAAAAAAAAAAAGGAGAATTGACATAAAGGGAAAGGAAACACACACACATAAAATCCTGATCTTACTAAAATAAAATGCACATTGAAAATATGGACTAAGGTATGTACTTTGAATATACTATGGAAAGAAAGAAAAGCTGAGCAGGGCAGAAAAACTACTTTACTACAACAGCATGCATACCTTAAAGATAAAAGTGTTCAAGTGTTCTGTATCTGCCATGCCACATGGCTGATGGGTTAAGCATTCCATGCATTTTCAGGTGCTTCAGCTGCTATCTGGCTCATTCACTGTGCAGATTTTACTTGGAAGATACCACTACACTGAACATTTAGGAGAACACCCAACATTTTCCTATAGACAGCAAGTCAAATAATACACCCAAACCTATCTGAGGTTTGGCTGGCCTTTCCAAAATATAATTTAACAGCAACTTACTGCCTTTTTCCCGTTAAGTTTTGATAGATACGTTTGCAAATACCCACTGATGGAGGTCAGCTGTAATGTCAGAAACAAGGGTGCAGGATAGTGTTCCCACTAATGAAAGCAGACATTTTGGAGAAAACTTAAAACAAAAGCTGAAAATAAGTATAAGAAATAGTTGAGCTGCAGCTAAAGCCTAAATTGAGAAGAAAATAGTCCCATTATTCTTCTATGAAAGATTTTTGGTTTTAAGACAATAAATTTTGAAGGAGTAAGGGTTTCCTGTTCAGTGAAAAACCTGATAAGCTTCAGTTGCAGTGAATCTAGGTGATGAGCATGAGGGTGAGGGCCAGGATACTGCTGCTCTACAACTCTCTTCTTGAGTGACAGAAAGACTGATTAAAGCTTAAGGCTTAAAGCTATCAAGAAGAAAGTGATGGATCTATGCTTATGTCCAATATCTCCTTAATACCCCAAGTGGAGCAAGAAAGCTACTTTTATTGCCACTGAGGAATTACCTGCCTCTGTGGGAGGCTGTTGCTCTGTGAGAAAGACCTACTCCATGCAGTGGCAAATGAGGAAAGATGTAAAAGCCAGCGAAATATTAGTCTTAGAGTTTGAAAGAGCCATGGCATGCAAAGAAATGATCAGGCAGTTCTTCTTACAATATTTGCCACATGGAAAGGAAAGAGTAAATGTGGTGTTGACATGGAGCACAAGCCAGCATGTGTGCTAAACTGTTCTCTGAAGTCCGTTTCCACGTTAGATTTTTCTCATCTCAACAAGGTTTTTTTCCTGAGCTAGCCCAGTACTACATCATACTTGACACCAGGACTAGATCCAAGAAGGATGGTGCATCTGTAGGACTGAGTTGCCAAATTTGCACATCTGGCAACTTTCCGTTGCAGTTGCATTTTGTGACACCAGAATTTCCACCTGCTGTCGAGCATGCAAACAGCGGTTCCCATCTGGGGACAGCTCAGATTGCTGAGGTCCAGAGCTTAGCCAGCACTTGCTTTTGTTTCCTTGATGTAGCAGGTTGTTCCAGGGAATTTCTGCAGACCTGAGATCCCAACAAAATCCAAGTCCTTCAGATATGTCTTCCTTTCTATTTCCCAGATAAGCACTCTAACCAGTAGTCACATTCTCTTTTCTAGGTTATCTTGCTCATGCCTGAAAAGAAAGGCTGCAGACACCAATAATTAGGAGAGGGATCTGGACTGTAGGAAATGCTGTCTGATGCTTTACCTGAGGGATAAGATTCAAGATACATGCATACTTTCTGCCAGGTTTTATGTTCATTACACCTGCTTGCAACACCTGAAAATACAGCAAGGCAGTGCCTAACTTGAGGCTCTGCATGTTCTATTTTCTCTTCTGGCTGTATGTGCCTTATACTGTTCAACACATAAAGCTGTTCCTCTGGGCCATTAATGGCATGGGAAAATGTGAAACTATGAAGATACTGCATTAAGCCCCTAATTGCTAAGAAGGTAAGAAAGGCAAAGACCTGATGGGCATATTAGAGGAAGGCTGAAATCTAATTAGTCCCTCTTGCATGACAGCAACACACTCCCTTACAACCAGACCACCTCTTAAGAGTTACGTTCACCAGTTGTGCTGATCTGATCTCTGGAGAGGAGCCCAATGGTAGTTCCTTTACAACAGCTCATAGCCAGAGAGTACCTGATGCAACCAACTGCTAATCCTCCTCCAGTGTTTGGTGCTCAACACAGGACTCAATATCAGAAGAAATCACTGTTGACCAATTTTACTTTGAACCTGCCATAAAGGCACAAGACACAGGTCTTGAAGTCCAAATATACATTCTTCCACAAAAATCCCATTCTGTCTTGCTTACTCCCATGAATAACAATTAGTTTCTTTTAACAACAGTGGGAATTCCTTGCTTTTTAATGATTATTTTTGAATTCTGAAAGGGTATCTATTAAGTTCATTTTGGGGAAGGAGATTAATTTTTGGCTCTCTTCTTAGCCAGTGGAAGCTTTAGGGTAAGAAAAGCAACACTATCTGGGAATTTTTGCCTTTCTTGAAAATTACTTAGTCATCATCACTTTTATCATGCTGTGTTTTAGTTTCCAGACAATGATAAATATTATCAAACTTAGAAACTCAATATGAGAAAGGGACTTGGAGACTCTGCAGTTCTGCTCACTGGGACAGGGCATTTGCCTATCAGGAACTGGACTCACATAAAAACATTTGTGTGACAGGCTCCCGGGAAGCTCCTGTACTGTCACCTCCTGCCCATGGGTTTCACATCTTGAGACTGGAGAGCCATGACAGAGAACGATTTGATTTCTTGTGTTGTCTGAGATACTTCCATATAATTTGTACAAGGCAAAACAGACTTGGAAATTATGGAAGACCACTTTTTTCACAACTTGAACTTCACTGAGGATGATTGTCTACCCATTCTGCCACGACTCAAACATCAGTTTAAGGGCTTGAATGCACAGCAGTTCATTCTGTGCTTGTTCACTTCAGTGACCACACCAGAAATACTTCTCAAGTGGCCCTGGTTGTTCAGATGGAAGATTTAGGGGGTTAATCTGGTTGGATCCATATGACCTCAAAGATCCTCATCTCAAAAAAGAGGCATTTATGGCTTAAATGAATTTAGCCAATTTTAATGTTTGCTTCAATGTTCACAATTGAGTTGTAATATAGCATTCAACAGAGAAAACAGTTTCATTTGAAGTCATGCATACAGGGTCACAGACATTTCACTCAGAATACTTTTATCGGCTGTTGATGCAAATAGTTATTAATTAGCAAGGCCAGAACACAAGACATCTCATTCAGCAAAGAGATAATTTCATCTCAAGAAAGAGGAAAAATGTTTATTCTGCTTCAGAAGAAACTCCAGATTATCACCAAGGAGAAATAAAATTTACTCCTGGAAGGAAGATGATATCTGTCCAGAACTAGCAAAGGATTTCAAGGGGAACATTAGCTAATGAGCTTGGCTAGTATGGAGTCCTCATTCACAAACACAGTTTGAAACATGAGGCAAGTGCAAAAAAAACCTTCTGACAGCCATCTCATCAGAGAAGGCCTATAACAGGTCAGCTGGATAAGGAAGATAGACAAAGAGAGAAGTACCTTTCTGATTTAGTCTTATAAATAGATTAAGGCAGATTTTTCTTCTGTTTCTTCACCTGCATAATTTTTAAATATTTGTGATTGTTGTGTATTTTAAGTTATTTAAAATGTAAAAAAACAGAAATTGAACTTGACTTGAGCAAGGAGTGGTTTTAAGGTAGCAGGAAAATGGCAAGGCACCTTGTTAATAGGAATATTGAGGGTGATGTAAATGGCTAAAGTTTGGCTCCAGTATTCGCTACCAAGTGTCCCAAGTTGCAATCGTCTGTCCTTTATGGTACTCAAAGCATAGCAGAGGAGCATTCATGACAGCTGGCTAAGCTAAATGGAGAGCTAAAAGGCTAGAGAGGGAGAACTGTTTTCTATTCCCTGAATGGCTCGAGATACGTAGGAGGCAGCATACTTGAACCCCAGGGACAATAATCTGTATGAAGACATTAATAAGGCTAAGACAAAGTCACAAGCACTGGCATGCAACGATCCAAGGTGTTGCCAGGACTTCTGGCATAGCCTGGACCCAGCAGGCCAGGCCTCCAGATAACATCTGGGCATTGTCCAGCCAGAGACTGAGGCCAGGATGGTGCCTGACGTGTTTAGGGGTATCGATGTAGTTGGTCTCTACACAGAGACAACAACTCTCACAGGTCAGATGGATGAGCCTTTCATTCCAGGGGCAAGTTGTTTCTGTCTCTTTGACAATTTAGAAACAGCAATACTGGATAGAAACAAATGAACAATGTCCTAAAATGCAAGATGTATCAACTACTTTCTATTCTTCTGCCATGTTTAAGTACTGTATTCCTGAGAACACACTTTGACTATGTAAATCTAGTAGAATATTTTAAAATTACTTACAGGACCAGAATTTTAATAAGTGGCTCAGACTCATTTTCGAGTTTATCTTGGTAGGATTATAAAATGTTCTTAAATACTACTTAAGTTTTAATTGTTTTCACAAGTTCCAAACCTGAATAATTCTAGACAACCAGCAATCATCTGCCTGGATTCTTTTCAAACTACTGTCCATGTGGGACGCATTATCTCTGCACGCTGGAGTGAGTAAAGCTTCCCTTGAGCTTTCACAACATACAGTTTTGCTTCATATAAACCAGAACAGTTAGCCCTTTTTTGTGTACTTGTTTAAGTATGTTTTCTGTGATGTCACTGTACAGGTGCCAAATTGGTAGTGTCAGGTGACCTGTTGAGCTAATATGGATTTGGATTCACACAGTTGCCCTTCGCATCAAACAAAATCCCACATTTAGGGTTAGCACTGCCTGCTTAAGAAAAATATGTTATTTGGGTTGATCACTGTAATTTAATTCTATGGGTAATGGAGGATGAGGTCATTATGTATTATCACAACTCTTTCATAGCCACTACAGCACAAACACTTTTTCCCTGTTGTGGAAGACAGTGTTTTCCTGACTCCAAAGACAAGCTTATTTTAAATTTGCTGGTATGGGCAACAACAATAATTTGTATTTGATGCACATGGATGATGTTTACAAATGTTTTAAAGCAGTGATTCAGAAGCCTTCTCTATTTTTTGCCATCAAGAAAATCTATATTACCGCTTTTCTTTAACACTCTTATTATCAGGTGTCATCACTAAGTAGTGAAAATGGACATTGGCTGCAGTCCACAGAGAATTAATGTAAAATCATGCTGAAGCTTCTGCAACTTTCAGAAATCTTTGTGCTCTCCCTATTATAATATCAGTTCCCTTTTTAAAAGCTCTGATGTCAGCTCTTAGTTCAGCAGATAAGAATTGAACCACAGATTTCTTTAAGAGTGTGAACGCTGACTTCATAAGGAGCAGCTCTTTGGTAAGTTTTAAAAATGCTGTGCAAGTAGCAGAGGATCTTCATCTAAAATCTCAAAAATCTATCAGGTACTTTCACTTGCCATGAAACTTCCCCAGCTGCTCCTAATCTTGCCTGAACCAAGGGCAATGTCGGAAGAGAAAACAGAGCTGAAAATGATAGGAAGCCAGGAAGGAAGGTCAACTGAAACAGAAATTCTACTACGTCAGCCCATTGTTCATTAAAGTGTGATAAAGACTAGCTTTACCAGGAGCTAACAGTGACTCTCATTTATTTTCTTCATTTGTACACTGGGGTAGTGAAAGAGTTCTAAAAAGGGGCTGTATTCAAACAGCATATGTCCACAAAGGTAGGATGGCTTAGCAGCTCCTGTTTGTCTGACAAGAAGAGATACTATTGCCTAATGTAAGTAATCTGCGTACTGCTGACAAAGCATTAAAACCAGCATTGCCTGGTAGGACACTTCAAAAGCAACATTATGTGATTCAAATGAAGCTTAGTTAACCAAAGCTAGCTTCACATGACACAGGATGCAACTTTATAAGTAAATTTTTAGGATAGAAGATTGCAAAGACCCATTTATGATTTCGTAGTCATGAGCTACATGAAACCATATGCTTATGAAACAGTAGTTCTGGTGCCCATACTGGCTTAAGTATGTGGGTTTTTTTGTTCCTGGCCTGATTCTTACCTTTTTCACCAGAGTATTTCTTGGTTTTTAGGAAGTTACATTTTTTAACTGGTTTATCCCAATCTTAAAAGAAATAGTCCTTGTCAAGGATATCATGCTGCTATGGAGGAGCAATTGTGAGCTGACTGGCTGCAAGAAGACATGGCAAAAGTCCTTAAACTGACATTTCTGTCAAAGCTGCCTTAATGGGAAAATACATCTGAATTTGGGAAATTAAAAGGAGATTTTATCTCAAATAAATTCTCATGATTTTGATAGCAAGCCTGAGGACAGGATTTGTCAATACCTGTATTTCAGTTCTGAGGAACTGTTTGAAATTCCCTGGCAGGTAGTTAGACAGTAAGTCTACTTACGTCTGTAAGTCATCTAGAAGCAAAACTGTAATAGTCTCTTTTTAAATTCAATGCCTTTGCCTGTGCCTTTAAGGTCTGATAAGTGTTAAGAGTGATTTCAGGAAAGCCAGCAGAAACACATGAGTTTCCAGGAAATGGTGATTCAGAGAAGAACAGAAATGTTTACTTGTGTCCCCAGGATCACATAATGGGCCACTCTTTTCTCAAACCATGTGAGTCCTTCCGCAAGGATGTTCCTCCTGCAAAAGTTCTCTGAGTGGCACATGCCAGGAAAGACTCCTTCACACTCATCAGGCTATGGGGAAAGCCAAAACTGTCCTCAAAATTATAACAGATGGCTTTCATGTAAGTAAAGATTACTGATATGTGAATATCATTGTACTGGTCTACATGTCCCATCCTGCTGCTCAAAACACATCTAATAAGGATTTCTCTCCTTGCTCTCAGACAGATGATGTGCATCCTATTTCCATAGGACATACATGTTTTATTTGTTTTCAGTTTTAACGTTATTCCATGGCAAATTAACAATTAACATCAAATATTTAATAACTTAGTCTTTCACATTTGGCCACTTCAGCAATTAAAAGGATGGTAGAAAAACAGGGTTTGCTGCCCAGCAATAATTTCTCTTCATAACAGATGTTCGTATGGAAATAGGCACATGGTGACTGGCTTACCTTCTGCTCAAAGCAACAGTCCCTTCCAAAGATACGGGAACTTAATATACAGGCACTCCATTCCCTTGGCTTTATTTATACCTCCACTACAATGTGAACCAAGTGCTAAATGACTTTCCCCCAATCTTCTGAGAAATAAGAGGAAGTAAAAAACAGAAAAGCAGTTAACAGAACCGCTGCATAAAGCAGTGATGTTGCTGGAAAAGGAATTGGCTGTACTTTGTATTTACTGTAAGGAAGACTGGGGAGTGCCCAGGGAAAAGGAAAAGAAGCAATATGCAATGGAGAGCAAAATAAGGTTCTAGTATTTTTGCTTTCTAAATATTTGAAATGTAAGGAGTCACAAGTCAAAGCAAAGGATTAAAGCCAAGGAAAAATTCCAAAAATACCTGGAATTATGTCAGATGTTTGTGTCAAATGTGAATAGTGTCAATCTCGCGCTGTAAGTGCCTAAACCATCACCCTTTATATTCTTTTCCTTTACATATTCTCCAGAGTTCTGATTTTTGGATCTTCTACTCTGAGCGTTTACTCCACACCTGACACTGTGTGCAGCTGACACGGCTATGGACAGAAGGTGACTTTCTGTCTCAGTCATGAAGGATGCTGGGTCAAGCTCTCACAACACATATGTGGCCACTTCTTTTGGAAACCTGGAAGCTGCAGGAGCTGCTTGGCTTCACCCAGTGAATGAGATGCCTAAGTTAAATGATCTCTGCAGTGTGAGGGAATTAAAGACTCATATCCACATATATCCTAACAACCAGCTCTGCAGAGATGAGAAACCTCTGCTCCTTGCTCTTTTTCTATCCAGTGACTGTTTGAGGCTTAAGTCTGAAAGAAAAATCTGCAACTAGTTCATTATCAGGGATGAGCAGTAATTCCCCCAATTCCAGCTTCATAATAAAAGGCAACTGTGAACATCATCTGTCAATGAGAGGTACTTCAGGCACTTTCTCTGATCTTGGGAAGACTGACATGTAGGCACCTGCTTCATGCTTGAGGCTCGGACTTTTGCACATGGATCTCTTGTCCTGCAGATGGTTTCATCACCAGGGTGTTTCCACAGCTCAGAGAGGAATAGACAAACATACATTTTGGTGTAAGTAGACAAGAAGAAGTTTCAGGCAATTCTCAGAAGAGGTAACAATGTTTCACAAATGATTTAAGGAGTGACACTCAAGTTTCAAAGTTGTTGCATTGCTACAAAGAGCAGAGAGGGGAGGCTGTGTGAATATGCAGCCTAAGTATAAACACCATAAACAGACACCATAATGCACTCCCAGAGTAAGGCTGCTGTCTGCAAAAAAATGGCAGAGGACAGAAGATGAATTTACCATCTTAAATGGGATTTATCATCTTAATCTTACAGCGTGTTAACTTGTCTGTCAGTCTTCCATATAAAACGTAGCTTATGTGCTGTCAGCCCAGACCGTGGGCATGACCAGCATGTGACAGCATTGTTCTGTATTCAACCTCTTTATACTTGTTTGATTTTATTCCTTTCTGTCATACCCCCTTCATTCAATGTCTTTTTTTACAGGCTCAAGAATCCTAAACCTGTCTGATCTTCTCTCACAGGGAAATGATTTCACACATTTGTCCTTCATAAACCTGTATTCTATGGAGATTTACTAATTCTAAAACTTTCTTTTAGGGAGTGATGACAGATACATGCAATATTGAAGCAGTGGCAGAAGTTATGGATTCGTACTTCGGCTGTTACTGTAATGATACTCTTTTTTTTTCTCAAATATGATTCTATAATTGCATTTATCTTTTGACTGACATAGTTCATCCACACAGTTTTCACAATACTGTTTGTAGTGCTGACTTGCTGAGTGATAATAATTTCCTTTGAGCTCACTGCTGTGTGTTGATACAGCAGGGATTATTTCTGCCGTTGTCACTAATTTGTGTTTGTCAACACTGAATAGCATCAGATGTCAGCTCACTCAAGCAGCCTGTGCAGAGAGAATTTCCTGCAGCACTTTTTGGTAATTCTGGTTTTGACTATATTAGTTCTGTAAGATCAGAAAACATCCCTCTCCAGTCTCTTTACAGACCACTAATGAATGTGCTGAACAGCAAAGTCATCCTACCTCCCAGGTAAAATGTTTTACTGTTCCTATGTTTTCTTCTCTATTTTTTTCATCACTGTCAATCCAGGCATGAAACTTTCTACTTACACTATGGCAGCTTATTTTCTATAAGTCTATTGTAACAGACCTAATCAAGCTCTTCTGGAAATTTTGTGTACCCAACAGTTCGCTGTTATCGACATGTTCATTGACTCTTTTAAAGAGCATTACAAACATGTGAGGCATGATTGTTTGGTGCAAGAACGTGCTCTTTTGCCTCATTGTTTCATTTTTACCAGTATGTCTCTTAATCCTGTTCTTTGTCATGGTTTGCACAAGTTTGATTGATACACTACCCAAACTTGCTGTTGTTTCCTATATCTCACCACAATTTGGTTTTTTTAATGGATGTCATATTTGCTAATTGACATTTCTTGGCTACAGGTGGGATATCTACCTCGAACACCAAAGGAGAGAAAATCCTGTGCTTTCCTGAAGTATATAGTCACTCACAGCACTTAAAATTGTAAAAGATTTACATCTGAGAAGTTATTTTTAGAATCTAATAAGAGGGTGTTTAAATTAAGAAGCTTGATATCCTATTTGGTTATCTAGTAATAAATCAAGTTTCATGCATTTTCCTCTTATTAGTCTTTCATATGAGGCATCTGCCAGACTCCCCAGGTTGTTCGAACCAACAGGCATTCTACCTACTTAAAATATATCACAAAGGCATATACTGAACTGCCATGGTTCTGATGCTCTCCAGTGTTTCAACACAAATTTAGCCTAGAGCTTTATCCAAACAACCATAAAAAGTTGCCATTGTTGTCCCACAGTTTCTCTGGAAACATACATCTAAACAACCCTTTTTGGTTTTGCCTGACACCCACCAGAAGCACAGGAGCAGTATCAAAATAAAAGAAACAAGGCTAGAGCTCAGCATAGGATGTCTGTTTAAGAGGGGAAAGGCTAAAAATGCCTCAATTTCTTCTGAACCTTTACAAAAATATTCACTAAATATTTTCCTCTTCAATTGATGCTGTCTGAGTAGAAAATGTACCATTTTTAAAGGTCCAGGAAAATATCACTGGATATATATTATTTCCAATTATATGTAGTATAGATGCATTTTTATATCATTGTGTATTTTATAATCTGTGAAAGAAAGGAACTTTTACCTCTGAACAAGAAGAACTTCAAATCTCATTTTTACCTTTTCCCCTCATCAACATGATAAAGGGACTGTTGGTACTTGTACACTAGAAATTTATTAAAACAATTAATTGTTTGGTGAGAGCCTGTAAGAGTAACATATATAAATCTGAAAGAGCTACAGGTGTGAAGGCAGGTTATTAGACTGACTCATGGAAGCACTCTGCCCTGATGGCCATATGGTGGCCTCTCTGCTTTGTTTTACTCTGCTCACATCAGTGACTCTGTGTTGACTAAATGCTTTTCATAGTGTAAAATCTTCTTCACAAATTCACGATGTCCTGAATGCGGGAGAGTAGGATTTCCAAAGAGCTTTCAGTGCTGGCCAAACCCTGCTCTGTTAAAGCTGAGTGGATGCCTTAAGGACACCCATGAGACTAACCAAGAGTACCAAAGAGCTTAACAGAATGGGGATATTGGTCACATACTTCTGGGGAGCCAACAGTAAGACAAATGGCTGGTCCTTCCTTCAGGTATTTTAGTCTAGTAGTTGCACTTGTTGTCCCTATTATGTTCTGAACTGTTTCATATAATGCATAATTTTACATAATGTACAGTAGAAGCACAGCATAAAAATAATTCAAATATTTCCAGTCTCTAGTGACTCACTTAAAGGGAAGTGATGTTCCAGGAGTTGCTCTAGGCCTGGCAGTTTTGCAGCCTCATCAGATGTAGTCAGGTTGTACAACAGAATCATGAGACTCTTCAGTTAAAGAGGAAGAAGACAAAAAAAAACCTTCTGCAAATTACCTTTCTCAGAACTAAGTTCTTGTGAAATGGAAGCAGCAGTGGCTGCTGTTTCCATATAAGATGCTTCCAGCCAGGAGCAGAGGGCACATCTCAGCAGTATCACTGGTCAAGGTCACAGGAGGAACAGAGTCTGCATATAGATACTCCAGAGCTCAGTCTTCCTTCTGGTTTCTGAGTGTTTCCTGTCTCCCAGCCACAAACTCATAGAGATTCAAGCAGTTATATTATGTTGCTACTGTGGTATGTCAGAAGTAGAATTTTGAGAGGGCAGAAAGCTCCTGGTTCTTCCCATCAGAGTAAGAAAGTGTGAGGTGCAACACAGGTTTTGATGGGTTTGCATGACTGTAAAGAAATAGATATTATATAGAGAGAATAGTTATTCTCTCACCATGCAACAGTAAACAGGGGAGTGTTAGGTTGCAAGTTCAGCATGCCTTGTCTAATGGGGACAACAATTATTAAGTCTTTAAAGACTTTTTTTAAAAACAAAGGAAAAATAGAAGAGTTAAATTATTTAAATGTAAGGTATAAAATAATTTATTTCAACTTCATTTTTAACATCTTTTCCTTTTCTATATAAAGACAAAAATGATCTTTAGCCACCCTCTGTCCAAGGTAGCTTCAGTAATCTGAATGGGCTGTGGAAATTGCTGCTACTTTCACAATCATGTCTACTTTCAATAAGATGAAACAAATAGACAAAAAGTGAGAGAGGAGAAGGAAGGGAGAGAACAGGGAAGGGAGGGAAAGAGGAAGGGAGAGAAGGAAAGAAATAAGAGCACAGCAAAATCTGCATCTTTACCATTGTGAGGATTAGCTCATTGATGCAGAAAACTGTTGCAGCATCATCTTAGGAGCCTCAGACCCTGATATATAACCTGACATACCCAAGTCAAGTTAGGCCAGAGTTTTATGAGTGTTTCTGGTCCTAGGCTCATGACTGTGTTGAAAAGGATGCAATTTCAACTAAATAAACCAAAGTTGTTTTACAGAATAAAAAAAAAAAACCATAAAAGTCATATATGTCAGAGCTTTGGACTTTGTCCCAGTGTCGTGGGAGATGTGAGAGTCTGTGATAGTGAAATTTGCTTCTTTCAGGCCAGGATATAATCTTAAATTTTCCCCTTTCCTCTTCCCTCTTCTCCTTTCCTCTCTCCTCTTCTCCTTAAACTTTGGACATTAAGTGTTGCCCAATTTGCTTTACCAGAGGACGTGATTCAGCATCCAGGCTGCTCTTGCTGGACCTCACTGCATGACCTGTAAGACTCTAACAGGCCATGCAGAGTTCTTGTGCTCTGGAGATGAAATCGTAGTACCTAGTGCAATGAAACAGTAATTCCACAGAACAGTCAAATACAGAGGCTGTGATGTCAAATGAACCAGATCTGTTAAGCTGATGTATGCTGAAGTGAAACTACCACTATCAGCACCTTTTCACATTGTTCATCAATTAAAATATTCAGAGCTTTTTACCCATATTGTTAAAGTCCATCTGGCAACTCCTTCTGAGCACCAGTGAAAGTAAATCTTTCTTCAGCCACGGTATAATGAAGAAAATATTAAAGGGGTTTTCAAGATATAACCACCAGTGAAATAACTACTTCTATCAGGGATCACAGGCTGCCTTTCTGCTAATCAAAGCCTTGGCTTCCTACATGGATGACTTGTGCTGCCACAGGAAACTTCTCGTGCTCACAAAGCTAAGGTGCTGCTCATCTATCTCCAAATCCTTACCTGAAGTCTTTTTTATTCCTGCAACCAAACACTATAACCAAATGCAAAAATTGTCAAGTTTTACCCTCACATGTTACAAACAGAGGAGCTAATCAAGAAGTTCATACTCTAGAGAAATGGAGAGCAATGCCTGCACTACCTACAAAGGTTTCTCTAATGCTCAGATTGCCAATCTCTGTGTCCAGTTTACACACACACACAATCACAAATATTAAGATACCTCTTCTAGACAGTGCAGAAAGGAAAGAGGTGACCAAACTGATCTGCTTCAAGTGGTGTAGCCTATGAAAGTCCATCCATAAAAATCTGTCAGGATCCATAATTCAGAGTCCACCTGCCTACCTCAGTACAAACAAACAGCCACCATTTTCCTGCATGACATCTTTCTAAAGCAAGAAAGAAGGCAGATGAGAACAAAACGGTCTTATTTACCCTCTTCATCCCTTCTGTTGATAATGAGTTTTGTCAATGCCATGGCTGAACATGAACAAGGACTAAGTGGGTATTCTGACTAGGTCCACAAGATATTGTGCTTATGGGGGACCAGGGTAGATAGAGGCTGGCTGTTGAGTGCTGAAAGGTAGAAACACTGCTAGAATGGATGCAGCCTCAGTTCTAGCTATAATTGTGTCCATGTTGTGAAGGTGAATTCCTACATTGACAACTCCTGCCTTTGTCAACAGGTTTCAACATGGTAACTATAATCACAGCATACTCCAGAAAAAGCTGCCAACCCTCAGCTTGGACAGGGGCACTGTGCTGGGTTAAAAAGTGGCTGGGGGGCTGGGCCCAGAGAGTGCTGGTGAATGGGGCTGCATCCAATTGGCAGCCGGTCACCAGTGATGACCATCAGGGATCAGTGCTGGGCCCAGTTCTGTTTAACATCTTTATTGATGATCTGGATGAGGGGATTGAGTGTACTGTTAGCAAACTTGCAGATGACACCAAGCTGAGGGGGGAAGTGTTGATCTTCTGGAAAGCAGGAGAGCTCTGCAGAGGGACCTGGGCAAGCTGGAGAGCTGGTCTGATTGCAACGGGATGAGGTTCAACAAGGCCAAGTGCCGGGTCCTGCACTTTGGCCACAACAACCCCCTGCAGCGCTCCAGG
>JAWMRA010000113.1:83460574-83473108 GCA_035584735.1 Pseudotriccus pelzelni | reverse complement strand
AGGAGAGGCTGAGGGAGCTGGGGTTGTTTAGCCTGGAGAAGAGGAGGCTCAGGGGTGACCTCATCACTCTCTACAACCACCTGAAGGGAGGTTGTAGCCAGGTGGGGGTTGGTCTCTTCTCCCAGGCAACCAGTGGTAGGACAAGGAGGCATGGTCCTAAGCTGTGCCAGGGGAGATTTAGGTTGGATATTAGGAGGAAATTTTTTACAGAGAGTGTAATCAGGCATTGGAATGGGCTGCCCAGGGATGTGGTGGATTCACTGTCCCTGGAGGTATTTAAGATGAGACTGGATGTGGCGCTGAGTGCCATAGTCTGGTAACCACGGTAGTGTTGGATTAAGGGTTGGACTTGATGATCTCAGAGGTCTTTTCCAACTCGGTTGATTCTATGATTCTATTCTACGGAATAAAGGAACCAAGACAATGACATGCACCCTTTTACTATGTGCTAGAAAGGATGCTTCTCAGCTTCTACCTCCAGAACACATCTCTGTAAAGTAGGCTGCTTTGCATAAATGCAGTCACTACTACGAACCATCATCAGAGAAAGGCGCATAAATAGATCACAGCATTTTTTCTTGCAGCCAGCTGAAGTGAGTTAATAAGGTCAACAGGAAGCAGTAAATGAGGTTTTAATGAGTGATACATCTCCTGCTTCTGAGAGGAAATTTTTGCATGAGAGAAGTAAAACCAATACCAGCATAGAGGGAAGAAAACCACATCTTTCAGTCCTTTGAGTCTCTGCTGTCACTGCTCAACAAATGAGCAGCGTAAGACAGTAGACAGCACTGGTATGCAGACAGTTTGAGAGTGGAAAAGAATTACAAAACTTATCCTGCTCCAAACTCATCTAAAAAAATTGTAGAACACGTGGGGGGAAAAGCTGAAGTTGACATGAGTCTAAGAGAGTTCAAATGATGCAAGACTTTGGAAAATAATCCTTGTCTCATTGATTAGCTTTACAGTACAAAGTTTGAAATAATTTGCTTAGTTAAGTGAAGAAACAGGGAAGCCCTGAAAGAGGGGAACTGATTAAACGAAGAAGTAAATCTCCGAACTAGATTTGTGATGGATTAATTTCTTTGTTTTACACAGAAAAGTCTCTGTAAAGTCAAATATGTCAGGATGGCTTAGAAAAGAGGGTAACTTTAAAAAATGGGGTGTTTCCTATACCTAAGCTTAAATAAAATAGTAAGAGGAAAATAATATTTGTACTTCATTTGTAAAAAGATTTTTCAAATTGATAAAAGAACCACAGAAAATCTTTGGAGCAAGAATAGCAGAGACAAGAGTTTCAACAAAGTCAGACACAATCAACATTGTCCTGGTTGGGAACTTTTTATGGTGCTTATCTTCATCAACCATGAAGGCTGGATTAGCCATTGCAAAGTAGCTGCAGACTCACTTGTGGAGTAAGATCTTGGTTTTCTAAATATGCTTCCTGGTCTTCAACAAGAGGTATTATCAAGGGACAATGTTTCAATAAGTTTCAAGTTACTTCTAACCCTGATTTTTTTTTTCCCTTAGAGAAAAAAAAGAAGGAAAAAGTTCAGCTTTTATATCAAACATGATCTAAGTATTTTAAATTACATTTTCCAGCAAGAAGCCAGTAGATAAATGGCAATTTTTTTTGAGCATGTGTTGTAACAGGCATCAAGAATTTGAAAACCTGAATTTGAACTGAAAAAAAAATGTAGAGTTGCTAATATTACAGTTATAAAAAAATAATTGTATATCTTCTGTTTGACTGTTGGGCTGATCAAAACCAGATCACAGCATTTGAGGACAGTTCCTTGCTTTAGGAGGTAACTGTAGCAGTTTATTAATAAGTGGATTGTATCTCCTGAACCAGTTAAATCAAATCTGCAGCTTCAAGACTTCAGCAGGCTTGAAATTAATATAAATTTAACCCACCAAATATCTCTTAGCCTGCATTGTCATCTCTGCTGCTTTCTGCCACTATCTTAGCATTAAAAAACTTACTCCCATGGATCACTGGACTAGAAAAAGAGTTTGCTCTCACTTGACTTTCTAACTAGTTTTTAAATTTCTTATTGATGTTTTATAGTTATTTCTCGGAGGCCATTCAGATTTTTTATGTGCTCCTGGCTTGGTACTTTAGCCCAAATATAATTCCACTGTTTCAAACCATTAAAAATGGCTTTATACATTTTACAGCACAGAGCCTCACTTGTCCTACTCTGTAAATGGAGGCAAAGATTGCGTCCTACTGTTTTAGTTTGCCTAGAGTAGTCTCTGTCTACTGCTGACATTCAAGTCTCAGGAAGTGGATTACTCAGGAAGTGACTCACACCCACAAGGCTGCACATCTGCCCAGGACAGCTGGATGACAAGAGACCAGAGCAGTACCTCCACCTGCCTTCATGACACCCAGAAGTCCTGAACAAACAAACATCCATGACCCAAGTGCCTGGCTTTGACTGGGAACGCACAGCATAATAGCTATCCATACAGCGTGCCCACACCATGCTTGACCTGTTTCCAGCGCCACCACAGCAGAACTGCAGAAGCCCTGTGCCACAGGGATCCAATGTCACAGCAAACCGTTCCATGGTTGGGGGTGTTTCAGTCCTTTTACATACGTTTCAGCTTTTCACATTTGGGAAAGTGGGAAAGGAAAAAGGAAGGGGGAAAGCAGAGAGGAATGGGGAAAAAAGTCATATATTTTATACTTTTTTACTTAATACTTAGTGGAGAATAAAAGAATAATAGATATATCTAACATACACTTAAAGACATCTCCATCTATTTATGACTGACAGCATACTCCACCATGTGTGTTTTAGTTCAAGTTTAAACCAAATGTCGGATTTGGATCTTTTCCTGAAGTTCAGTCTGACAAGGCATTTCTCTTGCAGCATAGGCTGTGCCTTCTAAGATCATCTGAACATATTAGCTACTGCCATTTAAGTTTCAAGGTTTTGCTCTTGCTTTGTCTGTAGTACATACTGTAGTCTGATGAGGACTGAAATGCATTCAGACATTCAAGCTGATGAAGCTGTATAGCATGTCTGAGTGAAATTTAATTGCCTGTAAAATACAGGTCAGTTTAGATGATCTAATGGTCCCTTCTGGCCTTAAACTATACAATATCTGTCAAACAAACCATTAAAATGTTGCTGCATCTAGTAATCACAGAGATAACTAGAGCACTTTGTAAATGCCCTCTAACTTAAAGGGTACCCTTTATAGTCTGTGTACAAGCTCTAATTAGCTATTTTAATAATTCTCCTGAATGTGATAAGTGGTTTATACAACCTGGAGTTTCACAGTTACTGGTACAGTAGAGCTCAGATCTATACAACTAAATTCTCTTGTCCTCCAAAGCTGAGGCCACATGTCTCAGAGCAGTATAATATTTCCCAGTGCTCAAAAACTCAGATGTTCTCCCAGGCATTGTCTGGGTGAACAGCAGCTGTCCCACACCAAATTTGCACCAAGAACCATATTAAGAAAACTAACTGCAGGAATGATTGTACAGGCCTGTGGCCCCTGCTCTGCTTAGTTTTAAAAACACATATTTTTTTGACACTTGGATGTAATTTGCATTAATGTATTGGTAGTTTGGCAGATGCCTGGAGGAACAGTGAGGAAGAAGGAAGAATGGCTCAGAAACAAAGTACTGCTTAGCAAATTCTAGGAAGTTGTTGAAACAATGGCATATCTGTTGGCTTTTATATCATTAGTTTATGATTTTTGCCGATACAAACTTATATTCAAAGCCAGCAAGCACAGCTTCATTTGAAAGGAGTTTTGTTCCACCCAGACGCAAGTAACACCCAGAATTTCCCTGAGGGATCTGATGAGGCCAGACCTACTGGGAGGTCCCAACAGGTGGGTACATGAGTGAGATGGACATGGCTTTTAACTAACTGTTTCTACAGAACACCTTGCTTCAGCTGATAAATTAGCATATATTAAGCAGTATTTTTGATCAATGTGGGGCTCTGGTCACAGGGTTCTTGTAGGAAATCAATGCAAATACCTGAACTCCACCAATCTACAAGTTCACTTGTGGGCAACAAAGAGTGTGCAGCTTTGAATCAAGGCTTTTCTTTGACAAGCCAGCGCCTGCTTTGGGTGATGCTGACATACTGTTGTCCTGGAATAAGGCATTCTGACTTTTTCAGCATCTGCTTTCTGTGTGTCTTTGGTGCAGTAACATTGTTCAACCATTTGTGACACAGTTTGGTACAGCAGCAATATTTGGATAATAAGATATTTTTCTTGCTGAGGTTAATCTAATAATAAATTAAGCAATACCAAGGTGTAGACCCAGGCGTTTTGACTCCCAGCTGCCAACGTTTTTAGGTCATTAAAACAGTCCCTAATACTTACTGTCATGCAATTATCAGAATTTATTTCTAATGGCTTACTGGATCTATTTTTTTTGTGTACACACTATAACTGAAAAAACATACTATCTATAATTATTATTATTCATAATAATGTATAAATAACATATAATAATAATATTATTTTATAACACATATAATAATATAAAGATGGTATTTTGTATTATAGATTAAATATATAATAATATAAAATTATAACAATAATAATAAACTTAAGTAAGCTTTCAGTCTAGAATTTTCATTTAGGCTGGCCATAAAATTGTTCTGTCAACTTATAGGTGTTAAAAATTTACTTTTGATGCATAGGTGTAACTAATTATAACCTTAATTGTTATATATTGCATGTTTTATCATGTTTATGTATTTCATGGGGTTTTTTGGAGGGGGGCTTACATTGGAAATTAAATTTCGCCAGACAAGTTGTCTTTCTTATTTCAGAATAGCCGATTTCCTTCATAACCGTGGGATGAATATGACTGAAACCATGTTTATCAGGTATTCAACGTGTGTTGCATGCAGTTTTCTGTTGTCATGCTAATGCTGTCTAGGTGGAGGGGCTCTTGTGCACCAACCTGTTTACAGAACTTATAGTCAGACCTTGGTTGGTGCCTTCCTGCTGAAATAGCTGTGTGAGGGAAGCTGAACTTATGTCTCCAGCATCATGTGAACCACTCTGAAACCATACAGGAAAAGATGTCTTGGTGCAAATTAAGCACACTGGGCTGCAGGTTTGACAGATTTTTTCTGCACACCAAGTCTTCTGGGGCTGAAATGAAGATTTCATTACCCAGTCTTGAGAGCATGGCAGAGAGGCTGGTAACTTTAGTGTCAATTCATGGGTGATGAAGCCAATGTTGTTGATTTAAATACAGAAATATGTCACCTTGTTCATAATAGCTTTTCCTCCTATTATCAGCTTAAGTATTTCTGACATAACTTCTTTGTGCTGATTGAGTTATTTGTCTTCTTATTCCAGAACCTTTGAAAGGCTTGCAAATAGCCACAGGGCAAGTTTCATTATAAATTTTAATTCAAATATTTGTTGGTGTAAAAATCTGTGATACAAACTAATAGAAACAAGCAGTCATTTCAGATATGAATATTCTGAAATGTATTTTTGAAATACCTTTTTTTGTATCTGTAGTAATAATAGCACTGGCTCATTAGATGTAGAGAATGCACTATTTATATGCTCCTTAGTATTGAAAACAAGATTTACTACCTACCACCATTAGAAGGTATCTTTTCAAATTATACAAAAAAATATTTTTATTATTAATTTTCATGATTAATTATTTCTATGAAGAACAGTCCTTGAAAAACATAAATTCCTTGCCCTTTGATATGACTGTTCTGCAGCTGATTCACTAACTGTTTCCATGAGTTAACTAGATTAATCATTCTGCCTATAGCAATGCTTCATATTTATTTTATCCAGAACTTTAATCCAGTTTTCATTATATATAGACCTGTGGCTACTGTGTTTTGGGAAAATAAGCTATTATTATCATTAGAGGTGCATATCTTTAAAAAGAAGAAACTGTAATATTCTGCTTTAAAATCTGTAAATAAGAAAATCTCCTGTTAGCATATCTAGCTATTGTATTTCAGTTTTGAACTTTTCTATTAAAAGGCAAGGCATAAACTGACAGAAATTAAAGGAAAATTTAAAACAGCCAAGAATATCTAGCTGCACAATGAATTTTAATATAATATTTAAAAAGAGTATTAATTTCCAAGGAATTGAGAACTCATTGGTTTTCAAATACATGATGGTGGTATGGGGCTAGATAACACAAAAAATAAATATGGGGGAATTTTTCACTTTTAAAAAATTTATCTTAGCAGCTTAAATGCAGTTTTTAACCTTGGAAATGGTTTGTTGTAGAAATCCCTCAAACAGCAGCAGAAATTGAAACTGCTGAGTGTGAGCTAAAACACACCAATTGCTTGTATCCATACATTTGGCACAAGTTTGGGATACTGTTTTAGTGGCAGTGTTGGGAAACATGAGGAGGTTTTGAAATTTAAGACACATAGAAATGGATTTTAACATCAGAATGAACAAGGAAAATAGTTGCAAACATTTTCTGGTAGCAAGCATGGAACTTCTTTTAAATTCCAGATGTGGTTTTATATTAGTGTCTCTTGAGAAAACAACCTTTCAAAATCAGCCTTGAAAACATAGTTATGGTTGTCATATCCCAAGGTAAATAACAAGCTTGTTGGCTGTATCATCTTGGAAAGCAAATTTTATTTGTTAGTGCAGCTAGAACTCCCAGTCCTTGCATTATTTAGAGAATTCTTCCAAATGAAGACAACTTCTATAATAACCTTGTGGTTGCAAGGAATTGGATAGAGCATGAGAAGAAGCGGCAACAAAGGATTCAAACAAGGTAGCAGTGAATGAATTGTCAAGGAGAGACACAGTGATAACATGAAAGTCAAGAAAATACCAAGTAATTGAAATAATGATGATATGATGCAAAAATTCTGCATTTTTTCTTTTTACCCTCATATAGGTGAAAGTATTGTCATTTTTATCTGAAACAGGGAATCTCAAATGAGAAATATATAGATATGTATGTAAGCTATGGAAGATAAATATTACTTCTTTAAAAAATCCCTTAAACACTCAAGGGAGAAAGAGGCATTGCCTGGACAAGTAAGTGGTTCATAAATACTTTGTCATGCACTAAAACCAAAGAGCATAGGAAAATAACATGGAAGGGTGTTTCTTACTTTTGAGTTGAAAGAGAACAAATTTCCTTCTAGATGAAAAATATGGCATCATCTTATCCCACTGGAGTACCTTAATCGCTTTCAGGGAGTGAGACACCAGAGACATTCTGTCCCATGGCACTCATTGTTTTATAAAAACAATGTGGGAAACAGGTTTCTCACTCCCAGAGTCTCCATTTGCTCAAATACCTTCCCTGAACATACAAATTCTTTTCAAAACAGAAATATTTCCCAAATGCTGCACATCTAACACACAAACACAAAAAAAAAAAAAAAAAAGGAAAAAACCCCAAACCAAAACAATCCTTTTTAAAGCTCTACCCTGTGTCGCAGCCACCACTCTTTTGTTGCTGGTGGGAAATAATGAATAAATACAAAGTCCCTTGAAAAACAAATAAAATTCAGAATACTAAGGAAAGGCAAAGATCTTACCCACTATGCCCTTGTCCGTGTTATGAAGGTTAAGATTTAACATCTCCCCTTAAGCTCAGGGAAACCAGACACTTTCAAAACCTCACATCATAAGTGGCGTTGTATTCACTTGTCTTGTATCTTCTACACCGATGGTTGGGAGTTTACAACCAACTTTTCTTCTACCTGAAGGCAACATCTCCTTGGACTTCAGCCACTGTCTTTGTGCAGTTAGCTCATAAAATCTAACCAAATGAAAAAGTGGCCACACATTTCAAACTAAGCTTCTCCTTTGAAAAATGGACCTTTGAGAAAGTAACTGATGAGTGATAATGGTGCGATAACTCAACATTAACCATGCTGCAAAGCTCTGGATGAATTCTGTTCCCAAAGGGCAGAAATCCTTTTAGAAAATCAGATTTTCAGAGCAGGCAGACATAATCATTAAAGTCACGTCCTCTGCCCTCCACTGACATTTCACTTAAACCAATATGTGGCCTTTTACCTAAAGTCACTTTTCTACACATATTTTTAGATTTTAGCAACCGCGTGATTTGCGCTGACAAGCATACTGATGGCTTTGCCATTAGGTAAGCTAGGACACTGACCTTCTCAAAACCACATGAAAATAAGCTCAAAAGAGAAGACATTAACCTGCCTCTAACCCACATGTAGTTCAAGTGTACGTTACAGACTAATTCTTCTCTGAAGCCTTTATGAAAGAGCAGGTGCCACAAGGCATCATATTTTGTACATTCAAAGAAAGATGTAATGCTCTGAAGAGACCATCAGAGCCCATTGAAGAGCAGGTAGCTCCTCAGTTGGGTATAATAGTTGTTGCTAAGGTGAGTTATTGCAAAACATCCTATTGAAAGTATTGTCTTAATGTTATAAGTAGTTCAGTGGCTGTTTTCGAGAAATTGATTACCTCAAGCCAGTATGTTACACTAAAGGCTTTCCTTCAAGTCCCAGAACCCACAGTGGGCCAGCAAAAAAAAATGTTACCTGGTCTCTTACGGGGGCTGTTTGTGTCTAATTCCATTCTAAATAAAGATCATGGATATCATGATCTGTTTTCATAAGGAAATACTCTACGGAAAACATTGGAATGGTGGCTGAAAATGAAGAGATGCAGCTTCCCACAAAACCTCCCAGAAATAAGGTGCAGGCAATAAGGAGCAAAAAACTCCACAGAACTTCTTCCCCTAGAAGTTCACAAGTGAAAAGGAGATTCCAAAGAAAATCTAGAAAGGGACAAGAGGAAGAGAAGGAGAAGAAAGAGGGAAATTTTAATTAAATCAAACATATGCTCAGTGTAAGTGAAGTCTTTGCATAGTGACGTCTAGTCTGTGAATATTTCTAGACTTTGTTGTGAAAGGTATGTCAATAATCAATACTGACAGCTGCCTTGCACTAAGAAGATGAATGAAGTTCAACTTCCTCGATAAATCTGTTGTCAGTGAGTTGCACCAAACTTCACTCTTGCCTTTTTTATTTGCAATTTATTATCACCATTAAATACCAGTTCAGCACTGCTACAGTCAGCTGCTTGGTCAGTCACCTGAACCTATCGTTCCTGTGATAAAGTCTCTGCCAAGCACAAAAGAAAGGGTTTGCTTTGATCCTATTCTAATTTTAAGCTGGCTGATGATTGAACCTGATCTTAGAAGTCTTTTCCAACCATAATCATTCTGCTTCTAGATATAAAGTACGCACAGGAGTTCAAAGGTCCCTGTGTTATCAGTCTTGAAAACAGTGCTCACACTCAGAAGTTTCTCCAATATCTGGGAATTTTCCTAAGGAAATTAAAACTGGCAAATATGCTTCCAACTCTTAAATGCAGAAATGCAACAGATTTCTTGGAATCTCAGGTGCTCATTCTCTATAGCATCCTAAAAGGTCACATGCACATTTCAAAACAATATAAATAATTTTAAAAATTGCCTGTTTTTTTTTTAAAAAAGCGAAGCAGCAGGGTTTTTTTTCAGTTCCCTCTATATAACCATGAGAATTTATGTATTTCTGAAGATTAAGGTCAGTTATCATAGGAACACTAATGTCTGACCTTCTGTATCTCAAAAAACATTACATTTCACCCAGATACCCACAGACCAAACCCAAGAACATTTAGCCATTTAAATCCTGTACTCTGATTTCTTTGAGCCTTTAGAGAAAAACAAGTACCCCATCAACTCAGTACATCTCTTTTGGGGAGTTTGCTCTCACTGTCAGATCATGTTACAGCTGTTCTTTATTTCTAATTCAATTCTGTCTAACTGATGCTTCCAACCACTGCTTGCCACTTGTCTTTCACCAGCCAGCTGAAGAGGCCATTAATATCCAGCTGTTCTTCTTCAGTGACATTTCTGAGAATGAGAAAAGCTCTTCTTAAAGGTACAGATTAAACTTGCGGCTCCTTTCCAGATGACATCCAGTCCTCCAGTGCCAGTATCCTCAGTACATCTCACCACTGCACACATCTTCTCACCAAAAAAATCTCACTAGATTGCTGAGGAACTAAAAAACTCTGCTGAAAAGTTTATTTCTCCCTCTTGACCATTAAGGGAAATCTGAGTGGTGTAATGCCAAAATCAAATGTCTGTGAAATGTTCCCCACCCCTCTTTTAGAACATGCAGAAAAGCCTGTGACTTCTGCAGCACCATGTTAAAGAACAGCAGAATTGTTGTGTTGGGTCAGATATTTAAGAAAGCTGATTAACATGTTGCTTCATTTTGTATTGTGGTAATTTTTGATGTAATTAAATATGCCAATAAAATATGTTGGTACAGATTTTTCCATGCCACTTATTTTCCTGTGAAATTCTACAAATTTCAGGTTTACTTATTTCAGTTTCAGCCTGGTTCAGAAATATTGTATCACAAGATAGTTTTATCTGGCAACAACTGAAGGATGATTAGATATTTACAGTGGAAAATCAAGAAACATATTTCATGGAAATACAGTTACAAATATAGTCAGCCAGAGGACCAAATTTTGGAATACACTTATCAGGCTATTTTGCAAACAAAACAAGGCAACTCTACTTTGGCAATCTCTTGAGTCCATGTTAGTTCTGTTTTGCACTCTGAAAGAACTGTAATGTAATTTTTTTAAATGAAAATATGGCTTTGACAGCACAGTTTTACTTGAGGATGTGAATTTGACAGCAAATCCCTTGGCTGTGAGAGGCCTTGCTTGTACTAAGTCACCTCCTGACAACTCCTAAATCACAGGCTGAAATGAATATGAATAAATTACATAAAATGCGTCTGTCCTAAAGCTGGGTGCATTTTAACTTTTATTCCTTCAGTTTCATGTCCTTCTTTTAGTTCCTTTCTCTTTTGCCATCTTCCTCTTTTCTTAAGTCTTTTACTTTGTTTCTTTGAAGAAAAACCTGCAGTTCTTAGAATGGAAAGGCAGTTTTACATCTTTTTTTCTTTTCCTTTTTACCATTTAAACATTTTTTGGTCTCCAGAAAGATTTGAGACGTGCCTAAGAAGTTTGACTAATTTAAGTTCTACGTTATTTCATTTTACTTCACCTCTGGTCACTCCCATTTCTCTTGCCTACCTCTTTTTAATCACACTCTTTCTAGTGTTTCTGGTTATAATCATGTCTCCTATCTATTTCTTTCTCTGAAAGTCGTTACTTTTATTAACTATCTATTCTTCTTTTCTAGAGTGTGTTTGAATTTACTATACCTTTTCAGGTACTATACCTTTTTTTCCTTCAGAGACTGTGTTCTCTGGCTCAGCTGTATTGGCAAGACTTCGGTATTGGCAAGACTTCGATCATGGTCCCAGGTGTTTGGCTCTGAAATCCTCTGGGATGGGATGCCTCCTCTAAACTATCTTTAGAAAGTCTCAAAACTCTGGTCACTTGAACTCACTCAGTAGAATAAGCGTGAAGGATGAAGTAACAGTCAAGGGACTCTTGCCTAGGTTTTGGGAGACTGAAAAGTACATCCCACCATCACTGTCCCAGCATCCCTTTCTTTGTCACCCCACTCCCTGGTTCCCAAAACTGCTATAGTCCATTTTCTATGGAAAATTCTATGGAATTCTCTTCTGCAGGAAGAAAATTTTTTACTCCATACCCTAACTCCCATAAAATACTGAATTATTCCTCATTCTTACCAATTTGGCACTTTGAATGGGATGTTGTTGATGGGTATGAAAAGTTTCATGCCAGTGACTCATATGAGAGAGCAGCAGACCAATTCAGCAGGCTAGTAGGCTGAACCAGTAGGAAAGGTTGCAGTTACAGCTGTTTCTCCGTACCCTTAAGACCATATCTTTTTGCTTGGAGTAAAATTTTAGGTTGTTCTATTCAGGATTTTTTTCAGATACTGTAGTTCCACTGAAGGACACTTCACTTAAATGAATTTATGTTTAAAAAAAATATTTTTGTCATTTTAAAGCATGCTAATTCAATACAATTTAGCTGAAAAGTATCTCTTGATTCAAAAGAACTTCCTTCTGACATTAGTTTAAAGCAACAGAAATTAAAAATAAAATATGGAAACAACCTTCTTTTTGAAATTATTTGGTATAAAAACCTAGATTGTTTTCATTAAAGTGTTCAGACTTTAATTTTATTGTGGTTTGTGGAAGAAAAATTTTTTAAATCTCAGATATACCCACAGCAGCAGATGCAACTTCTGCCCTTTTGATGAGTTTGTTATATATGTGTCATGGGTTTGCCTAGGGACAATTTTTACCACGCCCCCCACAAATTGCTCTAAGGTGAGAGAAGATTTATGCAGACAAAGAGATCTGACTGGGGAGAAAATAATATCAGGATTTATTACTAGCAAAAACAGAAATTAAACACCTACATCTACAACAATTCTAATTAAGCAAAAGCATTATGTATTTACAGAAACATCCCTTCCCCCTTTGTATCAGTCCAGGAGGAGAAGGAGGTGTTTTCCACTTTTAAAGCTTCAGGTCTTCTAAGCAGCTCTGCAGCACTTTGCAAGTTCTTCTCTGTTATCTCTGGGAC
>JAWMRA010000113.1:83352518-83460474 GCA_035584735.1 Pseudotriccus pelzelni | reverse complement strand
ATAAAAGGAGATCAGGTTGGTCAGACAGGACCTGCCCCTCCTAAACCTGTGCTGGCTGGGTCTGATCCCTTGTCCATCCTGTAGGTGCCGTGTGATTGCACACAGGATGATCTGCTCCATAACCCTGCCAGGCACTGAGGTCAGGCTGACAGGCTTAGAGTTTCCCACGTCCTCCTTCAGGACCTTTTTGTGGATCGGCGTGACATTCACCAACTTCCAATCATCTGGGACCTTCCCAGTGAGCCAGGACTGTTGGTAAATGATGCAGACCGGCTTGGTGAGCTCTTCTGCCAGCTCCCTCATCACCCTAGGATGGATCCCATCTGGTTCCATAGACCTGTGAGGATCCAAGTGGCTCAGCAGGTCACTGACTGTTTCCTCCTGGATTATAGCGGTCTGTTTGGCTTCCAGTCTCTCACTATCAGCTCCAGAGGACACTTGTCCTGAGGACAACTTGTCTTACTGTTGAAAACTGAGGTAAAGAAAGTGTTAAGTACCCTGGTCTTTTTCCTCATCTTCGGTGACTATGTTCCCCCTGAGGGGGGGACATGGAGGTTTTCCTTGCCCCTCCTTTTGCCATTGATGTATTTGTAGAAGCACTTCTTGTTATCCCTAAAAGAAGTAGCTAGACTGAGTACAAATTGTGTCTTTGTCTCCCTAATTTTCTTTCTACATGACCTAACTATATTCCTAAACTCTTCATGAGTAGCCAGCCCTTTTTTCCATAGTCGGTAAATTCTCTTTTTTCCCCTAATTTCCTTCCAAAATTTGGAGTTTGCCCAAAAGTTGGACATGAGTGGAAAAGTATACTTCATGTGAGTCTCAGTTAACTATATGAATAGTTTCCTCAGACTGTATATGAAAGCAGACAACAATCTGTATGAGTGGATTCTGAACGATAAGGCACAGGAAAAATTTTGAAGGCACAGGAAAATTTCATTTCAAAGATGAAAAGAAAGGTATCAGAAAAAAAAAACCAACACCAAAAAATGTATCTTACAAGCTACTGTAAAAAAAAGTGCCTCTCATTCACCTTAAATTTTCTGAACTGAATTATGACTCATGCACTGAAAGTGGTGCTGAGCTCTTACCCCACACTGACATTTACACATGTGGGTACAGCTCAGGTAGAAAAGCCATTTTTGTCAGGTTTACTAGAGGCTGCCATAAATTAATGAAGCATGTTAAGAATGGCATGATGATGAGTCTGATACACTTTTTCATTACTGCGTAAATAACCATGCTTTGGATCCACTTGTTTTCCAGCACAGCCGCCTCTGCTCTTCATGGACACGAGAAAGCACATCCCAGCTGTGTTGACAAACCATGTTTTAGGTGCTCGGATGAGGCAGCCAGGCAGTGACAGGATACTTGGAGCTGTACTGCAACAGAAAAATGAGACTGAGTAATAAATTAGCACTAGAATGAATAACGTTAAATTTAAACATTAACTCTAGCAGGCTGAAAGTTTAAGGTTGACATTCAGCTTGTTAGGAAGCTTCTTCTTCCATGGGGACAGTTGGGTTCCTTAGAGCCTAATACTCTTCCTAAAGTAAGTTTCTAAAGTAAATGGGACGAATCACTATCCCTTTATTCTTCCCTGTTAAGGATTGCCACATCTTTCAGATCCTTATCACATGGGTTTTCCTCTAAGACGCAAAAGAGAAAAAAGTCTGTCTACAGATTCCCTTCCACACTAGGAGGCATCACACCCAAATAAAGTCTCTCCTTATTCAAAAGCCTTTCACTGAAGTCTCTTTCAGTCTTCTCTCAAGATGTGAACTGAACAAAGATTACTTTTTTAATTTCCATTTGCTTCCACCTGATTTCCATTACTCTCTGGTAAAATTTTACAACAAGGTCATTCATCAAAACTAAATTTAAATAAAAATCCTATTGCATTATCTTTTATTGTTGGTACTATTGCTCTCATAATGCTGAATAATGTTAATTATGTGTTTGTGTGCCACCAAAGGATAAATTAGAAAACATCTTATGAGAGGAACTTCTTGTTTCACATTGAGCCTAGGACAGATTTTGCTGGATTAAGTATGGTATGGTCTATTTTATTGCAAAATACTTCAAATTTTCTTTTTTCTTTGCTAGAAAGGCTACTGACAGTTATTTTATGCAGAATACCAAACAGCTGTAGCCATATAAATATTGATATAACCCAGTCATTAATATATTCATGAGGCAAGTAAAACACTTATGCATATCAATCCTCTTGCAAGTAATTTGTACATTGTAAACAGCAGTGTTGCATTTTTCAATGCAAGGTCTAATTCTAAGGACTGCCATCTTTTTGTATCAGTGCAGGCACCATTTTGCCTGTCTGGTTTCTTTTACCTTTTGCTTTTATCCAGTTCTACATGCCTTTAGTATTTCTGTTTGATTCTATTAGGCTGAGATCAATCACAGAATTCCTGCTGGGAACAGAAAGGGATGCTATCTTTGTGATGTCTAAATCCAATATTTCACACCTTTCTTCTCTACACACCAGCTGCAAACAAGTGTCTGCTCCTCTAACTCTTCATTTAAGTCTTTCACTGTTAGGTCTTTTTACGGTTTAAAACAAATAAGACAAGAATTTAAACATGCAAAACATTTTGAATAATGCTATCTTTTCTTAATATCCTAGAATTTTTGTACAGTTTCTTTTCTATTCCCAGTTCATACATACACAATCACACTGGACAGAAGATCAATTTCTCAATGGTTTTCACAAAAGCTGACCAAGTTACATTCCTGTTTGCTGGATGTCTGTGGGTTTTCAGACTGCATAGAATACATCCACTTAGAAAAATGTATCAATATAGATTTAAAAAGATATCCAAAGTCGGCCCCTCAGATGAAGAAAAATTACTTGAAGATTTGCAGATTGTAAATAGATCTATCTTGAAAATTTCTTCTTTGACAGACAGCTCTTTTATTACAATAATAACAATCCTGTGATTATTCACCTTGAGAAATGGACTTGCCGTCTTCATACAGGGCAGAAAAGAAGATGACATTTTTTTCGCTTTAATGCCAGCTTACTAGTAATCGGAAAGTAATTAACCATTTTGAGTATTCTCATACCATTTTTACTGTCAAAGGAGGCACAGTGCATGTGCAATTGCTCATCACTAAACATAGCAGGAAAATAATTTTAATAATAAATATTTGCCACTGACCATTGGTTTAATCCAGTTAAGATTGACAGTGGGTGAAAGAGAGGCAAGGTAAATGTCATTTTAATAAAAACAGCTGTTATAACTGATTTCTGCTATTTCTTTACTGTGATCCCCTCTAGCAATATGGAAAATGAAAACTATTCCTCTTGTATTGTCACACCTACATTTCAAGACCACCACCATTATAAAATAAAAAAAGAAATATTTTCATTTGCTGTTTTATGAATCAGCACTAACCTTCATTGTAAAACAGGTGCCACAGGAAATTTCAAGCTGCCTTTTCTGTTGGACTGGTAAATTAGCACACAATTCAATGAAGTTTTAAGTTCCTATGTTACCACAGAATTTTGAGATACTTCTGACCATGGCATTCCATTTGTGTGGATACAAACAGCCCCATCTTCTAGGTATTCCATCTCACTTTTCAGAGTTAAACACAGGATTTTTACAGATTTCATTAGGTTAGCTTACACCAGGACTGTCACATCCAAACAAGATAGCTTTATGGCATTTCTAATGGCATACATGATTAGTAGATGAAATTAATTACATAGACATAATATGTAAAAAACTTATTTTGTGTGGTTTAATATTATCTTCAGAGGGAAAAAAAAAAAAAGCAGATTTACAGGCTCACTCACAATCTATTCAAAAATCCAAGAGCAGAAAATAAAGAGGGAACTGAAAAAGATATTAAGACATCATTTAGTCCATCCCTGTCCAAATGCTTCCTTGTCCCAATGTCTTTCCAGCAAGGGGTTTATCAAAGTTATTTTTAAAATCTTTCATAACGTGGATTCCTTCAGATCTTCCATGTCATTTCTATCCAAGTTTTCTGAATCTTTTCTGCAAGAGAAGATATCACCACATTCATTTTGCCTCAGGAATCTTTTCGGTCTATAAATCTCTTTTTCTTCAGTCTCAAGCTTCAGCACTATTAAATGAAACCACAGGGTTACCTCAGACACAGTGTGCTTTCCTAGGAGGGACAGACAGATGAGGAGGTTAACATGAACACCAGAGTCCACAAGCAGTGTGTGGCTCTGCGTAGCCTTATTTTATCAATATCAGCTTTATCACTTACAAATGTTCAAAGACTATAAGGCAGAAAAAAGATCTCTTTTAAAAAGTTCTATGGGAATTTGGGCTTTAAAAAAATAAATGCCGGATGATTTTACTTACATTCTATTTTGCCAATGGACTAATCTGTCATGACTGAGTTTTTCATCGCAACCACTAAAACTAATAACTGGGTTTTTTGTGGGGAGGGTCTTTCTAAAATAAGGGAATCATATTCTGTAATGACTTGTGTCCATATTCTGTAATGACTGCTGCATAATTTGAAAACTATGGCTCCTCATAAAAGAGCTAGCAATTTCTAAATGCAGTACAGCTTTCCAGAATTTGGCAACAAAGACGTGTACAGACAGAGTCAGCACCTAAGAAACAAGAGTGTATATAAAGCTTGATGATGTCAGAGGTCCTTCCCAACCCCAATGATTCTGTGATTCTATGATTCTATGAACTTTATGCCTAGGGATCACAGAAAGAGTTGGATTAAAAACAAACGGGAAGATATCAGGAGCTCTACATTTAATACAAAGCCACCACCTGGGATGACTCAGAAGAGGGTAGTCACTGAGCCATCACATTGTGTCTGTGCATGGTTTAATTCAGTTTGACTACAGCACCAAAAATGCAGCTTGTGTGAGATGCTAATGACAGGCTTCTGCAATGTAAAGCTTTCAACAGCAATTTATTAGCTTGGATAGAATCTGGAAGCGAATAAGGCATTATATTCATCAGAATAATTGAAATAAAGGATAAATACCGTCAAAATGCAACCATGCTGTTCTCATGACAAATCTGTGGGGGCTTCCACCTATTTAAATTTTTAATACTTTTTTAGAGCTCTCAGCGGTGCTAGTGACTAAAATGTTGGAAAATGGCTCCTGGGAGAGCAAGGTGGACTGGTTCATGTATTATTTCAGTGCTCTGGACATTTAGCAGCCTCCTGAAGTCATCAATTATGATGGGGAACTATGTCAGTGCTTCTGTGCTGTAAGAATTCAGTACAAAATCTTAAACATGTAAAGGATTAACCGGGTCTCATCAGATCTCCTTAGAGTGCCAGCCTTCTCCCAGGTTTTCCTATGGAGCTCTACTCTCCCAGTGTGCAGATACACACGCACAGTTAGCATTATGTGGTTGCCACAGAATTTATTTTAAAAAGCAACATGCGACACAGCCCATTAGAAAATACTAGGAGATGGTGGGTGAAAAAACAACCTTCATTCAATTCCACTAATGTTAGTGAGTTCTTGATGCACCACATTTGCTAAAACCACCCACAGTCAATTACTGAGATAGAAATAGAAGTGCATAAAGCCTTCAAAAAACAGACTGTTGATGCACTTAAAACTGTTCCTTACTTTTCTCTCCATAGGACAGAGTCTCTTCCATTATTTTATACACCTGCTTCCTATGGGGTCCTGGGAGCTTCTTTAGAGAACCAGCATTGAACTCTTTTCACACTATGGCAGAATCCTGGTTAAGTAAAAGGCCTTTAAGCTGTAGGAAGGTTGTTATTAAATATGCCTAACATCTCTCCGCTTTGCAAGGAGAGCTTGTTTAACTAAAAACTGCTGGTGAGAGCAATGAGATGCTCTCAGACAATGCCAGGTTGCCCAGGCACTAACTCATGTTTGCTGTGGTTCCAGCCTCAGATAAAAGTCCTTAAGATTTAGGAGTGTTGCTGAGATTTTTTGAAAATGCCTTGTTAGCATTTCCTTTCAGCTTATTTCCCCAAGTCTCACTTTCTATAGATAAAACAGAAGAGGTTGTGGAAGAGGAAACCTGTGCCAGCCCTTCATGATGCTACCTGCTTCCCAGATCTTTCTCCATGTAGGGGTGGCACCTGCACCGGCCCTACATTTCAGCCACTCCCTAGAGCATTGCCTTGGGACTACCTGAACGCCGCACAAACTAGACTAACACAACTCGTTTTTCTTCCCATCATACAGCTTCTGTCATGCATCAGTTGAAACCAACGTGCAAAACAAAGACCGACTATTACGCAAATGGAAGAAAAAAAACTTACCGCTTAAATTGAAATCGGTGAACAATTACCAAGAAATCAGGCTGACTATATAGGAGGGATAACCTTAGAAATAATGGTGACTGCATTCACTGCTTTGAGTTACATTTTGTTGTTTTAAACTGGTAAACAAAAATATGAAATAGATACTGGCAAATTAATGGGTTATTTAATATTACATTAACTGAATATTAATATGATTACTGCTTGTTTTCAGGCCCTACTTCTTTTTATAAGTGAGGGTTTTGAATTTTCAGAGTGTATGATATTTCGAGTCCTAAACAGTTCTCTTTCATCATTTAACAGAAAGGCAAAGTGCCTTGGAGCACAAGAGCAGGAAACCAGCACTACAGAATTCTCTCTCAGCAGGCATTTAAATTTCATGTAATAAGCAAGGCCTATGACAAAAGTACATGTAATGTAATGTAATTGTATCGTCTCTCAAATTTTTACGTAATGACTTTCTGTTTCTAAATAATACTTCATTACTGGGAGCAGTAGGATGTAATTGTTCTCTGGGTGCTGCTGTTAGCTCCTAAGGGCACGATCAATCCTGCCGAGACACATAATTCATGCACTGTTTGCTTCTGATACAGCTACATTTACGAAAGCAATGCAGTGATTAAATTCCTCCAGAATAAATGTGTCTATAAATCTCTGTGTTGTAAATATTATTAACAGCTGCATCCAGCAAAGGACTTGAGCCACTGACATGAGTCTGATGCAGAACTAATAGACCACCAACCAAAGCATGATTTAAAAAAATTTTAAAAATATCCCCATTCAGCTATTGCTTAAACCTGGACACATTTACAATCACAGGGCACTCTCCTATCTAACTGTAGCCTACTCAGTGCCTCAGGTGCTGCTCCAGCTCCTGCTCAGCAGGAGCTTCTCAAACCCTTTTCCCACATGAGGGAAACCTGAGCCATGACATTGATCATCCTTCTGCCACATTTTTTGAAAGATTGAATATGATAGATGTTTAACACAGCATGAGCAGAATTAGACGCCTCCACAACAACAACCAAGGACACTCATAAAAAACAGGGGCTGTTTTATCAGCCAGTGGGTGGTCATGAAAGGAGATCGCTCTACGCGGCACCTCGCACCAAGGAGAATAGCGCCTTCAGCCCCAGGCTAAACTTGGTCATAAGTGATGACCCATGTACACACTGAAATTGTTTTTCCCACTCTGACTATTAAAGGAACCCTAAAAAGCTAAATCAGATATAAATGTATGCACTGCAGACTGCTAAATTTAGCTGAAATCAGTCTTGCACCAACACTTTATTAATAATTCAACTAAACAGAAACAAGGATGAAAGTGAGTCAGTGCATTGTTTTAATATTATTTATGTTACCATTGGACTGTGCAGAGAGCAAAAAGATGAAACAGAGACTGAGAAGACATAAATCTTTCCTAATCATGGAGAAAGTCATATTTATGTATGTCTCTGTACCCAGTAATACCATATTGATTTTCCATCATTTCCACATATGCCATTAATATACAGAAATTAAATTCTGAAGGCAGTAATTTAGAATAAAAAAATAAAGAAGAGAAAAGAGAGAGAGAGTGAGAGAGAGAGAGAAAGTGGGACTTTGATAAGCCTATAGGACTCCTGCGGTAGTCCAAAGAGATTTTCATATGCAGCTCTGTAACAACTGTACTTTTTATTGGTTTCCATGGACACTGTCAGGGAATCTTCCCAGGACATGAATATAATCAGTTTTTTTCGATACCTTTCCAGATCAGTCTTGAAGAAGGGTGGTATTATTTACTTTACAGTAGAGAAAGGCTGACTCTTATATCTTTCTTTCTATTTGCGTCTAATGTGTACAGTGCTTACAACTGTACTGAGTTGTTCATTCCGCAATGGCCTATTGGTGATGTATATAATGTCAGAAAAGGCCACCTATATGAAGGCACATTTCCAGTGTTCATGTAGTATATAATAGCATGGAACCTCAATCCCATATTTGCACAATTGAAAACTGAATTTCCTGCCAGATGATATAGGGATTATTATACTTAAAAAGCAAATGAGAAATACATATCTACTTTTAAAAAAATATATGCTAGAAACAATCAATCACCTCTTGTTGCCATGAGTATCTAATCTGGAATATGTCCTCACCCACACCATGAATCTCACTAGTACATTTTTGCTTTCTTTGACACAGTCTGCCTTTCAGGGGAGCATCACTGACTGTCTTCTGAGTGTTAATTCACTGGTACCTCAAACAGACACATACTGCAATTTTTCTGCAAATCACCCATTTAAGGAGAGGCAAAGGTTATGATTATCACAATGTCATAGAGAAAGAAAGACAAAAGAAACAACAAAAATCAAGGGTAATGGTTGGTAAATCCCCAGCTGGAGTTTTCGGTCCTCGTTAGAAAAAAAAAGATAAGAAGTACTCTTTAACTGAAAGGAAGCAAGACTCAGAGATCTGCACTCACAGTTCAGCTGTTTCACCTTGCTTCCTCCCTGAGCAAAAACAGCTGCAGCATAACTAATGTTCACCATGTTGACTGTGGACTTTTTTAATTACACATTTTTTAACTTTCAAAAAAATTTCATTTGTTATCTCCTCTTAAATTTCATTTTGTTAGGGTTTTCTTTTTCCTGCTTCCGCTAAGCACCACCTCATTTCAGCACAAGCTCTCATGCAAGCCCTCAGTCCAAGTGGTCTGTCCAGCATAAGCAGAATTCAGTTTCACAGCAGAGGCACACCAGATGTGGGTGAGGGAGGCAAGAACTTGACTCCCCTTAAAAAGCAAATGTGGGTGACTGTCCAAGCAGGAAATGGGGAAAAGGCATAGATGGAACAGGCATCTTGGCTATCTGCCATCAGACAAGACCTTTCTCTGCTTGCTCTGCCTTTGCCTTTCCACCGCCTGAGTGTGCACCTCCTGTTGAATCTCTCCAGCAGGGTTACCAAGGACATCACTCACTCCCTCATCACAGCTGTCCAGTGTCACACCGAGCTTTGCTCTCCATTTTCCACACTCTTGGCCACTCAGGGGAGGACCTTGGGTCCCAAATCAGCCCAGCCTTGGGTAGGTGGGATAGAGGAAGAAGTATACAGGTGCCTGAGGAGGCAGCACCCCTGGCTGGGCTAGCCATTATTTCACGAGAGAGTGCGATGTTCCTGTGCCACCTTCAGTGCACCACTCAGGCTCACTATGGCCTTCAGCCACAACAAGACTTTTCCCCCTTCTCTTTTTGGTGTCTCACAGGTGCTTTAGCTCTAAATCAAACTCCTCCACACCCAGCCATAACCTTCTCCCAGCTCCAAACTTTGTCAGTGACAGATTCTCAAAAAATTACTCAGGAGGAGGAAAAGGTCTTAATATATTTGATTCTCAGTTTGACAGATTGGGCCCACTCAACTCTCTGAGTAGTTTGCAGTAGTTGTGTAGACACTAAACCAACCATTAGCATAATAAAAATAACATAAACAAACACACTTGCATGGTACTCATTAATCAAATGGAGATAATAATTTATCTCACCCAGCAGACAATTAACATTAAAAACCTCGAGAGAGGACGTGTGTTCTCCCAAATCACATTCAACACCGCACCCTCAACCTTCCACAAACCCAGCCACAGGAAGGCTAATTGTGCTGTGCTTGTCCAGATTGACATGTTGCAACTCCAGATACCACTCTGAAGATCTAGCCTCTGAGCTCTCAGACAGTAATTTCCCTGAAGGATAGTGAACAGTCATACCAGTTTCTGCAATCCTTCCACTATCAGCAATACACAGCAGCTCCAGTACCACACCATAATCAGTCAGGACCTTTAATATAAATAGGAGCCATAAGGGGACATAAAACTTTGTCAGCCTTCCAATTATTATTAATTTTCACAGATATTTTTTATTTGTGGATCTTAAGGCCCCGGGAAAAGGTAAATAACTACAAAATATACCTTTGAAGGAACATAGTTCTAACATCTATATGTTGTATGAGAAATTGATTATGCATGTATAAATTAGGGCTTCAAGGAAAATTTTAAAGCCAGGTATAAATTAAGGACTTAATACTGTACTTGCTGAAGTCTGTTAGAACATGACTGGACTCCAAATGACCACTGGAGGTTACTGTTTCCCCACAGAAATTCAATGAGTCAAGCATTATGCTAATTCTTTTCAATTATTAAAGATAGGCATCCTTAATATCAATGACTGCAAATTGCTCACATATGGCAAGCTTTGTTAGGTATGTGTCAGGGTGTTAAAAATCAGGAGGCAAGGGAAGGGTATTTGAGCATACAAGCATAGAGATGCAGCTGCAGAAAGATTTCTTGATGATGATGATGATGATGATGGTGGTGATTATTTTTTATTAATGTATGTATTACCCCAGGACCTAGAAACCCAACATTTGTTATGGTTCTGCTGTGTGAAATGCTCTACAGGTTGGAAATGCTGCCCTAGCCACCCACAGCCTCAGGGAAGAAACAACAGGACATCATAGGCAGATAAGAACCGTCAGACAGCACAGACTGGTGTGATAGACAAGAGCATCCAGACCCTGCGGCCTCATTGTTGCCACATCCTGGCAGAAATTACAGGCACAGAGGGCTATTTGCAGGGAGGATTCAAGGCAGGACAATAAAGCTGTTTTGCACATATTTACAGAAGTTGCTTTGCAGTGGGTTGGGCAGAACAAGCTTTATTGGTGTACCTCTCGAAACATGTGAACAGGTAATCTTGATTTTCCAGGGTGGCCGGGGCAGTGACCAACATCTTAAGTACAGATGAGAGATGCCAGGCTGGCTCATACGACTTTTCAGGTGTTAGCCACTGTGGGTACCTTGTAGTACTACTTTAACACATCATTTCGCCTTAGAGATTGTAAGAAAGTGGTTATTTCAGGATAGACACAGTATCATTCTTCTTTGCCCATATTAATTCTATTCAGAACTTGTGGTACTTTTTTTTTTTTCTGTGCAGCAGTGGAAAACTTTCTGTACCTACTGCAAATTGGGGATAATAATTGCCTTTGTTATGTCTCAGTTGTTTGAAGGCAAGCTCTGTGAGGCAGGGCCTGTCTTTTAATTTCCGTTTGTGCAACACCTGTAGGATAGACCTGGGCAACGGCCCCTAGAAACTCCTTCAGTACAAGTAGTAAAAACAATAATAAGGTAATTCTACTTCTCAAAATAGCTTCAAAGAATCAACATCGACTACAATGTTATAAGTCACGTCAGGAAGAGCCTAATGGCAGTTTACCCACAAGAACCTGATCTTCCTCACTATTGGCCGCCAGAGGCTCCTAATGGCATGTTAGAGGCAGCACAACAAGAGAAGATCAATGTGACACAAAAAGAAAAAAAAATAGCCCAGTGATGTGTGGAGAAAGCATTGTCAGGCTCGCGGGAAGCAGCTGCTTTGTCATCTGTAAGGCTCTGTAAAATACCACTGTCTGAAAAGAATAAAAGATTTTTTAAAATAGCACTGCATTTTCCCTTCTTTAAAGATTTGTCACCCCCATCATTTTCTCTTCTGCAAAGTTCTCCTCACCATCAAAGCCTTTTAACTTTAATATTAAAGTGACATATCATTTTTTTCCTCTTTCCTTTTATTTGGAGAGTGTGGGGGGAGGATTTGAATATTTTTCTTCATTGTTAGATTTTTTTTTTCATCCTAGAACTAGTGTTGAAATTCTAAGGAGGTTTAGAAGCTATGGTAGAAATTCAACAACCCTCTGTTTAATTAAAAAAAAAATAATAAAATCTGTGATTTAAATCACTATCACACTCTGCAAGGGCATTAACGTACTCTTTTCAGGGGGTTCATAGAAAGCCTTTCTGCAGGTGAAGCAGGATTAGGCACAAGGGAAAGCTCACTTTCAAAGGTGTTGGGTCTGGTTGTCTCCCAAACACCTTCCCCCAGCACGGACTGTCATCCTTAGTTCGGTAGCAGGATACAATACTTTCTCCTTCCATTTGCCACTTTGAGTCTGGGTGAGTCTGACAGTCAATGTATTGGGCTGACTGTGGTTGATATGAGCCATTTCATAACCCTCCTACTAGGACCTGAGTGGAAATGGTGATAGGTGGGTTTACATTTAAGGGTAAATCACTTTTAGAGCAGCATTCAAGTCCTCACACAGATACCAGGGAAAATTATCCCGATGCAATAAGCAGTGCAAATGACTCAGTGAGAAAACTGTCCCCACTGGCAAATAAGAAACAAATGGCTTACCAAAGAATATTTTTATTAAATGCAGAAAAATAAAATGCCTCTAGCAGGCAGATAAACAGAGTAACAATACGTCATTCTCAAAGCAAAGCTGTAAGTTATAGTCTTTTCTTCTGGAGAGAGACCAGCCATGACAGCTGGGCACTCTTCCCCTTCTCCGCCTGCATTCACCAACGGTGTGGCATTTGACATCTTTTCAAGGCCAGTCTCAACTGAGCAGGCTGGGTGTGGGTGGCCCTCAGCTCTGCTCCCACTGTTCCTTCATTCACCACCTCCCACAAGTCCTTTCTTATCCATGGCCATGCATGTGTGTTACCTACACAGCACAGGGACACCTCTCCTCTGACCCTTCTGCTGGGTGCAGAGGACTCGGCTGAAGATGCCAGTTCTGCTCGCTGCTTTCTGACAAGCCCATGAGAGGAAGCAGATGTCACGCACCTCTGAGAGCAAGGGCAAATTGAAAATGGTCCTGGTAGCATCAGGACGTGCTGATGGTTTTCCCATTTCTCAAGAACAGTGACTTTTGGGGGGGGGTGAAAAGGAAGCAGGCAGGGGCGAGGGGAGGCAGAGCATGTGGGAGTTGGTCCCCTGGCAGAAGTAAGAACAAACAGGCATGTCCAGATGCTCAAGTGGAGTCACAATGTTGAAACTTGAAAGGAAACAAGAAAACTCAATTAGTGCTATTTTTTTTTTTTTTTTGCAGGTCTGGGTGCACCCAGGGAATGGAATGTTTAGCCTACAGAAAGCCTAAACAACATTGTGTTTTATCAAGGGCAGAATGAAAAAATAATTTAAGGCTTCCTTGTTTCCAATGGGAAAATGATCCCTGTCTTGTACTGCAAGTACATCTTGACGAAAAATGCTGCTACTGATAACAGCTCACGCAAAATTTTGAAGGAATGGTTCCCAAGATCCTTAAATATTAACTTTATGGGACTCAGTTAATGTCTTTGCTGCAGAGAAATTTAAGGTTGATGGAGACAGGACTGGCAGGTTCTGAATCAGCTCTCAAAACAGTAAAGAGTTCTCTAAAGCAAATAGCATCATTATCAATAAAAATGACATTTCATTTACTGCAGGTTTTGTAAGAATGTCTACTCTGTTCACAGAAATCTGCTGTTGATTGGAAAAGCCAGCAGTTTTCAAAGCAGTGACAAAAATTTCCTGCCATTTTCTGTGTCTAGCACTTACTTTCCCCCCTTCATTTAGCTGGCTTGATAGCAACACTAATTTAACTAAATTACTTCAGTCTGCCCAGGCAAAGACAAGTTATATCAATAAAGAGTTGTTTACATATGTATAGGTGGTATCAAGTATACTCACATCAACATGACGGTTATATAGACTTCATATATTTATATTTCTCCCACAATCACTGAGTAGACGGAAGCCTTCTGAATAAACAAGGGCTTGTACAATAGTTGGTAAACTTTTATATCAGCTTGATGTGATTGCTAAAATTGAGGTGAAAGATGTCTTTT
Organism: Pseudotriccus pelzelni; assembly: GCA_035584735.1. Taxonomy (NCBI): domain Eukaryota; kingdom Metazoa; phylum Chordata; class Aves; order Passeriformes; family Tyrannidae; genus Pseudotriccus; species Pseudotriccus pelzelni. Next base: position 83,446,499 of record JAWMRA010000113.1, on the reverse strand, counting down.
GGGCTACTAACAGTCAGAAAAGTTTTTAAGGTAAAAAATTGTACTTTACTGGTGGATTTATTTTAACTTCAAAGCTAGACAGATTTCAGACAGTACACACTGACAAAATGACACATTCAGTAGTTCCACTTTGACTGTGGCCATTACAATATTGCTTGATCCTGTCACTCTTATTCCAGAGATAATTCCTTTATCTTTTTCCAAGCAGAACCTTTTTGTTCCACCTTTGGGCAGCACTAGGGCAGGGGAAATGGGCTCATGGTGAGGTGAAATAACAAATAAATAGATGGATATATAACAGAGAAGACAATTATCAGTTGAGAATCAGATGAATTGTCAAGGGGTATGTAAGAGGGGCCCTGCAGAATCCCAGATAATACATAGCTTTTTATTACCTTGTCTCTAAATAGTTTAACTTGTATTCAATATCATTTGAAACGTAATTCAGAATTCAGAGGCCATGAGTCAAAGCATTCTTCAAAAACTTGGTCCTGAAATTTTTATAACATCTTGATAAATTATGTAGTTAATTTGGTTGTATTTTCTTTTAAAGTGACAGCAGTGGCTGTTTGAAGCTCTGAACATGCAGTAGCCATTCTCGTGAAGATGAAAGGAGGAACAGAGAGTACAGCTCACCCATTTCAGAGAACACTCTTCGTATATGCAATCAAAACCATCCAAGACTTCTTTGTAGAGCAAGTGAGAAATTTTTCAATTAATGATTCCTGCCTACCCAGTGGCTAATATTGACTTGCTAAAAATTGTTATACGCTTTTCTTTGAGGAAAATAAGTTAAAATTTGTGTATTAAAAGTATTTTGTTTTGAAATTTAAGCAAAAGCACCGTATATTTTTACCTGAGCTGTGTGCTCTACAGATTTTTAATCACAAATATTTTTGAGATTTTATTTTTGTATTTTAACCAAAAGAAACATTTTTAAAACTTGAAAATACTCCCACTTATGTCTCTCTTTTTTTTTTTTTCTCCTCAGACAACTGAGTTTTGAATAGTTTGGTTCAATAGACATATAAGTCATAGGTGGAGAAAACTGGCAATGTGATGCTTTGACATGGTCCCATCTTTCTTCTCCAAAAGGAGTTTTCTATAGAATAAATAAAATTCCAAAACATGGGGAAACTATTCCATCTATTTTGATCTTTTCAAGTGTGCTTAAAAAGCTTGGCTACAAGAACACCATGAGAGAAGCCAAACATCTGAGGAAGAGATAAACTCGGCTCATTAATAAGTTGCTGTGCAGGAGGAGTCATTGTGCTCCTCTTGCAGAATTATTTCCATGTGCAGTGTATTGCAAACTTACCATGAATATCTTGAGCCAGAATAAAGTAATTACTGTAGCATTTTAAAGCCTCAAAACTTTATGATAATTGTAGATATTAGATGTTATTGGTCCTAAGTCTGAGACCATGAATGCTGAAAGTTTGCCCAGCGAGTCCCCCTAACTCTGATATAGTACAGCTTTACTGCTACCTTTTTTCCAAAGCACAAGTTAGGGATCTTATTAAAGCAAGCATGTAAATTCACAGCTAGGTTCACTTACTTAAAAAGAAATAAAACAAGCCTTACTCTTTTACGTATTCTGCTATTTGGAAGGCACTGGCAGCCAGTAGATTTTAATCTTCTGAGTTTTCCAGAAAGATGATATCTGCTTGATCTCTTTTGATACAGCTCTCAATGGAAATAGATGTTATGCCAACAAAATCACTTATTTTTATCTTCAAATGATGTCTTGAAAAAGATGTGTTGTTAAAGGTTTATTTCTTAACTGAAAGGGAAAAGTAAAAAAATAATGAGACTATTATTCCATAGTCAATCTGAGTCTGTCTAACTTTTATCTTCCTCTCTGGATTAAGACTTTCATTTCACTTTACTGCCAGTGATTTCAGAAGGTTTGTTGTGGTTAGTGTTGGGTACCTCAGCCCTGTTATGGCCAGTTATCTCATTCTCTCAATCTGTTTGATACAGCCTAATCAATTAGCAGTGATTTTCCCACTTAGGATCATAATTTCCCCTCTTATACGTACATGAACAGACATAAAAATAGACAGCGAAGAAAACTCAGGTGACAGACTCCACATTACAGAGGTCGTAGTCAGAAGTCTTTTATGCAACAATCATCAGCAGCAAAACCTAAAATAATCATAACTGACAGTGCAATAAATAAATAAACAAATAAAAGATTCCAACACAACAGTGACACTCAGGGAGTAAGGAACAGTTCAGTGTTTCTCTCAGGAGAGAAAAAATTAAATGCCTAGCTCTGTGAGCAACAGAGATGATGAAACTTCGTTTCCTGCAGATCTGTATCTCAAGTCTGTGCTCTCCTCTGGACACTCTGATGTCTAAGCAACATGACTCCACATCAGCTTCCCCCCTGATGGGGCATGAACCTTCTGCCTCCTCTACCTGACCAACTATTTTCGCAAAGCCCATAGGGGTTTATTATTTTTATTATTTTATTATCTTTACATTTCTGACAAGCTTGTATGAAATCAGCTCACATGTCAAAATATTCAGGGCCAGTGTCAGCAGGACAACTGATCACCAGATAAATGCAGCATGTTTTCATAATTCCTGTTTGCTCAGAAAAAAAAACAAGCTAAAATAAAAACTGTTTGAACCAAAAGTTGGACACACCTATTATGTTCAGGGGCAGGGGGGAAAGAGATGAACAGTGAAGTGGGATGACACATGAAATTATCAAAAAAGGATTCAAAGTGAGAGATAGAGGTTTGGGAAAAAAAAAAGGTAGGAAAAAGCCCTACATCTAATGGAAAGGAAAAAGAAAAAAAAAACCACACCCAAAACCTGCTGCCATGAGAAAACCATTTCTTTGGAAATGACAGCAGGACTCTGCTTTCCAGCAGCCTAAAAGAAAAACTCTGCATCCTCCACCCCACAAATGGTCTGAATCACATTTGCTGAGAGTAAGAAAAGGAGTCACAGGCACAGTAGGTGCTGCTTATGCCCAAGCTCTTCTGTCACTTATCTGTTGGCACAATTTTCATCTAAATGATTCTCAGAAAACTTCTGAAACTCACTAAGGAGAAAAAAAAAATGGAGAAGAGGCAATGGCGTGTGCCATTTGAATAGCATCTCTCTTTCTTAAAGCTGTTCCATGAAATAAGAGACTGAGAGAGCTGTCTGCTTTTACTTACCAACAAACTAATATGAATAAAGTAACAAACAGCTTTTATGAACAGGCATTCCTTTGGGGTAATGGATTTTCTCTACAGGATATGCCCCATCCCTAGTAGTGTTCAAGGTCAGTTTGAATGGGGCTTTGAGCAACCTGGTCTAATGGAAGTTGTCCCTGCCCATGGCAGGGGAATTGGAACTGGATGACCTTTAAGGTTACTTCCAACCTGAACTATTCTATGATTCTATTATACAAGTGTGTTTGAATGCTACCACTGCTCACAGTGCGGGTAGAAGTGTTGCCTCCCTGGGCTGCGGTCCAGAGTTTCTCTCTGGCTATTGCACTGTGCTTACCTGCATTTGTTGCACTTGAATCAGAACAAAGGGGGTAAGGTTGTGGAATAGTGGGATGTGACTGACTCAAATGTAGCTTGTGTTAGTGCCCAACTCTTGGCCTGTATGAAATTAATCTATCTATATAACAGTACCTCTTTAATAATTAAGATCAATCTCATTTGGTTGGGTGTTTGAATAACAGAGTACCACCCTAGTTAGAAAAAGGTCAACTGGTGCCAAAATCTGTATCACATTAATCTTTCAGCAGGTTGAATTTTAAGGCACAAATCTAGACTGGTCTCACTGATATTTTGCAGGAGATGACTAATTCTCTTCCATGGTGAGTCTTGGTATGCCATTCCCAAATAAAGGAGCCCTATTTCCACTTGGACAGAAATGTTGAACTCGGTCTCTCCTGCTATGGAGGGGGCATGTAAGAAAAGTCCCCTAGTTTCACTGTGATTGCTGTGGTGACAAAAAAGGTGTCCATAAATCCTTCCTTCAGCAGCACGAGCAGACATAGGCAAAGATATAACAGGCTAGATGTGAGCAAAGTGGATTTGCCCACAGAAAGGAAAGAATGTGGTACTTATAATCTGTGTCCCTATCTACGATAGGTGGGCACCTGTCTTGTACCAGCCTCAGCAAGCTACGCATATATTTACCTATGTGACTCTCTCTAAAGCTGTACAGACAAGATCCTGTAAATGAGATTAAAACACAAACTCTATTTAAAACAAACAAACAAACCAACTCCTACCTATTCCATCCATCTCTAATTAAAATTTGCTACCTTGACACTAAAGCCAAAATTTTACCAGGGATTTGAACTAAGTCAACTTCTGTTCTCAAGATACCTAGTAAGAACAGTGCCATCTGGTTCTGTGCAGCATTTATCTACCCTGAAAGGGTATTTTACAGACCAAAGAAATCAGGTTTAGCTTGATTTCTCTCCTAAAGCGCTTCAAAAGCTTTGCCCTGGATCAAGGCTTAGTGGCTGCAGGACTTGTACCACCTCAATCTTCTGCTTGCCAGGACTGGCGGCACCACCCTCCTCAGGTCACTCATGACTGCAGCCTGCCTCATGTAACGCTGAAAAGCACTCCCAGGACATGCTGCACAGGGAAATTATACTCCAAAGTCCTGACTCATTTACACACAACAGCTCTCCAGAAAACACGAGGCAACTATTGGAAGAGTGAGCCCTTGTGGGGTTGAGTATATGGCAAATCTCTCAAGCTTTACTTTCTTCCTACTTTCGATGCTGTGGGACTCTGCACTTCATCAGAAAAAAATGCTTATTAATGATTTCACTCTAGGAACTCCGAATGATTAAAAGGAGAAAATGTACCCTTTGAAAAAGGTCTGATGGGAATCTTCTCTTTCAAATCCATCCTCAAGACCTGCCTCTGCTGCAACATCTATCAGCCAAATAATGATCCTTACATGTTAACAGCAGTCTGGGACAACTCACACCTCTTATTAAAGGTGTTTTGCAATGATTCATAAACACCATGCTAGGCCCACAGATAATTTATATCATCTTGTGGTATCATACTCACCTTCTTTCCTTCCTTACTGCCTCCTTCATCTTTAAACTTATTTGTTATATTTTTTACAGAAACCTGTCCTCCTCTGGCATTGGGGCAGCACAAGATGCCAGTCAGATGGCACTCAGCCTGAAGTTCTGCACTGATATCTGTGGGGTGTCTACTTACAGGCATGAATAAATGCTCACAGGCAAGCACATGCATATATATTCATGGGCATATGTACATATAGGAATATATGAATATATGCATATGCACTTGCCTATGCTTCCATACACAAAATGATCCAGAATTTATTTACATTTTTAAGTCTTAGAAATCAAAATAAACAAGCCAATATTGTCTTAAGTAAATTTTTATTATCTGATGAGGAGAATATTTTGGGTTTAATTGATATTAATTACTTCCCTTAAATATAAGTAACTACATTATTTGAGAAATTCAAAAGCAGGAGTAAGTAAGAGTTTACATCTGTCAGACAAACTCTCTTTAAGCAAAATGTTCAAACACAAAACTTTTAATACTTTTCTTTCCCTTGGTAGTCATATAAAATAAAAAGAAATGAGTCATCATTCTAAGTGAATTTTAAGAGTTACAGAATCACTGCTTCTTTTACTACCTCTATATACATTGTAGAATTGCCTACAATATGAAAGATGTTTGCAATAAAGTTGTAGGTAAAGCATTACAAGATAAGCTAAAAATGGTTTTAGTCTATTAGTGCTAGGGACAGGGGTTGTTTATTGCTATGGATAACAGCCAGCCTTCTTTGAAATCAGTTAGAGCTTTACCACCATGACTTCATCCAGGCTACTATGGTGGGACACAGACTGGGTCTCAGTTTGATTATCCGGCTTCTTTACCTCAACCAGTAATACTAGTGCATGACAAAATTAAACAGTAATGAAATATCAGCTCATTATCACATTTGGGCAAGAAATCTTTCGGTATTCTGTGAAGTCGCATGAGCAGTTACGGGTGGATTCTGGCCCCATTTATACAGGTGACTCCAGCAAAGTCACTGGTGTCTTTGAGAGCAGCTTTACTGATTACACAGCAAGCTCCTAGTTCACTCACCAGTAAAATGCACTGTTCCACAGGCTGCTCCCTACACAGGGCCTGGTGCAGTCTAGACTACAAACTTCTCCATTTGGATGTCCAACTTCCCGTGCTTCCTTAAGAGGCTGTCACTGACTTTTCTCCAGTGTGTGAATGTAAAGGGCAGAGCAGCACTGCACAGTCCCATTAAGATCAGGCAGCCGCTTGATAGATTCCTGGTCACAGTTTTGAACACAGCACTGCTTTCCCTCCCCACCTGAAAGCTCTTTAAAGGTTTCACATCCAGCTGAATGCTACATCAGATTATTTAAGAAGAGCAGCCAAGTAGAGCTGGAGAGTATGATCTGGGGATTACAACAGAGGTTTTGAAAGTCTTCGGAACTGCCCATTCCCAACGCCACACATGACAAAGCAGCCTTACTGCTCACCCCTTCCAAAGCCACCCTGGCACCCAGGGACTTCACCCACCTATAGGACAGAAACGAGCAACCAGGAGGGAGGTAAACATCTGATCTAGTGCTTTGATTCTGTATGGAATTTTCCTCAACAAAGATGACTTCCGTAATGCCAGAAAAAAACCCCAAGGTTGAGTTCACGCTGTCCAGACAGCATGAAGCTGTCTCCTGCAGGAGAGGCCTCTCTTCAGTGCTGCCCTTCAGATTCCCAAATAGCATTTCACTTTTCAGGTAACAAGGAGTACTCTCAAAATTCACCATTGTCGCAGTCCAGATGAGAGAATATCAAGGTCAGAGAGAGACAGTTTGTAAAGCTGTTATGCTAAACAGAACACTATACCATAAATTAGAATATTATACTATAAATTAGAATATTATACTGAAAACTTTGCTACTGGAAAGCCTATCAACATCTTACTGTGTCTCAGAACCAATCTGAAGGTGAGGATTACTCATCACCTTAAGTAAATCAGGCAAACAAATCAGATAAACACCGTAAAATGGCTTTTTTATTAGAAGACCTCAGTTGTCACTTAGACTAAGCAGCTGCTCAGAGGATGGTAGTAGCTTCTGTGACTGAGACATCATCCTCAGCTCCTGTTTCAAGCCTTTTGTGGGATTCTGGAAACCAGTGTCAAAACTACATGGCAGAAATCATTGCAATATAGTAAAAGATAAACAAAAATGGAACACCTGCACCAAGTTGATGACTTAAAATATATAAAAGATATAGAAATCAGGTGTTAGGTGTTCTGGGAAGAAAATTGCAAAAGCTGCATAGAGAAAGGTCAAGGCTCACTTCTTTTTTACTGCCTTTATTCTAGTTGCTTACTTGCTACTCGGAGCATACCGTTTGCAGCCGAATCTCCTGGCTAAGTTGTGGATTTTCTTTATAGAGTGTCTCATCTCCCTGAGTAAAATCTGAGCTGGCATCTTGGACATCTGAATCATAAGCCACTCAAATGCCCCTTTCTGTCTCTAGTCACACAGGAATGAAATTTAACCAGTAAAAAGCTTACTACCTTCATTGAACTGCAAACCAAGTTTTCACACATACACTAAACATTTTGCATAACAGAAGAGTTCAAATACTCTGTTACAATACAGTAGAAAAGCTCCTGACCATAATTTAAACAAGCTTGTTAAGTCAGATTTGACATGCCTCCAGAACAACATAAATCAAGTGACATTTCAAAATATATCCTGAAAAATCACTACCATCAACAGAAATTACTTCAAAATAACATATGTAATAACATATAAATAATAGCTGTGCATTTAGGTTGTAACTCTATCTAGACTGGATTAGGTCCTACTGAACATAATGGCACAGACTCAGCACTATCATCCTTTCTTTGCTGTCTCCTAGAGTTTTGTTATCAATTGTGGGGTTTTTAATAGTCTACAGAAAGAGATCCTTCTAACTAGCAGGCTTTCCATACATTCTTATGCCCATAACTCATCTCAGCACAGCCTAAATATTCCTTTTACTATCAAAAACCCCCCCAAACAAATAACCTGCCCTTATTCTATGAACAAAGTCACCTGACTGTTTCAGCTTCCATTTCTTTACACCATCAGAAGGAAGAAGAACCACCTCCTGGTCACTCGAAAGAAAAACAAACCCCATGGATTCTCCTTCCTTAGAGGGGAATTCAAGAGGGTATAAGCATTCATGAGTCATACAATCTCCTATGTAGGTCTCTCTCTACTATCTTGAAGTAAAGTCCATGTTCACAGGCTGCTTCTGCCTGTCAAAGGAGTAAGACATAGGAAAAGGATATATCTAATAAAGGATATATCTAATAAAGGATATACCTAATCCCCACTTAAATACTTCTGTACAATTAAAAAAAATATGTGCAATGCTCTGCTGCAACCCAGGCACATCTTGCCACAGAGGTGGTGAATGACAAGTCAGGGCTCAGTTCCCCAAAGACCCTGAAACTGGGACAGGGATGAACCCAAAGTGTCCTGAACAAGACCCTCTAGTTTACCACTCACCATCCTGGCTATCCTTTGTGTAGGTTATTTCACAAGGTATCCATTTGAGGGGGAAAAAAAATCAATCAATCAACTCCCAAAAACTGATTAAAGAAATCTAAAGGAAATTGAAGCTTACATCTAGAGTCCTTATGAAAAAAAAAATAAAGAAAAAAAAACAAAACAAAACAATAAATTCCTACCATTTGGTGCAGTGCAGTGTATTCCAAGGGCAAGAACTTTTGTTCTTCAGAATTATTTTTATAATGTCACCTCTGCCAGGAATGATTTAAGAGCTTTCAGATAAGGGAATGAATTTCATCAGAGAGATCACCTCAAGTCTACCTTTAGCTTCTTGATTAATAAAATACGCTCCTCAGCCCTCTTCAGCATCTCTTTGTTACATTCAGAAGTGTGACTTTGAAGCAAAGGAAACTGTGGCTCGGTGCAAAAGACATCTTTAAAATATTAAGGTAGTAAACATAAGTGTACTGAGTAGAGATGAGCTTATTGACTAAGCTTTAAGCAGCTTTAAAACTGCCTTAAACCAAGTGTATTCAATCTAGTCCTCTGAATAGTTGTTACTACATAGCACCACTGCACCTGCTGTAAGTGAGAACAAATAGTGCCTTACATTTTCAGAAAGTGAAGGCTGTTGTAACATTTCAGGTGTCTTACATGTAGGATTGTTACTTGCCATTGTCAAAGGCTAATTGCCATTCCTACTTGCTTGTAGGAATCCTCTCTCTTAAACTAATTTATACTTCTTCCAATGCTAGATACAACAGAGTATCATTTAAAAACGTAAATAAAGCTTCAATACAAATTTCCCTCTCTGTAGGGGGGAGTACCTGTTGAGTCTCACCCACCAGGCACTTCCTTCTCCAACACCTATCAGTTCTTAGTAAATGCAAATGAAAAAGCAAAGGAGTACTGGAGCTGGGAAATCATTTGCAGTTCACTCCTTCATCCAACACAAGCAGCTGCTAAAAAAAATATGTCAGTGAGGTCTTCCCCCATTGTAATCCTTCTCCATATCTACAGTAAGGAAAAAGAATATTGCAAACTCCCAGTCATGAGCCACACAAAACAGCACTATGCGGGGTGGCCAGGACCTGGGCTTGCATAAATTCCTTGAACAGGATAAACCTGAAACATCCTACATAAATTCCTCTCTAGATAATCTGCATGTAGCTTATTCTGAATATTCTTTTCTATTCTACCAGGATTTTTTCACTCAGAGGTATTTGATCTAGAAAGATATTTTGTACAAATTTCCATAACCTCCATAGTATTCATAGTCATCCTACTTCTTATATAGAGACAGCAGAGGATCAACATTGCTGCGTTAACCTCTGATAGGGAAGGTCCCAGCTCACACAGCACATACATTTCCTAATAGCTTATGTTAAAGAAAGGAACTCAGACTGTCCCAAGTTCAGGGAATACTGGTTAGAGCACTGGAGAAATGGAGATTCCTCTCATAAGGCGACAAAACTACTTATTCAGCTTAAAAAAAGCAAAGTTGTCACATCCAGACAGAGGGTACAACTGTGCTACAAATACTTCAAGGGGAAAACACATGAGAAGAAATTTCCAAATTCACAGACACTGTTGCCATACGAAGAAAATGGTTTCTAAGAAATGAGATTTCCAGCCATCTGGAGACTGAAGTTCTGGAACAGACTTCCAGAAAAAAAAATGTACTAGGAGCAAAATAAAAAAATCCAATCGGTTTTCAAAATAGGGCTGGATGTGTTTGCAAAAGAGGATTATTTGGCATTGTTTCTTACAAGAAAATCCACCTCAGTACTCTACCTGTTGTTCCCAAGCTAAGGATAACCTACAGACATTTCTAGGGAATCAGAGCACCCAAAGGCTGTTCAAGCAAACCGCTGGTCACGTCAGCTTTCTATGAGGTACAATAAAACACTATACGCAAACAGTGCAACGTACTTAGGAAAATATGTATCTGGAATAATTAAGCATGAAGCAGCAGACAAAACGAAAGCTTTAAATGCTCATTTAGGGAAAAGAGCTATCTACAGTGCACAGCATATTGAAGGGCAAGGAAAGCAATTAGTGCTCGCTGCTGTATTTCAGGAGAGCATGATCATTTCTTCTTAGCATGTAATTTACATATTAATACTGGAAATGCCATTTGTTTGTTCCTTGCATTATCACTCTTTGATAAGCACGTGTCATTAATGCATACAAATAAGGAGCTTCCACCTGTCTGACAGGAAACATGGCCAGAAGTTATTTACAGAGGAGTCCGAGTCAGTCTGTTTCATACCGTAATGAATCACCTGCCTCATTAGTGGACACCTTTTCTGCCTCCACACCAAGCAGACAGAGAAAGATCCTGATAGCAGAACTTGTACTGCTCACTGTAAGCCAGATAGTAACTCAAGTCTTTTTGCTATGAGACCAACATACAGATGTGCTGGAATCATGCCCATGTGCCTCCTCAAGGCATCACCACCTCATACTTATGTTCCTTACAAAGAGCATAAGTTAAAACCCAGCTTCAAAGAAAATCAAGCCTTGGGAGGCAAAAAGAAAGTCCACAAGAGGGACAGAGCACAAGTGTTGGGGAAGCCTGAAAGCAGGGCTGAAGAACAGCTCAGTAGAGCCACAACATCCCTGGCAGGTCTGAGTCACAGCAGCCACCTGAGTCCTCTGATACAGACCAAACTTTGGTCACTCAGTCAGCAGTGGAGAGCAGCATTAACTCCATGTATCCAACAGAATGGATATAAGCATAAATACTGTAATACACTTCAGTTAAACTAAAGGTCCATTCATTCCTGTGACCAGCCTCTGGCTCTGGCTATCAGCAGATGCTCCTGCCAGGAAACATGGCACACAGAGAGCCCTGCTGACCACTGTCTATCTTTCCAACAAGCAGGTGTCTGAGCCTGCTCTGTGCCAGAGCTTGTTCTCAATGGCCTTGCTTCTCCAAATCTATCCAATTTGCATTTCTGCTTTTACATCTGACACATCATACAGCAATGAGTTCCTGAGCTGTGTTATAGGCTGTGTGGAAAAGTACTTCCTCTTGTTTGTTTTAAGCCAGATGTCTAATAGCACCATTGCACTGCCCATACTGCACAGGCTGTGCGGGACAGGGAACGGTCATCCTCAACCAGACTGCACTACCTACATCTCAGTAGTCTCTTTCTCAGGCTAAAACCCGTAACTCATTTAATCTATCTGTGTACAGAAGCCATTTCAAATTTCTGGTTAACCTTATTGTCCTTTTCTGTATCTTTTCTAGTACTATCACATCATTTTGAGACAAAAGGATCAAAAATTAGCTCCCTATTCAACACCCCATACATGTAAAACTGACAAAGAGATTTTTTTATCCTCTATTCCTTTCCTTATAACTTCTAATATTCCATTTGTCTTTCAGTTATCAATAGTCATTATAACTATTTGTTTTCAGGAAACTATGTATAATAACTTCAAATTGTTATAACTAACAGGGCAATTATAATTTCATACATATATTTGGGACTGGGTTTCCCATTACTTAAAATATCTAGGCCCCAGACTTCATCTACCATTTCTATTTTACAGTCAATTAATATCAAGAAATCTTTCTCATGCTCTTTGCAGTTGGCCTGAGTTTTGGTTATTCTGGAAAATCTTGTCTGATCAAGTAGCAGTTGTCACTACATCACTCACATCTTTCTCAGATCATTTATGAATACACTAAACAGCACAGAGGCTGGAGCTGTGCACACTCCTCTCTATTGTGAAATAGAGATCATTTACTCTCACCTGTGCCTTCTTTCATGTAACCAATTATTAATCCATGACATCTTAATCTCATCAAAAGTCTTTGGTTAAAAGTATTGTTGAAAGTTGGTTTTTTTGAAATTTGTTATTAACTGCATCACCCTTACTCATAACCTTCAAAGAACTAGAAGAGATCTGTGAGGAATGACTTCAGCCTATGAAATCTCCTTTAACTCTTCTCCTTTGTGTTATATTTCACTTCTCTACTCTTTTCTGTCATTTTTTACATTTTCTACTGATTTGTCCAACACAAAAACCAGAGGTACCATTCTGTGGTTCTCTGAATTCTCTCTGCAACCCTTTGATAAAAAGCAGTGTTATATTTGCCACTTCCTAACCATCCAAAAGAAAAAAACCATTTTAAACAGTAAGTTGGAAGGTACAACTAATAGTTCAGCAAATTCAACCTGGAAATTAAATACTGCCTAATGTCATCAGTTTGATTCTTCTCTTTCCACTGACTTTTCTAAAACTCTTTTGGTGTCATTTCATACTGAGACAGTTCTTCAGACTTGTCTCCTATAAAGGAAGGCTTTATGGTAGGGCATCTTGCCCAATGAATGTCACATGAAAAGAATTAATTTTAAGCTTAGTTCCTTGGGATCTCTGTAATTCTCTCCTGCTGAACTTGAGATGTCAGTATCTTCATTCAAAATCACTTGCTCTAGTTCATATCTCTCATTTTTAGACTTTTATTACTGGTAAAAAAGTACTCATATATATATGATATTTTTTCAGTACCTATAAACTTGATCAAGTTTTCTGCGTCTCATGCTTTAATGGATTTTGATTTTTTAATACTGAGCAGTGGAAAAAGAGACCTTATTTGCCCACACATAATTAGTTATACAGCCTCGTGTTTTACACCATCTTATGCCTAAGTATAAGAAATACTCCATCCCAGAAGATCTAACCATCTCAATGACAAAAGATAACAGCACAAAGAAAAAATTCAAAACAGTTATTACTTTTACTCTTCTGTAAATTAGATGTTCCCTCCCTCCCAAAAAACCCCACTGTATTTAAATTAGAAGGCAAGACTATATTATTTAGACATAGTCTTAAATGAAGAAGGAAGATTTGTTTCTGCTCTGGATTTATCACGGGTCTCTGTACAAACAGCAAATGTTCCATGTCATATTTATACTGCCACATGCTGTGATTTTTCCTGCCTGAGAAACTCCAGGGAATATGCCCCCTGCTCATCCGCAGTTGTGAAAGTATTTAAGCTGCCATTTGTACAGTGAGCCAGTAGAAGAGAATGAAAGCACTAAACCATCCCTTTAAAACCACACAAAACACTCTGGCTGAATTTGCCACCAGCATTTCAGTGCTCACTTACAAAAAAGAAACACAGCATTATCTCTCTCCAGTGACACTTTTGTTTCACGAGATACCAACATCAGCTATTGCTTTGATGATGAAGCTGACAAACGATTTCTGTTCACAGTTCAGCATTCCTAAATATTTGTCACCAGCATTTGCTTCTATTTACTTGTAATAGTTTCTAGCAGCATTATGACTAGACCTATTAATTCTTAATGGCAGTTTTATCCAGACCTTTTAAAAAATAAGCTGGCAATCTTTCCAGACGTATTTATAATGATCTATTGAGAAACTTCTGACTTTAAACAGGCCTACTTGGATATTTTTATTTGATATAGTGTTGCATAATATGAAGCATTTTTAATTGGGCCCCCTCAGGAAATCCACGTGGGGTTGTGCTCATCCTCAGCTGCCTGGCTGCTCCTTGCCTCTGATGCCCCAGGCACACAACCACCAAGCTGATTAACCACCTCACTCACCACCCAGGCATCAATGACTCAGGATTACTGTTCTGCTCATCTCTTACCCTGTACACCCCCAAGTGTCTGACAATGAGCTGGGGGGGAAGTGTATAAAAATGTACAAAAATACATACATATATGCATACGTGGGGATACTGAAAAAGAAAGTTCAGCAAGGAGTGTGTGCATTGGTTACTGCTCACCAGGTGCAGACTGTCTGCACACCTTAGGAGCAGGAACACTGAGGAAGCTCGGTGTATTGCTCTAAGGGAGTCCTGAAACAAAGGATGGAGTGGCATAAAGGTGCTGCAGTTATGCTATGTCTAAATCAATGCACATATAAAACAAAGGATGGAGCAGCACAGCACTGTTGTGGTTATGCTCCATTCAAAACAGTGCAGCTAATGGGAACTAAGCCCAAGAATGATCCAGATGGGAATCAAAAGCTGACCTTTACTTCATTAGCTCAAAAATACATAATACTCTTCATACCCTATCCTACATATGTTAATGATTAAAGTCACTCAAACTCCACCTAAACATGAAATAACATCAACTGTAACTTTATCTTTTCCCCTTCCTCAAAGAAAATAATATAAATATAGCTTAAGTGGGGAGGGAGATCAGAGAAGACACCATCATAATTACTGAGATTGGTCCATGGGCTGAACCTGTCTTCTCCCTCACAGGGATCCCAGCTGGGTAGGAGCTTTTCTGTATATCACTTCAATACTGAGAGGGTACTTCTGCTACCCAGCTGCTGATATTTGGGAAGAGGAATCTCATTTTGTTTATGAAGAACACTGGATGAAATAAACCTACAGGAGAAAGGCTGAAGGTGGGGATAAAGGCCCTCATTCTCAGTATCTCACCAGGAGTTTGTGACTCCTGTCAGCACAAACGCCCCAGCTGCCAAAATCTCTGATCCTATCTTACTGCTAACCTAAATGTGGCTACTCACTCAGCTAAGGACTAATTGCACAAGAAAGGATGGCTTGATGAGGTTCTTACATTTGCATGTGACTGGTCAAGTCATCAATTAATGCAAATTAGCACAACTTCAATGAGATTAGTTAAGTGATGTGTAAAGTCTGGCTTCTACTATTTGTGTACTTCAGAGGGAAGGTAATAGCGACAAAGAGATTTTGCATGAGCCAATTATGTCTCTACTAACATACCAGGAATAGATAAAGTAGGCTGGTAAGGTATAATTTATTTGGATTTTCATTGCATTCTTCTTAAGGCTGTTAAGCAAACTAATTAATGATGGGTTAAATGTCAATCCCATGTCCTGGCATTTGAAACAGATTGAAAAATACAAAGGAAGTGAATTTAGACATGCAAATGGAGAGAATTTACAGGTAGCTGTAGAGGGGCAATACTGCTTAGTATATTTAAGTTGTTGATAAACAATCACAAGATGATTGTCTGGAAGTCTTCGGGTAACAGAAAAATGTTGAGATACATCAAGTCTGAAGAAGGTTTGGGGAATTAAAAAGGATGTAAGTACCTAAATAAGTAGTTATCATCTCTAAGACAAAGTGACACTGGAACACCCTCCTTTTAGTAAGAGCAAGCATTGTCACCAGCAGTCCTTTCCTTAAGAACAGCTCAAACAACTTAAAACAAATCTCAGCTGATAAGTGGGAGAAGCCCATCTCCTTTCACAGAAGACATCAGTTTTCATGGTCATTACTGAAGCACAAGTCAACAATGGAACACCTCTCCTATGAGGAAAGGGTAACAGCCTTAAGATTGTTCAGTCTGAAGGAAAAAAGGCTCCAGAGAAATCTTATTACAGCTTTTCAGTACTTGAAGGGGACTTAAAGGAAAGACAGAGAAAAACTTCGGTAGGGTTTCAGTACAGTAGTCATAGGACAAGGGGTGATGGTTTTAAACTGAAAGAGAGTACGTTTAGATAAGAAGTTATGAAGAAATTCTTTCCTGTGAGAGTGGTGAGGCACTGCCATAGGTTGCACAAAGAATCTATGGATGCCCCATACCTGGAAGTGTTCAAGGCCAGTTTGCGTAGGGCTCTGAGCAACCTGGTCTAGTGGAAGGTGTGTCTGCCCACGGCAGGAGGATTGGAATGAGATGATCTTTGAGGTCCATCCCAACCGAGCCATTCTATGATTCCCTTCCCTTCCCTTCTTTTCTCTGCTTTCCCCTACTGTAAAATCTCTATGGGCTGGACCACAACCATAGCACATCTATTCACAGAAATTCTTTGCAATTTCAAGTATTGATCTGGGAGAAGCAGCTGAATGTACAACTGAGTCACAACAGTTCTTTTATCACATTTTCTCATGGCTACTTCACACTTCAGGCACAACAGCTCCAGAAGATGAAGGAGTCTTGCAGACCAACATTTATACTAAAACTTTCTTTCCCACTGCCCTTGAGTCTTGTATATCTGTGAGACATGTATGGTATATAATAACAGTAGTGCTGGAGGAAGTTCAGTTTAGTCAGTTACAGCTTACACACACAGGTAAATGCATTTTATTAACTGTAAGCTTTATTTTCTGTCTTGGGTTTACAGGAGCCTCATATGACATTTTTCTAAGGAGAAAATTGAATTGAATGATCTTTCAAGAAAAAAAAACCCAAACATAAAACTCACAATTAATTCAGCTCTGTAAAATGCAGAACACAGGTCCAAAAGCCAATTTAAATCTTCAATATAAGATCAAAAAATACTACAAAAGGATGTAAGTATTTTTAAACAGGAATGTTCTCTTTGGGAGTCAAACTACTTCACAAGTTGACAACCTTCTATGTTCATAACCAGCAGCTTCCCTTTGAAGCAACTTTTCACTTCAAGATCTGATGGAATAACTCAACACTACAAACCAGAAAAGCACTATAAATTATGCTTATTATTTTGAGAGCTACAAAAATGCGGTCACAGAGAAAGCTCTCAAGATGTGCATAGCCTAAAAAAATTACTATTCCATGCCTTGCAGAGATTCTAGCTGATTTATAAGTGGACAAAAATATACAGGAAAGCAACGCGATAATAAGGAAAGAGAAACCCATTAATTAGTATACAGTTTTGTGGGGTCATATATAAAGAAATAGCAGGTCAACCAGGTATTTGTAAAAGGTCCCCTTAAACCAAAGTGTGGTTACATTTGAACAGGGATATTTGAAAAAGGATACATGCACTGTCAGCACCTGCCAAATGCAGCCTCATTATCTGAGAATAAGGTAAAGAAGGCAGGAAAATTCCAAATTTAATCAGTGATAGGACTGGTGTTTTTTTAAAAGTATTGGTAAGTAAATCAGTCAAATGGCTGAACCATATGAGTATAAACATACATTCAGACACTGAGAGATATCAGCAGAAAAAAATTCCTGACATTTTAACATTCCTGTGATATAGCACATGGTAGGTGTATTAACTTAACTAAACTTAAAATTCCAAACACATAGCAAATGCAAAGCTCAGGTTCTCCATAAAATCAGACAAGAAGTGGTGTTTAGACTTCTCATTAGGCTCATACACAGAAGTGAATTTCATACAAAATTTATATCATATCCAGGTATCCATTTCTCTTGAATGTTTGTACCCACTGTTGCTGTGAACTTTACTATGGTCTTTAGTACTTCTTCCTTTATTTCCCAATTGGACTTTGAAAATTTATTTTTTATATAAAAGGGTGCTGGCGCTTCAGAAAAAAATAAATGATCTTGGGCTATTTTCATGACTCCTGGAATTTACCTGATGGGATTAGCTGCCCAGACACGACACTGGAAATATGGGTCCTTCAAAAGAGAGTATACCTTCATTCAGGTCCAACAGCATGATATATTTGCTGCTTGGAAGGAAGGATTTGTTCAGTGACACTATTGCAATCTGATTATGTGACACTGCATGGTACCAGGAATAAACAGACATCAAAGACATCAAAGGCAGCACCATGAATAGAAGAATAGCTAAGAGCTTCAGCAGAAACACTGAAAGAAAAGGGGGAGAAAGTTTATGGAAGAGACCTAACCAGCGTGTGCCTCCAAGTAACGTGTGCCACAAAAATGGAAGGATTGTCAAAGAAGAAATTTAATTCTGACAATCTTTTAACTGTGAAGAACTGGATACATTTCACAAGTTTTCCATTAATTTGGGCGGATGAAACTACAGCATGAAGAAACTTCACCTTTCATGCAAAACTGTCACTTGTGGCTGCCTGGCCCAAGGCTGGACCCCCCAGGGCTGGGCAAGCTGTTTTGCTCTTTCCCAGCACCCCTGTCCTACAGAAATGGCTTAACAATTAAGTCAGTCCCATTCAATTTTAGGTAACCTTTAAAAAATACATAAAGAGCAGCCCTTTTCCTTCTGTCCCTCTTCCTTCTCTTGCCTTTAACGTTTGTCAGAGCATTACCTTCTTGCTGGGACACTCACCTAGATGGTGGGAGGTGATTGGAATTCTTTCAGGTGGAGAAGGGAATTGAATGGCATCCCATGTGGAGTATTCTGCCCACTCAGAATTACCCTACAAAGATTATATGTAAGGAAGTTGCTGCTACTTTCACTGGTTATGTCTTATAGAAGATGACTATTGTTCCACTTTGGAAGAAGAACAACTTACTCCACTGTGTCTGGAAAGAAGTACCTTCCTGGAGGCACAGGTTGGATGACCATGAGTCCAGGCAAGGACAAGGATATGAGATGGAAGGTTATTTCCCATTGTTCCTCACAGGGATTTGAGACAACTTTCCCCTGCAAGTGCTGACTGTGAATTCACTGCAAGGCATTCAGCCCTTGGGGGGCAGAGGACAGGCACTGTAAGGTTCTCTGCTGTGGATTCCTGTGTGGCAGTGGGAACTTTCAAGCCAGACTACACACAGAGACACTCAGTGCTCCAGCACCCAAATTTGTTGGTGCACCTGGACCAGTGCTCATGTCACTGTGTTGAGTCTCCTGGAGAACCCCTGAGGTTGGCATTGACACACTATGAGCAGAGTGTGCAGAAACCTAAATTACTGCTGCTGGTGCCACGTGGGAATTAAAAAGCATTTCGGTCACCTCTGGGACAACCAGTCTAACATTCTTTATGAATTCTGTGTTTTCTTCCTTAAAAAATATTATAATGATGTTTAATGCTCCCTGATTTGCATATAACTAACCTATATTGTGTGGTAATTTTTGCCTTATTTTCTTACATATTGTTTCTACTGTTGCCATAGTCTTTTGAGATTTGCCATCTATGGCCTGAGCACTAAAGAACTCTCTAAGATGCCACTTTATCTTAATTTTCTTTTGACATTTTTCATATACAAAGTTCCCTGCATAGTGACAGGTTCAGTATTGTTAAAAAACAGCAGGAGGAAAACCCAATTAAGCTTCCAGTTTTCCACCAAGCGAGGCACATATGCAATACGCTCACCAGTTGACCTGCTCTGTCCTTGCCTGTGCAGGGCATATCTACAAGAAGATTTTCCTCTGGGGCCCCAGCCTGTCCCAGCCTAAAACTCTGCTACCTTTCTGCAGAAGAGAAATATAAATAAAATATGTGCATAATGGCTTTCTTCACCTCAAATTTATATATTGAATTTACATTAAAGGACAACATTTCAGAAGGCTCTCTAGATCTTTGAAAGCCACCTGGGCTTTCAGTTGCAGCTACCTTAAACACACCGAAAGAGTTACAGTTTACCACATTGTTCAGACTTTTTTGGTATGTAACTCCTCCATATACAGGTAATAATTTAATTTTCACCCATGCAGAAGGAAGACTGGAGAAATTTATATTCATAGAACTGGACTGCTCCTTTGACATCCCATCTGCTCTTCAAAATCAATCACGTTATGGAACTCTCAGTGTCATTCATAGGGGACCCAAACTCTGATTCATAACAAACCTAGGATGCCATTTGTCCCCCACCACTTCAGCTGTCCAGAACCTCAGCATTTTTGGTAAGCAAGTCTTCTCCATTTCCTCCATACTCAAAGGAATACTTTTTGATATAGGTGTCTTTCTGCTCAATCAGTCATCAGCATCTGCTGTTTCAGAATGGGCTGAGTAATTTTCTGTCTTCTTCTCAGTCCACCAATTAAGAGCCTAGATCACTTTCTTACTCACCAGGGGATTTCAAAGCAATTAACATTATGACAGATGAATCTTATCCTCAGTTAAGTCACTGTTCATCAATTCAAGTACTGGTTTTGTGTCAGGAATGACACTGTGACATAAATCCCAGAGAACTGGCCGGGGTCAGGTAACACTCCTCTGAGAGTCTGTCCTGGCTTCGGCTGGGATAGAGTTAATTTTCTTCTTGGTAGCTGCTACACTGCAGTGGTTTTAGATTTAATATGAGAATAATGTTGATAACACACTGATATTTTGGTTGTTGCTTAGTGTTCACCGTAAGTCAAGGACTTTTGCAGAACAGATTCTCTGCATTAACAAACAGTTGAAATATTGCTGATGGCTATAAAGATGAAGAGGAGAGACTTCTCGAATGTGTAGTGAAAGACATGGAAATTTGGGAATTTTCAGGACAATGGACAGTTTCATCTTATTCACTAGTGAAACAAAAGCTGAATGTCTCAGGCTTTTCAGATTTCTCTCCAGAACAGTTCCATCTGGAGTGTTTTAACTGCAGAGCAAACAATAACATTCCGAACTATATAAATTCCGTCCAACCAAATGTGTTTTAACACATCAACAAAAGCGGCTTTGCTATTTGAATTAAAGAACACAGTCGCTCAACCCTTGCCTTCTCTTGGATTTGGAGGACAACAAACACCAAACTTTGAGCTGCCAAGCTTTCCTCTGGACAGCTACAGTAACAGTGCCACAAGTTTCTCCTTTACAGTGAGTTCCAGTCTTGCCACCGCCTCACTGTTTGGAATTGCTCCAGTTTTTGAGGGCATTTCTGCTGGCTGTAATCCTCCTGCATCTGGAGTGATGCCCTTGCCTGGAAATTCTTCTGTGGTGAACTCTTCCAGCAACACTGTGCTCACAGCCTTTGGAACTTTTAATGCAGCAATGGCAACTTCTGCCTCGCGTTCAAGCAGTACTTTATTTGGACAGACTGCCAGTGCCTCAGGACATAACATCACATCAGTGCCTTCTGCAGTCACAAACAATACTACATCAGGAAGTTATTTACACCAAAGAGTATCTGAAGAGTTGAAACTATTTGAAGCAAAAAAGTTTACAATGGGAAAGATTCCTCTTAAGTCACCACCACTAGAACTTTTAAATGTTTAGAACTTTTTAAGTTTATTTTGAAATAATACGGTTTTGTAACACTTCTGATAGCTCAACTATACAGTTCTGTGGTTAAGTAATGAAATAAAATGTTTCCGTTTCAGTTCATTTTTGTTTCATCTCCAAGTCTTCTGCAATAGTAAACTCTCATGAAAAAAAAAAAAACACCAAACTACAGAGCCCTGGTTGGATGAGGCTTTGAGCAACCTGGTCTCGTGGAATGTGTACCTGCCAGGGGGTTTGGAACTAGATGATCTTTAAGGTCCCTTCCAATCCAAACCATTCTATGATTCTAGGACTTTTTTCAGTTCCCCATGCTCTGCCAGTGAGCAGGTGCACAAGAAGCCAGAAGGCAACAAGGCCAGGACAGCTGACCAAACTGGCCACAGGGATATTTCATACTGCTGAATGTCATGCCCAGTATATAAATTAGGGAGAGTTAGTCAGGAGGGCGAGGTCACTGTTTGGGGATGGGATGGGCAGCAGTCAGTGGGTGGCAAGCAATTCTGTTGTGCATCACTTGTTTCTCTTGGGTTTTATTTACCCCTCTCTCCTTTACAATAAAATTTTTATTCTTATGATTGTTATCATTATCATGTTTATGAGTAGTAGCATTGTTTTTGTTGTTATATTTAAATTTATTTGAATTCTTAAATTGTTCTTATCTCAATCCATGGGTTTTACTTTTTTCTGATTCTCCTACCCATCACACCAGGAGGTCATGGGGGAGTGAGAGAGAAGTTGTGTAATTGATGGCTGGGATTAAACCACAACAGAGCCAAGAGTTTGAGAATCCTAGGTGTTAATCTCTCTATTCCAACAGTATTCATGCACATATAAGTAGAAAGCAATCAGATAAAATAGGATAAAAAATAGGAGTGACACCTTTCTTAGAAACTGTGGCTCTTACCCCTACCCAGTAGTGTCAGGTCCCTTTTTCCCTTATCCCTGGAAGCTTACACTCCTGGGTAACAGTAGTCTGTCTGCAATGGAACAACTGCAGACAGCATTTTCTTAGTTACTGGCCCAGGCAGAAGGACACTTTCCATTTTGTCTAGCTGAAAGCTGAATTATGGCTGAAAGGAAAAGCATCTTTATTACTTCCCAATAAGCACATGTTTCCTATCCAACAGCTCATCAACTAAGCTCATGAAATAGTTTTAGGACGCAAATCCCACTCTCACCTCAGCATCAAGAGGATGGGCAGGCAGTGAGACAGCTCTGTTTCTAAAGGCTGTTTCAATGTATCCCTATGGGCTGTCTATTGCTAACACCAATCCTAGATATCCAAGGGTCCCTATTAAATTCAGAAGGAAATCAAGTACATAGCGTGAACTTGCAAACTTTATTTCCAGAGCAGGTACTTGACATGGGATCCAGTATAAAACATGATACAGGATTTAGGTGTCTGGCCTGTTCATGCATTGCTGAATATCACTTCCCTAAGAGTCTGGAGACACCTTGTGTGGAGATCCTAGATAGGTAATGTGTTTTACAGAGTGTAAGTGCAAACTCCATGAAAGAAGCCATAGCAACCATGCTTGCAGTGGATTGACTTTAGTATTTAAGACAGAAGATTTCTTTAGGTATGTTATTGTGCGGGCAACTTACTGCTCTTTGGATTTTTAAATAGAAATTTCCTTCAGCCATTCTAAAAAAAAAAAAGGCATAAGCATGCAAATTTTGGATTTGCTCATTGCCCTTCAATAGATGCACATCATGTATATGAATTTATTTGCTTTTTAACTTAGCATCGTTATATGAATAGGAATTTAAAGGGTCTATGGACTGGAGGTCTATTTGCAGGGAGAGGGAAAATAATTTTGATCGCTCTTCCAGACAGCCTACAGGCAAAGATTGATGAGAGAGACCTACAAAGCAGTGGTAATAAACCCTTCCAACAACAGGATGTTAGACAGCTCACTGCAGTACAATCTAAGGGAGATTAAGGCAAAAAATAGCCTTTAACATGGGTAATGCTTTTGAGGATCCTACTGCACCAGACACAAGCTTTTCCTCCATCTTGCCCAGTGGCGATGCCTACGGCACTGTGAAGCAAAAGGGTACCCAAATTCTCAGCCTAGCTGATTCTCTGGGAACAGTGAGGTCATATCGGCATTACCACAGCCTGGATACTTTTCTCCTCAGCAAGAATGGCTGCTGCATCATCACAGGTATCCTGCTCATGGAAAATGCAGCCCTTCTACTGGGCTATCTGGCAAAAGATTGCTTTGTTCCCTGTGCACAGACCCTAAGTGTTGTGGGAAGTACAGTCATAAGGAAAAGGAAAATTATGTCATGCCAGAACAAGCTGTCAGCCCACCACAAACTCCCTTATTCAATATCAGAGAATTGGAGATCTTAAAAAAATGTGTACACTGGGAAAATCTTCCTGGAGGTATCTCCTGAGTGGGCAGGGAGAATACCAATCAGGATTGCTTAATGTAAATGACACAGTCCCTTACTAAGTTCTCCTCATTTGAACTTTCTCTTGCTCCTGAAAACTTAATATAATATGAGTTTTGTTAACCCAGGGCACAACAAAGGAATAGCTGAAATTGGGAACCTACACTGGAATCAAGAAATGCCTACAGAGAAACATTCTTCAACCTACAGTCTAAGTGTGAAATATACATTACCAAAGAAAAAGGGACACTTTCCCTATTATGCATTCAGAATATAAGAATTGCACTTCAAAGGCCTGAATGTATTCCTAGCAGAAAGGAACACAGCTCCTTTCACCTTCAGGAAGTAAAGCAGTCATTTATGCTGAAACCTTTCAGCTGGGAAGCAAGTTTGGAGTCATGTCAAGCCTTTGACTAAGGATACAAAGGCATATGAACCCCCACTCAATATTTGGGTGACAGTGTCTGCTCATGCAAACTGTATCCATCAATCTCACTCCCGGCTTTTGTAAACATCAAGAAAAATGTTGTGGTTTGTGGAGTTTATAACTTTAAGATTTAGATTCCTTGTTTTGTGATTTTTGCTCCAAAACCTTATGAACCAGGGTTGTTTGTATCAGTGTGAAATCCAAAACCAAGACAGCAGAGTCAGCCTAATACCCCTCTCACCGGAACATCACATCTGCATTAAAATAATGGCTCAGCATAAAAGAGGGCCTAAAATTACAAGTATAATGGGAAGTTTTTTACACATATACTCCTGTTTAATAATTTACTTTATCTATCGAGACTGATGAACAACATACTTTATCTAACATGTTTGCTGAGTTACTGGAGTTGGAAAAACCATCTGGAATCAGTTTTACCTTGTGGGTTCACATTATTAACAAACTATTCAAATGCAACTATTCAACTATTCAACTATTCTCTGTGCAGGGGTTGTGTGCCAGTTTTATGCTTGAATCTCATGTTTGTATTTGTGATCCAAATCCACCAAGAGACAGACACAAAGACAAGCAAACACAGCCATTCTCTTGCAAACTCTTTAAATCCTTTCACTGGGCACAACATGGACTACAGGCTCTAGCTGTGCCAGAGGTAAAGTGTGACAAATCTATGTGGGAATGAATACAACTGTTTTACATACAAGTATTTCTAGCTTCCAGATTACAGAGAGGAGCGTTCTCACCGGGGAGAGTTGTTAGCACTTTTTCAGGCCTCAAAACCAACTACAGAGAGAAGGGAAAATATTATTTCTTCTTGATAAAACATGAAACAGGTTTTTAATTTTCCTCTGGCTTTCTTGCTTTTGGCTGATTAATTGTCGTACACAGATATGTTTATAAGCAATGAAGAACGTTAAGTTTATTCAGAACCTAGTTTATTACTCAAGCTAATCCTAAAGCTTTGGAGGAATTAGTGCAGGGATTCAGAAAGGATATTAAAAGACTGTTTTGATGAGTACTAGTCAAAATATTTCTGAAGACCAGAAATCTAGGCATTTCTTAAGGCAATGGAAGAGATAAAGAAAAATTCACCTTCATATATTTCAACACTGAAGCATTCCCACAAATGCTTAAAATTCTAGCTAACTCAACTGATAATTGCACTGAGAAACCAACTTATTTTTGTGTTTAGTAAATGTTTTACTAACAAGTATTGTAATTAATTATAATAATATTTTTAAATATTTTACAATACAGAGTGGAATATTTTATTATTTTATATATTTTAATTTCACATTTCGTTGAAAGATCATATTAGCTTCAGCATTGCACATGTCTGCACAATCATACTAAATGTCTTGTTCTATTTTTTGGATGCACCCACAAGTTCAGAATCAAACATTAAACATGTAACTAAAATAAAAGTAATATTTCTATTTGTTCCAGAGCTGACCTTCTTTTAAGAGATCCATCTCCACTTGCTATAACAACAGTGACTTTAAGTTATATGTTTGCTTTGGAAAGGAATCTGACTCCATATATGTTTAAACACTTGTCAAATTCAAACTTCATTATGTCCCAGCAGAATATTCATAGTACTGTATGAGCTGCGCTATTTTATTTGCACTTATTTCTTCTCTTCTCTTGCCTTACAACACTTGAATTAAGAGCTGTGGTCCACTAAAATAGTAGTATTTCTAATCAAATAAGATTTGATTTCAACTTTATGTCAAATCTGAGTACAAATCAGAAATGGATTCAATATGTAAGTCTAAATTTTCAAAAGCATCTAAAGATTAACTACCTTAATGGGTCAAACATATTTTCTATTAAATTTAGAAAATTAAATGTCATTGACTATCAATGACCAGATATTTTGGTCCTTAAAAAGGCAGTATGATGGAAAACTCCACTATGGAACAACACATAGTTTTAGAAACCAAACACCTTTAAGAATCAAGCTTCTAGTAAAAAAATAGTCTTGGTAAATGTGAGAAAAATGAACTCAAACCAACCCAGTAACCAAAGAAATTAGGTGCCAGAAATTACTCTGTTCTATATAATAATATGAGGAAAGAGATTAAATCATTTCTGTATGTATTGTCCTGAATAAATGTTTGGCCAGATTTCTAAACATGCACACTAAATACAAGTCAACTTTGTCAGTCTTTGATTTCAACAGGAATGCTGTTACCTCTGGACACTACCTGTAGTCCAGTATGGGATATAGAACAATCTTATTTGAATTCCTGCTAACTTATTGTTATAGGAGGTGGAAGGAATACTAGGGGATATTTATCCTTTTCAGGAGGAAAACAGAGGTGCAGTTGAACCTTGAGCTGTACTCTCATTGCAAGTAATCTAAGAAGTTTATTCAGCTGAAATTATTATTCTTGAATTAGAAAAAATCACATTTTTTCAGAGAAAAGGGAACTTATTTCAGATCAAACGATTAGATGTCTGTTTTCTGTGCTTAGACTTTCTAAAGGAAAGCATAGTCTCTAGACATATCAGAGGATCAGAAGGGTGCATTTTCAAGCCAGCAGACCTACCTGCAGTACTGTCTTAATGGCTAGGAGGAGGAAAGGGGAGACAGCAAAAGAGAGCTACTCCCACAGATTCCTTTGACAGGGATTTTCTAACTTTATAACCTAAATGTCAGCTCCCTAAATGTCAGCTAGTCCCCTGGGCTCCTTTATAGTCAAAGGAGAGAAAAAGGCATCTCCAGAAGGCAGTTCATCTCAACCTATAGTAGATATCTTAGACAAGTTCAATGAATCACTATCTCATCTCTTTCTTATCCTATGGCTATGAAGGAAATATGACAAGTAACTTTTAGATGTCTGACTTTGTCAAGATGAATTCTACCTTAGTGTCATTTTTCACTCCCCTCTGAAATGTCACTTGTGGATTTTCTTT
The DNA here is from genome assembly GCA_035584735.1 of Pseudotriccus pelzelni. Taxonomy (NCBI): domain Eukaryota; kingdom Metazoa; phylum Chordata; class Aves; order Passeriformes; family Tyrannidae; genus Pseudotriccus; species Pseudotriccus pelzelni. The sequence goes on along the minus strand of JAWMRA010000113.1, from coordinate 83,419,379 downwards.
ACCTTTGTGGTCTCTGTGACCTGGTTCCCTTTATTGCCAAGCTTTGTGATGCCTGAACTGACCTCACTCACTGACCCAAGCCCAAGCCCACTGTAAGATCCCCTCTTCTGTGAATGACCTTTGGGTCAGACCTTAACAGAAAAGCAGTATGAGGGCAAAGACACTCATGAAGATTATTACAGAAGAGCAAGTTGGTTTAGTCCAGTCTTTGCAGGAAAAGTTCTCCCTTGAATCTTTAAGACAGAGCCAACGTATTGATTATCTCGCTCCAGGCCAGAAGGTTAGCAGTTTATTGACCTCATATCTCGTGCTATCATATAAAACTTTATAAACTGCATCAAAATTTTTCCATATGATTGTCATTCACTTCTGGCTAGCAGAACAGCCAAAGAGATGTACAAGACTCTTTCTGAAACCTGTATTGCAAGAGTCTTTCTGAAACAGTCATGATAAAAAATGGACTTTCAGCCTGAATTCTAGAATTCCTCCTATTCTGGAATTCATCAGAAGTTTATTAGATTTAGGCAATACATAAAAATGTTGATGTTAAAGTGTGTTCATGTTTGTCATTCAAGTGAAATCACCTGAGTAATTTAAGTGGTTTTTCTTTTACGCTCTCCTGACAAGAGTATCAGTTCAGCACATAATCAGTCAACTATTTCGAGTATCTTAAAGCAATACATAAGAGAGCAATTACAGTGAGGTTGCCTTCAGCGACAATGTATGAAAATTTTCTCAAATTTTCCACTGTAAGATTAATGGCAAAGATTTCTTTCTGAAATTAGAAATAACTTGTGTTGTGCTTCAAAATACCTTTTATGGTTCAGAACTACGGGGAAGAGTAGCCAGAAGACAAAATAATCTGGAAAACATGTTATTACCAAACTGAAGTTGTCAGTCATGGTACCGCACTGATCATGACAAAAATAGAAAAAAAAATTGAACCTGGACTTAAGAGCATCCGTTCTCTCTGCACATATCAAAAAAACCAAGTTGTTATATGTATAACTTACTAATTTCCTTATATTAACAGAATTCTTGTTGAAAGGCAGCTTTTATCAAAACACAGACTGGAAATATGGAAACTTCTCTGTAAGTTATGGTCAAAAGTGGCCTACACCTGAAGTAAATGGGTAAAGATGGGTAAATAACTAAATCCTAAAAACTATGGAAGTCTACCTGAGAGCTTCCAACTCTGCAAAAGGCTAAGAACAGGAATAAAAGCACCATTACACTTGAATTTGCAAAAATCCACTATATTATAAATAACAACATTTTTGTGTAGAAAACCTATCCACAATTCAAAATAATTTCTAAGCAGATTGAAGGAAAACAATTCACAGTTTCAGTTCAGGTGTACTTACCAATACATAAGGCTCCTATCCATCCACCCATATGAATCCATGTGAGTAAGACACAGTGTGAATTTCATTAAACCAAACTTTGATGTTCTTTACACAACTGCATAAAAACTGAGGGATCTTTATCACTTTCTCATTAGAATTAACAGGTTAAAAACACAGCAAAATGTACCATTATTGTAATTTCATTATTATGCATTTACTATTATAACGTAAAATACCATAAATATCCAGTTATCTTAGACTAACGAGGAATTTAACACCAAACAAAAACAGTAGCAAAATGAAAGAAAGATCTAAGTTACTTTTAAGGCTACTCTGTCTTTCTCAGAAACGTGGAGTAGATGGATGATTTCAATCTCAAAATGGACTTCATTTTTCCTACTAGTTCTCCTTTAATGAACATTTATGTCTTAAATCTAATCAAATAGCTGTGACACCCACCCTATGATGTATGGGTTCAGATTTTTTTCTGCTCTCTTTCACCCAGTCACTTTATTTCATTTTTTAAAAATACTTTTCTTCCAAAAAGAAACACTCTTTTTTTCAATTTAAAAGCCCTTTTGGCCTTCAGGGAGGCTCACTATACAGAAAAATCCTCAGAAGATCCATTCCATAGCTCTGGTCAGCTTCGGATCCCACCAGAAAAATTTTAAAGAGACTTTTAAATAATGGATCACACAGCCTAATAATGGTAATATTTATGACTGCAATCCTAAGCATCTAGGAGCTGAAGCCCTCACTGCAATGCTACTATAAATCATGCTCGCACTTTGTCTGTGGATTGTTGCTAGGCTTTCCACGGGATACCAGGATGACACTTGCTATGGCTGTAGCACGAGTGGCCTTACTGATAACAGATCCCACAAATGCTGCGTCATGTTCTACAGTGCAGAGAAGCTGTCTATGCCACATGTGATCAAATGCTCTGCTGAAAAGATACGTGATAAAATGACCACTTGACCCTCCAAGAAGCACCATTATTTAAAAAAAAAATGTTGAGGAAAATCAATTGACTTTTGCTTTTTATTTCTTAAAATGTTAAAATCTTGATTGGAATCAATCAGGCACATGTGACGAAATACTTCAAAAATGGAAACATTTGCATCTGTCATCCATCTCCTGGCTTACAGACCAAGGCCTTCAGGGAGCAAAAAAAATCCACATCATCTTTCTAAATGTCAGTTTTGTGCTTTGACCTCTGGCTTAGACATCAGAAAAGAACCACACATAACCACATAAGTCCCTAGCGATTACATTAACACAGATGTTGAAAAGAACAATTTTGCTGAGTGAAAGTCACTGCGAACTTAGACAAATACAAAATTTTTTCCACAGGTGCTTTTCCCTGCTAAAACAGAGCTTAGGCAAAAAACACTGCCATCCACTTTAGAAAGAGTTTATTGCTCATTGTTGCTTTATGTTAATTTTACTTTGTTTGATCACATAAAGCCCTTTCTGGTGATATGTGCATTTATAAGTAATTTTCAGATCTAAGGATGAAAAGCACTAGCTAAAAATGTTATCATCATTCCCACTGCAAAAGATTCAGAAAATGTGAACCTTTTCGTTTGAGAGGAATTTAAATTATACACTGGAGCTACAGAATATAGCTTTAACATAAAGTCATTACTGAAAATTCCAACACAGATCTAATGAGATTGTGAGAAATTACACACCCATGTTTTTCAAATAACCCATACAATCTCTTTTTCAGCAATTCATAAATTGGAGAAATCTTACAGGAATTAGTCTCCAGAAATATAGTCCTCTCTTTTTCCCTGTCTCTTTTTCATATATTTATCACAAGCAGTAGTTACTTACATATTCAAAACTCATTTCTCCGGCCAAGAGAAGGCAGTTGTGTGTCTGCAGGTCATAACCCTGCACTAGAAGGTTCTGAGAAGACTCCAGAGCCTTGGTGTCATGAGAACACCTAACAAAACTTTCCCCAGGGCTTACCATTTCTACCCTCCTAGGGTTTGACTAGAGCTGCCAGCACAGGTCAGGGCTCACAGTAACCTGTTCTCCACACTGGAGTTTAGCAGCGGATAATCTTATCAGCCTCTTGTTCACGTTGCTTCACGAGGAAGGCTGTAAAGCTGCATGTGCGTTACAGATGTGGTTGTTTCGACCTGCTTTGCTGCCATCAGCACATGATACCATATTTAACATGACACTAAGTTTGGGGTGATTTTCATACAGCAATGATAAAAAAGCATGAGCAGTGAATTTCAAGCACTTCCACACAGATGGCAGTGCAGTACGGAAAACTATTCCATTTTCCCACACCCTGATAAGAAAGTATAAATGTCAAATATACTGGAGATTTTCCTCAGAGGAAAACAAAAATGCAAAAAAAACAGAGTTAGAAACCAACATCTTGATGGAGCTCAGCAACCCCTATTTGTCACTTGTTATACAATCATCCTTATTGCAAGCCAGTGGGTTGATTCCCTGGAATGTGCCACTCCAAACTACTATATTTTGCAATCTCTTACTGCCATCTTATGCCATTTTTTGTCACTGCACAACCCACAACATACTAAAAATTGACAAACAAATGCTTTCTTAGCATTGGTTTTCACAAGTGTTTATCATCCTATCAGTTCATTATCATCTGGCCCTCATTTCTGCACCCCCAATTCTGCAAGAAAATACTGAACATTGAATTCTCTTTGAAGTTGATAAGAACCAAGAATCCCCTGTACCTTTGAGGATGATGTTAGAAAGGTTAATTACAAACTCTCCTCTTCAAAACTATTTCTTTAATTGCTTATTGCTTTTCAGGCATCTGGCTTGATTCTCATTTGCACTGGTTGACTCCACGTTTCCCATTCCAGTACTACACAGGGACTACAAAGTAAACAAAGGACTGTAGTTTTCCTCCTGTAAAAAAAAGATGGCTTATAAATGTTGAAAACATATTCACAGTGCAATTATTCAAGCAAAAATAAATTACAAAAATTGCTGATTTAAATGGCATTAAATGACAGAACACCAAAATAAGTGAGGTACAAGAAAAAATAGTGATATTAGTGAATCAGAATAAGCTGAGTTGGAAGGAACCAACAAGGATCATTGAGTCTAACCCTTAGCCCTGCACAGGACCATTCTCAGGAGTCACACCATGTGCCCAAGAGTATTATCCAAATGTTTCTTGAACTCTGTCAAGGCTTGGTGCTGTGACCACTTCCCTGGAGAGCCTGTTCCAGTGCCCAACCACCCTCTGGGTGAAGAACCTCTTTCTAATATCCAAACTAAACCTCCTCTGATACAACTTCAGGCCATTCCCTCAGGTCCTGTTATTGGCCAGCACAGATAAAAGATCAGTGCCTGCCCTTCCTCTTCCCCTCATGAGGAAGTTGTGACTGCAATGAGGTCTCCCCTCAGTCTCCTCTTCTCCAGGCTGAACAGACCAAGTGCCCTCAGCCACTCCTCACATGGCTTCCCCTCAGGGCCCTTCACCATCTCCATTGCCCTCCTTCGGATGCTCTCTAAGAGTTTAATATCCTTCTTATGTTGTGGTGCCTAAAACTGCCACAATATTCAAGGTGAGGCCACACCAGTGCAGAGCAGAGCAGGACAATCCTCTCCCTTGACCAGCTGGTGATGCTTTGCCTAATGCCCCCAGGGTATGGTTGGCCCTCCTGGCTATCAGGGCACTGCTGACTGAGATTCAACTCAGCAAGACCAGGACCCCCAGGTCCCCTTCTGTGGCACTGCTTTCCAGCACTTCATTCCTCGTTCTTTCTGTATATCTGGGGTTGCCCCATCACAGGTGCAGAATTTCCCTTGTTGAACAGGTTGGTGATTGCCCATTCCTCTAATTTGTTGAGGTCTCTCTGCAGAGCCTCCCTGCCTTCAAGGCAGTCAACAGCTCCTCCCAGTTTTGTGTCATCTGCAAACTTGCTTAGTATCCCTTCTAGTCCTGCATCCAAGTAATTTATGAAGACATTGAAGAGCACAGGGCCTAAGATGGAACCATGTGGAACCCCACTAGTGACAGGTCACCACTCTGATGTCACCCCATTCACTATTACCCTCTGTGCTCAACCATGAGCCAATTGCTCACCCACTTGTGTGATGTGTTTATCCAGCTGTGTTGGGCATTTTGTCCGGAAGGATCCTGTGAGAGTCAGTACTGAAAGCTTTACTGAAATCCAGAACTATTACATTAACTGGCTTCCCTTGATCAGCTAGGTGGGTTACCTTGTCATAACAGGAAATCAGGTTTGATAAGCAGGACTTTCCTCTCATGAAGCTGTGCTGGCTGTGACCAAAGGCTGTTGTTTTTCAGATGTTTTTCAACACCTCCCAGAATAATCTTCTCCATAACTTTACCAGACACTGAAGTGAGACTGACAGGACTGCACTTTCCTAGGTCCCGCTTCTTGCTTTACTTTTAAAACGTTTCATTTTTTTCTCTAACAAACCACTTTAAATTACATTTTTTGACCTTTATATGTGTTTTCTTTCTTCCATTCCACATCAAATTTCCAGTTTATTGATAAAGATACATTGATGGGCACTTTATTAGCAAAATACAAAAGTTCCACTTAAACTCTAAAAGTTAAAGCAGATTTTCTTCTTTTCCGGCCCCATCAACTCTAACAAATTTTCTATTATCTGAGATATTTCCACAGAAATCTCTAAAACTGACTCAATTTTAGTTCTGCTCTTGACACTGATGATTAGACTTTAGTAAAAAAAGTATTGTGTGGCTGAAGTATTAGAGCAAATAGATCTATTCCTCTCCCGTTCCCTTTTCCCACTCAATTGTAATTTTGCTCTTGTTGCTGCACTGATGAAAATTAAAATAGAGCTCATCTTCTCAATACAGTCAGTGTAAACAAACCTTCCAATTCACAGCAATTTCTGCAACTGCATTTTATGCCACATACTGCATTTTCGTAATATGCATTGACTTCAACCATTCCCACCTGCTGTAATCCCATAGCACAACGTTGCCAGATGACTAATATTTGTACTTTTCTTTTTATATGTGCTACAACAACTCCTTTTTAACACACTTCAGTGATCACTCTCAAGAAGAGTACAATCAAATGAGAGATATAAGTATTTAATTGTTTGGCTTTCCCTAGCACTGTAGCAATTAGTATATTTCACTTCATAATACATCCACAGGAGAGTCTTTTAATGAAGTGGGACCCTCCCACCTAAAAGCAAAATTATCTTCTTCAGGGTTCAGTTTCCTGAGAGACAAATATTACCCCAAAAAGGAGGAATTGATGTCACGTTCTCCAGTCTGGAGTACTGCATCCAACTCTGGGGTCCCCGGCACAGGAAGGACATAGACCTGTTGAAGAGTCCAGAGGAGGACCACAAACATTATCAGAGGGACAGAGCACCTCTCCTATAAGGAAAGACTAAGAAAATTAACATTGTTCAGCCTGGAAAAGACAAGGCTCTGGTGAGACCTCATAGCAGCCTTCCAGTACCTACAGGGGGCATACTGGAAAGATGGAGAAGAATTTTTCACAAGGACCTGTAGTGATAGCCCAAGGGGGAGATGGCTTTAAACTGAGAGTAAGTTTAGATTAGATATTAGGAAGAAATGCTTTACTGTGAGGGTCATCAGGTACTGAAACAGATTGCCCAGAGAAGTTGGGGATGCCCCATCCCTGGAAGTGTTCTGGGACAGGTTGGATGGGGCCCTGAGCAACCTGGTCTAGTGGAAAGTGTCCCTGTTTGTGGCAGTGGGTTTGGATTACATGATCTTTAAGGCCCCTTCAAACACAGGCCGTTGTATGAGTCTGTGATTTGGCCTCTGTTGCAACCCTCTGCTCTGTTCTGTCTAAAATCTAAACAGTTACAAGTTTAGATACATACTTGCAGGAGAAAGAGTAGAGAATCTAACCTTGAAATCTCCCCAAATGTGCCAGATTGGTATAAACAGAACCATATGGTTGATCTTGCAATTATCTATTTTCCTTAGTATTTGTATAACTCCCTATGGTCTGTATTTTTAAACATAAAAATTCAAATTCACCATTTCAGGTGCAAAATAGACTCTCTACTGTAAAACAGGGATATTAGTCATACTCAAGGTCATTGCAAATATTGACACTTTTAATTTCTCCAGGGATCTAAACTTACTTAAATAAAGATCTTATTAATACAAAAAGAGGGAGAGTAAATACAGAGAAAACTGTCATGGATTATGAAGGCCAACCTATTTCTCACTGACAGCACTGGTCTCCTGAAAACTGCAGGGAACTACAGTTAGCAGATGTGAAGTCTGGTATTATCAAAATATGATAAAAAATACTCAACTTTTTAAACAAGTACAATATCATAGAATCATTTAACAGATTGTGTTGGAAGGGGCCTTTAAAGGCCATCTAGTCCAACCCTCCTGCAGAGACACCTTTCACTAGACCAGGTTGCTCAAAACCCAATCCACCTTAAATGTTTCCAGGAAGTGGGGCATCATCTGAGTCTACCCTCCTTTACTTTAAAACCTTCACCCCTTGTCCTATCACTGCAGGCCCTGCCGAAAAACATCTGTCCCCGTCTTTCCAGTAGGACCCCTTTAATTTCTGTAAGGCTACAACTGGAGCCTTCTCTTCTCCAGGCTGAACAACCCCAAGTGGCTCAGCCTAATATGATATCTATGATACATTTTTATGTATCATGGGTGACAGAGACTATTAAGAGGGAAACTCAACTTCAGACTTGGTCCGTAGACATTATAGTACAGAGACCTACAATAAAATAACTTGCCAGCTTAACTTCAATAACAAGCAAACACACACTCTAATGGAAAGCTGATGGATTTCTAAGGCTCAAGAGTATTCTGCATGTCCCTAGGTACACGTAAAGTGCCATGGAAACTTTACGTGACAAAAAAGTTTCACAACACAAAGAAAATATTTTTTTTAAATAAAATTTATTGTTTGGGGTAAAAAAAAAAGGAAGTAACACCCAAGTCTTTTTCTATGTATCTTGCAAGGCTTTTGAACTGATCTTGATTATTCATTATTTTACATAATTGCTTAAAAATGTTAGTCCCTCAGCGTTACTAATGATAATGCTAGTCTGCTGCATCTTATAGCTACTTCACAACTGTTCAAAAGTTTCTTTAGAAATCAGTCACCTTTACTTCTGAATTAATTTTACACTTAATAGCAGCATTGCAGATCTCCGGATTCATAGCCCAAGCACGCTCACAAATGTTCTCTTGAGGCGCAGCTTTCGGATTACAGATCTCTCTACCTTGTTAGAACTATAAACCTGATAGTATCTGCTCTGACAGTTCTTCTTCTGCAATTCCTTTTTCTGGCATGGCCATACATTGTCCTCCTGTCTCTGCAAGTCTTACGTGTTCCATTTGTTCTCTCCGGTGCTTTGTCATTTTCTACTAATAAAAACCCTCCAGAGCTCTTCAAAAACATTTTTATAGGCAACTTTTCCTGTGAACATTTTCTCTTGGCTGATCTTTGTACTGTAGTTTGGCTTTTCTCCTGCTATATCACTTAGATTTTCACTAACCTAGTTGCCGTTGCAATCATGGTGGCCATTCTAAAACTAGACATTCCTGCAAAATTATTGAGATATCCTTTCTTTAAATCTCAGTTACTAAGGGATCTACTTTGTGGGTGTAGTTATTCGCTCCCAAGTCACACTACACTACTTCTACTTCAAACTCTTGGGAAATCATCTCCGCTAACCAAAAATGGTATCAGAAGACATAGTTCCAGCTCTTCCACCCGTTGGCAGATGCAAATTGAGGACTGGTCAGTAGGATGCCTGACCAAGGTGCTCCAAGCAAGTAGCTCCTGTAACAAACATTTGTACCAGGGAGCAACCATACTGCTGTGCCAAGAGTCTGCCAGAGAAATTGCCTCTAAAAACATATAGAAAAAACATTCAGGAAAATTATTATTAGGCAGTTAACACTGGTATTATGACTCTACAGATTTTCACTCCAAACTACACCACTGAGTATAGTCTGAGCACTATTACAAGTCTTTAATACTAAGCTTAACTTTTCATAGGGAATAGGGTTAGGGTTTCTACTTAAAACCTTTATCTGAGGAAGGATATGAAGAAGAAATTGGTAAAACACACAGTGAATTTAGTCCTTCAAAGAATTCCAGAAATCTGGACCTGACTTTCTGAATTTTGAGTCTCATGTGGTTCTGAAAAGGTAACAGATCTGGCTTACAGGGGATATCTTTTCGCCCCTCCAGAGCGATTGTCAGTGCCATGTAAAAAAGCGAGCGAGCAACTTCTTTTTGTGTAAAAACCTTGTAAGCAATAACCAGGTAATATGGCATAGCGCCTTGCTTCATTAACTGTTTGGCAGTACACTGAGTCAGCATCCAAGACATAACAGCAGAAAGTCATCAGTCAACATGCGTTCTTCAAATTGTGCTTTCACAAAAAAAGCATTTGGCAGCAGCTTTTAAAACAGATTTCCTCATCACACACATTCCAAACCTCAAAAATCTTACCTCAATAAACAAATCCAGCTCCATCTCTAAAAGTCATAAGCAATGTACCACTTCACTGCTACCACATAGAAAGTTAAAGATCAAAAAGCATTGAATTATGAAGTGCAAAACACCTATGAGATTTCATTCCATATTTACATATGAGTGTAAATACTCCAACAGATTTTGTTTGATACAGTCTGTCCTTCAAAAAAGGCAAATCACTTTTAATCAACAGTTAAATCAGAATAGCCTTGAACATTAAAAAAAAATTGCGAGTGAACAATTTGGCTACATTACATTATCCAACAACCCTTTAAAAGCTTTATAGATGACTTCTTGATAAGCACCATTCAATAATTAGAGGTTGTCTATTGATACTGTTACATATTTAAGTAAATCCCCTACAAACATCTGGGCTAAACAAACAATCAAAAAAAAAAATTAAGTACCCCTGTGACAGACTATTTCATAAGCATTTTGAAAACTCCCTGTGAATATACATTTATAATTTCCCTTGTACTCATTTTCCATTTTGTATTTTATTTCTGAAAGTCAGCAGTGCCCAGAATTTATTCATGTAAGCTCTTGATTTATGTTAATTGACTAGGCACCAGTATTACTGGATTCTGTTACAAGCTTCTTCCTTGTCTTGTCATGTAACTTTGATCAAAGTCAGTTGCACTCAAAATTTTCTCTACTTCTGGTTGTTCCTGCTGAGAAACATGGAGTGTCATCTCCAGAGGTAATGAATACCTAACAGGTTCAATAATTTCATTTGAAGCTTTAAGTGTTTGGCAAATATGGAGACAAAATTCAAAGGCAGAAGACTCCAGAAGTCATGAAGTGTGCAGAAGTCACCGATACCTCTTAAGGCAGATATGATATTAATGATGAGAAAGGAAGTTTGTGCAGAAGCTCCCTAATGATGGTACATGAAGCACACACTGCACCAAGTGGATTAATGAGGGGAAAGAAAGACATGGTTTCAATTCCCTCAATATTTCCCTTTCCTGATACCTCCAAGGAACCTGACTTGTAAAATCAGGTCCTGATGTCTTTGCATGTCATGTTTTTATCTAGGAGAGTAAGCAATATTTATCTGTATCATGTAACACAGGCTTTCCAACATATGCAATGGGAATTCTGAAGGCTTCAAGGCCTTGTATAAACCTACAGTGTCATTCCAGCCCCTGTGCTAGACTGCAGACTTCAGGTAATCAAAACGTGATGCACCACAAATGTAAACAGTAGTCTTATATTCATAGTCCTTTCCAAAAATCCTTATACAAACGAGACCAGACATACAGAGCTGGTCACTGAGTTACTCATTTCACAGTCGCTCAGACTGGCTGGGGAGCTAAGCTAAGAGACACCTCATGAAGATGATCTTTGATGGAATAAGCGGTTGCTTTTGAAAGTTATTTGCTGTTGAAGTTCAGCAAAGGGAGATGCCAAAAGTGGCATCTGAGCACGAATAACACCGCACGTTGGGGCCTGACTGTGTGGAAAGCTGAAAAGGAATTGGGAGGATCGTGCACCCCCTCGGCGAGCATCAGAGGGAGCTCTCAGGCAACTAACGGCAAGAAGAGAGGACATGACCTTAAGCTGCACCAGGGGAGGTTTAGGCTGGACATTAGGAAGAATTTCTTCACAGAAAAGGTAATTAGGCATTGGAATGGGCTGCCCAGAGAGGTGGTGGAGACACCGCCCCTGGAGGTGTTTAAGGAAAGAGCGGACGTGGCACTCAGCGCCATGGTGTAGTCGACACGGTGGTGCTCGGTCACAGGCTGGACTCGACGGTCTCGGAGGTCTTTTCCAACGTTCTGGATTCCGTGAGCCCGCGCCCCCTGCCCCGGGCCCGCTCCCGGCGGGATCCGCTGGCTCCGGGGCCCGCGCGGGGGCGCTGGCGCGGCCGTGACGTGGCGGCCCGGGGTTGCCATGGTGCCGCGAGGGGCCGCCGCCATGGCCATGGCGCTGCCGGCGCCGCCCCCCGCCCGCGTCTTCGCCGAGCTCGATACGGCCCCGGCCCCGGCCCCGCTGGGCCGCTCCGGGCCTCTGGCGCTGCCCGGGCGGGAGGTGCATGTGAGCGGCAGCGCGGAGCTGAGCGCCCGCCCGGACCGGGCGCGGGTGTCGCTGCGGCTGGGCAGCCGCAAAGAGGCGGCCGGGGCGGCGCGGAGCAGCGTGTCCCGCCGGCTGGAGTACATCGCCCACAGCGCCCGCCAGCGCGGCGTCCCGGTGAGCAGCGCCGCCGCCGCCCGGGGCCGCTGGGGGCGGGGGGTGCCCCCGGGCGAGGGGAGGGGGGCAGCGGGAGGGGCAGTTCCGACCCCCGGGGCCTCCCCTGCCTCGCTCGGCAGCCGCCGGGGCGGCCCCGAGGGAAAGGCGCCCGCTGAGGGCTCCGGTGCTGGCGGAAAGCAGGGGAGGGACGGCGTTTGGAGCTCTCGGCCCTCCGCCTCGGGAGCCGCGGGGGCACTTCTGGGAAGGGCTGCCAGTCTTTGGGTTGTTGCAGCTTTGCCAGACTCGGCGGAAAAAGTGGATTGGCGCTACCCGGGCTCTCCAACGGGCTGCGTGTTTTGCACGTGAAAACTGTCCTTCTTCGACTGTTTCATGGTGTCGGAGGCATCATCCCTGGAGGTGTTTAAGGAAAGATTTGCCGTGGCACTCGGTGCCGTGGTCTAGTTGGCATGGTGGTGTTCGGTCATAAGTTGGACTTGATGATCTCATAGGTCTTTCCCAACCTACTGGATTCTGTGATCTGTTCATGTAATGCTGTATGTGGATGAAACTAATAAAGGGGTCCACAGCAACATAACTTTAACTGTACCTTTGCATATCAGGGTAACTATGTGATTACTATAGCTTAGCGACAAATACCCAGAGAGCTCCTTCCTCTCTTTTTCTCCTTTTCTAATTACGTAGGGTGGTTTTGGAAAAAAAACAAACATGGGATGTGATCAAGATAGCTGAAGTGACAGAAGCCCCTTGTGAACTCAGAAGGTTCCTTTACCGTAATAATTTTTTTGGCCAACATTTTACAGTAACGGGAAATGAATAGTCTTGCGTTTAAAGCTTTGTCCACACGGTAAATGCTCCATAAGGGTATTATTTGTCCTAACAATGATGGGGTTTTTTGGATTTCATAAAACAATAGTGTTCCACACCTAGGGCTCTTAAAAACAGAACAAAGATGATCTTTGATGGAATAAGTGGTTGCTTTTGAAAGTATTTACTGTTGAAGCTCCCCAGGAAGTCTTCTGTACGTGTAAAGTCTGGTGGATTTTAAGAGGAACAGGATAAGACAAAATAACTCAACGTGCATTCTTTTTTATTAGTACAGAATACGATAAGCTTTGGACCCACTCCCACGGTGAGCTATCAGATCATGGGTATTTTCATCCTGGCTGTAATTAAATAGCTCTTCAGAGTGTGGCTAGATTAGAAAAGATAGTGGCAAGTATTTAATCTGCAGTGAACCTGAACAACTGACTTCCAGTTTTGCCATGAGCCTGACTGAATTGGCATAGCGTGGAGCATTCAAGACGTGGTGATTGGCACACCACAGGAGTAGGCAGGATGTTAAATAGGTGAGTGTGCTGTGGAGGGGCTGCGTGCACCACTGGAGGCTAGGAAGGATAATTGCAAAGTGAAGTATGACCTAGACAAACAAATGGTTTTATTTGGGTATATACAGTCAGGGTCAGAAATGTAATGTGAGCAGGCAAGCAGTGGTGGTGTAACCTGGGTGGAGAGTGGGCTGTTTTCACAATGTGAGAGTATTCAGTGTCTTATTATAGTCATAATAATTTCACACTAATCTTTTTCTGTTTCTGAGATGCTGTGTGTTGCAGAATAGAAATGTTCTTTCCACTTACTTGAGAGACTGTGAAATGCTGCTTAAGTTGTGGGTTCGTCAGTGTTAGCAAAGTGTTAACTCTAGGGAACTCTGAGAAAAACAACATGAATTATTTTTTTTTTCAGAGGAGTTCCCCACGGTATAATTTTTAGTGCTTTGTTCCATCCAATTTTAAATCACTCCACTGCTGGAGCTTTTATTTGCCTTGCAGCTTTTCTGCTAACAACTCTCACTGCTGGCAGTTTGTTCTTAACTGCATTTGCTAACTTGACTTGAAGCTAATACCATTCTAGACAACTGTAAAATTAATCTCTCTTCACAATCTCCATATGGTTCTAGTTGTTGTAAGCTTATCTAAGGCCTCTTTAGAAATCAGCTGGCTATGCTATATATTTATTTTTAATTAATCCACACAATAATTTCCTTAACCCTTGTTGCTGCTATCGTAGGAAGTTTGTGAGATCAGAAGTGCATAACCTTTGCAGCAGCAGGAGCTTGCATTCACAGCTTGTCAGGATGCCTGGGGGCAGCACCTGATTTCCATATACATTTACACAGGATTTTAATCAGAAATAGATGCACATAGTGGCATTTATTTATAGTGTGCTGTAAGTATATGCAGCACTTCAGAGCACAGTCTGCTTCAAAGGCTGCAGGGAAAGTAAAATCAATGGGGAACCCAATCTCCCTTACTCAGCCCAGCTGCTCAAACATAACATTTTTTTTCCTCTTTCTCTAGAAGGAAAATGATGTTATATTTGCCAGCTATGATTTATTTGGGGAGTAGTGTGGAAATGAGACTTGTTTTCTTTAATCACTATATCTAAAAATTGTCATTGTTTAAAAATATGTCTTGTTTAAAAATAACAATGTCTTGTTTAAAAATAACAGCGGTAATATTTGTTGTACTTGTCATAGTGTTATTATTTAACAAAACAAACAAACCAGCTCACAAACTATATCGAGTGGGCTCTGGGTTAGAGTTTGTCTGTACTGGGATATATCCTTGGATATATGTGCAATATTCTTCATTCAGGAGTCACAGTTATGGACTGTTATTCAGGAGTCACAGTTATGGATACATATTCATACTGTCGGTTAAACAAAGATTTTGAAGTTTTGCTCACTCAGTTCCAAAATCTTTAGATGTCAAAATATGAATGAAAAACCTTTTGCTTTTGATGTAGTACAAATTTTTATTCCAGTTTAAAATTCTGCCATCCCCTGTCTGTCTGTTACATATCTTTGTCTGAACAGGGTGCCAAATGGGAACAATGTATCACAGAAGGCCAACTTGTCATGACTTCGGCAATTTTCTGGTCCATTTATCTTCAGTAACACAGTAACTATGGTCAATGCTGGTGGGTTAAAAATTAGCTGTGAGGGAAATTTTGTAGTAAATGTTACAAAATTATCTGAGCCCATGGCACTGATCTTGCAATAGCGCCTGAAGCCACAGGATGGCACTGTCCTTGAATACACAGGAACCTTGGAAGGGCAAATTCCAAGACTTGAATCTGCTCAGCAGGAAAAACATCTTTTTTTTTTTTTTTTTTTTAAAGATTAAGGAGTGGGGACAAGGGAAAACAAATACATTTCTTTCTTTGTTTACTCTAAGTTGTATTACAGGATAGTTATTTCTGTAAAATATAAGTTGTAGAAGTGTGTGTTTTCTGAGTGTTTATTTCTATATCTGAGAGCTCTAGGAAAAAAAAATCTTTCATGTCAGTTGTAATGGGATTCTATCATAAATAGTAAGATTTGCCCCATTTTGTAAATTAAATGGTGCAAATTAAATAAATTGGTGCTGGACTGTCTTGATCGCTCTGTAGGAAACCATAGTCAGCCATGTAAAAGGAGAAAAGCAGTTTTTAGTGTCTAACTGTCCAAGATCTTTGCCCTAACTAGAAGAGATTATCCAAAAATAGGAGTGTTTTGCTTGATTCTGAGCACTGCCAATCAATCATGAAATTGGCATTTCGAAATTTCTTTCTTGTAGGGTGCTGTGCAATGATAATTATGGATGTAATTTCCGTATATTATTTTTTAGAGGAAAATATTTCTCATGGTTAATGTCATTCACATAAACATATGCTTGCATACAACATGATAAACTTGAAGATTTGAGCCTCTGCAGGAAATACTCTCTGACTCAAAGCATCTTTTGAAACACGTCAAAGCTGAAGGCAAATATTTCCCATGTGAGTAAATTTAGTGAGTAAAACTTTTCAGTACTGGAAGGCTTAGTGTCTGCTTCCCTAGTTCCTGGGTATTAAATGCAAAGTTGTATTTACAGTTACACTGTAGTTGTGCTTTTTGTTGTGTTTATAGTAGTTTTAAATAAATTGTTCATCCAAACTGTTTACTGAAGAGTGAATTGGGTGCAAGAAGTGTGATTGTTAGACCACTA
The DNA here is from genome assembly GCA_035584735.1 of Pseudotriccus pelzelni. NCBI lineage: Eukaryota > Metazoa > Chordata > Aves > Passeriformes > Tyrannidae > Pseudotriccus > Pseudotriccus pelzelni. Next base: position 83,403,296 of record JAWMRA010000113.1, on the reverse strand, counting down.
GCAAGTTGGTCAAATATTCAGATGTAACTGGAGTTGTTCTGTATCTTAGTGAGTTCACTATCTTGTTTAGAAGTCTTACAGGATTTGCTAGTGCTCTCTGAAGACATTATGTTGACTAATGCAGCTGCTGCTGATGCAGAATTATCACTGGTGGAACAGCCTTTTTTAAGGGTTACCATTGTGTACAGTCATTATTCACATTACCTTGCTACAAGCTGCTATTGTTAAAATATCTTAAAATAGGGGCCTGAAAAGCACTTCTCACATACTTCCTAAAAACAATTGAAGCTTCCAGTTTTTTGCACCATGTGAATTTACAGCCACACACTAATATACATAGCTTCTACCTAGCAACCACTTTTAAGTTCTCTTGAAGTGAATAGCAGCAAAATTACATCATAGAGCTACTGTATAATTTACTTTAAATAATGCCAAGAAGTCTTTAACATCCAGCTACTTTTTAAGTGAACATGTTTGCATGGAAAATTCCAAATTCCTGCTGCAAAGTTATAAGTAATATGCCAAAACAGTTCAGCTTTTACAGGACACCATGTACATACAGTTCCAACCGATGCTTAATTTCTGTCTTTAAGATTATATTTCTCTACTTTGTTTTAGGAAGAAAATATGACTGTAACAGAGGATTTTAGTAGAGTAGAAAATACTTACCAAATGGAAGCAGAGGTATGTATTCAACCTAACCAAAAATAAAAATAAAATAAAAGAATAAGAAGAGTAGCAAGAAACAACAAAAATTTGCAGGCTGTCTTTCCTCAGACCAAGGAACATAAGGGCAGCATAGACCAAAAAAAAACTATTGAAGGACTGCAGTTTATAGCAGAGTTCATCTGCAGTCTTGTGTTGTGTGCAGAACTTGTTTTCTGCTACTGTCATGTAGTTTTCTGTCATGATTTCAGTACTGTCATGATTGTTTTCTTCTCAGATGAATGTGTGCTTTTTAAATGTTACATGATGCTGCAGATGGGCATGGTTGGTTCTGGGGCTCTGCAGTTGTTGTTCTGTGTCAGTGTAAGCAAACCAACAGTTCTGCACTCTCCTTCACCCACTGCCCTTTCTGCCCTCTGTTTCTTGCAAGGGGTTGGTCAGTTCAGAAAACTGCCCCTGTTAATAACCCTTTTTTTCCCCCAGATTAGCTTTTATTTTTTCAATTATTTTAGCTCTTTGAACTGGGGGCAGTGCAAAGCAGAAGACAAGACTGGATAGGGGTAGCAGTGGTGTGGCAGCCCTAATCTGGATCCGCTTAAGCCACAGTTGAACAGCACCCGGATTTTGGTCTGTTTTATACGGATCTGCCATCACCTTGCTCCAAGCAAAGCAAAGCTAATTGGCTTGGAGTTCTGTAGGTAAAAAGTGCCAGATATTATGGGAATAATGACATTTACTTCAATAACTGCTAAAGGGAGTACATTTTTTGCACATTCTTGCTATAGAAGAAATAAATGCAGTGCTTGAAACATTCACTGAGGGAAATTATGTGTGTTCAGGCAATGTATTTTTTAGAGCATAAAACTTTAATCACTACCTAGCAAACTTAGATTCTTACTAAGTAAACCTGGAAGCCTGCAATAAAATGATAGCTGTTTTATGGAGCTGTGGTTTACAGTCCTCTTAAACAGGTTCAGCCTCCTTAGTTTGCTTGCTTAAAGGCATATTCTCTTCAAAATAGCACCAATAAATACAGAAATAATTGAGAGCTTGGAGAACAAAATTTTGATTTTAAAATGAGTCTTAAGATGCTTAAATGGTGTGCATCAGTGTCATGTTCTGAATCACTTTAACTTCATCATGTAGACACCTACTATCTTGAGAGCTTAAATCATCATGTTTTTTTAGATGACCTGTACTTAAAAAATAATAGAACTATATTGAATTAATATTTAGGCTTCAGAGAAGCTTTGGCTTACAACTTCATCTTAAATGGTAACTTAACCAGTTGTCTGTGTTCTGCTATTAGTTTTTATACAAAAAAAAAGATTCTATGTGGAAAGCTAATTACTTGGATTTAGAGTTCATTGGTAAGCAGCTTGGACCAGCTGTAATTGCTGTTCAAAAATTGTGTGGTTGCCTAGGACCCAGGGGTCAGAACTTGAAGAATCTACCCACGGTCCATTGTTTTGGCAGCCCTGCATGCTTAGGTAGCAGTGTGGTCACTCTATGCAGAGATTAGTTTCTCCTTGCTTCTCCCTTTACGTATATACTTGTTTCATTAGTGCAGCTTCATAAACCAGTGAAGTTCCATTCACCAGCATGTTTGCATACTTTGACAATATAAATGGACTCAAAACTCACTTCCACTCACTCTTCTGTTAAGAGTTTGCCGTTATATTTCTGTTATATGTAAAATCTTGGAAGTCATGTGTTAGTTCATTCTATAAACTTTTTACCATTTGTCTGCTGTAAGAGTTTTTAGAAGACTGAAGAAATTCCCAGGCAAATAGCCATTTTAAAGTATAATGAAGAACTCAAGATGGGCTTTCAACTGTAATGAGATAAATTTTAATTCATGCTATAACAAAGGAAAATATGCAAAAGAATGAAGTTGTGTGCGAGATCAGAAAGCTCTATAATATCGTAATCATAATAGTTTGTTTATTGCATGATGTTCTCATGGGATGAAGATTATGTTGGTTTTGTACATTTCTTAATACACTTGCCTCCTTATAAACCATAACTTCTTGTCCTTTACAGCTTCTCCAAGTCTTGAAATGTCTATAATAGTTTTGCATACCCTCGTATTACTTTCTCACAGTACTAACTGATGAAGTTGAAACAATTCTTTGCATTTTAATGTTTATGTATTCTCTGTAAATGGAACTTATAGGATCTACCTCTAAATGAAAAATCATGATTTTTAGGGGCATGGGAACAACAAAATTCAGCTACTGCTCAGTTGTTTTCTGCCCCTGAGGGTATCTGATAAATGCTTCCTTTTATAAGTTCCTGACTGCCCAGAACTGCCCCAGACTGAGCAATTTATCCTCTGCTTAGGACCCATAGTTCTTTTGTTTGATCATTCTTTTGTTTCATCCGCTTGAGTGAATTAATCTTGTAAATGCTGATAGCAATCTGGAAAATACTATGACAGCACCTCATAGTGAGATTTTCAAATTTCCACAAAATACAGCTGTGACATATTTCTGGCAAAACATCATAAGGGGATATATGCTTTTTATATGTATGGCAAGAACTCCTACTGAAGAAAGAAATCTAGGTGTAGCCTCATCTTCAGTCTTCTGTTCAAGTGGATACTGCACCTTCCAGAAAGTGATCAAACCCCCAGGTTACAGATAAAGGATGTGCAGCTGAGGTGAAGATGCAGATTTGGTGCAATTTTGCATAGCAGGCATGACCCTTTGTCCACACAGAAGATGGATGTGCCCTGCCACTCCATCTTGGTCTCTTTCTAAGGCCCTAAGCTCAGCTTTGGCTCAGTCATGTGAAGAGCCACTGAGCCAGTGCAAGGATCCAAGCCAGGGTGAGGTGCAAGTACTACACTGAGAGGCTATCAAGGGTAACAAGATGTGAACATTATTTATGTTGTGATAATTGTCAATAACTGCTTTTTATCTTACCCTGTATATGAAGCAGCTCCCTTCTCTCTCTCTCTCTGAGAGACTCAAGTTCTTTGAACTGTCTCATTTTCCGCGAAGTGAATCTATGGTGTGCACACAGGAAGCTGCTGCAGTGCAGCTGACATGCTGTAACTTGGATTTCTGTGCCATATCCCTTCACCGGCAATTGTATGTCACAGGGGTTGGCAGTAGAATTTTCTTTACTACAGCTTTTTTCTTCCCCTCCTATTGAAGCTGTATTACTAGGCAAAAGGAAAGGAGTTGGGGATGAGAGAGAAGTTAAGCCTGACATGGGGTGAGAGCACTATACTGGGAAGTGAGGACAAGGCTTTAGTTCTTCTAAAAAAAGTTTGGAAGCCAGGATTTCTGGTTCTTGAGCACTGTTTCACTTCTGGTAACTGTGCTCTGCCACAGAGAAAGGCTGGCTCCTGCCGGGAAAGCCACTGCCACGAGGAAGGCTGTAGGGCTCTGGGTCCAGGGCTGATAGTGATGTCTGCTTCATAGCATTTGGGAAATCACCTGAATTCCTGATGCATCTGCATTTAATACTTCTTATTGCCAAAGCCAGTGACATCTAGGTATTTAATTTGTTTTCACTCCAAGTCTCTAAACTGAAGTGCCCAGTTCTCTGTAGGCACTGCAGTGAGTCTGTTCAGACAACACAGGATTTAGAGCCCAGTCTACGCTGAACTGGGCTAGGTTTAATCTCATATCTTAGGTTTCTTGAACCTAATGCTTGGAATTAAAATGTACTTTTCCTTCCTGTGCAATGTTTTCCACATCATTTTGCCTGCACTTCTGCATAATTAACATCTAGTAATCTAAAAAAGGAAGGACCAGGATGCATTTAGTCATGTGCCCCAAAGTAGGCACATTCATTCTTCAGATTGTCTTCATACCAAGAATGCCGTACGTCCTCACAAAAAAGGGATTTCTTAATCCTCAGTTTTGAGCCATTTAATGACTTCTCTTGTTACAAACCTAATAATAGTCTCTAGAGCTATGTAGAAGTCTTCTAAGTAAATAAATGTTGGAGTTCTATACAGGACTAGTATGTTTAGTTACCTTGTACATATCTGGCTTTATACTGATTTAAATACAAGTGTTGAGTCATAGTGGGAAATGAAAAAATTACTCATGTGATGTCTGTGTTCATTCCCAGGTCTGTATTACATTTAGTGATTTTGGAAAAATGCAGAATGTTTGCAATCTACTCATTGAAAAGTTAGGAACCGCTGTTACCATCAGTCCTCCTCATTTCTACCATACACCAGAAGCCATAGACGCTCTTCGGTAAGTTCTCTCATGCCACAAATTTTACAGCTTCAGTTAATATAGGTACATAATTTATGCTGTTTGAAATGGGAGCAAATAGTTTCCTTCACACTTATTAAAATTTATGTTCAAAGATTGCAGCATTTGTTTTAAGTATTAACTTATAAATTAATGCTGTTCAGCCCAGAAGATAGAGCTAGGTGAAAAAGCAGAATTTAATAAAAAATATTCTCCCACTGATTTCCACTGGAAGTATAATCTTCTGTGAATGCTAGGTCAACAGAATTCGGCTTTAGTTCCATCAGCACGTGTAGATTTAATTTGTATTTATTCAAAAAGGTGCAAGTGCGTTACCAGATGTTGATAATTCTAAGTACCCTTGCCAATTCCCATTACTCTTAGCTGTTGACACGATCTGGAAAGAACCAGGTCTGGCATTTCCTCAGCATTGAAGCTCATGATCTTGACATGTTTTAGGCATTGACTATTCAAAGTCTGGCTTCTCCCACTGACATGGGGGGAGGGGGGCAGAAGGAAGTTTAGTCTTGGTTGAAGTTTCTTCTTGGAAAAAAAATTATGCTTGGTCCAAGTAGCAAGCTCAATTAGCTGCTGTTAATGGTTCTGGAGGTGTCAAAAGTGTGTGTCAGAGGTATGTACACAGGAGACCAGGGAATCAGGCCAGTGAGGTTAAGCAGGTGTTAGTATGCCTGGCAGCTGAGCCACTGCAACGCTTGGAGCGAGGGATGAACTTTGGCTCTGCATGGCACAGCAGGGATGCCTGCAGCATACAGGTGTTAGAAATGCTCGATTGGAACTCGTGAGGATGCTGACATTTTCTCCACACTCTCCCCTCAAATGCCCAAGCTGTGGCCCAGAAGCTGGGGGAAGGTGCTGTGCCTTCACATCTATGCAGTTGCACAAAAAGGTTTGGCAGGAACACTTGTACATCAGTTGGCCCTGCTTGTTATTGTGCTGCTGCTTCTACCCCTCAGCCGTCAAGTCTGTGTTGCTGCTGTTGGAAACACACGGCGGAAAGCACAGGAAGTCTGTCGATTATTTGGCCAGTCATTGGGAAAACCTTTGCTGATAAAAGAAGAAGAAACAAAAGAATGGGGAGGCCACACAGACAGTTACCTGCCACGCTCTCCTGATTCACTGACTCTGCAGGAAAGAATCCAAAATGCTACTGCTTATGCATCTTCTAGAGTGCTTGCTGTGTTTGAGATAAAGGGAAAAGAAAACAGAAGAAACAAGTTGCTCTAGAAACTTTCAATTCCTATACATTTTCTTAATAAAATTTTTATGCTTTCTTGATTTTTTTGTTGTTTTTTACTTTATTCTTATGGTAGCTCTATCCCATAAAATTAAGGTTACAATTAATTCTGTAAGTACAGTTCACAACTGCTTATCTTATTGCTCTGGCCCCTGTAAAATAACAAGATATTTGATGCACAAAACCTTTGGTACTCCTGACTGAAACTGGGCTACATTTACACCTTTCCTCTCAAATCTTTAAAGAAATTAATCCCCACCCTGAGTCATGGTAAACTGAACATGCAGTGTGTTCACTTCTAATAATATTGAATGTTCAACGTAAAAAGTGCTTAGGGATGTTTTATATTGTCGTAGGAAAAATTATACATTTTATCCTGGTGTCTGTTTGCTGAAGTTTAAAAAGGACATCTATTGTCTGGACATACATTACATGTACAGACACTGAAGTACTCAGTCACGAGGATAGAGTTTTTTCAACCATGGCTGCATAATGTATTTTGATTCATCATATCCTCTGAAGTAGGTTTCCATATCAGGGTGATGCACCTGAGAAAAAAAGAAGAACCAGAATTGGCAATAAATACAATCTGATACTTAAATAAATCATCGAAGTTGCTACAGTTAACTTTTTGAAAGCTCCCAATGAATTTTTCATGTACATAGAGATACTTTCAGTGGGATTTTCCGTGCACCTTAACCTAATTTCTGTCATTGGAACAGCAGCTTTCTTCAAGTACTCTGCCAGTGTTGAACGTACCGCATGGGATGTCACATGCTAGATTCACACCAGCATCAGTGTTTAAAATCAACACTGGTTCTTATTGAAGTAGTTCCAATTCATGTTGCAGTTAGAACTATTTGTTATTTCTTTTAGCTGGACAGTTCCCTAATCCAGTGAGGCAGCAGAACATAAAAAGCAGTGGGGGAAATGGTGAAGACACACCAAGGTGATGGCCTTAGGTACCGCGATGTCCAGCGTGAAGATGCAAACCCACAAAGGGCAATCCAAGTTACAAGCCTGGTCGTGGTGCAGGAACCCCACAGTGAGCAACTGAGAACTGTCAACTGGGAAAGAGTTATGACAAGTCTCAGCATTTTCTGATCACTCATCTCTTCAGGAAATTACTGTGCCTATTAGGCTGTAGGAAAGACTGAGTGATGGCAATCCACAGATCTTTTGAACTTGAGGTATGGGCATGGCTCACGATCTGTAATTAATCTCAGCTAGACAAGTGCAAAATACCTGGTTTTGTGAGCTTTTTACCATCAGTTCCCCTGATAATCTGTGTGGAGAATTGACCTGCCGTGAAGGTGAATAGAGCAATCTGATATCTTAAAGGCTAGTTTCTGCAAGGTGAATATTTAAGATGAGATATCTGTTTCTCCCCATGGAATATAAAGGAAACTGAAGGTAGCCAGCTGACTGATATAATGAAAGGTTATATTTTTAGTCACAGAGTGGCCAGAATCCAATTTTAAATTCTTAGGACACTCATGTAGGATGGCATAGTTTCTGCTTTTAAGTTCAGGCATATTAACGCACTTTGTGTATCAATGGTGGCTAAAACAGAAGGACTGAACTAAGGCTTCTCCCAAATAAAAGAGGTAATTGTGTCACACTGATTGAGGGGGGGTCCTTTTTGTGCAGCAGGTCCAAGAGAGAGCATGGAGCATCTTTAGGCCAGCCTGACTTACATGATTCTTTCTGCATCTCCCAAAATGCAGAAGATGCCAATTCATATCTCCTCTGACTAGACCGAGCATCTCCTGTTGGATGAATGATTCACCTACTTGCTGTCAAACACAGACACCAACTACAGTTTAAAAGAAGGCACCACAGCATCCAGGGCTTCCTAGCAAAAAGCCACTTGTATGTGGCATGCATACCTGAAGGCTGTTTTCTGGATAAAAATCTCAAAACTAGTTTAAAAATCAAGTGTGCATTGTGTAAGATGGAAATCAAAAGCTACTCGAACCCTAATACACAAGGCAGATTTTTTTGGCTTCCAAAGAGTTTTGCAGTTAAGAAAGGAGACATTCTTCAGTCTGGGCAGCAGCTGAGCAGGAGCTGTTTGAAATGCAGATTTTTCAGAGAAGAATTGAGAAACCAACATACTCTGCTAGATCCAGCAGAAATCCTAAAACAAAAGTCTCTGTCTGCAACAGCCTGTACATAACAGAAATCAAATTGCTAAAACACAAAACTCAGCAGTTGGATACTTACAGCGGGTAGTACTTGAGTTTGGTAATTTTTCAGTTTCCAAAAACCCATGCTTAAAAGTACAGCAGTAATTTGTTTATCTGCTTTCCCTATTAGTTTTCACTAACTTTGCAACCTGGGTAGTATCTATTAAGCCAAAGGTCATCCAACTTTTTAAACATACAGGATAACAATCAAGTTGCAACTAAATAAAAAATAAATACCACCTCTAATCCCATAATAATTATCTCTTCCTCGGGAACATAAGCTGTAGATTTGCCAAATCCATTTGCTTTGTTAATTAGAATTCGATAGTGAGGAGTATTTTTTAGATCCTGTAAAAATAGAAAGAAAATAAATAGCCTCAAAGAGAGATGCTGACTAGAGATTACATATTGTAATCACTTAACTCTCAGTAGGCTTACAGAACCTAAATCCACTTGATATAAACATACAGCCAGTTCATTTTTATTATTTTACCAGGGTCAGTTTGGAAAATTAAATATAAAGCAATCAGGACTGCAATACACAAAATTCTTGCTGTATCTGAAACGTTCTAAGAGTCAAGATTTTAATTAACCTTTTCTCCTGCAGACCTTTCAATATCCCTGCTTTTTGTATGTAGGTCCCATGACAATCTGTTAGACCCTTCTTCCTTCACAAGTGGCAACAGAACTCCAGAGAGGAAGAGACAAACTCAGAACTTAATGCCACCTCCAACAGTCGTGGTCCCGATCCTGGAGAGACCTAAGGCAACTTCTACGTGTGGATATATATAAACCTTCCACCGAAGAAGTACCTGTGAACACAAATCCTGGGCCAAGGTCCCACCATGTTCATTGCTATCCGTAAACATTCCTGCCCAAAGTAACCCGGAATCTAAACACAAAGAAGTGATGGATGAATACAGACAGACGGAGTTTATGAAGCAGTCAGCATTGATCAGTGTGACAGGCAGTGGCTTCTGCCCAGCAGTTTAGTAAAGATGTGGATGTCAGAGGAAGGCAAGGAGAATCTGGGCCGAAAGCCTAGCTGATGTTTCAAGGGGATTTGCAAGGACCAAGCTTAGTAATTGCCACCTAGAGGTCAGAAGGCATTTTGCACGGCTGATGTATGTAATGTGATAGGTAAAGGCAATTAAGAAACACTGAAGCCAACAAAAGACACACTTAAACCACGTGCCGTTGCAATTGAAATTGAAACAATACAGATGAACACAAGGCCACTGGGAGAGCAGAACAATATAAGGTACATAAAAAGAATAGGAGTGTCTGCTGGGAAATTCTTGGGGGTTCAGCTGGTGACAATGCCACTGAGAGCAAAAAAAAGAAAGCAAGGATGCAGGTGTTTTAGGAGCCAAAGATGAGCTACAGTTGGATAAAATAACAGCAGTGATGAAACTAGATGCACAAAACAGGACTGAATATCAGTTACCAGCTGAACTTGAATTCTATGCTACAGGCAAAGTTTTTCATTTTTTCCTCATTTTCAGGAAACTTCCTCATGATTAGTGTCCTCCTGCCAGTTAAGCAGCATGTCAGTGGCATACAGAGTATGCAGCACTGTATTACCAGATCAGCACTGTCAACCAAGATTTAGCATCTGATTTTCAAGTACAACAAGTACTTAGGCTAGAGAAATTAAAAAGCTTCAAGAATTCTAACAAAAATGTGATTTTAAATAGATTTTCATTCCAAGTATCCAGCTAACTGAAACTGATTAAACACAGACAATTACTTGCATTTCTTAGGTGCAATGAAGATGTCACCAGTTATGGATTATCATATAAAAGATTTAACATTTAACTTTAGTAGCACAAGAAATAATAGGTTGACACTGCTACTTTAAATACAGCCTGTGTGTTAAAAGTGAGTACTTTCAATTTGACATGTCCAGTAAAATCCTGACCAGTGAAGCTTAACCAATCAGTGGTGCAAAAGCCAAGTTCTACTGGGACCACAGCACAGAAGCAGTGGAGATACTGCTCAGGTGCACAGGTGATACGGGACTCTGGAGTATTTTCCAATAGGATAGCAGGAAGGAGGTCTGAAACACTATTTCCGAGGGGTTTTTTAACCTGAGTTATTCTATATATGTATTAATAAAGCAAGAGTTTAGTACGTTCCTTGGAGGATATTTGGGTTGAAGCCGTTCTTCTGGAGTGTCAGCTGTTACCTCCCATCCAACAATGACTCCTGAATAGCCAAATCTTTTGTGACTTATTACCTGTCCCACATGGAACTGAACATATTCAGGCCTTGGACTGTGAACTTGAGTTGATCCTAGTTTAACAAAGAGACTTAACAAGGATAAGAGCTTGATCAAGTTATATTAAACATTTAAACAGAAATTCTTCTGACTTCTACTGGAAGAGAACTGACAAGGTGAACTAAAGAAAAACAGGTACTGTGTTTTCTCCCCCAGAATATTACTCTGATATTTGAGAAGGCGGCATACACTAAGGAAGGCATTTTTCTATTTGTATGCCTTTGATATTACATAGGGGACTTAACAGAGTTTTGGAAAGCATTAAAGATGTGTGCATTTGACAATTAGTTAAGCCTTATGTACAATATTTTACAGCGCTTACGGTAACTGCTTGTGACATTAGTTTTTTCCAGGTTAGGTCACCAAATGCTTCTATTCAGTCTGATTGCAGGGAACTTTTTTCCAGGAAGAGACCAGTCAGCTGTTTCTTTTTTCCTTTTATGATGTTGATCTAAATCAGTTCATTTGAATCAAGTGAAAGCTGTACCACTGTTCCTATGTCACTACAAAATAGGCGCACTCAGATGTATTCAATAACATAGGTACATGTAATATATATATCATATTGTACTGATACACAACATGGGGTAAAGGCCTTGGATTTTACATCTTCTGTTTTGCTTACTCATGTTTAGAGAGAAGGGAAAAGAAAAAAAAGGACTGCTATTTACAAACTAAGTACAGAAATCTACTACTGAAGACCTTATAGACAACAATATCACAGGCAAGATCCGAAAGGATTGCAAAGCATCCAATACCTGCGAAATAAGAATGGGGGTTTGCTTCATTGTCACCACTTTCAGTTTTCTTTTCTCCGTTGTACCAATTCCTAAAACGTAAAGTTAATAACTCAACTTTCCAACAAGGTCTTTAGAAACAGACTTTCAGTAATAATCAGAAGGCCAGTTATCCTGTCTTAGGTGTTTATGTGAAGAGAGGAATACTGCAAAGCCTTTGACACAAACTTCTTCACAATTTGAAACCTGCATAAGTGTTTTACGTTGAAACTACATTTAAGGAATACACACAAAAAAGACTTTGTTCCAAGAGGAAAAAACAGTATGAATCTGATTTCTTTGAATATGTAACTCTACAGTTGCAATAGAATTTCTGTGTTAGAGGAAAGAAACCCATTTATTTTATACAGGTGAGCAAATACTATTCTGAATTCTAACAGAGTGATTCTTCAGTATCTTTTGTAAAATCTTTAGAAGTTGGTTAACACTGGTATGGACAAGGTGTCTGGCTGTAAGTCCCTGGTTAAGGCTGCAGTAAGTAGAGCTTTTCCTTCTGCACTAGACTGAATTTCACCTGAATTTAAAGGGCGGGGGCTAGGGAGAGTTGTCTTTAGAAAGGAGAAATGGCTTATATTTTTCATTGCTATTGTGAAAAAGAGAAAGAGTAAAGAAACAATGAGCAAACTGAACATTTACAGGGTGGGAAGCTTTCTACAGCTTTGTACTCCTTCTACAGACAATGTTACAGCAACAGTCTATGAACAGAGGTGTTTGGTTTAACATTCTCCACCTATACTAGCCAGTAACCTGTTGGTGCCAGAGAACTAGAGGTTGTCCTGGTCTCCTTCCTCTTTGATGGTGTCCACCACTGCCCTCCCTCTTTCAGTCTTACTCCCTTTGCCCTGCCTGGAAGTGAACGCAGGTTCCATAACTGTGCAAACAATGCTCTTTTAAAAAGTTTTGGTTTAGTTCAGATGTGTAGGAAAACTTAAGGTTGACAAATACCTTTTAACAGAAAGAGGGATAGGCAAAAATACCTTCACTTGTTCAACTGCAATATTAAAAACAGCAGCTGATGTAGTAGGTTTGGAAGGTCTCAAATGCCATTATTTTTCAGATAACCAATTATTTATAAGATATTCAGAAGACAAGCAGCTCCAAGTCTATATAAATAATCAAAGGATCATTTGGTCTTTATCTTGAGATATTCATGGAGCTTTCCACAAAGTTGCAAAGCAATATATAGTGAGCCTAAGAAGAGCATGGTTTCTGTTTTCAGTCATAGGCTGTTCCCCTGGGTTTTGCTGGGAGCAAAACTAAGTCTGGATCCTCCACAGTTCAGAGGACTTGACACCCTTGATTACTGTACATGGATCAGTAATAAAGGATCTTTGAAGCTCCAGACAAGGCAAAACCTGTGGAATATTTCTACTGTACAAGAATTCAATTTCACAAGTAAGCCATTCAAACTCTCAGAAGAAGTCCATGAACAGTCTTCTTAAATTAAAATTATATGTATATATAAATGGATATAATTTTTTTTCTAGACCAACTCATTGTCACATGATGAATAATCAAGATTCCCCTTCCTCTTAAACCCACAAATTTTCCACCTGTGTTTCCTCATTCAATTTCAAGTTTTGTTAACTACCGTAAGTGCATAAGACATCCATCCAATGTGGTAGGATCTGATCCCACAAAGATGTAGCTGCTTACAAACATTAATATGGTCACTCATCCTGACTTCATTCAGATAAATTTAGAGGAAAAAATGTATAGAATTACTGCCATGATTTATGTTTAGTTTCGCATGGAGTTCAAATTTTGATGTTTGTGTAGAAAATAGGCACAAAGTTTTCAAGTGCTAAATCAGGCTCAACGGGCAGATGAGAGATGCTTCCTCTTTGTAATTTTGTTCCCCACAGCACACCTTCCTGTTAAGAAGAAACCATGTATGTAACACTCTACCTTGTCTTCGATAGCCACAGCTTTAAATGATTTGACCACACATCCAGAGTCAAGGAAGATCTTGTAGAGCAGCTCCAAGAAGCAATTATCCTTTAGTAGTAAAAATTATCATCATCCTGGTTTTAAAACCTTCTCTAGTATTTTTTTATAGCTTTTTAGTATTTAAACTTCAAGGCTTCTGTAGTAAACAGGAAAAAATGGTCAGTGACTAGGAACAGGTTCTACTCAAGATTAATATCAAGATTGGAAATGTATGTTCTCTCAGTCATCACTTGTACCAGTAAACCATATGTAAATCTTAGAAAACATAATTTTTCATTTTGAGGTTTCTTGTTTCCTCTACTCAGACCGTAGGTATTGCTAAATTGCATCAGATTCTGCAGTTCTGACTGTCACTGAGAAGAGTGAGCATGAGACGTCCAAAAAATGGTGCACATAATCAGAAGACTATTAAAAAGAGCTTAAATGTTTTTGCATAAGTTGAAACAGTAAGTAGTTGATTCATGCCATGAGGCCTGAAAATTATTTAACTCTGAGTCTTTAAGCACAAAGCCAAGCTTAGTTCTTTGTTTCATCAGGCCAATCTTTTGCTCTTATTACTTTGTGTATTTGAGTTCCACAGATGAACTACACAGCCAGTGCACTGCACAGGCCGCACTGTTAAAACTAAGTCTCTCTTTACATGGTTCATTTTGAAGATACCGACGTTTGCCGATGGTTACCACTATCAAAAATTTGGATCTGGTATAATATTCTCCACTTTAGTTGTGTGAGTCAATACATAACTTCTTAATTCATATACAAAATGGCACTCCTTACTTAATTCTATCATTGTGAGTGCCTTAAGTAATTCACTATGAATAAATTTTGTTGGTTAAGAACCTGTACTGAGTCATACTGTTCAAGAAATCTGTAAGTGTCAAAAGGTGATGGAAAATTAGAAATAGTTACTCATCAAATGCTTCATTTTCCCTTTTTGAAAAGGACATAGCCCACAGTAACACATGTTGGAATATCCAAAGCAGAATGAAAATAAGGCATAGTCATGCACTCAGATTGTACGGATTTTTGTGGGAAAAAATAATAGTTGCTATTCAAATTTGAAGGACATCATTAAACAACTAAATACAGCTCCATTAAGCCACAGAAATGTCTGAGGTATGATTTGAATGTTGTTTTGGTATAGGAATAGCCAATGTGTCCCACCCACACTGCAGCTTTCCAGGACAAAGGGTCATTGGGGATGAGAAAGAGAACTGTCTTATTTATAAGTGCAGTAGGGAAGGAGACTCTTACAACCTCTCTATTATTTGGATGTCTGTTCCATACCACCAGGATATGAAATACTGTGCAGGAAGAGCAAACAGCAGCATGGAAACTTGCAGAGCTGCAACTGCATTGATGTGAGGCATTCCAACAGGAAGTTTCTTCTAAGACACTTCCCTGCTCCCTACTCTGAAAAGAGAAGAAAAAAGAACACACGTAGCTGTGAGCTTTGCTAGCTGTGCAGTAGATAAAAGTTTCCTTCAGATTGTTTTGTTGATTTATAACATAGTGTACAATCTGTACTCAAGCATTTCAGTTACAGCCAGAGCACACCTAAAGTAGGCCCATTTAACTGCACTAAATCTGAGAGTACTTATAAAAATTAATAGAAGACCAGAGTAGACAGCTGCACATGATCAAGAAAGTGAAAATCTGCTTTTAAGAGTTACACAGACATTTTTAATCTTTAAACAAAACAAACAAAGAAAAAGGAACTGGGAAGTTGTATGGTTGCCTAATTTGCAGTAAAAAGCTGTTCTCTATGAACAAAATTTATTGTGCTGCTTTGTCATCTAATTAGGTGTATTAAACACGTCTGACATACCAGATTGATGGCCTCAAGAATAACCTATTTAGATTCAGTGATGATTGTGCACCTGACAGAACTAAGGGATGTTTCTTTCAGACTGAAGGCACACATAGCATACCAAGTTGATAACATGTGCCACAGTCCCATCACTAGATTAGAAAAGGATTTGACATTGCCGTTCATTCCACAGGCACATGCCACGCCATAGCTGTGTATTACGATATTCGTGACTCTTCCCTTCTTCCCCATCAAATTAAGATATTCACCTGAGGAGCACATTTACTGTCTTTTTAAGTCTGTGAGGCTTTTTCAAATCAGAACTAAGACTTGCTGAAATTTGAGACTCATATCTTTTACACTGGTGTTCTCAGAGTGTGCAGGTTTACTGCAACATTCAGTCATCTACACCTACTCTGTTCTCCAGGAGTGGCTATTACAGCTCCTACTCTCTCCTCTAGTGCAATACTCAGCCTGCAAGCACCAGCAATTCATTTCAGTTGTGTCTGAGTTGCTTCTAGTTCCTGCTACCTCAATTTATGTAATTTACAAAATAATTTGGGTTACTGTAATATACACAGCACATGTGCACATGAAAAGTTAGATTTATGAAAACTGCCTGGCAAAAGTAGTACAGATCACAAAGCAATGCCGAAGGAGGGCCCAAAGAATATTGTAAGGAATATGAAAACATCTGTGTGTGTGATGAAGCATTACCACAAACTATATCTTTCACTTCTGCATCATCTGCTTTAGAGCCGGTAGCAAAGAAAAAACAACTAATTTTAGACATCATCGGTAGCTGTATATGTAGAGTAGTCGTTTACCCTTGTACATCGAGGGAGGCGGGGAGGAAGAAGCACAAATTAGTTCAACCAAGGACCCCTGCTAGCCCGGAGGGCTGGGCAGGACCCGCGGGTATCGCTACCGCATTGCCCAGGGCACTTACGCAGCACGACTACACGAATTCTGCCTCTGCAGATCCTCCGCCTGTTTCTAAAATCAGCTTTTTGAGCGGCCTGATCCACCAGACAGAAAGAATGCGGTAGCAGATGTAGTGTTATCCCGAGGGCCGAGAACCCCGCAGAAATAAAATACTTCCGTGCACATTCCGAGCACCCGGACACCCGTCGGACGCGGGCTGTGCCTGTGCCCCCAGCCGGGCCCCAGGGGACCCTCCTTCCCCGACCCTCCTTCCCGGAGCCTCACCCGGCGGCGCCGGCAGCGCGTCCCGGCCCGGCCCGCAGCAGCTCCGGGAGCGGCGGGACGGGCTTCGCACCCTCCTCTGCACAAAGGTGTCAACACCCGAAACGAACCCGGAGTGGCGAGGGCGGAGCCGGAGACCCGAGCTGGGCTCTGAGCCCGGGGCTTTGTCCCCTTCTCTCGTCTTTCCATCGCACGAAAAAGCTCCCAGGGCAGATGGGATAAGAATTTCGTATTCTCAAAATGCAACAAGCAGCTGGGTGGACTTTACACCCTGACAGCTTTAAAGAGATTACAAAGAAATAAATAAAAAGTTCTAATTTATTTCTGCAGGCTCACCTGAACTAAATTATATTTTTCAACTTCGTTATAGAAGTATTTTTCCTGTGAGGGTGGACAAGCACCTTGAACCTTCCCTGAATAGAAGTCCAGAGGAAGTTTTCTCTTGTGAAGTCAGATTTGTTGATGAAACCCAGTCACAGTGGGAGCAAAACAGAAGAGGCAGACTCAAGCTGCAAATGATCCAGAGAGATGAGAGCAAAGGGAACATTACAGACAAGAAGGGAAATTCAGCAGTAGCAAATGTCAAGCCTTACCAAGAGAGTGGAAATGTTCCAGCCATCACTTCTCACTTACCGAGCACAGTTCTGTGAAGGGCAATACTGTGAAAAAACCCCCAGTGTTATCAAGCTGTATCTAGTGATCATGTGGCAACGAAGAGGCCAGGCTCAAGGTTTTGTTTGTTGATGGATTTAAACCTGTGCAACTTGGCAGGAATGCCCACTTGAACACACATGAGTACTGGCCTAGACTAGAAATACAAATTTTACCTAAGAAAACTAATTTTTTAATCATGGAGCCATAGAGTAGTTTGAGTTGGAAAGGACCTTTTCAAGGTCATCTAGTCCAATTCCCCTGCAATGAGCAGGGCCATCTTCAGCTGGATCACGTTGCTCAGAGCAACCTATTTGCCCTGCACAGCCCACCCCAAGGAGAACAGACTGTTCAGGGCCATCGTGGCTGTTTGCATCACACCAGCCCAGGCCGCAGTAAATAGAGGGACTTAACTGCTCCCTTGGGCAAAATGCCAGGAGCCACATAAACACCTGATCCTACCTCAGGGGGCTGAAGGTTTTAAAGTGCATCCCAAGCAACTTATTACTACCCAACATTAAGATGCCTTTCAAAAATACAAAGTAAATCAGATTGCAAGACCAAGATGCTTCTGTTACAAAACAGGTTACTCCCCATGTGCTTGAGCAGAGGTTTTCAGTGCAAGAGCCAGAAAGAAACCTGTGTGCTCTGTCGTAACTCAGAGGTGGGCAAAGAGGCCAAAGCTAGAGGAAAATTACAATGTCATAAATTAGCATGCAAGAATAAAAAACCCAAGCCTGACCATGAGACAATTTGAGACGATCTGCCCTTTCACAAGACAAAGGTTATGTGAATTTTCTAACAATTTTTCCTAAATAATTTAACCTCTCATTTTCCTCGTAACTTTATCCAACAGAAAAGTTTAGTATTAACACTCATTTTACAACCTCAAACCCTTTAAAAGCGTTAAACAGCATAGAAGTTTTGAGTTCTAGATATTTAATCTTTCCCCATGTACTTGTGCATTCAGAGTAACCGACGTCAGTGAAGGACAGTGGTACAGACTGCACATACACCCAACTCCTCATGTTGAGATTCTAGTTGGGTAAAAAATCAGCAGTGCATTGAGAGGTAATCACTAATTAATTACTTTTACTTAAATCTTTTTTTGTTTTTTTGACAGCTGTATTCCATTTCTTAGCACTTCATAGAAGTTTACACCGCCTTCCTTAATAATAGAGTTCAAATCTTGAATGAGGTGCTTGAATTTCAGAAAAATAACCCACTAGATTTCTCTGCTGTAGAATACAAATACAGTCATTCTTTCTAGTATTTCAATCGTATTCTAACTAGGTCTGAATTTTAAGTTACAATCTTTGTTATTTTGAATATCCTTGTTCAAAGTCAAATTCAGAGATCTGAGACAAAACACAAATTAACAGATGAGGCTGCCTGGCCCTTGAATGCTAACACTGTTTGAAGTCAGTACCTTCAGGAATATGCCTCTGCAGAAATCTGATGCTGAATGAATTGATTACCTGCCTCTTGTTCCTTCTCTTTTTTTTTTTTCCCCACTGATGTACCTGCAAGCTAAAGTAAAACAAAAGGCCGACAGGACCAAAAACCTCCCTGTTTCAGAGACAAGAAAAAGAATCACAAAGGAAATTTGTATGGTCGTTACTAGATTAGAAACAGGATTCCCGAATCCTCTACCCTGTCTCCCCCCTTCAGTGCTCATACAGATTTTAAAGTACAGGACAGAATTCATAAATTCTCACTATACTCCTGTAAAAGACTCAATTAAGCTTGTTCCAATGATTCCTTAACATAGTATTTCTCTGAAATTTCTCTAGAAAAACAACTTGACATTTTGGGCTTTTGAGTTTCCTGTTAACATTAGTAAAACCCACCAAAAAACTGTACTTTGCATGCTAATTTTGTGTACAATGACTCAATTTTATGCTACTTAAATTCCAGCCACATTGTGTGTTGCTTGCTGTCATTTCCTTTATTTTCACATTTCCTTCAAACAGAAACATTGATTAATTTTTAAAACCATTACACTCTGCTCACTTGTCTTCGGGAAAAATGACACGCACTATTTTGCAAAGCTAGAGCAGGAAATAACACAGGGTTTGGCATAAAAACTTTCCATTTTGAAAACAAAATGGTCAATGATTACACAGTTTCCTTCATTTAATGAGCGTTATGATCCAACAGGAGTAAATGGTATTAACAAGGTAATGAAGCATTAGTACCGGCACAGTCAGCATCTCGCTGTCAGATACCAACATTTCACAGCATCTGTTAATCGTAAGCAAAGTCTTGATTTCTACTCAAAGAAAAATAACCACAGTAGGTTTCAAAAAGATACTTGTCACAGGAATGAGAACTGGGATACAATTGTACTTTAAGGATTCTGTATAGAGTTATGCAGAAACTGATCTTTTCAAAATGAAGAAAAAATTATTAACTGCTTAACGCTATTCTCATTAACAAAACTAGAACCCTGGAGCTGGGGTGGTTTGTGCTTGGATGAGCACACCACTATTATAATAATGCTGCAATACCGAAAATGCACTTACAGTACAACTACCACCTCCACTAGTACCAGAAGCGCAGAAGAAAGTGTGTTACATTTTCAGTATTCTCAATTTATTTTCTCCAAGCAGAACAGGCCAATTACTAAAACTCACATGGATGGTGGAGACAACAGGTTTCTCCTCATCTGCTATAAAAAGTCTTGCTTTTGCCAGACTCGACGTGGAGTCTGGAAAGCAATAAGGAGGAGCTCATTCTGCTGTGACCATTCCCCTTTCCCATCACCCAGCAGCACACATACCTGCATCTGTGAGGTAAGTGAGGGTCCCTTCCATCACTTCCTTGTGTTTTGAGGTAAGGTACATAGAAGGAAGTAACACATGAAATTAAACAGAATCCACATGGTGCAGTATTTGAAATACCGAACATTTCCTCTGGCTTGCATCTATCAGGCAGAAACATACAGATATCAAGAAACCAACCCTAAAGCTTTGTGAAAACACTTCCTGTATTGCCTTTTCCTTGCACCACCCACTCAGGGCAACTAGACTGGAGAGCAGTACTCTACAGGCAGGGAGGACAGAACTTCTCTCTGCTTAGGTGCTTTTAGCTTCTTCTGGAGTTGTTGGGAAGCACAGATATCCATAGACTGGACAGAGCTCTGGTACAAACTGTTGTTATTTGAACAGGGAAGGCTTCCTGGAGGATTAGGGGTGGGTACCCTGCTGCACATCTGAAAGTGAGCTAAGAGGACTGGCAACATGGTGTCTTCAGTGCCAGATGCTACTGCTTTTATATGGCCTCCAGAACCGCAGGGTTTAAGTGAAAACCCCAATGAAATAGCAAATTTTGATCTCTATCAGAGCGTGCTCTGGTTGTAATTTTGTCTGTTCCCACACATCCACTGTACCATACTGCCATATACCCCTATCCCATATTCCATAAGGAATCAAAACAAGCCGAGTTTAGGCAGCAATCGTCCCATAACACAGTAAATTACTAGATAGAAACAAACACTGTTGGACAGCTTAGAAAAACATGTTTTCTATTTATTTAAAAATAAGTTTGTAGTTACTACATTGCAGTGACAGTAATTCTTACACGTACATTCTAGTTTGTATAAAAGGATTCAAAGTATTATGCATCAAAACTAACATAGAAAGTGTCCACATAACAGTAAAGAAATTTCCAATCCATATGTACAAAAAGAAAGGGCACTGTTATCCTGGTGAGATACTTCAGGTTATAACATGATAATCTAGATTTCTGGAAGGAAAAAAGCCTTGATAAAGCTAAAGAATTATAGTTTTCAAAACTGTTACTCATTACATACAACAGATTTTTGTTTTACATAATTCTGTACAAAATAAGCATAATTTTTAATCTGAAAATGTGTCAGTTTTAAAATTAACCTTTCTAGGTAATTTACTTGAAGTTGAGCCCCGTTCTATACATATTGAAACATTATGACAGAATTTAGTTCACGCATGATCATTATCCAGTTGTCCACCACACTTCTGCAGTTTTAGTATGGTCCAAAAATGTAACTTCTGTATGGTCTCAATGCATTAGCAAACAACACGTGCAGTTGTAAGCACAGAAAAGTACATGTACATCACACAGTACAGTACATGACAGGTACTTCTATTTCTCTCTACCCCTAATGTGTGTGACTTCATTCTTTGTTTTTTCAGTGTAGGAATTCATAGTATAGTACTACTTTCCCTCCCTAAAAAGTATTATTTGAATTATTTGAAGTGAATTTCCTGATGTATTTATCTGCATTAAAAAGGATCCAAATGTCTACTTGTCTGACTACGCACCTCCTGAAAGCTACATCTATTCACCCTTATTTTATTGCAGCATATAAGGTTTCTCTTCTAGAGTGCCTTGAGGCTGTTACAACCTTGGGAAAAGGGTGGGGGGAGGGGAAGGGGGGAAAGCAGCTAATTGCCTTTTTTCTGCAATTTGTCTTTTAATCTAGCTTCCTGGCATGTTTTCTCATCTAACACACTGTAAAAATGACACGCTGAATTCCTGCATTAAAATTAGCAGAAACACAAGAGCATCTAGAGGTTAACTCTGGTTTAAAAGCTACCTGCTATTTTCCCCAGACAGCAGAAAGTGAACAAGCTGTACTCATGATTCAAAAACAGGAAGCTACGTAAGCTGTCAATGCCAGACTTGTTATTGGAAACACATTGTTAAGCCTTGGCCAATTTTATGAAACGTAATACGCTTTCCTCTGCATACGAACAAACATGTATATACAATAATTTACAGCAGAAAACTAACAGCCCTTTTATCAGTTGAATATCTGGGTCCCCTTGGAAACCAGTGTGTTACAAGAGCTTCAGGGATAAACAAAAATATATACTAATTTTACACAGCTAATTTGTCTTCATTTAGGTAGTAAACAGAAAATGAGCTTTTGCTGTTTCTAGGTGAGGTTTTAAGACCCTCGACCTTCTGTATCACAGCACTGTAGCAGACTTAAATCATCTTTAAACACTCTGTTAAAAAAAGGCAAAAAGTAAAACCTTCGAAAAACTAGTGTGGACAAAATATACTACTTCAGAATAAGGTTTAAGGACTCAGGACACGATTGGCTGCATCTTGATTAACCAGCAATGTTAAAATTACCTCTGCAAGATTCACATGCTACAAATTAAATGTGAATGTTAATGAAAGTGAGACTAAAAATCTCTTATCTACTATGTAAGTACAGGGCGAAACGGTCCCATCCAGTTAAGCCTATTGCTTTTATAGAACCAGTCAACCATTTAATGTCTGCCTAAATTCAAATGACATGCTAAAGTGTTTACTTATAGCCCTCAATCCAACAAATGTGAGCAAAATATTTAACAACGTGGTGTAAAAATCGTAACAAGCTTGAAGTTACCGAATGGACAGAGTATTTTTTGTGTTGCATGTAGTCCTTCTTTGGTAAGACAAAAGCCTCTGGCACAGAACTGGTGCTTAAAAATATTTGTACGGCAATACAGTGAATAAGCTGTCTCTACACTACAATTTATTTTTTAATAGATATTAATATATCCTACGTGCTGCATCAGGGTCCTTTATCAATTAATAGTTTCACAAATATTAAGCCATAGTAATATTTAACTCAACCAACTCAATCTTACAAGTCTATCAACAAACCAATCACAGGTACAAACCAGACACTGTACAAATAAACATCTGCAAATCTTTATCACAGCAGTCTAATCACTGGAGGAAGACATTTCTCTGTGAAGTTGTATCACTGGTCACTGCCGAGTGACGAAGAGTTCTAGTTCAATATTGACAATAATAATGAACACTACAGTGGTAAAATGTCAGTTCAGTTCCCAGAGAACACACTAACAACAGAAACAAAGTGGATAAAGAGTTGTTAGGTATGTAGGCACAGGTACAATGATTCCTGTGAAACATTTAGAGCCCACTGTTATGACAGAAGCAGAAGTTATTTCCTCATTGGTAGTTAGAGAACACACTGTTATTATGATACCACTCAGCAGTAAATACCAATTTTAACGTCTCCCAGTATACCATAGAAATACCAGAACAGTATCCTCATATCCATGTCAAATATAAACTAATTTAATGAATAAAACTGAGTTAATTGCTGCCAGATCATTTGTGCGTATGTGACTATGAAACTGTATGCTATTTACAATGCAAATGTGAAACAAGCACATGAGATTTTGATACTCCATTTTCTGAACCAGTTGTTAGGTACTTGAGATGGCATTATAAAACATGCATATAATTATAGTTCTTAAATTATTTCAACACTGACCAATAAGTTTATTGCTCACATTTAAAAACTTAAGACTCTGTAATCAAAAGCTCTTTTTCTGTGTTGATACAGTATCTCACAACATCTCAAATAATAAATTTTTCCCCCAACCAAAATACAGTCTGATAGTGACTAAAGTCTCATAAATAAAGTTTGCAACCTAATGAAATTAAATTATAAAAATATAACTTTTAAATAAATCTGGTATTACTTTCTAATAAAGTTCTAGTGTTGCTTCTATAAAAAAATTTGACCCAAATTATCCACACTTTATTTTAAAAGGAAAAACATTAATGTGTCTAATACAAATTAAAAACCTACTGGCTAAAGTCACTGATATTACCGGGTGGGAAGCAGTACCCATGTTCTGCAGGTAAGGCTTTCTATCCTCGTAAAATTAAGATGTATAATCTTCTACCTACTGTTAAGGGAACGTATATTATCTCAGTCTTCAAAACTTACTTACAAGGTATTTTTGATATATAAATATATACACAGACATGCCATATAAAACATCATTACAAACAGAGTAAATACAGAAGATGAATTTTAGATATAATCTATTTTATATATTACAATGCAGATAACATCAGGAAATTACACATTTTCAAATGATTGCCTTCATCAGTGAGATTTGACAAAATTAATAAGTAGAATCAATCAGTTTTGAATTGTGAAACTGTATTGCAATTGTACAACCGTAGCTTGTTATCTCACCACATGTTTAGCAACTCCATTTTAACTGAATGATAAAGAAATACTTGTTAGGAAAAAATAAATATGCCAACAAATGAAATAGAAACTAATCCCTGTTCCCAAAGTTCAAATCCATAACAATTCAAAGAGGATCTGGAAAATATCTTGGCCACTTTTTGTAGTAAAATGAACTACCTTAAACTAGGTATGGTGGATACTAATTTGCTATCCACAGTAGCATATTTTTATTTCTCTTGGTGGCAAATACCAATATTCTTTGTTCAAACTTAGAAACTTTTTTTTTTTTGGTAAGAAAATAAAGAGTGAAGAATCAGGCCTCAAATACAAATACAGAATCTGTGCAAATTTAAGGTCTTAATTCTGCATGCCCTCCCTTCTAGACATTGCAGATGATGTTTGTCTAAAAAAACCAAACAAGTATAACCAGATAATTTTGGTTACATTTTTGTACCATACCAGATCTCAGTAAATATGACTACTTATGTGTTTTTAGCTTGGAACTGGACAATACTTTTTTTAAGTGATAGAAAATGGTAGTAAGGTTTGTTTGTAAAGGTATAAAATAACTAAATGTACCATAAACAAATAAATAACTGCTTTTCTTTTCCAGAGCAGTACATATAACAATACATTCCCCTAAGTCATATAGTTATCATTTACAATAGACAACTTAATTTTAGTAAGGATGCAAGAAATAATAGAATACAAGGCACAATCATTAAATGGAATTTTTCTTTAGGGTGTATATTGACTTATGTCAGCGTGATATACCATAAAAAGTGCAGAAAAACACAATGTGCAATGAGACCACTGTATAAAACATGATTGCATAAAAAGTGATTTGGCCTTTTAACCCTAATAATTGAAAATAACCAATCTTCCCCTTAAAATTAAACTATAAAGTATGACCTTTTAAAATTTTCAATTCTAGTGCTATCTAAAAAATCCTGAAAAAAATTTATACCTGGGTAATATTTTAGACGTATGTGTTTATGTATATATTAATATATACACATACACTCTTCTTTGTAGGTCATTTCAGCCTCTTAAGCATGTCTTAAGTTGTAGAAACAACAATCAATCTGGATCAGAAAGTAAACATCATAATTCCATAGTTGTCCTGTAATTTCCTTGAATCCTTTAACCAATTATACATTTAGACTAAAACATCTCTGTCAAAGGACCCCACCAGTGCATTATTTTCTACCAGAAGTACCAAAAAGGATACATTTCAGAACAATGTTAACAATTTACTATTTAAAACAAGACACAGCTTTTATCACTGCAAATGTTATGCTGTACTGACACTCAAAAAGAAAAAAAGGCTTTCCACTGCACTGATTCTCAGTCTTTGGCACAATAAACAGAGATTTAGTGACTGATACAAGAATCAAGGTCTGAAAAATTAGACATTAGTCAAACTTTTTCCAATGTGGATATATATATACTTGTGATTACATTTTTGCTATGTTTGGCAGAACTTGGATAAACCAATGGCCTGTGCTAGGCTCCTTTTGCAGCTGAACGTTCCATCACCACAGAAATTAAACATTTTCAGATTAGCAAAGTTTGGTATTTTGTATTTAACAGAAATGTAAGCGAATTTACTGCCACTTTTTGCCAAAGTCTACCTTCCTAGGCGACTTGACTTTACAATCAAAGCGTACCTTGCTTGGTCAAAAATAGACTTCTGTTTTCAGTTTGTGGCAATTAGAAGTACCATCACCCTTTTTCAGTTGTGTAGAGCTATTATGTACTACTCCAGTAGAGTAGTTATCAACTCTGTACGTCAGTCAGAAATTGCTTCAATTATTCTCAACTGTGAACAAAATGACTGTTGAAATGTATAACCTATTTGGAGGGCAATAAATAGCAAAAGTTTAAAATATATATTTCTTTCAAAGAATGTTCTTTCAGTTTATCTTTTTGCTAGATCTTTCTCCCCACATCAGAACATACTCTTCTAACCCATAATAGCAGCAGGGAAGAAGTCTGTTCTGCTGTTCCTTAACTGTACCTGCTTCATAGCATTCTGAAGTAAAACCCTTGGTAAAAATTACCAACCAATTAAATTAGCTTTTGCTTTTTCAGTCAGCTTTCGGACTCTGCCTCTGCTTGATGTTCCGAAAGTTAAGGAGGTGTCTTCAAACAATAGCTGCCTTTGCTCTTCCTCAGAGTCATCTTCATTGTAAAAGGCTGTCCTCCTACCCTGGTTTCTAGTTCTCATGTGAGGTTCAGAATCTTTAAGCTCTTCAGACCCCTCTTCCATAGGCTCATGTGTCTTTTTCCTCCTGCTTCTTGTTTGCATTTTAACATTGGCAGGAACTAAGAGGTCCGAGCCTGGCTGACGGGTCTTTATCTTCCTTTTTGGCTTTCTACCCCCACGGCCTTTTTTTTGTAACAAGTCTTCCTTCACATTATTTTCAGAAAGAGAGTTGCATGCGGTAGAAACAGAGGCTTCTTCTGGTATATCCCTTGAGGTCTGGATTGTATTCTGCTCTGCAACCTTTTGCTGTTCAATAATTTGCAGCTTTTTTGGTTTCCTGCCTCTTTTCTTGTGCACCACTACCTCGCAGCTACTGTTATTAGTCTCCACTTTCGGTTTCCGTCCAGGACCTCTCTTAACTGGAGGTTTCAAAGGCTGTCCTCCGTGTCCATTCACCTGAATGCTTCCCGATGCCAAAGCATTACTTTTGCAATCCGCTGTAAAGAAATGCAAGTACATGTCACATAACAGATTTGCATTTACGTTCACTTTCACACTGCCTTAATAAAACCCCTACTAAAATGTCTGAATGGATTCACAGTGATTGTCAATCTGTCAAAATCTGAGAAACCCAAAGTAGAGCTCAAAGAGTTTCATTCTCATATGCAATGAGAACTAATTCTAGGTGAATTTAGAACACAGTATCTGGGGGGCAGGAGGAAACAAACAAAAAACCCAGGAAAAACCCAGGGGAAAAAAAAAGGGAAAAGGGGGAACAGCTAAGGGGTTTTTCTTGGCTGATACGACACCAGTGGACAAAACTCCTGTTTCGTATCCACAACAGCAAAAAGATGCTCAAGAAGCATTACAGTAAGGATCAGGAATGCTTCACAGCAGGTCATATCTGGAGAAATAAAACAGTTTATTTCAGCCTGAGGTAGCATCTTTTATATGCAATTTGCACAGATTTCTCACATTAACAGACAGACAGCAGATGTACTTGCTTGGACACTTTATAGGGTGTGTTTTCCTTAGGTGAGGGGTACTCGCCTTAGCAGGGCATGTCACAGGACCTCTCAAGAAGGTATTCTGATACCACAGCCCTTGTCTGAAACATGGCCAAGAACAGGCTCATAGCCAGCATGATAGCTCCTCCAGTCCTTCGACGGAACACCCGTGCACAGCTCCTGCTGTGTTCAAACGTGTGCCCTCACGCCCCGATCGCACAGGCCACCTCTCTCATATGAGTGGATGTGCAGGAGGGACATGTCGAGGTCAACAACATTCAGATACCTCTGACCCCACCAAACACCCAGTCCTGTAACAGGTGCATACGTAGTCATGCAACATGGTAGCAGCTGGGGCCTTCGTGAGAAAGCTTACAAGGAATAGACAGATGATTTAACTTAGACCACAAGCTACTTTTTCAGAAGCATGGAAGAGTAAGAAAGAACAGACAATCCTTGGGGAGAGAAGGACTACAAGGAGTAATCAGATTAATTAGATGGGGCCCAATTTGCAGACTAAGACTACTGTGTCTCCCATCTTCAGAGAAAAAAATGCGTCATGGATCTAACTGCTTCAAGCATCTTCAATACTGGTTCAAAGCTCCTTCATAAACAGGAAAGCTTTTTGACTAGAAGATCTTATTTCAGTCTCCACAGAAGCTGAGTTTTAAGGTATTCAGACATCAAAAGACCGAGCAAGCTCACTTGGGAAGTTTCATGAAAGTAGGTCTGAGCAGTCCATCCAAATATACTAAACAGAAGCAGTAAATACTGCATTGTTCTATTTTACTGTGGCAAAACCCAAAAGAACTAATTTGCAGCTGGAATGCCCTGAACTTTACGCTCATGGCCGCGCAGCACGTCACCACACTCAGCGTTACTGAACCAAATATAACCCACGTAAGTGTTATGAGGTTAAACACAGGGCTTAAGGCATGACCCTGCAGAAGTCTTCTTTGGAATTTAAGAACTCCTAACACGACCTTTGTAGTATTTTAAATGAAGGTACAGATGTGTTAACATATCAAAATCAGCTAGGCAAGTGATCACACCATGGAAATGGCATTAAGAGTAGTCAAAACTGTGCTAATTCATCAAGGAAACTGTGTCTGAGTTGTTCCATTAGACTTCTCCATTCTGCTAAATCATAATGCATCCTAATTTCCCCACCTCCAAATTACCACAACTAAAGTACAACACTACAGCCACTACATCAATAACTGGGCTGGGGCAGGGAGAAGTTCCAGAGAAATTTGGTACCTTGTTGATTAACAGTGGAAGATTTTACTTTGCGCTTGATTTGCTTCTCTTTCTCAGGATTTTCTCTTGTGGAGTTATTCCTAGTGTTATGACTGTAATCAGATGGGGTAGGGTTTGATACAATATTCTGGTTCTTGGAATGTTTGGCTGAATTCTCCAGTACTAGAAGGATAAAAAGAAAAAAAAAATGCAAGTCAAGTAGTTTGTTTATGCCACATTCAGTTTTGTTGGGCTAAAATACTACAAACAAACAATTTGAATCAGTGATCCAGAAGGAAGAAAGCTTCCTAGATAAAACAACATAGCCTAACTAGTTCAGTTTTCCTCTAAAGTGCCTCAAAGGCCCATCAGCTTGAAAACAGAACCAGTCCTAACCAAGAGAAATATAACAGAGTTCCAAAAAGCCAGTTTTATCTTTAAAAACATTCCCTGCTTAATTAAAAAAAAAAAATCCAACTTGCCTGACTTTCCTGACCCTGCAGTAGTATTAGGCTTTGTAATTAAAGGCTTTATAGTTAAAGGCTTTGCTCCTGAAGAAGTAGATGGTTGCTCTGTAACAGCCACATCTGTTATCCCCCTATTGCTTCTAGTCCGAACAAGGGAAGAGGCTTCGGCCGCTTTTCCATTCATCTGAGGCGGGGCATGTCTCAGTGCTGTTGACCGTGCAGGTGCAGAAGATGACGAAGTGGTGGAAGTTTCCGCCTTCAGCTGAGGTTTTATTAATCTCCTCTTCCTTTCAGGGCTGCAAAAGGAGGAACAATTTGAATCCTGGATGACCGCTTTTTCATCTTACAGGAATAAATACAATTAAATGCTAGTGTCTGAGATTGTGGGAGCAAAACAATCACCTCTGTATGAAGTATGTTAAAAACATGACATTTACTGTGGAAATTCATGTAAGTTGTGAGCTTCTGAAAAGTGAATCTTGACAATAAATACTGTAGTTACATGACAAAGCAGGATGCCACTGCTATCCTAACGATGCTGTTTTACTGTACGTTTAGCAGGTATTTGAATTTCAAGCACTTACACTAGGATAGCTCTAAGTAAAGTTTAAAACTCTTCCATGCCATAGCGACTTGCATGTCAAAGCTATCATTCTGCAATATAGGGAATAGTAAAGGAAGGATTAAGAAAAAAAACACATTAGGTTCTGTTGTTTAGGTATGTCAAACTTGCACAACATTTCATGAATGCTGTAAAAGAATTAATGTACCTGGATGCAACACTACTGGAAACTGAGCTGCTTCTACTTCTTTTTTTCCTTCGTTTCTTTATTGTGTTTCTTTTATGAAAGCGTAGGGCAGATTTATAATCCGATAAAATCGAACTTATGTGTTCTTCAAAGAAAGCAGAAAGGCGCAAGCTCATGCTGTAGATCTAAAAAACGAAAATCCAGTAAACAAGTTTCATACTTTTCCAAAGCATCATTTTACTTATTTATCATTGAACAATAGCTAGAAAAGTGAAGTGATTAATATGGAAATGTTCTGGGGAAATTTACAGTCTGTCTCAAAGATACATTAACCCATGTGTAGGTTTGCTTTAACTATTTTCATGGTTTTGAAAAGTATATTACAACTGAAGATCACACACAAAAGAAAAAATTAGAAAAGTCACTTTTTCAACTGCCTTTCCAGAATGTACCCCTTTCTAGTTTCAACAGAAATTACAATGAGATCCTTAATGTAATTTTGCTGTCAAGAAATCTTATTTTCTGCTGCATTAAGTTGCACCCTTATATCCTATATTTGAACATCAATCTATTCTTTTTATGGATAAATTGATTCTACTAGCAAGTTGATTTCAACAGGTACAATAAATGTGCTGGAATTATATAGGTGCACAGTTTTTTTCCTCATCTCCAGCTTTGAGTCATTTACAGTGACTCCCAAGCTCAGTTTAGATCACAACTAATTATTTGAGCACAGTTGCCATTAATTCTGGAAACAAAAAAAAAACACCAAAGTGACCTGCCCAGGTACTTTGAGACACAGCACCTTCTTAGAACATGAAACACAATATTAGAATATTGAACAGTTGCCTACCTAATGACACACCAAGCTATCTGAGCACCAGATTCAACAATTCTGCATGTGTTACTGGAGACAGCATGCAAAGAAACATGTGTCTAATATGCCAAGAGGGAAAAAAAAAAAGCTGGTGAGTTTAAGTTTACTGCTCAAGTAAGCATTAAGTGATGTAAAGTAAGTGATATTTTTAGCATATGCATGACAAATCAGAGTAAAAACATCACCATTCAAAAACTATGCGTTGCATGCACTGAAAGCACATAGGTTCAGGAATATTAAAATTCTTAACATCAGAGCCTTCCACTTCTAGTTCTAAGTAAAATAAAAAGAGATGGAGCAGTTTATTACTCTACCAGTCTCTTTGGAAGAAACATGAAAAAGTATGAAAATGTCAGAAGGATCTGTGACATCACACAGAGCTAAGACAACTGGTGTGATGAGGTCAAAGAGACAAAGAAAAACCACAAAAGAACCCAGACTTGCCCCAAATCTGTCCCATTTAAAGCAACCAAAAGACTGATTTTTAGGCAGCCTCAATAGTGAGTGGGTTTGTCTGCTACTGACTGAAGAGAAAAGTAATCGCTGATCACTCCGTCTTGCTAGTCACCTGCTAAGAAATTTGTCCCCAGGTTTTAAAACAATGAAGTGCTAATAATTAATTTGCTATTTAGAACAGCCAAACATAAAAGCTGTTAATAATTCTAGTCTGAACACCTAACACATATTAGAAGAAAAGCTACACAAAAGCCTTAAACATGTGTAAGTATGCATTTATAAATTAGCTGTTCACAGATACTGCACCTACTACAAGCAGGACATCCAAGAATAGCTCTGTAGGCTGACACTATGCAAAGACAGTCCTGTTTCCCAGAAATCCTAAGGGCTTCATTACAATTGCACTGCACAATGGTGAACAACCCCAACATCCTCTACTGTTTATGCCTGGATATTTGAGTTTGGGGCAACATCCAAGGTAGAGGGGCTCTGTGTGTGTTTGTTTTGAAAATCAAGTTGCTTCCCCAAAGTAACAGTTAAATTCCACTATTTTACCCATAAACACCAAAAACAGAAAATAATAATGTCTTACTCTTGATCTTTTACTTGGTGTATAGGCCTTGGAATTGCTAAAAATAAGTCTCACATCTTTACATAACTCCATTGGTGACTCATAGTTGCCAGCTTCCAGTGTTTCTCTAACAGTAGCAAAGTCCATAGGAGTATCAATAATATCCCTATAATCCTGTTAAGAAATAGCAAAGCAATTTATTACAATTCTTTTCCAAGCCCTAACATATTTTCTTTAAGATGCATTTGATAAACCTGTTTAACACAAACATCCTATTTGAATAGGTGTTGAAGACTGCTAAAGATGTTTTGCCCCTTTCCACTCAGACAACATAACTCCTCACAGACATAATCAACAAGACCAACATTAGAAGTTGACCAATAGATGATTTAATTCATTTCATAAACAGATATACTGAAATGAAGAGCTCAGAATTTCGTGTCCTAAGGACTGCATTACTAACACACTGACACGAAGATAAGAGTGATATGAAAAGTGCGACTACAAGCTTTCTGGGTGGCTTAAAAGCTCAAACTTCGGACTAAAACTAATAATGTTCTTACACATTAGCTTTAAAATACGAAATTTGAATACTTGAATCTGATCAGAGGCTTATCACATCCCTTCTGAAACCTGAGTAGTTTCCCAAATGGAGACCTGACAATTTAGGAAAGTAATATTAAAATACTGAAAACTCCACAGGCTTAAACAGGATCCAAATCAAGCCAATGACAGGATCATTTTTCCAGGCTATGGAAAAAACAGAGCAATATCCATACAACAAAAACCTTAAATACCAAAATTAACAAAAAGTTGACTTAATCCATGAGGGCAAATAGAACCTGCAGGAGTGCCTGTGGATGTTAACCAGGCTTGTGACACCAGGGAGCAGTGTGTTTCATGCCTAAGCCTAGTATAGTGCTCTCCATCAGCTCATTTGAGGATCTCAAACACAGCGGGCCACTTGTAGTTGGCTATGGAATAAAGTTTAGGGTACTTAAAAAATAATAGCTGCAGAAGCATCAAGACAGACCTCCTAGTGACTTCCAAAAGAGAAACATTTCTTTTCTCTGAGAAAATTAATTTCCCCAAAGTCAATCACCTTAGAGTGATATTTTAAAGAAAAACTTATGCTAGAAAGTAAGCAAAAGCTTGGCTTTGTTACTTAAAGTTGTCATATAAAATTCCTTTTAGTTTTTATACTTCTGAATAAAAACCAATGATCCCTGACATGTCACATTCAACAACCAAACATATGTGTTTCATATATTTTTTCAATCAGAAAAGGAAAGACATCTTAATTGCAAAAGCTGTAATTTACTTAAAAAGCTGTAATTTACTTAACAACATAGGCATTCCTGAATATAAAATATTTTGCAAGTTAAGTATCTGAGAGAGCAGAGAAGTATAATTTATTTTGAAATTACTTTAAAAAGACGATATAAATTATTATCAAGTGACAGCAAAGCACTGAAAAAAATTCTGTTACTGCAGCTGCCTGAAGATTCAATTGAAAGAGATGGTCAAAGCTGGAAAAAACACAGCCTCCTACCTAAGAACTGGATTATAGCCAGCCTTCTTGCTCTGAAATACTCACTGGATATTCGAGAAGATCCACTGGTTGTCGAAACGGTTCAGAGTCTTCACACTGAAAAATGAGATTCAGCAGCTCCTGGCAATGCTTCTTCCATGACTGAATGTCATATGACTGAGCTCTATTACGTAGCCGCCGCTTTGGCTGATGATCCTGAAATGACAATATTGCCTGGTGTACATTAAACAAACTAGTTGCTTTTACAAAATCTAAGGAAAAAGTTTTCCCACAGGATATAAGTGAATTCACAACATGCAGCAGCACAGACAGAAATGCTTTTACATTGAACAGCTCAGCAGAACAACACATCACTAAGTTCAAAACTTTCAAAAAGCTGGTATTACACAATAATAAACATATTTTCAGCTTTACACTCCATGGTTTACAAATGCATTTTGTAGTTATTTATAGGACTATAAAATATAAATTAAAAAAATCCTAAGAATATTTACCTTTCTTTTTCTAGTGGAAGTGCCTGGCACATTTGTATCTTTCTCTTCTTCCTTTGAGCAAGATAATGAGTCGCACAAAAAGGTTAAAAAATATAAGCATATATGAGTAGGTGAGTTTTTTTATACTTCATTTATAATTTGAGTCCTTATAGTCTTACTCCTGCCCCTTTGAGAAGCATGTCATGTGATGCCAGTTTTGAGAACCTCTCAGAAATCTAAGCAGCATCTAAATTCTCCAGCAATCCATTAAAGCTCTCTGCACTAAAGGAGGAGGCTGGGTTTTCACCCAGTTTCCCAGCTGACAAAAAGAAACATTTTATTGACACACAAGTACACCCCACTCCCTTAGTCACAGAAACCAGTACTTTGGTCTTCCATAGGACAGAGACAGCAGTCCCATTTCTCCAGTGTATCGATGCCAACATCTAAGAAACAACCACTTACCTCATCAGAGTCAGACAACACTTTCTTCTTCATTGCATTGTATAATGGAATTATGTCATAGCAACTCTGGTCTCTGTGTAAAAAGAAATACAAGCAAATATTTATCTTCCTTCTTCACCTAAGGAATCAATTGTAATTTGCCTAGGATATGGAAAATATATATGCAGTCATTCCCAAATACTAAGATGACTGCAGTAGTAAGTCAAGCTAATCATCTGCTCAAAAGCTGTAAAATATTACCTGCACTCTGTCAAATATAGACCACTTAACAGTGTCAACATTTTAAAATTAAAAATCATAACCCTTTACCATAATTTATCAGCATTAGAACAATCTAATACTATGCCATATAAAGGGCTTTGGGGACCATCTAGCTTTTTAAGAAGCATTACAGTGAATTTATTGTACAAAAATGCAATTTAATACATTAGCACCCACAATGTAAGACATTTGAAATGCAATCTGCATTTGTTAAGGACTAACACTGTTATTGCCTAAGCCTGCATAATTAATTCAGCAAAACACACACTAATTTTTAATTCCTGTTTAACATAAAAAGCTTCTATAAAAAAGGAAAGCTCCAAGGTGTTCTACTATGCAGCAATCCAAACCACTGGGAAAAAAGTGGTTTGTGACACTTCTACCACTTGTAACTAAACGCTCAGTAACTCTTAACACCATAATACAGGCTACTGCAATCACCTGTAACTGCTGGGAGAGAAGGTGAAAAAAAGATCAAGCAACATCAACACCCTCTCCTCCCCCTTTTCAGCTTTTTAAAAGACTTAGGTAACTTAAGAGACTAAGCCTTAGATTCTCAGATGCATCACTCTCATTAGAACTATGGGCTTTGCTTTCCATGGTCTAGGCCTTCTACTTCACAGTTAGAAACATAACAATAAAAAAAAAAGTCTGGGCTTTATATCAATTGCTAGTTCACTTAAATTAGTATATTAACAGACTCAAGCCATAGGCCATTATTAAAGAAGAATATCTATCTGTTACATTAATTTAGCTAAGCCAATTAAAAACATACACTTGGAAAAACCCTGAGCTGTTTAATTAATCAGAAAAAGTCATGTGGAACAATCAGATGTTAAAGAACAAAATTAGTAATAGGCAGGCCCTTCAGATACATATCTTTTCCTAATGGTGTATATGTCACAAAAACTTTTAACATCTGAAATATTTAAGTCTTTTTCATTCTTCAGACAATATCAGAAATCACAGGCACTGAAGATATCGAAAATTTATGTACAGTCCTAGATTTCCAAATACAGTTCTGATGTTTTTTAAGAACACATAAAATAGAAAAGAACAGGATTCAATTTAACACTGAGAAAGTAAATCAATGAAAATGTCATGATTTTTTGTTAAACTAATGAAGTATCTTGCTGTTTCTCTAAAGGTGGGAATAACAGTACTCACTGTGTACAAGCAAATCAAGGCAGTGGACACAGTAAGTTCTTACAAACTTTAGGTCTGTAGATGTGTCAACTGACTAAAAAATCTTAAACATTTCTCATAAAATTTTTCTATAGACAATAATAAAAAAAACCTTCGAAAGACAACTACTATTTCTGTCAACTACAGAGCGTCCAATTTTTACCTTGCATACATATTAAACACCATCTTCGATCACATTATCAATTGTAATCTAGACTTTCAAATTACATGCCCATGCTCATATATGCAAAATTAGAACTCATAACTTACCAATGAGTATATCTATAACTCCATGAAGATACTCAGAACCATTTTTATCCTTTAGGAGAAAGTCTCTTGAAATAAAATGCTATGCCAATCTATGCCAATCAGTGTATTAGAGAACTTCATCTTGTTTTGCAAACTTATAAATTCTTTGTCAAGAAGCAGACAACAGGTTCATTCAAGCTGCAGAACCATCTTACTTTAAGATACAGATCTGAAAAGGCTAAATACCTTGGGGTAAGAGACAGGAATAACAACCATCCTACTAAGCAACTCACTTTATGAAGTGCAGCAGAAGATCTGTGACAAATTTGGCAGATTTGACAATAGGACTTCCAGGTTCATTAAACGTGCGAGTGTTATGTTCAATGTACCGGACTTCCCACATCAACGAAGAAAGGCGCCTGGACATGAACAGAAGGGAGAAAAGAAAAAAGAAAAAAAATACTTAATTTCTAGCAATGTATATGGACAGGGGAAAAAACATTATATCCCTCCCATCCACCACTGTTTTCCATGACATCAGAAAACGTGCACATGGCCATATGCTGCCCTATGTGACCAGCAGAAGGCAGCTTCCTCAGGCTTCCAGTTCTCATGTTGTAATTCTGTGCAATCTGTACAAGCGGCTTTAAGAACATACAGCTGACAGGAAAATTCAGCTGTGACACCTCACCTTTTATTATTCCTTTAAGATACACGTAACTCATCCTGTATCACCTCTGAACTCACAGCTAAGGAGTAACAAAATAGTAGTCAAAGTGTTTTTAAAGTATACATTTTTCTGATGGATAGACAACAATCAGATTTCCTTACACCACTTTTATTTAATGACCTAACTATAGAATAGCCACATTATAAAAAATGATGCACAAAATAACTGAAAAATAGATCCAAATTTAAAATAAAAAAAAATTAAAAAAAGATGAAAACTCTGACAGCATAAAAGTTACAAATACATATAATCTTGTGTTTTCATACTAAAAAAGCCCATAATGAAAAGAAATGCTGTGCAAGGGTTTTGTAGAGTTAAATGGGGGATCATTTAACATGTTTAGCATAGCATAAGCATTCAGATGCAATTTAATATGATTTTGGGTCCAGCATTTAGTTCTTTACAATGTCAGTAGTCACTAGGAAAGATTTTTTTTTCTGTTTTGTGTTGCATCTTTTAGAAACTCACTTTTTAGAAACTCACATGCTAAGACTCCTAGTTCAGGAGGGACAAATAAGTTTTAAGGTAAGTCTTATGAAAAGCTACCAAAATCACAAGTGATCTGAAAAGCCCACACAAAGTAAAAGAAAAAAAATTAATGTGAAAGCACAACACAGGATGAGTGCTTATTATTTAACCAGGCCATGGCAATACTACAAAATAATAAACCCCAGTTTATCGATGATTGTGTTGATTACAAAAAACTGCTTACTCTTTTGACAACCAAAACAAAATCCAACAAAAAGTCCTCTCCACCTGATGGCAAAGCAGTGCATTATAGAAGCGAAAGCTGGATTACCTCATATCACACAATAAACATGGAACAATCTAAGTTCAATATTCATTATAATGAGAAAAAATGGGTGTGCTTTTCTGAAAATAAAAAAGCAAATTTGGTTTAGAATTCAATCTTCGTTTAGCATATATAAAGCACTACAAACGGACTTTGAAATTAGTGCCAAAACAAAATTCTAGCCATATTTATTCAAAAGAACTATTAAAGGAACACTAATTTTCAAACCAGATACAGCCCAAGAACTCAAAGAAACAGAAGTAATTTAAAGGATTATATTTCTACATAGATATTTACTGAAAAAACAACCCAAATAAAAACAAACAAATTGCAAAACCAAACAAACAAAAGCCCCAACATCAATTGCAATAACAGTTTGGGAAAACATCAAAACAGTGTCACAAAGACTAGACTTATTTTCATTGCTGTGCACCAATTCCAGTAATTCAACGCCAATAATTTAAGAAGTCAGATTTTGTGTACCACCTGAGATATTTTTAAGGTTTCTCCTTTTTTTTAATTATGAAGTGGAAACTTAATCCTTTGGACTAAAAGTCATTTTACTAACCCTGCAATTTGAATCTTCCATGGAACAAGTCTTTTGGATTAAGGAGGAATTTGAATGCCATGTAATTTTAAAATACATTTTGGAGAAAAGATGTTCAATCCTTTTTAGAGTTTTAGAAAATGGAAACATAGATCAAGGATAGAAGATGGAAGAAATTAAAAGCGCACACCTGCACCCATCTCCTAGAGTTTGGTGTTACAAGACAAAGAGCTACCAAAAATACAGCTGGCAGTATACCACAGAAGGAACTGAGACTTGGTTCTAACCTGTAAAATCTGCTTTCCAGTCTTTGCTTAATGGTACTGAGGTCTGTGGGATATGCCACAACAGTGCAATACATTGGGTAAGCTTGAAGATCCACAGGTGCCACAAATGCAGAAGCAATATCTAGATGAAATGGAAAAAAAACCCACACCAAACCCCAGTTATATACCATAGAAGTCCCACAGAAGTTTCAAGATTCACCCCCCTGCAACATATGCTATTTCCTCATGTTTGAAATGTATAGCAGTTTCCAAAAAATAACAGTAACTACTCTAGATATTCCAAACACTTTCTGATATTCTACTTAAAATTTTGAGTGCTTGCTGAGGTGTGTGCTCTAAGTATAGTCATTGCAGTGACTACCCATTCTGTTTCGCACCACACTCTCCTCAGAGACAGGGCAAGCTCTTGTATAATATACAAATTTAAAAAGTAGGTTTAAATATACAAATTATACACATAGGAAGGCATGCAATTCGGTATTATTATTTACAACACAGGCTCGTTTCATTTGATTTTATATTGCCACTCTCGCATCTTTAAACAAAGCAATGCATTAAATTCTTACCATAAAAGTTAGAGCTATTTCAATCTCCGTAAGAGGTGGGTAAAATCCATGCTCAAAATAAAACAGAAAGACAATATCCTGTCCCTACCTAACAGCAAGGAAGCCTAAAAAAAAAAAATCAATCCACCATAATGCTAGAGGACTGCTGAGCAATTTAAGTCTGTGCACCTAAACAAAGTTGTTTTTTCCCTCCTGTGCTTAGAACCATCATTCTAACATTTTATATCTCAAGGAAAAATACTGCAATACAAACCCATAAAACCACCTTTAAAGTCTCTTTCAAAAGGCTTTAAAAACAGAAAATACATTGTTACTAAACAGACTGCTGTTCTACTTGAAGCTGTTTACTTTTCTGAGTGTTCTACTTTGTACCAATATGCACCACACATACTATAGCTAGATCCCAAACTACGCAGTATATCATACACCATAATGCAAAATATAAGACCATTACTCTTACAAGGCACAGTGAAAATAACTCAAATTTCATTTCCTCACAATTTCTTTGAATGTAAGTCTCTAATTTTTTTACTATACTGTACAGATAATTCCTTTCTTTAGAAAGCAAAGGGAAGCTTCTTATGCAGTATGTCATCAAAGAAGCCATGTGGGATATGCAGGTAATCCGAATTATTTCAAGAATTGAGTTTTCTGGCTTGCATTAAGTATTTAAAAAAAAAAATCAGTTAAAAAAAAAGTATCTGTGACTACTTATATGTTTAATTTATGACCACTGTTAGCATAAAAGCTAAGACTGCTGATTTAAACACAATTAGTTCACTCACAAAGACATACAAAAGACTTATGATTCAGCCTGTATTTCACTAAGGAATCTCCACTGAGACACCCATCTTTGATTAGGTAAACATTGCAGCAATGCATTAAACATTTTAACAACAACCTTTTTGGAGACTGCCTGTAAACAGCAATTGCTCTACAACCAAATAGCAAGTGTTTTTTTCCAAGTTAATCAGTTATGTTTTCCTCAACATTTTGCATAACTAAGGACATGAGAAAGTTTTGTTTCAGTTAATCAAGAGGTTAAAGGTGTATTTTATCACATTCATTTGGTAATTTCAGAAGTGCACATGAACAAAGTCTAAAAAATATGAACCAGAAAATGCTTCCCATATTATTCAGAATTTACCTAGAGTCATAAGTTGGTTTATCCCTGCAATAATTCTGTCGCACTCCTCATCTCGGGTCCTGGAACCCCACTCTCCGTCCAGAGGTTTGTAGAGCAGTGTTCTACGTTCATCATCTGTTAAAGGAACACTAGTTCCCAGTTCTTCTGGAAATACAGCTGGAATATAATATGACAACTAAATAAAACATAAATATTTGTATCTTGTGTAATACATATACCTGTACATCAGATACCATATAATAATTTTTACTAACTAAAACAAATGCATAGTTCTTGATTTTGGTCAAAGACATTTTGGATGCATCCAGTATCCTTTCTGTATATTACTGTGTGATAAATTTAAATCCTTACAACACAGTTTGGTGTACAAGTCCTCCTTCAAACAAGATTTATCCTCTTCTGAATAGCTAAATGTAAAATTTATTTTAGAACCAACTAAGACACTCCTTTAACACAATTAAAACTTGTCTTTGGTTTTGGAGTTATTTTGTGTTAAACCCCAATATTCTTGGTAATTAGTTATTTTGGTAAGGAATGGCAGATGATTTTCAGATGAAGTTTAAGATAACAACTTCGACATTGATGCTTAAAAATTCTCCAGGTAACGGTTCCACCTTGTCAGAGTTCTGTGAGTTAAAATGCTCACACCAGAGGTCCAGAGCATGCAAATTAACAGTGTTATCACCCTGGCACCCTGAGGATCTACCAACTTTGACAATTTATAAAGTAACAGAAGATTTTCAAAGTATGATGTAAGGTGTTCCTCTTTAACAATTTTTTTTTCTATTTTTAAAGGAGGTGTAACAACTAGCAATATTTGTGGATATAGAAAAAAAAAACAGGTACAGGTTTAGTTATCTTAATTACTATCTATCCTTTATCCTCTCTTAAGACAACACAAATTAGCCTCTATTTGAAAGTAAACAGGGGACAACTGCCTATTTTAATTATTTATTTTAGTCATGTTATTACTCTAACACCTGTATTTTACTTATGACAAAGAGGTACTCACTAAAAGAAGGGTTGAACCAAAATGAAAAGTTGAAATGAACACATTTACAACCTAATTAAGAATTATTTATGATTACTCATGAGTGACAATGTTATCAAATATTTCATGGATAACACAAGGAAAAAATGCAGATTCTACGTTGGTTTTTAATCAGTTCTGTAAAGTCTTTAAAAAAAACAACAACAAAAACAAGACCTGAGGTGAGAAAAATCTGTCTGTGAACAGTGCCCATGCTATGCTGTGCACTTTGCAGCCTGTGTATTTGCCACACGTGCTGGGCCGGACAGGAAGCAAATTTTACTATTACTAAGCATCTCACAAGCACATGTTGCATCTGCAATGCACTGAATGTCTGCAGGCACGCTGACATGTCTTAGGGAAGGCAGCTTCCTCAAGCTGACATTGGGCATTGGTTTATCTCCAGTCCTCCCTAACTGTACAATTCTGTTTGTTACACTAACAGTTAACTTTACATTACAGTTAACTTTAACTGTTTGTTACGTTATCTATTATAATTTTTGCAGTATTTCTATTTTCAACAGACAGTTAGTTTGTCTAAGTATGGCTGTGTTTTTTCCCAGTTCTTTTATCTTGATCCACCTTCATTTTAATAACTGATTTAAAGATATTCTTTAAATGCAATTGGTTTGTGGCCCTTCATCGCACTTCAAGAGAAACAGGATTGTTTATGTAAAACCATATAACTTTTTTTTTTCTTCTATAAGTACACTTGTAAAGCAAATGATATTAAGGTACCATACCATTACTTGGTATCAGCTCCATATCCCAAGGGCTCATCTTCTCAGTATCACCATTGTCCCAGCTTAAAAAGAACCACACTTAAGTTATCTACTAATATTGCTTCAACTATGAAGTTATTTAATGTTTGTAACATAACTAATCTATATACCACAGAATATTATAATAAACTGGTACACTGAGATGCATGGCTGACTTTAATGAAAGCAAGCTACTTGGTCAGTACTTCAAATGAAGTAACTAATTAAAATAAAAGATTGAAGATAAATTTTCTAACCAGACATTGTAGCACTGAAATAGGCTATCAGGATAATCAGGCTGAAGAGGTTCCTGGCTTTCGATTGTTCCAAACCACCAAGCATCATCTATCACTGACCTGAAACGATCACCTAGGTAAGAACATAAAATAATTTCATCAATACAAGGCACGTTACCCTCCCAAGAAAAGCAATTTTTAGGTACCTCTAGCTTGATCTTGAATACAGAAATCCATTTGAACACTTACAGCATCAACAGGCAAACATGAGTCAGAGCTCAGTTTAAAAAAAATTATTAAATTCTTTCTCAAGATTGTTTTTTAACCAAAAGTTAATACAGCATTTTAGAAAAATAACTATTTGCAAATCTATCTACATCTTCTTTACATATGAATTTATTTCCTAATTTCACACACAAAGCAAGACGTTTACATGCTATAACTTTAAGACTCAAATCTACTTTCATTAAACACTACATGCTAACTTGAAATAACTGAGCACTATGACATTTCTGTACAGGGAATATTTTACATGCTGCTGAGCTCCTTCTCCTTAGTTTCTGAAGTGCTTTTCCAGTGACCCAAATGTAATTCAAGAAGTTCCTTCCCTTTACTATGCAGGGAATCTGACTGATAATAGAATAAAATTCATTAGAGCTTGCTCAAAAGGTTAGCAAAGTAATTTTCTGTGACTTAAAATGGTTTCACTACTGCAAAGCATTCACCCAGCTGAGAAAAAAATGTCAGAAGTGTTGTTAAAAAAATTATACATGGGAATGCATGTATTACACACCATCATAAACGCTAACATTTTCTGTAACACATGCCACAAAATTTAGAAACAATTTTTAATGTAGTGTGTTCGGTCTGCTCAATACACGACCAAATGTAATTTAAGTCTGTGATTCCAAGAACTGCACGTTTTGTTTTAATGAGATTTGAATATATACACTTTCTTAACTGCTGCATATTTATTCTATTTCAATACATCCACCCTCTGCCCAAATAATTGCTGAAGTTGTCTGAATTAACAGGAAGTAAATATAGTTTCAAAAATGGTTTGCTTTCCTTACTGCCTTTTTTTTTTAAATTTTAAATTGAATGGATTGCAAGTAATTCCAGGGCAATTATAAAGCTTCCATTAATAGTCCTAATTGTGCTGAACAGTATCAAGTATACCAGGAATATGTGAAACGAAAGATCAAAAATGTAAATAAGGGAGGATCCTTTATTTTAACTGAATAAATTATTCTGAAGAGCTCTTAAAGTACAGTCTTCCGATATGGCATTCCCTAGTGATCAGTTACAAAGAAATGTGTGTAGGTACAACTGTGAGTGCCTTCATCGAGCTGAATACAAGTAAGAACCTGTGATTTCTCAAACTTTGTTCTTTCTGAAATGATTCAATCATTAATATACATTTAATACTAAAAATATATAAGATAAGCAAATCTTCCTTAAAACAAACAAAACCCAAACAGCAAGAAAAACACAGAAAACCCTTAAAACAGACACAGACCCCACAAAACCTCCACCAAAACACCAAGGATTGCTATTGGT
The DNA here is from genome assembly GCA_035584735.1 of Pseudotriccus pelzelni. NCBI lineage: Eukaryota > Metazoa > Chordata > Aves > Passeriformes > Tyrannidae > Pseudotriccus > Pseudotriccus pelzelni. Next base: position 83,359,857 of record JAWMRA010000113.1, on the reverse strand, counting down.
TAGTAAAAAAAAAAAACAAAACAAACTCCATGTTTCAACAACTTGAGAGTCAGAAAATTTTATATCCAGTGACTTCCAAGTAGTACCTATAAAAATACTGATTTTTAAGCTAAGTGCTATAAATCATAGATGAGCAAGAAAAGATAGTAACAGTAGTCTTTTTGTGAAGACAAACCAGTAACGCATAACATGAAAACAAGTAAACAAACAAAACCCCCAAACCAAAACAAAATAAAAAACCAGTTTGTTAACAAAAAGCTGTTGTAAAAGTCCAAGAGACTTGAGCATGTCAGACCAGTCTTGGGGATTTCAGATTCCTGTGGTTAAACATTTAGGAACAGAGTTTCATATGTACTTCTAAGGCATTCTCCTTATCCTGGAAGAAAACATGATCTACTTTCAAGGAATACTTTTGTCAGGTGTTCCACAGTGCAACAAAGCAGTGTATTATTGGTGTCAAGTACACACGCAGACACTTGGTAAAATATATATACAGAGAGCAGGGTAATGCTCTGGAAGGCCCCTGGAAGAGCAGTAACAGCTTTAACAGCAGTGTCTTTGCAAGCTCTGCTTTACCATTTCATACAGTTACAAAGAAGGAGACGATTTTACCACTATTTTTACCACCCAAAGGAGAAACTGAAGAATGAACTCTTCTAACATGCTCTTGTCAGAGTTACAAGCTGGTATGAGACACTACTGGCCTGAAACTCGTATTATTTACATTGAATAAAGGTTTACAGAAGGTTTTAACACTTGCAATACTTTTTGTATAGCTCTGATTTTGCCCACACTGCAAGTTTCTCAAAACACAGTTGTCAGCCCAGGAAGGAGATGCTACCCCTCCTCTGCTCCTGGATTTCTATCACAACAGCTGACAGAGGACTGCTGGCTAGACTGTTCACCAAGTGTGGCAATAATTCTTCTTATGCTGCTGTGATCACGTGGGAAAACATGTATTGCATGACAGAGGAGAACAAGACCACGGATTAGGAAAGAGCAAAGCATGGTGACATATTAGTTGATGTTGATCAACCTTGTCTCAAGAGATCCTTAAAGTGAAAAGATCTTTAAAGAAGAAATCAAGGTTTACATTTCCTCCTGGATCAGAAACCTACGGTCTTTACCAAATTCCCTACAGAACTGAAGACTAGCTGTCTTTTTGGACAACATAGTGTAAATATGAGATGAACTTATTCTATGGTATCATGTAATTTACACATCTACTGCTAAGGCACACAAACTAGGCAAAGGATATCAAAGCACAGGAGATCAATTCCTGTTTCCTGGCAGAAAAGTCAGGTAAGAAACAAACAAACTAACACCCACAAAACCAACAAACAAAACCCACAACAAACAAAAAAAGAGCTTTTAACATCCATCTATGTCACTTCTTCAAGTTACTTAGCTACAATGAACCCACGAACTTAGGAGAGGACAGCACTTGAAAACAGCACTGAGACCTACTTCAAATAAAAAACAAAAAGGAAGGCTATAACTTTTACTTTTGGGAGAACACTTCATAGAATATACTGAAATACTGGAAAGGACTTTACAGTGCCAATAATTCTGAAAATATTGTATCATATACAAATTTCTCTTAGGCAAACAGATTTAATCCTGTACTCTGGAGAGTCAGTAATACTTGCTTAACCTTATAAGTTTCAGGGACAATCTAAGACTATTTTTAAGAATCAGAATTTACATATTGCCTGATCTCCTGAAAAAAACCCCCCATCACTTCAAAGGATCATTTTGTCATAATGCAGCTTTTTCTACCTCTAGTTAGATTTCATTGCTGAAAGGTAACCTTTGTCATCATATGGAAAAGATGACTAGGAAATAGAGCTGACTGGGGGACCCAATAATGGACATTCTTCCAGTATCTAATACTTCAAAATAACTACAAATAGGCAAAGTAAAAAGAATCAAAGTAATTCCCACATCACATGGCATTGAATTCCAACTATATATGCTTCAATGATGCTAAACTATAAGTTTTAAAACAGAATTCAACAAGTATAAAGAGATGGAAAGCGCATTCTCTTTGTACAATCTAGATATCAATTTCAAATTTTGGGGAAGGTGTTTCCATATTTTCAGCAGAGACTTCAGAAATTGGAAAAAAAATAATTCTAGTAGTTGTAAGAGGGTCTTCAATTAAAAAGACACAAACAATATATAGGCTACAAAAAGTTATCAGTTAACAATAAACACCACATTCCTGAAAAGTACCCTTAATTCCTCTCTACAAACAGACAAATGGTATTTTCTTTGCACTTTCTTCTACAATGCCCTTCAGTATTTTGTTGGCTTGCTGCCCCTTCAGTCAAGGACAAAGTAGGACTCCCCATCTAAATACAAGCAGAGCTTATTCTCTGACTTCAGCACAGTATTAGAATTTATTTACCATAACCTACTTTTACAAAAGTTATCATGAAAATAGCTAGACACTTAAAAAAAAAAACAAACAAACAAAAAAAAAAACACAAAACACACTTCCCCCCAAACTCACCTATATTCCATCGCCTATGCTTTGCATCATCAAACTGTTGCCTCAAAACTAGGAAATCTATGACATCTGGCATATCATGGTACCTAATTACAACAGAACACACAACTATTAAGCGATAAAACAGCAAAACCAGAACATAAACCACTTACATAAAAACATTAATACTTAAAATTCAACCCTTCAAAAGCACATGGTCAACATTATCTTTTAACTTTCAACCTCACACACGCTTCCCCCTCCCCCACAAGAAAACCTCCAGTTTGAATGTAATATTGCTTTCCTTACTTCATGGTGAATGCTCCTCCAGTCAGTTTACCCGTATCAGGGTCAAGAAAAGCCAGTTTAAGACAGCAGAGAGTAGGCAATCCCACTTCATACTTAATCCCAACTATTTTCATCAGCTCTTGCTCCTGGAATAAACAAAACAGTATGTACTACCACTGAAGTTAAGGTAACTAGAATAGCTTTCTGAAACATGAAAATACGGGTATACTGAATATACTATATTTCTGCCAGATAATGTAAAAATCAAGAATGTAAATTCAGTCTTCCAAAAGAAGCTATTATTTTACAATGGAATATTTGAAAAATATTTTGCTAAGAAGTGTAATTACCTCGTCTGCTCAAGCAGACAATTTCATTTGACTATTAAGTTAATTTTTCCCCCTTATCTTGCAATATTAAGAGCACAATAGAATTATCTGTATCAAGAACTCACTTCTGGTTCGTTAGATTTTGCATTATCAAGATACAAACAAAAAAAGAAAAAGAAGTCATACTCGCAATTCCATTTTATGCCACGGTTGTTTCTTGGGGTTAATGTTATATATTTTGTTCTTCTTGGCCATTACAACATACGCTTCGTGACCTTGTCGGAAATAGTAGACCTAGAAGTGAAATGTGACAGTTACCCTAAAAAGACTTTGAGGAGCTGAAATGCTAACATATTACTGCCATACAACATGTGTACTTTCTTTTCAATCTGTTTTCCTGCAAAAGTCACAGGTTCCCAAAAAATTAAGTGGAGGAAAATTAAAAAAAGTTATTACAGAAATATTTACAGAAAAAGTAGTAAAAACTTAGAACCCTAGTTGCCCTATAAGCAAAAAATCCTAAATTACATGTGAGACCAAAACAAAATTGGTAACAAAACCGTTCATGTATCATTGCACTACAAAACAATTCAACGACAGCAACAAGAATTCCACTAATCCACCTGGTTATTCATCACCCCGGGACACCCCTAAGTTAACAACTAAGTATCACTAAATTCACTGTCTGGCTAACCCTATCTGTTTTGAACAAGACATATATTCAAAAGGAAAAAACTGCTGTTTATTATTGGTCTGGTAAGATTTGATGTCTGCTTCTATATCACTGAAAAAAACAGCCTAATAAAGACACGAAAAAACTAAAAATAGACATTTCAAGTGCTTATTGAATTTTTTTTTAATCCTTCCAGTATAAATTTCCATGGTTCAGACATTCAGAGTCTAACAGTTTTACCTTGATCTTGTTGTATATGATACCACATGGATAAATGTTTTTGTTATAAACCACCACTGTAATAAGGTAGTAAGCTGAAAACCATAAACATATACTTTAGGAATGTATTTGAAATGTGAAACAGAGGTCCCTGAAACTAATTAGAACAAAGATCTGATAAACAGCTGTACTCTTGGTACAACACATGCAAGATAAAAGATGCTCTAAAAGTGTCCTGACATGGGATTTCCATCAAATAGCATGACAGAAAAATAGCTTTAAAGATCCAACAGAACAACAACAAGAAAAAAACCAGACTGAAAAGACCTCTTCAACTTTTAAAATACATTTATACAAACAAACTTGCATTTCCACACCCTTTCCAAAACTCCTGTGTCATAAAATGTTATAAAGAAGTAGCTGTCAAGTTTCAACACCAACAGCTACTGAACTCAATGTCACATGGCAATTTTTAACTTTTTTTAAATGGAGAAGGACTCAGCACCACAATTTTTTTAAACCCTTGTTTTTAGAGTATTCAATAGGCTCAATATCATCATAAGGACAAAACACACAGCAATTACAAAAGGCGTGAGAGCAGTGAGAATCTCTTTGGCATTGTCAGAATCCATTCCTCAGAAAAAGGAGCAGAGGCTACCAAGACACAGATCTAAGGCCAATTTACATTACACTTTCAATGTTGTGACAATTTTTTTCCATACCTTCCAAAAGGTGTGGGACCAAAAAAACAAAAAAAAAGCGCACAGGCTACATACAATTCCTGCTACATTTAGTCTTTCTGCTAAACCACTATATAAATTCAACCCACTGTTTACAGAAGGGAAACATTTCTATTTTGTATATGGCTCTAAGCATTGCATCTTCTGTCAGAAGAACAAAGTAGGAAGATTCCTGTGGAAAAAAAGAATTCATGTCTTTCCCCAGGAAACAGTTTTATTCTTCCTGAATTCCTGATTCTGCATGTTTGTTATAGGACCCAGACAAAACCATTTTTTATCATGTTATTAGCAGAACAGTCCAATGAACATGCTTTGTATTTCAATATTCAGACAGGGAAGTTGAAGTCCCATCTCTCTGGTGTGTTTCCACCATTCCTCAAGATGCATAATAGAACTCTGTAAATGGCATTATGCGATGGTATGTGCTATTCTTATGCACTGAGTATAACTAAATGTAGCACTACTGGTGCTACTTACTTGTTTGTACAGCTTAAGAGAATGAATTTGAAACATCTCCCAAATCTTAAAAACATACCAACCAACCACTAAACTGTTGGAAGAACACACAAGACCTCTTCTCACTACATTACTCTAATTAAACCAACCTTTTATTTTCTGTGAATCTCAAAAGTAACTTTCTAAATAAATAATTTCTTTTCTGAAGCAAAATCTGAAGTAAATCTAGGGAAGGCAAGTATCAGAGATGGGATTTCAGACAGAGCAGCTTGATTACAAACATATTCTCTGTTGGAACAACTATTCCTACTTTCCATGCACAGGACAGGAAATTTCCTGTTCGCTAATATAAAGCATTTTCAGCTAAAGGATGCACCCTGCTTAGATATTCCTAGTACACACTCATTGCACATGCTATTCAGCAGGTCCCAACCCAAACACACCAGTTTATGTTACTAAACCAATGTGATGCTAAAGGGTAAGGTAAGATAAATCTTTGTAAGGTAAAGTAAAGATAACTCCTGGGCTGCTTCAGTGTATCCAGATAGTCTCAAGCATAAAATACATTTATTTAGACTAGATCTTTTGAACAGCACCGCCTCCAAAACATGTTTATTGGAGGGTATAAATCCATAAGAATTTTCTCCAGTTGCAACTCTAAACTTGAAATGCTCCTTCCCTCCCTCACTAGCAACGCCAATGTAATATTTGCATAGCTGTGTTGCTGTCAGCTGCATCAGTGAAGTGATCCAGTAAAAACAAAACTGCTTGCACATGCAACCTCTGCTCCTGATTCAGTTTAAGGTGGCACCTACAAAAAGCTTTAGCTCAAGATTAAAGTTAAGTAACTTTGCCACCATGTCAAGTATTTCTCCAAGAGCATTCTGAAGGTGTGAGCTATACATCAACTCTGTTTACTACCTCAGAAAATGTAGTGATCCCTGAAGAGACAAAGTACTCATTACAGTATAAGCCAGCTATTTCCTCTTATTTTAACCTGAGGGGATTTTAAGAAACATGCACAGACTGGCTTTCAAGATTGCATTCCATCTGATACTACTTATTCATACAATTCTCTGTAATGTTTGTTTGCTACATATTCCAAAGTAGAAACTGGTGGGTGTCCTTTTGCTACTGTATTTTAAGATATCTGGGTCATGTTTACAAAGTGTTTACAGTCTGGTTTGTATAAAATACATATATACCAAACGTCTCTTGTGGTTTCCTGTTGTAAAATACCAGCAGTTTTCTGATACCAGAAACACAAGTGGAAAAGGACAACAGAGTTCTTCTTCAGAATAAATGAATTAAGAAAACCTCAAATGACACTCCACACCCAAAACAATCAAATCAAGCAAAAAACCCACAATCAGAGGTTTAATTCCTGTTTTGTACTTCAAGTTCCAAACTGAAGGAAATGTTTCAAACTTAATTTCACTTATTTCTTACCTATTCTTCAGTATACAAGATGCCCTACAATTAAGGAATATTTTCACTAGATAGAGCATCTCACACAACTTGTATACAGGTGTCATAAGGAAATTAAAACTCTGAAGACTGTACAAGAAAGAATGCTACTGCAACATCATGGAATAACAATTTTAAAAAAAGTCACAGCAATATGTGCAGAGTATTTTTAAGTACAGAAAGCAAAAGCAAATTTTAGCTGGACTGAAAAATGTTTTTAAGAAAATCCAAAATATTTTGATTGTAAATCTCTGGGAAAAAATTCGCAGATTAAAAAAAAAAAGACAAAAACAAGCTGAAAGAAGCAAGGACACAGAGTGAAAAACTACAATACCTCATCCCCCATCTGTGGCACAAATGGGCATCGCCGAGGAACAGTGTCTGTAATCCATGCTGAAGGCAGCCATTCTTCCAGCGTCAAGCCATTTTCTGCTAGAACTCCCACAGCCAGTCTCTGAAGACAATGTACACAGAAAATTAATATGAATAAACTAACATCTGGGGAAGCCTTGTATTGTCTATTAAAATCTGTCTTTCTTATGTATATTTTACGTAAAAAGGAAATTATTGCCAGTGTGAGGACATATTTTAACTGCCTTTGGGTTGTTTGTTTTTTTTTTGGGGGGGGGGGGGGTGTAGGATGAGCTCATCAAATAAAATTTGATTTATTAAAGGT